>OX387240.1:113589145-114236801 GCA_947561735.1 Cenchrus americanus
GAGGAAGGCGAAGGGGCAGGGGACTGAAAATGGTGAGGTGTTGTTGACGGTTAATAATTGTATCAAAGTTCGTTTGTGACTCGCAAGCGTACAAGTCTCCCGTCGTAGTCAAGGGACCCTTCTTCCCTCGAGTGGTGAACCCAAGGTATCGAATCCGTGGAACAAATGTGTGACGCAAGAGTTGATCTAGTAAAGCCAAATAACTTCAATCCTTGGTAAAAGAGAAACCCTAATGCATCTAGATAAGAACACAAAACAAAGATAAATCTAATCTACTAAAGACCAGAGAAAACAAAGTAAGATTGGGTAGATAAACCGATCTAAAGGGATCGGGGTAAGCCTTTTGTTGAAGTTCCAAGCAAGAGAAGAAGTAGCAAAACGAATCTTAATAGAAGCCTCTTTAAATCGTGGTTTCCCGTCCAAATCCGAAAACATCCGCCTTTCGAGACCCCCGTTCGTCACAACGTATCCCTATTCATGCGGGGAGCTTAGGGCGAGTCAAAAGACAAGTCGAGATTCTTTCGGAAGATCCGGCGTGTACCTCTAGCCACCGCGGCTACAAGAACACCCTATGTAATCTATCGCGCGAATAGAATTGGAATAAGCAAAGCCGATCGAAAAACGAAATCTTCGAGGAAACACTTGATCGCTAAGAAAAGATTCAACTTGATAATTCAACTATGACAATGATACATACACAAGATCACCACCGGGATCCTTCCTTGATCTTGCTTCTAGCTCCGGGAACTCCGACGTGGTCTTCCATGCAAGGTTCCCACGTCGGCTAGGGAAACCCTAGTCAACTAGCTCGACCCTCTCCTCTCCGAGATGGTGTCCCTCTCTTCTCTGCTCCTTGGCGGCCGAAGACGAAATCTTCTCTCCGTGGCTCTCAGTCAGGGGACTAAAAATAGCCCGATTGGCGGCTAGGGCAAAGGAGAGCGAGTTTGGGCCCAAAATGGGCCTGGGCCGACCGGACTGGGCCGGCCGGCCTGGGCCCATTTAGGCCCAGCCCGTGGGCTCCTTTGCCCCACGTCGGTTCCCTTGCTTCCTGGATGTTTCCCTCTTCTGCATGTAGGTCCATGTCGTCGGTTTCTCTCCGAATTGGACTCAACTCCTTGTCTTGCAAGATTCAGCACTTTTACGGTCGGGTCCCGGAGTCCGTCGTCTTCTCGGATCAAGTCCCCGGCTTCTTGGAGTTAAGATTGCTTCATTGCATGACTTGTACGGGGCTTCAAGGTCTTGTCATGAGGTGCTTGATGAACTTATCCCGAAAGTCTTGCATTCAACACTAAATCCCCGCATAAACATTAAACTCCAAAACCGACATGCACACGTGAACTTGTTATACCACGGGGGTTAGTACCAATGGATAAGGTATAAAACTCATGCCAACACCGAAGGTAAACTCATGGCTAGGTTGACGGATTTTCACCGTCAACATCTCCCCCATGCTTAAACCTTGCTCGTCCTCGAGTAAGCCTTCGATGGATATCATCATTGCCAAACAATGTTTAAACTTTGCACTTGATCACACATGAGAAAACATAATGCTCTCAAAATTTTAATTCATTAAAGTTCCATAATGTACTAGCCTTCATCTCTACGGAGGGTAGATTCTTATTAAGCTCATCCCACAAGTATTAACATGCTCACAAAGTTTTAAATAGATCTCAGAATTTTTGAAATAAAGAACGAGATAAAGAAAAAGCTAAACCAAATTCACAAATTTAAATCATCTCGTGTATTGCTCATAAACTCTCATCTCACTTGTCTCTCAAGCCTATATATTCTACTCTTTTCCCTCTCATATATATGTGGTAGGCTTTATATGGAGCTTTGGGAAAGTTTAGTCCTAACAAGATTTTATAAATGAGGTGTTGTCAAAACAAGACAAGCTTCTCATGGTCTTACCGAGACTCGTCAAAAAGGTCATTAGAAAATAATGTTAAATCAAGGAGGGGAAAGAGAAAAATACACACACTTTAGATAAGTGGACATGTGCAAATGGCAAAGAGTGATCCCGAGGCACAAAAGAAGTCCTCGTTATCGGATTGCACATGGTTGGAAAATGAGAATGGATCTTTTTAACTTGAAGCCTTTGAATGCACTCTTAGAGAACTGGGGAGTTCACTTTACGCACATTTTTTTTTCTTTCTCATATTTCTCATTCTTTTCTTTCTTTCTTTCTTTCTTTCATATATATATTTATTTATTTTTTTTACCTTGAAAGTCATGAATATCGCTGGATTTTTTTTTCTTTCATCATCATTTTTTTAAAATATTCCCCTTTGAACTCTAAAACTGCACCGTACCTACCTCCTCCCCCATGCTTAGACGTTGCTCGTCCTCGAGCAAAGAGGCGAAAAATAAGGTAGGTACCGGAGATATTTTTCCTTGGAGAGATACTTGAAATCTTCAACGTTGGCACCGTCTTGCGATCTTCCTTGAATTGATGATCCATTCTCAACGATAGGTTGTGGTCAAGGAGGTAATCACAAAAGATGATATTTGGTTTAAGGGTGGATATCCGGCGAAGTTTGTGAGATCACCGATGCGGGGATACACAATGCACGGATAAAAGGCTAGCAAAAAGATAGATACGCAAAAATGGAATGACCAGCTTCTTAGTCTCGGGCCAGAGAAATCATGGCCTGCAATAACTCACTCAAAAATAAATCTTGTACACTAAGGTTTATGCACTCAAATATATGTAAGGCTCTGGATAGGTTGAGCAACACACAAGTGATATTTGTGACAAGGTTAGCAATATTTTTGAGCATAAAAGACATCTTTAATCTATTCATAACTTGAGAGCACATAAAACACTATGGGTCTTTATTTTAATCATAACCTCCGCTGAAAATTAAGCTAGCATTTAAATAAATTCAGATCTGTATTTTTAAGAGAGCACTAGCTTAAACATGCATAAATCAATTACAAAGATGAACAAAGCTGCAATTTTAATCATATATCATCATGGCACGAATTTTGTAACTTTTCCAATGATATAATCAAGGTGGTGTCTTTATTAATGATGACATCAAGTTGAAATACAAACTGAAAATAAACTAACATGCTTGCTGAAATTTAAATAAAAACAGAAAATACTACGCAAACACACATAAGCAAAAGCTGAAAATTACAGAGAAAAAGAAAAGAAAAGAAAACTAAAGTTCCTAGATCTTCTAGTCCTCCGCCGGTGGTTGATGTTGATGATCTTGATAATAATACCCTTGCTCGTAACATGATTGGACATTCCCTCCGACGAATTGATTTGGCTCCACAAGGTGAAGGCGTCCAAGTTCAAAGGCAATATTTGCGTTGCCTTCACCAAGTTGAGCTGCGTTAGCTTGGATGGCTGCGATGTTTTGAGCGTTTTTTGTAGCATACCCTCCAATAATGGCCATGCTTTGTTGTGGTTGGGGATGATGAGCGTAGGACTCCGCGAAGTTAGCGTTGGGCACAACATAATTTTGTGGGGGTACCGGTGCACCACCCCCCCATGCTTGCTCTTGTGGCCCTCCGTAATAACTTGGCGGAGGAGGGACCCCGCCGAATGGTTGCACATTGGGTTGTGCTCCACTCGCTTGTGCGGAGGATGTTCCCTCCTCTACGATTCTTCCTCTCTTGTTCTTCCTTGCAGGGACAAGTAGTTCCTCTTCCAACCAATCTTCTCTCCCTTCATTGAAAAGCCTAAGCCTCTCGTTGGGAAGGGGTAGGTTCACTATGGCCAACCGATAACCTCCTCTCTCATCTCCACTAATGTACTTGCCTTGCCGCAAATACTCTATGCCGAGAGAGGTAAAGGTGCAGAGTGCTTGGTCGTCGAACTCGACGTTCGTCACAAGCCTCTCCTCAAGATTGGCGAGCCTCTCCTCCTCCTCCGCCGACAAGATGACGAAGCCGTACGAAGAGTGTGTCGGGGTGTAAGGAGGTGGCGCGGTTGAGCAAGTCGATCGTCGTGGTGGCGCGGGCCGCTCCTCCGTGTGCCCACGAGGTTCGGTGAACCTCATGGAAGTGCTTGCAGCCCTCATACCACCAAGGAGGAGGGCATCGTTCCTTCTCGGTGGTGCCGTATCCGTCTCCATGCTCCGGGGAGACTCGGAAACCAAGTGCCTCCTCGAAGACGTGGTTGATGACGGCTTGGACGACGACGAACTCTTCTTCTTGGAGAAGAGACTTGTGGTCTTCTTCCACATGGTTGCTGCACTCTTTCTTCAACTAAAATTCCGGGTTGCAACCGGTAAACTAGGCACTTAAACTCTTTGCTTCGGATGTGGACTTTGAGTGGATTAAGGGTGTGGATTTTTTTTCTTGAGCTATCAAGCTTGGGAAGGTTGGCTATGTCTACGGAGGTTTTGAGCACACAAACTTGAACACACAAACAAAGGAAGGAGAGGGAAGCTTGCCTGTAGAAAACGGGAGCCGGGGGGGCTCCTTATGTAGGGGAGGCCGGCCTCGGTGCTCCTCCCCGCCTCGTCTTTCTTCCAGCATGATCATTTCACCTCTGCAACTTTCCCCGCCCGCGTGCTCCATGAGTTGCACCGCCCCAAACGCTCTCGTCCACTCCTTGGTCCTTCCACTTGATGCTTCATGTTTTGGGTCGTGTCCATGCTCCCTAGCTCCACTTGCTTCACATGCCACCATGAAATTCCTACGAGTTGATGCTTGCTGCCCACCATGCTTGTCCTTTGCGTGTGGAATTGGTGAAAGTTGATGAAAGGGAATCCAATGGTGCATGCATGATTACTAGATTGCCTCCATTATGGTGTGTTTAAGGTTAAGCACTCCTCTAATTCGAAATTTAAAATATTTTTCGGAGCCATGCAAGAGCTCGAACATAATTTTAGAGAAGTTTTTAAACCATTAAAAACAAATGCAAGTCGAAAATATTTTTTTTACGTTGATTTCGGTCTCACCGGTATAGTTTGCCTTCATCGGTTGAGAGCGGACTTTTTCCCGCTTGATCATGGGGGCATAGGTTTAGGTTCTAATTTTGGCTAAATAAGAAAGATTTTGAATAAAACAAAATTAGAATAGGCTTAGAAAAATTCTAATCCTAGAGAAACCAAGGATAAAGATTTTTAAAACCAACCAAAAGCTTTGATTTCTAGGTTCACGCGAGTCCTACCACGTGCTGAATTTTATTAATACTTAAACGTAAATCGTGGCTCTACTCGTGTGGTTTTAGCATGAAAAATAAGTCAACCTCAGCACCATAATGAGGGTGAAAGGTTGAGTTAAGGTTCTGAAATTATTTGGTTGAGGGTTTCTCGAAAAGAAAAGAATCAAACAAGCACATATGAGGGTTCATGCAAAGGGTTTATGATAAAGCAAACATTCAATCAAGAATTATGTCTCTAATATTGTTCAACCACTTCTAAGTCTAATGTCTTTGCGTAATAAAACTAAAAAACTAAATTATTAAAAATACTCGAAAAACCTGGAATCGGGTTGTCCTCTCGGTAGCTTATTCTTGACTTGACGAAACGGGTTGCCTCCCGCCTAGCGCTTCGTTTATAGTCCATGGCTAGACTTCTTCACTTGATTACTTCGGATCAACGCTCTTTGTGGGCGTTGCAATCTTGGGTACCCGCTTTGGCTTAGTCAATTTTTTTGGTCTTCACAGTCTGGCTTTGTCCCTTGGTCTTGACGGATGCAACAACTTCCTTGTGGCTCGGCATCTCGAACTCCAGTCCTTCGGTCGTGATCTTCATGGTCTCTAGTGTGATCCTTCATCTCTCCCGAATGAGCTTGAGTTGCCTTCGCCGTCTTGGGACCTTGGAGTTGTCTCGGATATTCTTCTTCGTTACCCATCGGGCGCCGGCAAGTTGTCCCACTTGCGTCTAGCATCTTCATCACGATGAACACTTCACGTATAGAGCTTCCGACCTCCGTCACCTTGCCATCTAAATTCTTCAATATTTTCTCCATAGCCTCGAACTTAGTGACGGCGTCCTTGGACATGGTCGTACTCCACACACTCCTTGCATGAGGATCTTGCTTCGGCGGCCTTTAGGTGTTGAGCTTCTTTCTCCATCTCCATCTTCTCCATCCTCCTCTTAAGTAAACCGATATGCCACTCAAGGAATCCGACTCGTATGCATTCGGCTCTCGCAATCGTCATGCGGATAGTTGAGACTTTGATCTTGAACAGCCTCCCGGCGTCTTGAAGGTTTATGATAGGTAGATCAACGATGTCCGGGTGCGCAGCGCTCCGGTGGTTGAGGTTGATCTTCCTTTGGACTTGGAGGTGGTGATTCCCTTGGAGATTTCGACGGTCCTTCGACTTCAACTTTTGAATCTAGGGTTTCCACCCCTTTAGCTTGTGTTGCATGTCACTTTTGCACGTAAAGTTTTCCGGATCATCCACAAAAAAGTTTGGGTTTCTTGGAGAGGTAGCCAACCATCTCCGGTTAGGGTTAGCAATAAGCAAAGTATGCAAAAACTAGAAAGGAAAAATAAATCTATGAAAACTAGGGTTAGACAAACTAGATTAGATGTAATTTGAGGATGATCAAAGTTTAGTAGATGCAAAAAGAAAGACAAAAAGAAAACTGAAAAATTACGAAAAGGCAATAAAAAACCAAATCTTGATCACTTGCTCCCCGGCAACGGCGCCAGAAAAAGGGGCTTGTTGACAGTTAATAATTGTATCAAAGTTCGTTTGTGACTCGCAACCGTACAAGTCTCCCGTCGTAGTCAAGGGACCCTTCTTCCCTCGAGTGGTGAACCCAAGGTATCGAATCCGTGGAACAAATGTGTGACGCAAGAGTTGATCTAGTAAAGCCAAATAACTTCAATCCTTGGTAAAAGAGAAACCCTAATGCATCTAGATAAGAACACAAAACAAAGATAAATCTAATCTACTAAAGACCAGAGAAAACAAAGTAAGATTGGGTAGATAAACCGATCTAAAGGGATCGGGGTAAGCCTTTTGTTGAAGTTCCAAGCAAGAGAAGAAGTAGCAAAACGAATCTTAATAGAAGCCTCTTTAAATCGTGGTTTCCCGTCCAAATCCGAAAACATCCGCCTTTCGAGACCCCCGTTCTGTCACAACGTATCCCTATTCATGCGGGGAGCTTAGGGCGAGTCAAAAGACAAGTCGAGATTCTTTCGGAAGATCCGGCGTGTACCTCTAGCCACCGCGGCTACAAGAACACCCTATGTAATCTATCGCGCGAATAGAATTGGAATAAGCAAAGCCGATCGAAAAACGAAATCTTCGAGGAAACACTTGATCGCTAAGAAAAGATTCAACTTGATAATTCAACTATGACAATGATACATACACAAGATCACCACCGGGATCCTTCCTTGATCTTGCTTCTAGCTCCGGGAACTCCGACGTGGTCTTCCATGCAAGGTTCCCACGTCGGCTAGGGAAACCCTAGTCAACTAGCTCGACCCTCTCCTCTCCGAGATGGTGTCCCTCTCTTCTTTGCTCCTTGGCGGCCGAAGACGAAATCTTCTCTCCGTGGCTCTCGGTCAGGGGACTATAAATAGCCCGATTGGCGGCTAGGGCAAAGGAGAGCGAGTTTGGGCCCAAAATAGGCCTGGGCCAACCGCGCCCGGGCCGGGCGGCCCGGGCCCATTTAGGCCCGGCCCCGTGGGCTCCTTTGCCCCACGTCGGTTCCCTTGCTTCCGGATGTTTCCCCCTTCGCATGTAGGTCCATGTCGTCGGTTTCTCTCCGAATTGGACTCAACTCCTTGTCTTGCAAGATTCGGCACTTTTACGGTCGGGTCCCTGGAGTCTGTCGTCTTCTCGGATCAAGTCCCCGGCTTCTTGGAGTTAAGATTGCTTCATTGCATGACTTGTACGGGGCTTCAAGGTCTTGTCATGAGGTGCTTGATGAACTTATCCCGAAAGTCTTGCATTCAACACTAAATCCCTGCATAAACATTAAACTCCAAAACCGACATGCACACGTGAACTTGTTATACCACGGGGGTTAGTACCAATGGATAAGGTATAAAACTCATGCCAACACCGAAGGTAAACTCATGGCTAGGTTGACGGATTTTCACCGTCAACAGGTGTTAAGGTAAAAAACCGCCGTCTCCTCCTCCCCTCAGATTTATAAGCCGACGGGCGAGCTCTCCGGAGCGGACGCCCCGCTCGCATTAACTGCAGGGAATCTTTCCTTCACGTCGACGGGCGGGCCCCACCACGGCCGGCGGCCACATCCTTGCGGGCGGGCCATCATCACGGCGAAGACCCGCGGGGACCGAGGCGAAGCGTCATGTCCGCCCGCCACGCCGCCCACTACGCGCGCGCGCGCGCGCGGCGCCTAAAAAGACGCGCCCGCGCTGCAAAACCGCGGTTTCGACCGCCGGGCATTAAATGACCGGGTCCCTTGCCAAGCAAGGAGAACCCTCGAGCGGGGCGAACCCCTGGCTCGAAACAAAAACAACCCTCGATGGGATATCGACGTGAGAAGGCCGCCCGGGACCTGCTCGATGTAGAGTAGGCACCGCGGGCACCCATGCCGCGTAAAACCCTCGAGCGGCACGAGCCCTTGGCTCCAGACGACGACAGCCCTCGATGGGACATCGACGTGAGAAGGCCGCCCGGGACCTGCTCAATGTAGAGCAGGCACCGCGGGCACCCATGCCACGTAAAACCCTCGAGCGGCACGAGCCCTTGGCTCAAAACGAAAACGGCCCTCGATGGGATATCGACGTGAGAAGGCCGCCCGGGACCTGCTCGATGTAGAGCAGGCACCGCGAGCACCCATGCCACGTAAAACCCTCGAGCGGCACGGGCCCTTGGCCCAGGCTGATGTCAGCCCTCGAAGGGACATCGACGTGAGAAGGTCGCCCGGGGCTCGCTTGAAGTAAAGCGGGCACCGCGGGCACCCATGCCACGTAAAACCCTCGAGCGGCACGAGCCCCCGGCTCAAGACAATATCAACCCTCTAAAAAAGGCACGCGCATGAAAGGGTCGCCCAGGGCCTACTTGAAGTAAAGCAGGCACCACAAGCACCCATGCCGCGCTGTGCTACCAACCAGCGCCTCGAGGGCTGGCTCACCCAGATCCCTCGACGGCCGCAAACGCAAAAAGACGGGGCCGTCCAGGCACGGCCCCGCACGGCCCTCCGATCGAGGTTCGAAGCCCGACCCTCGACGGGTTCGAACGAGGCGCCACGGATCGCGAGTTAGGGACGACGAGGGCACGCGCATTCGAGCCGTTCCTCGAGCCCGTCGGCTCGAGGGTGCCCCACATGTCGTGTTCTAGAGCCGGCGAGGGCGGCTAGCGGGGGGGATCCCACCGAGGGGAGAGCTTCCGCGCCCTCGGTCCCCATCGAACGGGACCGAGCCCCACCTAGCAAACCCACGCAAGCGCTTCCATGGACGTGTCTCCGGACCGTGCAGCCTACCCTTATCGAACGGGGCATGGGAGTCCACTTGAACCACCCGCTAGCAGCTCGACGAGGAATCCGCAATCCGCGACCCGCTCGATGGGGGTTGCGGAAACCTCACCCTCCGTCCCGCGGAGGGACGGCGAGGGCGCGTAAGAAAACAAGTCGTAAAGCTCGACCCGATCGCCTCGAACGGGCCAAGGCTCGGGGGGCTTGACGCACGGCTACACCTCCTTGAAATTGCACCCGCCGGAGACGGTGCCGGCGGCGCGTGCACCCCCGAAGCCGGGCCGAGACACCGCCGATGCCGGTTGGAATATGTGCCACGCCCTCTGACCAATTCTTACGGTTAACCCCTGCAGGAGCATCCACGCTCCTGCAAGGCTTCGGGGGCTAGACCCGCGGGTCCGCTGACGCGGCCCCACGGAAAGCGTTCGCAAAACAAGGAGGGAAGAACGTCCCATCAGAAGGTTCCAGCATCCGCGGGAGCCTCAATGGCAAACCCACAGATGCTCGGGGGCTACTGTCGGGGACAGCCCAAGGGGTCCCCTTAAACAACGGGAAAACCCTCACCTAAAACCCGCGACGAAACCAAAACACGCTAAGCCTAACCATGCAGGTGCCTAACCATGCAGGACACGGCCCACGCCGCAGGGACCCCGACGGCCCATCGAGGCGGCCCTCTTAGAAGTCCCCTCGAGCAGGCTCCGCCTCGCTCGAGGACGCACTCCCCCTCGGGCGGGCTCCGCCCCGTTCGAGGGGCAACACTTCACTCGAGCGGGCTCCGCCCCGCTCGAGGGCTCACTCTCCCTCGAGCGGGTTTCGCCTCGCTCGAGGGTACGTCCCGCCCTCGGCCGGGGTCCGCCACGCTCGAGGGCGCCCCCCCACGCGTGCGCCGGCCCCCGTACACGGGCATTTAACGCCCGACACGGGCGGGGCGGCGCCATCATGCGCCGGGGCTCGCGCCCCGGTGCCGCCGCACCAACTCCCCAGGGAGGAGCCCCATCCCCACCACTGTGGGAGGGACTGTGCAGTGCGGCCGGTGTCAGTCCCGTGACACCGCGCGCCTACTACAGTACGGCTAACGCGCCAGACCCTCGAAGGGGGGCCGGGCGCACCCTCGATTTACTTTCTCGTGACCCTACAGGGTTAGGTGGAGGCGCTAGGCCGGTGGATCGCCATCCCGGCCACTGTAACAGCATGGTCACCGCCCCCGCGCGTGCAGGCGCACGCCAGGCGCTGTAGCAACCACTCCAACACTGTGAAGCGCGTTGGGAAGGGACGCCGTTCTACCTACTCCTGTGCCCCGTACAAGCCAACGTCAGCACCTCCCTCGAAGCCTATCAGAGGACGCCACCACCATCTGCCGCCCTCCTATCCTCGAACCGCCACTGTTCGGGTACGAGGCAGGCCATCATGGCCAGATCGCTGCGAAGATCGTCCGGACAGCCGCCCACTCTACAGCGTAGCACGACGTGCTCCCCCACGTAGCTAGATAGCGCGGCGCGCATGTAACCCGCCGCCCCCTTGATCTATAAAAGGGGGGGGGGGCGAACCCCCAGCCGCGGAGAGACGGACAGAGAGAGAGAAAAAGGCTCAGCAGCACACTAGAGCACTTCACACACCACGTACTCATTCTCATTCTCCCACAATATCTTCAGCCACTCCTCCAGGGACTTGGAAGCCACGCTTCCACTCCCGCCTCGCTTGTATTAGCCCCACTACAAGCACCCCCGGTGCTAAGTAATATAGTGCCCCGAGCACGCCTCTGCTGGACGTACGGCCCCCTCGGCCGGAACCAGGATAAAATCTCTGTGTCACTTGTTACTTAGCATCGACCATTGAGGGATAGACCACGGCGCTATCTACTGGTTAGTGTCGGGACCATATTCCGCACCGACACTAGTTGACTAGGGTCTCCCTAGCCGACGTGGGAAACTTGCAAGGAAGACCACGTCAAAGTTCCCGGAGCTAGAAGCAAGATCAAGGCAGGATCCCGGTGGTGATCTTGTTCATATATCATTGTACTAGTTGATGTATCAAGTTGAATCCGATTCTTAGCGACTAAGTGTTTCTCCAAAGTCTTCGTTTTCGATCGGCTTTGCTTATTTTAGATCTATTCTCGAGATAGATCACATAGGGTGTTCTTGTAGCCGCGGTGGCTAGAGGTGCACGCCTGATCTTTCAAAAGAACTCGACTTGTCCTCGGACTCGCCCTAGACTACCCGCATGAATAGGAGTACGTTGTGACAGAACAGAGGCTCTGAAAGGCGCGTGTTTTCGGAGTCGGATGGGAAACCATGGTTTAAAGAGGCTTCTAATGAGATTTGATTTGATACTTCTTCTTTCGCTTGGAACTTCAACAAAAGGCTCAAACCGATCTCTCTAGATCGGTTTATCTACCCCCTCTATCTTTGTTACCTCCGGTCTTTAGTAGATTAGATTCGTTCTTGTGTTGATTCTTGTGATTAGATGCATTAGGGTTTTATCTCTCGAAGATTGAAGTTACTTGGCATTACTAAATCATCTTTTGCGTCACACATTTGTTCCACTGATTCGATACCTTGGGTTCACCACTCGAGGGAAGAAGGGTCCCTTGACTACAACGGGAGATTTGTCCGCTTGCAAGTCTAAACGAACTTTGATACAACTATTAACCGTCAACAAGCCCCTTTTTCTGGCGCCGTTGCCGGGGAACATGTGATCAAGATTTGATCTTTTATTGCTTTTTTGTGATTTTCAGTTTTCTTTTAGTTTTTCTTTTTGCATCTACTAACTTTTGATCATCCTCAAAATCAATCTAATCTAGTTTGTCTAACCCTAGTTTTCTTAGATTTGTTTTTACTTTTTGTTTTTGTATATTTTTGTTTATCGCTAACCCTAACAGGAGATGGACGACTACCTCTCCAACAAACCCAATAATTTTGTGGATGATCTAGAAAAACTTTACAGGCTAAGGAGACATGAAGCACATCAAGCTAAAAACCTGGATTTTGTAGATTCGAAGTCGGAAGATAAAGGATCGAAGGAATCTTTGAAGAATCCACCACCTCAAAGTCCTCGGGAGAGTTGACCTCCACTGATGGGTGAACAACCACCGCAAGAACACAAGATTGGGGAGCTATGCACCCCGGACATCATCAACATACCAATCTTGAACCTTGAGGAGATCGGAAGGCTGTTCAAGATCAAGACCTCAACAATCCGCATGGTGCAACATTCACCCTTCACCGATAAAGAGGACACGAACCTTCACCTCCAAGCGTTCATTCAACTATGCCAGACTTTCAACATGGATGGGGTGAGGGCAAGGCTTTTCCCATTCTCACTACTCGGGAAGGCTTTGCAATGGTTCCACTCTCAACCGGCGGAGACGGTGGAAAATTGGAACGCGTTGATGAAGGCTTCCATGAAGGAATACTACTCACCGGGTAAAACTCAAAGCTTGCGTAATAAGATTGCCACTTTTGCTCAATATCCTACAGAGACTATCTCAGAGGCATTCAAGCGCTTCAATGAGTACACTCAGGCGGTTCCACATCACAAGTTCTCGAAGGAAGACCTCGTGCAAAAGTTCTAAAAAGGACTCACCATGGCGTTAAGGACGATCATCAATGCATCGGCGGGAGGATCTATCATCGAGCTTACGCCGACCGAAGCTTTCACTCTATTCAAGAAGGTCGCGGATAATGGCACATGGGCGTCATCCAGACGCCTACTTCCGGTTCAACCCACGGGAACGTCAAGGGAGTCTTGCAAGTGGAGACGGAAAACATACTTGAAGGGAAGATTGATTTACTCATGAGGAGGTTGGAAAAGATGGAGATAGAAAAGAAAGAGGCTCAAGATTTGAAGGCTGTCGAAGCAAGATCCACATGCGAAGAATGCAGAGAGTATGGCCATGTCCACAAGGATTGTCCGAAGGAAGCCGAGGTGCTCGATTACATGAGGAAGGGAGAATTGCTGAACTTCCGCTATGGGCAAGGTAGACCTCAATTTAATGCAAGGTCATCCATTCCAAATTCGGTTCCACTTTGTATACAATTGAAGGACTTCATGGACGAGCAAGCTAAGATCAACAAGGACACTGTCACCAAGTTCAAGGACATAAACAAGGTGTTGGAGAACATCGATAGTAAAGTGACGGAGGTTGGAAGCTCCAACCATCAAGTGCTCAACATGATGAAGATGCTCGAGACGCAAGTTGGACAACTCGCAGGGCACCTCACTAATGATGAAGGGAAACTTCCGGGACAACCTAAAGGTCCCGAATCAGCGAAGGCTATTCAAACACGTTCAGGAAAGGAGACTGAAGATCTGGAACGTTCTGCGGGAGTAAGGAAGCTTAAACCATCCGTTGGGACGGAGGAATTTGCTAAGGAGAAAGTTACGGGGATCATCACCGAAGAACCTGAGTTTGAGATACCGGGAGAAGACACGAGGATACCACAACTCAAGCCACGCTACTTCCGAGGTAAACTTGATAATCACTTTGAGAAGTTTGTGGAGGTTGTGCGTAGACTTAGCATCAACATGCCATTATTGGGTGCCCTTCAAGTTCCTACATATCCTCGTTACTTTAAAGACATACTTGCAAATAAATATGAGATAGAAACACTCGGGGTAGATCATGTCAAGATGTCCGAGGAATGTAGTGCCACTATTGCTAATGGGCTAGAGAAGCAAAAGGACCCCGGATGCCCAACAATTCCATGTTCCGTTGGTTCATTCAAGTTTGAGAAGGCGTTATGTGACCTTGGAGCAAGTGTGAGCGTCATGCTAAGAGATGTGTTCGAGAAGCTACGCCTACCGTTGGAGCCTATGGGTATGTGCTTGGAGTTGGGTGACAACTCCATTCGCTATCCCTTGGGCATCGCCGAAGATGTGCCCGTGAAGGTCGGACACCACTTCATCCTCGTCGACTTCGTGGTGCTCGAGATGGCAGAGAGGGAGAAGCCGCCGCCCATCCTTGGGAGGCCTTTCCTCAAGACCGTGGGAGCTACTATCGAAGTTGGCAAGGGGGAGATCATGCTCGACATTAACGGAGAAAAGAGTTCCTTCAAGTTTCGACCACGCCTCGAGGTATGCAATATGTTTGAAGTTAAAAATGTTCCACCTCATCGTCACATTGTTAAGGAAGAACCAAAGAAGAAGGAAGGGCTGAAGAAGAAGAAAGAGCCGAAGAAGAAGGACGTGAAGAAAGTCAAGGAAGATGTTGCATCCGTCAAGACAAAGGAAGAAAAGCCGCCTGTGAAGACAAAAAAATGACTAAGTTGGAAGACAAGCCCGTGCCCAAGACGGTGTGGAAGTAGGTACCCAATATTGCAACGCCCGCAAAGAGCGTTGATCCAGAGTAATCAAGTGAAGAAGTCTAGCCATGGACTATAAACGAAGAGCTAGGCGGGGGGGGGGGGGGGGGGGGGCAACCCGTTTCGTCGAGTCAAGAATAAGCTACCGGGAGGACAACCCGATTCCAGGTTTTTCGAGTTTTTAATTCAGTTTTGAATTTTACTACGCAAAGACATTAGACTTAGAAGTGGTTGAACAATATTAGAGACATAATTCTTGGTTGAATATTTTGCTTGATCATAAACCCTTTACATGAACCCTCCTATGTGTTTGTTTGCTTCTTTTCGAGAAACCACAACCAAATAAATTCAGAACCTTACTCAACCATTCATCCTCATTATGATGTTGTGGCTGACTTGTTTTTCATGCTAAAAACACACGAGTAGAGCCACGACTTATACCTAGGTGCTAATTAAATTTCAGCACGTGGTAGGACTCGCGTGAACCTAGAAACTAAACTTTTGGTTGGTTTAAAAATCTATATCCTTGGTTTCTTTAAGATTAGAATTTTTCTAAGCCTCATTCAATTTTACTACACTCAAAATCTTTCTCATTTATCCAAAGTTAGAACCTAAACCTATGCCCCCATGATCAAGCCGGGAAAAGTTTACTCTCAACCAATGAAGGCAAACTATACCGGTGAGACCGATATCAATGTAGTTGGAAAATATTTTCGACTTACATTTGTTTTTAATGGTTTAAATATTTCTCTAAATTTATGCTTGAGCTTTACCATAGCTCTGAAAACATCTTTAATTTTCAAAATTAGAGGAGTGCTTGGCCATAAGACATACTTAGAGGGAGGTAATCTAGTTAAAGTTAATCATGCATGCACCATTGGATGCCCTTTCAACAACTATAATCAAGACCACATGCAAAGGACAAGCATGGGTGGGCAGTAAGCATAACTTTGCAGGAAATTCATGGTGACATGTGAAGCAAGTGGAGCAAGGGAGCATGGACATGACTCAAAGCATGAAGCATCAAGTGGAAGGACCAATAATGCAAGAAATGAGTGGACGAGAGCGTTTGGGCAGTGCAACTCGTGGAGCACGTGGGCAAGGAAGTCATGGAGGAGAAATGATCATGCTAGAAGAAAACCGAGCTAGGGAGGGGCACGAAGCCACCCAGGCCAGTTGGCCCAGGCCGGCCGGCCTCCCCTATAAAAGGAGCCCCCCGGTTCCCATTTTCTGCAGGCAAGCATCCCTCTCATTCCTCTATTTGTGTGCTCAAGTTTTTGTGCCCAGAACCACTGTAGACATAGCCAACCTTCCCAAGCTTGATAGCTCAAACAATTCACACCCTTAATCCACTCAAAGTCCACATTCCGAAATAAGTTTTTAAGCGCCTAGTTACCGGTTGCAACCCGGAATTTTAGTGCAGAGAAGAGTGCTGCAATCATGTGAAGAAAACCACAAGTCTCTTCACCAAGAAGAAGGGGTCATCGTCATCCAAATCATCTTTGACGACATCTTCGAGGAGGCACTCGGTTTCCGAGTCTCCTCGGAGCATGGAGGAGGATACGACACCGCCAAGGAGGAACGACACTCTCCTCCTCGGTGGTATGAGAGCAACAAGGAGCACGTCCATGAGGTTTACCAAACCTCAAGGGCATACGGAAGAGCCGCCCGTCCCACCTCATCGATCGACCCGTTCACCCGCTCCACCTACATACCCTCCACGGTACTCCACATATGGCTTCATCATATGGTCAGAGGAGGAGGAGGAGAAACTCTCTCGCCTTGAGAAGAGGCTTGTGGCAAACGTTGATTTCGACGATCAAGCTCTCAACGCATTGGGTTTCGGCACGGACATATATTATATGTTGGGGCACCTTGTATGGGTGCAATTCTCCAACGGGGTGTCGGCAAACACCCACAAGGAGTTTGCCTTGGAAATCTTGATGACTATGGCGCCTATCCTTGATGAGGGGGTGCAACGTTTATCATTCCGTTTGGAGGGAATCCAACAAGTGGTTCCCTACGAGTATATTAGGGAGCTACTTGGATTCCAAAAGGGAGCTCCGGAGAAAGTTGACGTGCCGGATGGCATGTTGGATGGATTTTGGAATTTAATCTCCGGAGAAGCCCACCAACAATGCAATTCCATCCGCAACCCCATTATCCAAGTATTCCACTCTTGGATGTGTAAGAGGATTATGGGGAGGATGAGGGAGACGATGGTGACCGACACGGAGTTGAATTGGCTCTACTCGGCTTTAACTGCCAAGCAGCAAATAGACCCCTCATACCTTATGATCAACCGATGGTGTTGCGAGGCAACATTGGGATTGGGAGATATTGGTTCGGGGGTGCTACCTCTCTATGTTGGCCATCTCCTTAGGGTCGGGGATTACAAGGAATCCCGAACATCTTTTACGTGGGACCCCTCTCGGATTTGAGTATTTGAAGCGAGGAAAATATATTAGTGCAGATGAGAGAGGAGGCTTTCATGTGGCCAAGGTGAACTTACCCCTTCCAGACCCAAGACTTAGGCTTTTCATTCAAGGGAAGGAAGATTGGTTGGAGGAGGGACTCCTTGTCCCGGCAAGGAAGAATAAAAGAGGAAGAATTGTAGAGGAGGGATCTTCCTCCACGCAAGCGGGTGGTGCACAACCAAACTATGTGCCACCATTCGGAGGAATCCCTACTCCGCCGAATTATTACGGAGGGCCAACAATGCAAGCATGGGGGAGTGGTCCAGCCATACCTCCACAAAATTATGTGGTGCCCAACGTAACCTTTGCGGAGCCCTACACATAATACCCCCAACCACAACAAAGCATGGCCATAATTGGAGGATACGCTGAAAGAAATATGCAAAACGTCTCAGCCATCCAATCCAACACGGCTCAACTTGGTGAAGGCAATGCAAATATTGCCTATGAGCTTGGGCGTCTTCACCTAGTACTGCCGGAACAATTCGTTGGAGGGGATGTCCAAACCTACTATGAGCAAGGGTACAACTACCAAGATCATCAATACCAACCACCGGTGGAGGATTAAGAAGAAGGAGGAGCTTTAGTTTTCTTTTCTTTTATCTTTTTCTGTAATTTTCAGCTTATGTTTGCTCGTGTTTGCGTAGTATTTTTCAGTTTTTATTTAAATTTCAGCAAGTGTGTTAGTTTATTTTCAGCATGTACTTCAACTAGTTTTCATCATTAATAAAGACACCACCTTGTTTGTACCTTTGGAAAAGTTATGAAATTTGTGTCATGGTGATATATGATTATAATTGCCGCTTTGTTTATCTTTGTAATTGATTTATGCATGTTAAAGCTGGTGCTCTCTTAAAATACAGATTTGAATTTATCTAAATGCTAGCTTAATCTTTAGCGGAGATTATGATTAAAATAAAGACCCATAGTGTTTTATGTGCTCTCAAGTTTTAGATAGATTAAAGATGATTTTTATTCTTAAAAGTAATGCTAACCTTAGTGTACAAGATTTATTTTTGAGTGAGTTATTGCAGGTCATGATTTCTCTGGCTCGAGACTAAGAAGCTGGTCATTCTGTTTTTGTGTATCTATCTTATTGCTAGCCTTTCATCCGTGCATTATGTATCCCCACATTGGAGATCTCACAAACCTCGCCGGATATCCACCCTTAAAACCAAATATCATTTTTTGTGATTACCTCCTTGACCACAACCTCAGGACCAGGAGCGTCCCGGTGGTCGATGGATGACCGCTCCTCAGTGATGAGTGATTGACAACGGGTGTTGGACTGACTCTTGGCTTAGTGCGCAGGTGTAGGCTGCCGCGGCCTAGTTCGTGTTGTTGCGGGGTGAAGAACGGGTGCGAAAGGTCTTCAGCCTTGAGGGGCCTCCGGGAGATGGAGAGACAAGTAGGCTCGGTTCGAGGGACCCGGTGGACAGCGGGACTGGGTGCGGGCCACATGGTGGCGTCACGAGCAAGACGAAGTCATGGACAGACGAGCCGGTGCACGGTGGCGGTCGAGTCAAGTGGTTTGGCGGGAGGCCAGACCGGGCACGCGGGGTTTGGTGGTTTGCCCACAAAACCATCGGCGGACGGTTTCTTGGTTTGGGCCTCAAAACCAAGTCCGAGGGCCCAACACGGCGGAGACGGGACCCGGGCGTGTCGGGAAGCTTCGAGGCGGAGGACACGCGGAGGGATCGCATGGCTTGCGTCGGGAGGACGCGGGGTGCGGCAAAGGCGTGGCCGTCCGATGGCAAGACCCACAAACATTACCTAAATGCCCCTACGTGGGTTGTATCACCAGTAGTTAAGTTAGGGGTAGTCGAGTCATTTACCACTCCGGCGGGACCTGATATATAAGCCATGAGTGTGTGTGGATGGCTCTCTCTCTCCGCGACTTAGGGTTTCATTTCCTCCCTCCCATTTCTCATTTTCGTAGCTATTTTCCTTCCGTTTTTCTCTAGGCTAGCATGAGAGCTTCATGAGAGATTTGTTGAGAGGGATGGTTGCTAGGGCGGCATGCTAGACCTTGTGAATCTTTCCTGGTTTGTATAGAAGATTCGGAGTTGTGTTTCTCGTGGTCTTTTGTGCTTGTTATCGTGCCTTTGTTCTCGGTGTGATTCCGCGGATTTGAGTGGGTTTCTCCCCGGATTTCTTTGAGGGAAACATGGATAGATGTCTCGTGCATCTTTGTGATTGATCTTGTGCCCTCAAACGCCGGGAAACCACTTGGATTCGTAGTTTTTCGTTCGGTGCTCTAGCTTTTGGTGGTGCTCAAAGGATTCGCGATTCCCAGTGTTTTAGGGAGTTAGGAGGCAAGATTTTTGGGCTATAGCATCCTTGTGTGACGCTTTTCAAGTCCCCAAACCCTTGTCTCCACAGCTTCAACCGTTTGGGAAATCCGATGATGATTTGGGGGAGTTGACCTTCGAGGTCAAGCAGTTTTCTGCTCTGTTCGTGCGGCGCGGACGGTCCGCGGGGAGGTCGCGGACGGTCCGCGGGTGGCGTGTTCGTCGCGTGTTCGTCGTGTTCTTGCGCGTCTTTGCTTTCGATCCGGTTTGGCTTTTGGTTTTTGTTGCAGCTGGTTTGCGGACGGTCCGAGCTTCAGTAGCGGACGGTCCGCGACCCACGCGGACGGTCCGCCCGGCCTTGGCGGACGGTCCGTTTTTCTCGGGTCGCTTCTGTTGGTTCTGTGTGCTTTAACGGACGGTCCGCGGCGTAGGGCCGGACAGTCCGCAGGGTTGGCGCGGACGGTCCGCGGCATCAGGCCGGACGGTCCGCGAGGCCTGTGCGGACGGTCCGCCCCTCCTGGCCGGACGGTCCGCCAGAGCCTGTGCGCTTTGCTTCTTGGTTCGATTCCTCCCTCCCTTTCTAGTGCTTCCGCGTGTGCTTCAAGGAATCGTTCCTAAGGCTAGAGGTTGATCCATAACCTCATTGTCTTGGCGATTGGTGTGTGATTCGATCCATCGCTTGTGTGTGACCGGGATTTGACTAGGGCATAGGCCGGGTTCTTTGGGAAGAATTTTTACCGGCTCCTATTCACTCCCCCCCTCTCTAGTCGCCATCTAATCCTTCACAACCTATTGTTGAGGATGGATCATCAACTCAAGGAAGATTGCAAGACGGTGCCAACATTGAAGAATTCAAGTATCTCTCCAAAGGAAAAGTATTCACGGTACCTACCTTATCTTTATCACCTCTTTGCCCGAGGACGAGCAACGTCTAAGCATGGGGAGGAGGTAGGTACAATGTAATTTAGAGTTCAAGGGGAGCAAATAAAAAAATTTAATGAGAAAGAGAAAGAAAGAAAAGAAAAAAATGAGAAAGAGAAAGAAAGAAAAAGGAAAAAATATATATATGAGAAAAGAAAAAAATATATGAGTATGTGTAAAATAAAGTGAACTCCCCGGTTCTCTAAAGTGCATTAGGAATTCCAAGGCTTCAAGATTAAAAGATCCATACTCATTTTCCAACCATGTGCAATCCGATAACGAGGACTTCCTTTGTGCCTCGGGATCACTCTTTGCCATTTGCACATGTCCACCTATCTCAAAGTGTGTGTATTTTTCTCTTTCCCCTTCTTGATATAACATTATTTTCCAATGACCTTTTTGACGAGTCTTGGTAAGACCATGAGAAGCTTGTATTGTTTTGACAACATCTCATTTATAATATCTTGGTAGGACTAAACTTTCCCAAAGCTTCATATAAAGCCTGCCACATATATATATATGTTATGAGAGGGAAAGGAGTAGAATAAATAGGCTTGAGAGACAAAGTGAGATGAGAGTTCATGAGCAATATGCAAGATGATTTAAATTTGTGAACTTGGTTTAGCTCTTTTTCATCTCGTTCTTTATTTCAAAATTTCTTAGATCTATTTAAACTTTGGAGCATGTTAATACTTGTGGAATAAGCTTAATTAGAATCTACCCTCCATAGAGATGAAGGCTAGTACATTATGGAACTTTAATGAATTAAAATTTTGAGAGCATTATGTTTTCTCATGTATGATCAAGTGCAAGGTTTAAACAATGAAGGGCGATGATGATATCCATCGAAAGCTTACTCGAGGACGAGCAATGTTTAAGCATGGGGGAGATGTTGACGGTGAAATTTCGTCAACCTAGCCATGAGTTTACCTTCGGTGTTGACATGAGTTTTATACTTTATCCATTGGTACTAACCCCCTTGGTATAACAAGTTCATTCGTGCATGTCGGTTTTAGAGTTTAGTGTTTATGCAGGGTTTTGACGTAGAAAGCGAGACTTCCGGGATAAGTTCATCAAACACCTTGTGACAAGACCTTGAAGCCCCGTACAAGTCATGCAAAAAAGCAAACTTGACTCCAAGAAGCCCAGGGACCAAACATGAGAAGATGATAAACTCCGAGGACCTATCCAGAAAAGTGTCGAATCTTGCGGGACAAGGAGCTACGTCCAACTCGGAGAGAAACTGACGACAAGGGCCCACATGCGGAAGGGGGAAGGATCTAGAAGACTCGGGAACTGACGCCACGTGAAGGAGGCAGGCAACTGGCCCGGGGTGGGCCCAGGTCGGTCGGCTCGGCCCATTCCAGGGCCAAGTCGCCCCCCTTTGACCTAGCAGCCATTCGGGCTATTTATAGCCTGGTGGTCAAGAGCCATGCATCGATCAATTCG
This sequence comes from Cenchrus americanus, assembly GCA_947561735.1. NCBI lineage: Eukaryota > Viridiplantae > Streptophyta > Magnoliopsida > Poales > Poaceae > Cenchrus > Cenchrus americanus. Next base: position 113,610,955 of record OX387240.1, read on the forward strand.
TCATCGACTGCCGAGGAGCAGAGAAGAGAGGGACACCATCCCGGAGAGAGGGTCGAGCTAGTTGACTAGGGTCTCCCCAGCCGACGTGGGAACCTTGCAAGGAAGACCACGTCGGAGTTTCCGGAGCTAGAAGCAAGATCAAGGTAGCATCCCGGTGGTGATCTTGTTCATATATCATTGTACTAGTTGATGTATCAAGTTGAATCCGATTCTTAGCTACTAAGTGTTTCTCTGAAGTCTTCATTTTTGATCGGCTTTGCTTATTTTAGATCTATTCTCGAGATAGATCACATAGGGTGTTCTTGTAGCCGTGGTGGCTAGAGGTGCACACCTGATCTTCCGAAAGAACTCGACTTGTCCTCGGAATCGCCCTAGACTACCCGCATGAATAGGAGTACGTTGTGACAGAACGGGGGCTCCGAAAGGCGGGCGTTTTTGGAGTCGGACGGGAAACCACGGTTTAAAGAGGCTTCTAATGAGATTTGATTTGCTACTTCTTCTTTCGCTTGGAACTTCAACAAAAGGCTCAACCCGATCTCTCTAGATCGGTTTATCTACCCCCTCTATCTTTGTTACCTCCGGTCTTTAGTAGATTAGATTCGTTCTTGTGTTGATTCTTGTGATTAGATGCATTAGGGTTTTATCTCTCAAAGATTGAAGTTACTTGGCATTACTAGATCATCTTTTGCGTCACACATTTGTTCCAATGATTCGATACCTTGGGTTCACCACTCGAGGGAAGAAGGGTCCCTTGACTACGACGGGATATTTGTCCGCTTGAAAGTCTAAACGAACATTGATGCAACTATTAACCGTCAACAATATGATTGGAATGTTTTGTGGAGTGATGGCCACAAATGCATCAATAAAAGAAATTAAGTTAAAAATTTGAATCTTAGCCCCTTTTCCTTTATCAATTCAATTTCTTATCGGAAATACCTTTTCCCTAACAATCAGATGGTAAACACCAGGTCATGAGCTGGACAGGATATTCCGCCCGTGATACGTACTCACATCGCCAATCAGCAGAATCCAGTCCCTCCTCCACCTCAAGGATTAGCGATGGATCCAGCGATGCAGCAGTTCTTCACGGCACAGATGCAGTTAATTTAGAATCTTTTTGCCACTGTCCAGAATCTGCAAGCACAGCAAAACCAGCCGCCACCACAAGGACCCCCACCACCTCCACCACCAGTGAACAAGCATAGAGAGTTCATGAGCCACAACCCGCCCACTTACTCTCATTCAGTGGATCCCCTCGATGCCGATGATTGGTCAAGACCATCAACAAGATGCTGAATATCACCCAATGTAATGATCGTGAGAAGGTTTTGTATGCCTCTGACCGCTTGGAAGGTGCAGCTTCTGATTGGTGGGATGCTTACACCGTCGCACATGCTGCTGCCGACACCATTACCTGGTAGGAGTTCCAGGAGAGTTTTCGTACACATCACATCCCAGCTGGTGTGAAGAAGCTGAAGCAGAAAGAGTTTCTCGCTCTAAAGCAAGGCAACATGACCGTTAGTGAGTATCTGGATGAGTTTACTCATTTGTCCCGCTATGCACCAGATGAAGTCAACACGGATGCAAAGAGACAAGAACGATTTCTCGATGGTCTGATAGGGCCACTAAACTACCATTTGCAGAGCCACACATTTCCTAACTTTCAGATGTTACTCAATAAGGCCATAGGCTTGGTGAATAAACGCAAGGAACTTCATGAACAGAAGCGCAAGTTTCAATCTCAAGGACAATCTAGCAGCAACACTCGCCCGCTGTTGACGGTGAATTTCTGTCAACCTAGAGTACTTGTTATACATTGGTTTCGATTATGATTTGCAACTAACCCGCCACTAGGCATACTAATGATGTAACAAGTTCACACTTGCATGTCAATTTTGGAGTTTGTTGTTTACGCAGGAAATTAACGTTAAAGAGGAGACTTTCGGGATAAGTTCGTCAAACACTTCAAGAGAAGATCATGAAGCCCGTCACAAGTCAATACACGAAGTGAAGAAGACTCCAAACAATCCAAGGACCGAAGCATCAACACGCAAAACTCCGGGGACTTGGATGTTTACCAACGGGATCAACTCAGCCCGAGAGATATTCTCGCAGCTCAGGACAACATGATCTTTCGGTACAGATTCAGAGACTTAAACGATCTTTAATGGCAAAAGTTTTACTACCAAAGTTGTGTCCCTCGACGATACCTTCGAGTTGGACATGTTGAAGGCCCGATTCGGATAAGGGAGTTAGGAGATATAGCCCCCGAAATCCCTGCTGCCCAGTCAGTCTGAAATCAGAACAGATTATCTTCCAAGGCCGATTTGGAGATCTTATCTTCGTTTTTAAGGAAAGAAATGAATACCAAAGTTGAAGATAATTTCGTGGCACACAACCTGGACACCGAATTTGCATTATTTGGAGTCCGGACGTGGGAGATGTGACGCTGGCAAGGAAGGATTGCAAATCAGGAAAATCTGGCTGATTTTATGGAAACCAAGTTTGCTTCTCTCCCAAGGAGGATCTCGTGCAAGGCAAGGTGGAGCACGCCCAAAGGCACCCCAAGGACATAAATACAAACCCCTAGGCGCCCAAGATGGTTACCCATCGAACAAATCATTCTACCGACGCCATTCACCTGAAAACCGCCGCCGCAAGATGAGGGAGAGAGTTAGATGAGCTCGTCGCAAGGATCAACGCCGGCGGAGAGAAGGAAGCAAGAGGAGGACTCCAAGCTGCTAACCTAGGGGTGCTCCCAAGCTTCATCGCCGCCATCTTCATCGACAACGTTCTCCGGAGTCTCCATCACCCCTATGTGCTTCAATCCGTGTAAGATGATGGGGTAATGTATCCGTTCATCCCTAGGGTTAGATGGATGCATGCTATGTGATCGCTACTTAATTCGTGGTTTCAATCTATTGCTTTCATGTTGATGATGCTTTGATGATTAAGGTTAGCTATCGTGTTTTTCGGACGTATGATATCCGTGTCTATCATAGGTCCAGTCACGAGGGGAGGGAAAGGGCGAAACCGTGGTCACAACCCCCGGTAGATTGGTTTACCACTCTCGTGTAGTAGATGTATATCCATGTTATCCTAGATCCTAGGGAGGGAACGCTTATCTTTCTTAATCACTCTCTTGTGTCCACCCTTTACCATCTAGTTTAACCCTAGATTTTTTTGATCAACTTAGATTAACTTAGGTTAGATTGTCTTTACCTTTAGATTAATACTCTTTCAAAGGTTTTCCATTCAACTAGACTAGTACTTGGTTAAGCGCTAGCAATCCGCTTGCTCCGCGGATTGACAAGAACCTAGGGAATCCCTGTGGTGAAAAAGGTGTAGGTCTGTATGCTTGTGGATTGTAGGTGGATACGAGTTTTATCCGTCAACACCCACGTTACAACTCATCACAAGACTCTCAGTTTCGTTCTAGCGTACAAGGCAGAAACTATGGACAGAATCAATAGTTTTACCATTCGTTTGAGCAGCCGAAGAATCTAACCCAATGACACCACAGGCTCCAAATCCTCATCAGAATCGCTCAGGTGCACTAGTAAGGAATTGTTAACACCAAAAATTGGTACAGGAAAGAGACCGACTTGTGGGTCGAGTTTGGTAAGGAAACACCATTCGGCAGGAAATTTTCCTCGAAGCATTCGGTAAGGATGCCTGCGGTCGGGAGCACGCCATCATTCGGTAGGAGGGCTGTTTTGCGCTTGGAAGAGGAAGCATTCAGGAATATGTGATGACGTGGCCTGAATATAAGGAAGGGACGAATTGATGACGGATGCAAGATGGACATTGGCGCCGGGGCATTAATTTAGGCAATAAATGTTGTACTCGTGGTCGACTAGGAGTCGTGTTAGGACAAGGGTATAAATATGAACCATTAGTGTTTGTAATGGGTATCGAACAATTTCACAACAAACTGGCCCTGTGCCAACCTTCGAGTCCTTTAGTCGAGTCGTCGAGTTCTTCGAGAGGAATCATCGATCCGTCGACTTCCGTAAGTAATGGCAACCTTGTATCATGTCTAGTATCGTGCGGTGGATTTAGACCGTGATGCATGTAGTCTTGTTACCATGCTTAGTATCATGCGGTGGATTTAAGCTTGGTTCAAGAGGGTTTCTTGTTAGATCATGAGCCATGCAGTAGGTTAAGATCTAGCTTGGAGCTAGTTATCGGCTCTATTACATTTGGCAAGATCTAATAGATTCATTAAGTTACCCCGTGTTGCTTTGGATTATGCTTCATGTTTAAATTATGTAACACTCATATTGCCCAATTTAGATTGACTAGATTCGGCTCTATCTTGTTTACCATCAATATGATGCATTCTCAAATCTTTAATTCGATGTGGTGCATGGATCATGTGCTCTTTAATAGCTGAACCCGAATCAATCTAGATTGCCACGTGTTGTGGGTTCAAGCTTGTTGATCTAGCATAGTTTGTTCCTTCTCCACGGAACCCGAATCGGCTATACAGCTGTATTCGGCAGTCTTGCCACGAGTGAAACATGTTCATAAGCTTGTTTAAATAATGTATGCCTTTAGCCTTCCATGTTTAGATTGTATCATGCGGTGGATTGATCTACTCTTGGTTGGTGGCATGATTTCAAACAAGTCGTATCATGCGGGGGATTAACTTGTTTGGTGTCACGCTCGACGGGGTTGAAAGTACCTAGACATGCGGTAGACTAGTGCTTTTGGCCTATGTGTGCATGGTTACTGCAAATTTATAATCATGCTTCACCTTTATTTATTTTATTATGATTTATCCTTGAAAATCGGTCATGATCACGTGCTGCAATGTTGTTTAGACAAAGACCGATCTTTCATCATGCTTATGTCATGCATTCAGTTATATCCTGGTTTCATGTTTTGGAGTTCCCGAATGATATTCAAACTACTGACAGATAGCTTGTTGTAGCTATATGTCACTTTAATTGGCTTTGTAGCCGTAAATATGGAACTGTCTGGTACCACCCGGCAAGTTCCAGGTTTTATCTAACTGCTTTTCATCCTTTGTCAGTTTTAGGAAATTGACTGGCACGCTTTGGATTCGGCACGTGTGTTAAGCCAGCTTTATTCGGCTTGCTGTGTGCTTGGCGTGAGGTGCTGATTTTACGTCAACACACTTTTTGGCACGCCCAGTGGGACCATTTAGTTGATCAAGATGGCTGATATTCAAGATGTCATGAATGTCATCATAGAGGAGCTGTCTGCAGAGCAGCAATTGCAACTGAAGAAAGCTATTGATCAATTTCAGCAGAAGTGTATGATGTCATTTTCTAAAAATAGAAGTGGTGTGCCATATCTTAAGTCTGACATGCCAAGAGTTCTACTGCCAGGAGAACCTGATACCACATATGCTGAAGAGAAACAGAACATTTTTCGCATGGTACATAGAACATTGGAAGACATAATGGCTAGGCACAATACTGCATTTCTGAATAGCTTTCAACAGATGATGGTTGACGTCTTTGGCCAAGGTGTGAACAAGCCTTTTGAAGGAGAATCGAGTGCTGTTGTTAGTGGCCAACCAGTTCGTCAAGATACAAATATCCAACCGCCTCCACAAAGCATGAGTGGTCAGCCAACTCAACACATGGATAGCCAACCAGTTCAGCCAAATCCTCGTCAAGCAATACCTAATCCACGTACATATGGAGAGATGGCGTTTGGCACTCCTGGAGTTCAACCTGATTCTACTTACAGAATAGCGCCAGCCAATAACAGGTTGCAGAAAATATGTACGGCACCGAGTATTCGGAGTTCATGGATTTCAGTGCTGTTGATGCTCTCCCGAATCCTGGATATGGTGGCGCTACAGGGATGCCTGTTGGAGGAACATGGAATCAAGATGTCAACATTGATCTCCTGATGCAGAGGATGACCGATGTGCTTCAGAATCAGTTCGGTCTAAAGCCTAAAAACCAAGGGCATGTGTATACACCTCCTTTCCCAGAATGGTATAACAGGGTGGCTTTGCCGCACAGGGTGAAAGCTCCTGCGGATCTCACGAAGTTTTCTGGGCAAGATGACACTAGCACTGTGGAACACATAGCCCGATATTTGATGCAGCTTGGGGAAGCTTCTGCTGATGAGGCATTCAGGATCAGATATTTCCCTTTATCACTGATAGGCCCGGCCTTTACAAGGTTCACTTCTTTGCCTGCTCAATCAATCTGTTCCAGGAAGGATTTGGAGCAGAAGTTTCATGCTCATTATTTCATTGGCAGCAATGAGAAGAAGATAATTGATCTAACTACCGTGAGACAGAGGAACAATGAAACACCAATGGAGTTCCTCAAGAGGTTCAGAGAGACAAAAAGCATGTGCTTTGTTAACGCGAAATTTGCACCTAGCGCCAAGCACACAGCAAGCCGAACAAGCTGGCTTCACACGTGCAGAGATCACAAGACGTGCCAGTCAATTTTTCCTGAAAATTAACAAAAGACAGAGTAGTTAAATTCCAAAGCTTGGAACTTGCCGGGTGGTACCAAACAGTTCCATATTAACGGCTATAAAGCCAAACAGGACGACATATAGCTATAGAAAGCTATCTGCCAGCAAACTGAAACCCATTCGGGAGCTTTAAAAGGGAAAAAGTAACATAGCCGAATAGTTGACGTAAGCATGACAACGATCGGTTTTTGTTTGGACAAAGACGCACGTGCGCAAGACCGCGACCGATCCCCGCGGTGAACAACATTAAATAATAAATGAAGTAAAAGCGCGAACATAAATATGTAATAAACACGCATGAATAGGCCCAAAGCACTAGTCTACCGCATGTCTAGGTACTTTAAAACCCGTCGGGCACGACACCAAGCGAATCTATCCACCGCATGATACAACTTGCTTGGAATCATGCCACTTTCCATAAATAGATCTATCCACCGCATGATACGATCTAAATATGGAAAGCTAAAAGCATACATTATTTAAAGCATAAATTACGCACGTGTTTTACTCATGAAGAACATAACCGAACACGGCTGAACAACCGATTCGGGGTCCATGAAGAAGGAACGAACATTACCAAGTAAGATAAATCTATCAGATTGATTTGAAATCTAATCCACCGGATGACTAGCTCCAAAACAACCCAAAAACCTGCATCTACCGCGTGATACCCAGTTCTTTCAAGATTTATACAAACTTTGGCAAGCTTGAACCCGCAACACGTGACAACCTATATCGATTCGGTTTCGGCTATCAAAGAGCATGTGATCCACGTGTTAATTTAGCCAAAGGCACGAACTTGACTCACATAAAGGTCATCAAAAGGGATAAAGCCGATCCAAACCCATCTAGATTGGGCAAAAGGTGTTACATGAATTTAAACATAAAGCAGAAAAAACTCAAAGCAACACGGGGTAACTTAATGAATCTATTGAATCTTGCCAAAATTCAATAGAGCCGATAACTAGCTTCGAGCTAGATCTTAGCCTACCGCATGGCTCATGACCTAACAAGAAACCTTCTTGAACCAAGCTTGAATCTACCGCATGACACTAAGCATGGTAACAAGACTACTTGCATCAGATCTAAATCCACCGCATGATACTAGATATGATACAAGGTTGCCGGTACTCACGGAGGTCGACGGATCGATGAACCCTCTCGAAGAACTCGACGACATGACAAATGGACTCTAGGGTTTGGCGTAAAGCTGGTTTGTATTGAGAATGATTACGTCTCTGTTACATACATTCAGGGTTCATATTTATACCCTGCCAAGCACGACCTTGAATGGATTTGATACCTAATTTATCTCTAAGCTTGATCGCTTATCCATCCATTCGTCTTTTCCGCTTGAGCCACGTCACCGTACAATCCCGCAAAATCAGCTCAACAGTTCTCTTACCGAACGGAAGCAGATAGCCGACCGCGGATTCTTCTGCCGAATGCGTCCGAAGAAACCTTCCTTCCACCGGATGGATTTCTCACCGAGTTGGACCCACAAGTCAGACTCCTTACCAAATTTTGGTGTTAACACATGCCCCTTCAATTACGGGATAAAAGTGATTTTATTCCGGAATTGACTCTAGCCACCAACATCTTCAAATCGAATCCGTTCAACACCCGTTCTCTCTCTTCGCAATCCGCCGGAATCTTCGTCTAGATCCAAACCCTAGATCCCCTTGTTCTGAGCTCAAATCCCCAATGGCGGCTCAAAATCAAGCTACTCAGGTAAATTCTTCCACCATAAGCTTCATTCGGCATTTAGGTTTTCAAATTTTACCTGAGATTTCTTTTCCGCTTTCCTTCAGGAGCTTTCCACTGAGCTTCTGATCCGTACTGAGGCCAATTCAAGATCTTACTTTCTTGGTCCTGTGGGAACCTCTGATCCTCGAGAATTTATCGCAGCTGAATCCCAAAGGATCCCCTTCTAAGCGGCTCTAACCAAGCCTTCCCAGTGGCAGGATGCTTTCAAGAACTGGCCCTTGCCCCCAATCGCAGACTGGAAAAATTGGTACTAGAGAATCCTCGCAGATAAGAGTGCCAGGACTCAAAACTGGGACACCCTCCGCATTGCTCAATGCTTGGAGTTGTCTTTGGCCGAGACCCCCAAAAACGAAGACCTCTTGATAGCGGCTTGCCACTTCTGGTCAAATGGCGTCAACGCCTTCCTTTTTGGTCACGGCCCAATGTCCCCAACTCTGGCTGATGTATACATGATCACCGGCCTTGATATTATAGGATCTATTCGTCCCTGAGATTTCAAAGGTTCCACAAGACAAACAGGGGTGAAACCAGGGAGCGGATACAAGAATTATATCCTGAACCATATGAAGGACGACCCCCTTGGTGAAGTCGAATATAGGGCGTTCCTGAATATGTGGCTGTGCAGGTTCATCTTCTGTGGTAAAGCCAATGAGCCCACCTGAATCACATTGCAATGGCTTCACACTTAGCCAATGGTAATCGCTTTCCTCTTGGGAAATACCTCCTGGGAAGTGTGTACCACATGCTTCATCAAACTGTCACCCAAATGTACACCAGCCAAAGGATAGCCTGTGTCAATGGTCCTTGGTGGTTTGTACAAATATGGCTGCAACTGCACATGCACCAGATTGTTGGTGTTGACCTGAACACTCGGCTTTTCCCTTCATCCAACTATCATGAAGGAGAACCCCAAGTCACCAGAGGATGCCACACCTATGGAGAAGCTGCTTCAACTGTTCTCATCAAGCAGAATGTCAGCCAGCTCTTCGAGCTCTTCTTCAAAGGTTTCCCAAATCCTCTCTGGCTCCCTTATTTGGACAATGATAATTTAACTCTCCCCTGTGAGTTCTCCTTCGAAGCTGGACGCCAAGATGGAAGATTTCTGGAAATCCTTAACATCATCATCCACCCATGTATTCTGCCAGCTGAATTCAGTGGAGGGAGGCTAAACCACAAGTACTTATGAGTACTATCGCCCCAACATGATGGCTCGGCAACTTGGATGTGGCCGGATGCCCCCGAGATCGTTTTCGCATGAATTCCTCAAGCCCGCAGAGGAAATCAAAGAGCTTACCCGCACTGCCGGGGTCTTTCAGTATGTGTGCAGTCCAACTGTTTACACCTGGCCCTTTACACCTACAACAGTAGCTCACCCCACCTTTAACTCCTGGTGGCAAGAATTCCATGATCACATTTTCAGTGAGCCTGTACACTTATTCTGCACAGAGTTGATGCCTGCTTTTCAGCCAACCTCAGAGGTAATATGATTAATCTTTAAATCAGGCATTTCCTCCTCCAACCATGATCCTGATTTTATTTCTTTTGCCCACAGAACACAATGCCTGCCCCTCTGTCCAGGGAGATTGCTTACAATGCAGTAGGCCCAATCTCAGCATTGGGATTCAGATCACCAACTCTGGCTCAATTAATGGCTAGGTATGCCACAACAGATCCAACTCTGTCCAGCATTATTGCTGACAGGAGGCAAGGCTTGTCTCTGATTGCACCTCCAAATGCTAAGAGGAGAAGGACCATCAAGAAAGTCCTTGTTGAGGTAAAATTTCTTCCTTTCTTGATCATAGGATTACTCTTTTCTGATAAATTACATCTTATGCATTTTCAGACTAGAACTCAGCAATCCTCAGCTTCAGAACCTGCCAATGCTCCATCAACTGGTATGACATTTACTGTCCTTTTCTTAAGGATGAACACTGGCTTTCATTCTTAATTTGGCATTTGCAGAAGAAACAATGGAGGATCAACTTGTGGATGTCCCAGTGTCTCAACAAGCGAGTCCACCCAGGGCTGAGCCACCTGTCCAAGTGGAAATCTCATCTTCATCAGGGATTCAATCACCCCCTGCTCAGACAGAAACACCAGACTCGTCAGAGATGAATTTCCCCATCCAACCGGAGCCATCAAGTCCTCCAAGGGCTCAATCACCCATTGGCCAGGCAGAAATATCAACCCTAGCAGAGGTGAACCCATTTCCTCTTCAGCCAGAAGCTCATGAGTTGCCAGAAACTGCATCAGCGCCCTCTCACACAGAAGCTTCATCTTTGCCTGGAACATCTCCTTCACCAGTGGTCGCTCCTGAACAAAATCCTGCTCCAGTTCAAGAAATCAGACATGAGGTACTTATTTTAACCCTGCTATCTTCTAATTCATGATACCCCCGACTCAGCAATGTTACTCTTTCAGGATCAGGCTCAGTCACCATCAATCCCACCAATGATGAACAATCCAACTGCCGAGACAAGGGAAAGGGTACCTCAAACCTTGTCAGAGGAAGTGCAAGAAAAGCTCAAGGAGATTTTTGCCTGGTTGCAAAGAGATGCACGAGATCAATTCAAAGATCTTGATCACTTTGAAGAAATGCTTGAACCCATCAGCCGAGAACTCCCTGAGGATATCAATGCCTCACTTGAATCCATCTCCAGTCTGGAAATTCATTACTTGCTTATAAGACAAGCTCTGAGAAAGGTGTCTTCCCGCCCAGCTATTGAACAGAAGAGGGCCAAAGCTGAACAAGCCGTGAAAGGAGCACAATCTCAGACTGAGAGTCACAAAGGGACATTGGCCAATCTGCAAGCTGCTCGTGAATTGAAGATCGCCAGAAAAGCCGCGTTGGAGGTAGAACTGAGAAGTCTGTCAGCTGAAATAGAAGCCGATGACAAGAAAATAGCCGAGCTCCCTGGATTGATAGAGAAGATCCAAGAGGAAGCAACATCGGCCATAGCTGAGGTGAATCAATGTAATGCAGAACTTACCATCCTGTCCGACGCCCAGAAAGATTATCAAGAAAGGATGGAGAACTTTCACCAAGCAACATCGAATGTCTGCAATGTAATTGCGAAATATTTGAACATCTAGATGTTTCAATCGATGTGTAACCGAACTGGTCGCTCTTGTAACATTTGCTCTTGCAATTTTATTTCTCTTTTCCTCTGCACATCCTTAACTGCAACGCTGAACGACCCATTCGGTAAAGAAGTGTCAATACCCGAACGGCACTTTGACTCCTTTCAGCCGAGCCAGTCAACCGAATACGACTCAGCCTTGAGCTCCAAACGACCTGACGGCGGATTGGTCAAGGAAACCTCTCCACCTTCCAATTTTCTCGGGATATGCGCCACGATCCAGAGCCACGACCTGAGGCCACGATCTGTCTTGCCAGGCCTATAAATGAAAACTGTAGGTGCCCCCAGCTCTCCACCAAGCCTTTAGCTCTCAAATCTTCACCAATCTCGAGTCTTCTTCTTCCATCCAGCGCAAATCCCAGAAGCATGGCGAGCAGCAACAACCGGCGCCGCGCCGCTGATGAGGCGGAGGGGAGCCGCACCAGTGCGCGCCGGAGGCAATGATCGTCAATTCTTCTTTTACAATTCATCTTTGATCCCCCTTTGTTTTTGACGATCATCCTTGTTTCAGGTTGATTCAATGGAATCCATCCTCTGCACCGGCCGGTCAGCCCCTACCGGACGACTCCTCGGAGTCCGACCATCACTCCCCCGTGCCCTACGGGGAACTCGATGCTCTCCGCTTCAAGGCGGAGCTGGAGGTGACCCAGCGCGAGCTGGAAGATGTCTCCAAAAAGGCTGGCATAGCCGAATTGGAGTGGGAAGACCAGCGCAAGCAGCTGCTAGAGACCATCGACGGTACAGCTCCGAAACCGCTCTCCAATCCAATCCGGCCTTTGATGCTGATCACCTTTTTCTTGCACTTTGCAGCCCGTGACGCCGAGCTCAACCAGCTAAAGATGCTGGTGGAGCAATTGGCCGACAAGGTGAACACCCGCGGAGATATGCCGGTGGAGCGCCTTGCTGTGGTGGAGCACCGCGTGGACGAAGTGGCCACCCATGGCATCCGCTTGGGCACCACTTTGGGCCTGGCCGCCATGGCGACGCACACTGACGTCGACTACTCCATCAGGCCGCGCGGCTTCCGAGGCGGCGCGCCAGAAGACATCGAGGAGATTGAGATCATCTTGGAGCGCCTCGATGGCCACGGCGACACCATTGCCGAACTCACTCATCCCCAATCTGTGTTGAACAGGCTCTTTGACTAGATTGTATTAGGGATGTTTGACATCGGCAATAAATAAAGAACTTTTGATTTCTGTGCTTGCATTGCGACGATTTTCTCCATGTTTGCATCCGTGAATCTTGTTTTTTCTTAAACGTATTCGGGAACTCGCTTGAGCCGAACACACGACAACAGATGCCCCTTGGCGCAAAATTCACAGAAGATCCCAGAATCGGCAATCCGTAAGCACTGTTCAAACGAAAACCCTTCGCATTCGGGAAGAAAACCCTGCCGCTTGGTATTCCAACAGTGCACGCCGGCCAGTCATCACTCCCAATGCACTCCTTCGGTCAATAAAATAGTCTGCTGAGATGCCCTGCAAATCCACTCGCACACTCATCCATCACTTCTCATTTCCTCCCCTGTCCTCAGAGGAAAAAACCCCAAGGCCATGGACAAAGGCAAGCAACCCCAGGAGAGCAGCACTCCGAAGAGACGCACGATTCGAGAGTGAGTTTTCCCTTGATTTCCTTCCTGTTTCTTCAAGTAATCTCACGTTTTACCTCCTCCCCACCTTTGCTCTTTCAGCCTTGATCTGCTTCCTTAGGAAATTATCGGGACCGAAGACATGCCTGAGTACATCTCCTCTGACTCTTCCCTCGAAGCAGAGGATGCCACGCCCGAGCAGAGAACCAGCCATCAACTGCGCCGCCGCGTTCGGCACCTGGAGCATGACCTCAGGGACATCACTGCTCGTTGCCAGGCCGAGCGCGAGCGTCGCATGGCTTTGGAGGCATTAGTGGGAGGTAAATGTTTCTAACTCCTTCTTGACTTCGCGTCCACATCTGGATTTTTGCCCCTAATAACCGCTCCTCTGTCTCGGATGTCTCTGATAGGTACAACAACCTAAAAGCGGCTTGGGACAGCTTGGTGGAGGCAGCAAATCATGGTCACCCCCGTGCATTCCAAGTCGCCGTCACGGTGGTCCTGGAGCAACTGAAGAGGGAGCAACCGAAGAAGCAAAGAAAAGATTGAATCATGCTTTCGCTTCTTCCTCCAGGCCTTCTGCTTCCCACCTCCCCGAAGTCCTGATCACCAGGGTTGTTGGATGTAAACCTGCAAGAAGCAGTTGTAATGTAGTTTTGTGCTAAGGGCAATGCATCTAGGCACTGGTCGTTCCTTCTGTTTGGGAATTTTTTGTTCTAAAGGCGGCCTCGTTCTTGAGCGCCGGCTATTCTTGTATCAGATGCATGTAATCCCACTGCTGGTGATCACCGATCGATTTCAATACTAGGATAATATTTCTTCAAATATCTCCCATTTATTGCAGCGGAAAATTCTTCTCCTAGTAAAGTTTTCAACATGTATGCATTACCAGGGACGCATCTGACCACGCGAAAGGGTCCTTCCCAGTTAGGGACCATTTGCCGAATTCACTGTATTTGGTTCCAATCGGCAATAACGCTTTCCAAACCAAATCCCCTTCTGCAAATTGCCTGACTTTTACTTTCTTGTTATAATACTTGGCAACCCGCAGCTTGTTCTTCTCGATGTTTTCCAGGGCCCTAAGACGGATCATGTGCAAATCTTCTAGCTCATCCATCATTAAGCCACTGTAATCTTTGGAGCTTAAATCTTTCTGTAAAACAACTCTCCTAGAATCTGATTGTACTTCCCAAGGCAAAACCGCATGGTGTCCATAAACCAATTCATAAGGAGATGTTTTTGTAGCTCCATGAGGGGCCATTCGGTAAGCCCATAATGCTTCACTGAGTACCGAATGCCACCTCCTTGGCTTCTGGTCGATCTTCTTTTGTATAAGCTTGATCATGATCTTATTAGAAGCCTCTGCCTGACCATTAGCTTGGGCATAATAGGGAGAAGAATTAAACAATTTGATTCCCATGCTTTCGGCAAATTCTCTGAATTCCAAGGACACGAATTGGGCTCCTTGATCAGTTGTGATTGTCTGAGGGATTCCAAACCGATAGATGATGTGTTCCTTGACAAATTCAACCATGTTTTCCGACGTCACCTTCTTTAGTGGAATCGCCTCAACCCATTTAGTAAAATAATCTGTAGCCAAAAGCACAAACTATGCCCCTTGCTAGATGGTGGATTAATCTGGCCAATCAAGTCTATACCCCAGCCCCTGAATGTCCATGGCTTGATAATGGGATTTAACGCTGATGCGGGGACCCTTTGAATATTTCCAAACCTCTGGCAGTCTTGACATCCCTTGTAATACTCAAAGCAATCCTCCAATATCGTCGGCCAAAAACACCCAGCTTGCCTGATAACCCATTTCATACGGTAGGCCGATTGGTGTGCTCCACATATCCCATCATGCACTTCACTCATCATCCTTTTGGCTTCTTCTAGACCCAGGCATCGTAACAACACCCCATCTAATGATTTGTAAAACAAATTATCATCCAGAAGAACGAATTTTATGGCCTTGTACCTGAGCTTCCTAGAGACCTTTAGGGATGGATCTTTCAAATAGTCAACGATCTCTCTTCTCCAATCATCTTCCGCAAGATCCGTTCCCAGTGCACATATGTCTGCAGCAAACGCTTCTTGACTCTCTTTGTAACCAGAGGCGCTCTGAGCCAACCTGTTTGCTTCTTCGTTATGTTCCCTAGGAATATGCTGTAGAGTCTTCAACGGAAAGCTCTTCAAGATTTCCCTGCATTCTTCGTAGTAACTCCTCAGCGCTTCACTTTTACATTCGTATTGGCCGTTCAATTGCTTGATCACCAACTCTGAATCTCCATAAACCTCAACCGAAACGGCCCCGGCTTCTCTCAAATATTGAAGCCCCCGAAGCAATGCCTCGTATTCGGCCGATTGTTCGTAACGTGGGGGTCGTATAGGGATAGCAAACTCAAACATCTCACCTCCGGGGCGAAATCGGCGAATCCCTACTCCCCCACCTTTGCCACATGATGACCCATCAAAAAATAAAGCCCAAGGAGTAATTTCAAGCAAATCTATTGACGGATCACGATGTTCGGTTATGAAATCGGCAATGATCTGACCCTTGACAGCTTTTGCCGATTCGAACTTTAACTCAAACTCTGATAAAGCCAGGATCCATTTGCCAATCCTGCCATTCAAAATTGGCATAGATAACATGTGTTTTATTACATCGAACTTAGAATATACAATGCATTCGGCATTCAACAAGTAGTGCCGAAACTTTGTACACGAGTAGTATACGCATAGGCACAGCTTCTCTGCAGCCGAATACCTGGTCTCGGAACCAAGTAATTTTCGGCTAAGATACGCTACTACCCGCTCCTTTCCTTCGAATTCTTGAACAAGGGCCGATCCAATGGTTTGGGTATCGGCCGCCACGTACAACTTGAAAGGCTTATCCAACTGAGGAGGGACCAGTACTGGTGGCTCCTTCATGTATTGCTTGATCTCATCAAAAGCCTTTTGTTGTTCGTCACCTCATGTGAACTTCTGATCTTTCTTAAGTTTCAGCAATGGAGAAACAAACAAAAAACCTTCGTGAACATTTGAAATGAATCTCCTTACGAAATTAATTTTGCCGAGCAGTGATTGCAACTCCTTGAGATTAGTTGGAGGGACAACTTCATCAATGGCCTTCATGCTCTTCTTGCCAACTTCAATCCCTCCTTCGTGGACCAAGAATCCCAAGAATTCTCCAGCTGATACCCCGAAAGCGCATTTGTTTGGATTCATCTTCAAGCCATGCTTTCGGGTGCACTCCAAGGTCCTTTTCACATCTTCCAAATGTGTGTCATGACTTAGGGACTTAATCACGACATCATCAATGTAAATTTCAACAACTTTGCCGATCAACTCGTGAAAGATGTAATTCATGGCTCGCTGATAAGTTGCACCGGCATTTTTCAACCCAAATGTCATGACTATCCATTCAAACAGGCCTATACGACCAGGACATCTGAAGGCTGTTTTTGATATATCCCCTATTGCCATAAAAATTTGGTTATATCCCGCATTACCATCCATGAAACTGATGACCTTGTGACTAGCAGCGGCGTCAACCAACAAATCGGCAACAGGCATGGGGTAACCATCCATCGGAGTAGCTCTGTTCAAATCTTTGAAATCTATGCAGACCCTCATCTTTCCATTCTTCTTGTAAACAGGGACAATATTAGAGATCCACTCTGCGTATCTGCATGGCCGAACGAAGTTTGCATCAAGTAATCTTTCAACTTCTTTCTTCACATCGGCCAATACTTCATCCTTGTAGATTTTTCGGGGTGGTTGCTTGTATGGTTTAAAACCAGATTTGATTGGCAACCGATGCTCAACAATGGAACAAATCCGGTCCTGTGCATCTCCGAATAATCCCAGGCGAAGCAATCTTTATATTCCTTGAGTAGCTTGATTAATTCCTCCCTGAAGTCTGATTGCAAGTTTGCACTGATGAATGTCGGCCTTGGTTTGTCACCGCTTCCAATGTCAATTTCCTCTAATTTATCGGCCGACATGAATCCTCGCCCCAATTTGCCATCAGTGCCATCGACGGGGTTATCCATTAAAAATTGCTATAAGAGCCGACTGCTTGAATCGGTTGTTGATCGCTGCTGACAGGCTCAACAGGACCTTCTCCCCAGTCTTTCCCTAAGAAACAGTCAATGCCTTGATACTCCCAGAAAGTTGGTTCCATATTTGCAATGCTCACAGAGTCATCTGCTTGGACTACCTCAATATCATCATCAACCCATTGGATGAGCTGCTGATGCATGGTAGATGGGACGCAACAGTTGGCGTGGATCCAGTCCCGTCCAAGCAGTAGGCTGTAGGCTCCTTTACCTTCGATAACAAAGAAGGTTGTGAGCAATGTTTTGGACCCGATCATCAGATCCACGTGGGCGCATCCCTTGGTGTCTGAAGGATTCCGGCGAAATCGTTCAGTATTATGCTTGTAGGTGTCAGATCGCCAGGGCCCATGCCAAGTTTCCTGAAAGTGGTGTACGGCATCACATTGACCGCCGCTCCACCATCGACAAACATCTTGGTCAATGGCTTGCCATTGACATATCCCTTCAAGTATAGCGGCCTCATGTGTCGATTTTTGGCCGGTCTGTTGCAGATGGCTTGCTTGGCTAGCACCAGCTGCGCCATTAGTCCCTCAATCTGCTCATCGTCCAGGGACGCCTCTTCCTGCACAACCTGATTAGCAGGAGCCATAAATTCATTCGGCAGAAAATATACCATACACGCCGGAGCCGAACGGTTTGACCCTTCAGGTTTATCCTTTGGACGCCACACCTGTCTCGCCTGGATCCCTGCCTGCCTCAGTTCACGGTTCCTCAAGCGTTGAACCCTCCTTTTCTGACTCTTTCTTAGGCCAGGCGGGCACCATTGCCCCTTTTGCCAGATGTACTCGTCCTCGTCTTCCTCTTGATCAGCCCACCTCAAATCAGCTTGCCTTTTCCTGGGATGATCAATGATTTCAATTTTTTGACGCCGATCCTCGCTAGGATGTATCCTTCCAATTCTTTCATGGACGGATCGGCGATTGGCGCTCTCCGCCCGTACTCAAAATACCCGTCGCTGCATTCAGGGCAATTTCTCAGCGTGGGGAGCTTCAACCCTTCGTTCCAGCAGTGCTTGAAGAATGCACACCCCTAGTGCGCGCGCTCCTGCTCGCGCGTATATTGCTCTAGATCTCTCCTGCGTGCTTCCTCTTCGGCCCTGCGCCTCTCCTCCTCGTACTTCCGTTTCTGGTAGCGCTCTTTCTCCAGCTGGCGCTGCCACTTATTGAGGAGGATGCGCGTGGTCACCTTGGGTTTGGCCCTGGATGATTCCCCGATCTTGACATGGCTCTTGAGAACGCGGGGGGCTTCACCATGCACCTGTTCCAAGGTCACTTGACGTTCCGGTCTCTCGCTCCATCCCCGCCTTGCCCCGGGCCGAGGTCAAGACTTTGACCTTGCCCTTCTCCTCGACCGTCACCATGTTGACGGAAAAGCCTACCATGTTCTGGGGAAAAGGGTGGCCGTCCACCTTCATCTTGTTATCAAACTTGAGGTGCCCCTCCCGGATGGCTCTCCGGATCCTCATCCCGAAGACCCTGCGGTCGTTGATGGAGTGCGAGTTCCCGTCATGGAAGCCACAGTAACGTTTCTCCTTTACTCCATCAGGCCGAAGCATGGAATGCCCTTCAGGCAATTTGATTCGGCCTTCCTTCACCAAGAGCTCAAACAGCTTATCAGCTTTAGTGATGTCGAAATCGTAGGTGCCTTTGGTCTGTTTGACCCAGCGCTGGTTCATGGTCAATGGTTCTTTTCCCCACATGATTTCGGCCGCAGCCACGTCCTGGTCATCATCAGAATCCTCCATTTGGTCGGCTTTTTCCAGGAACTGATTGTAGATATCTGCTACGTCGTGCTGTTTGCTGAACCTCGGCATCTTCCTTGAAACCGTAGGCTTGGTTGCTCATCAACGACGACTTTTGGGACAGCTTGACCCAGTGTTGTCGAATTCCATGCCGAACACCGCTTTTCACGCACGACCGCAAAGCATCCCAAGCAACGGCCATGTCGGCCAACTGGTCATCTGGCAGATTGAGCGAAAAACACATGCCCTTAACTTCCCTGAACCTCCTGAGGAACTCCAAGGGCACCTAGCGCCAAGCACACAGCAAGCCGAACAAGCTGGCTTCACACGTGCAGAGATCACAAGACATGCCAGTCAATTTTTCCTGAAAATTAACAAAAGACAGAGTAGTTAAATTCCAAAGCTTGGAATTTGCCGGGTGGTACCAGACAGTTCCATATTTACGGCTATAAAGCCAAACAGGACGACATATAGCTATAGAAAGCTATCTGCCAGCAAACTGAAACCCATTCGGGAGCTTTAAAAGGGAAAAAGTAACATAACCGAATAGTTGACGTAAGCATGACGACGATCGGTCTTTGTTTGGACAAAGACGCACGTGCGCAAGACCGCGACCGATCCCCGCGGTGAACAACATTAAATAATAAATGAAGTAAAAGCGCGAACATAAATATGTAATAAACAAGCATGCATAGGCCCAAAGCACTAGTCTACCGCATGTCTAGGTACTTTAAAACCCGTCGGGCACGACACCAAGCGAATCTATCCACCGCATGATACAACTTGCTTGGGATCATGCCACTTTCCATAAATAGATCTATCCACCGCATGATACGATCTAAATATGGAAAGATAAAAGCATACATTATTTAAAGCATAAATTACGCACGTGTTTTACTCATGAAGAACATAACCGAACACGGCTGAACAACCGATTCGGGGTCCATGAAGAAGGAACGAACATTACCAAGTAAGATAAATCTATCAGATTGATTTGAAATCTAATCCACCGGATGACTAGCTCCAAAACAACCCAAAAACCTGCATCTACCGCGTGATACCCAGTTCTTTCAAGATTTATACAAACTTTGGCAAGCTTGAACCCGCAACACGTGACAACCTAGATCGATTCGGTTTCGGCTATCAAAGAGCATGTGATCCACGTGTTAATTTAGCCAAAGGCACGAACTTGACTCGCATAAGGGTCATCAAAAGGGATAAAGCTGATCCAAACCCATCTAGATTGGGCAAAAGGTGTTACATGAATTTAAACATAAAGCAGAAAAAACTCAAAGCAACACGGGGTAACTTAATGAATCTATTGAATCTTGCCAAAATTCAATAGAGCCGATAACTAGCTTCGAGCTAGATCTTAGCCTACCGCATGACTCATGACCTAACAAGAAACCTTCTTGAACTAAGCTTGAATCTACCGCATGACACTAAGCATGCTAACAAGACTACTTGCATCAGATCTAAATCCATCGCATGATACTAGATATGATACAAGGTTGCCGGTACTCACGGAGGTCGACGGATCGATGAACCCTCTCGAAGAACTCGACGACACGACAAATGGACTCTAGGGTTTGGCGTAAAGCCGGTTTGTATTGAGAATGATTACGTCTCTGTTACAGACATTCAGGGTTCATATTTATACCCTGCCAAGCACGACCTCGAATGGATTTGATACCTAATTTATCTCTAAGCTTGATCACTTATCCATCCATTCGTCCTTTCCGCTTGAGCCACATCACCGTACAATTCCGCAAAATCAGCTCAACAGTTCTCTTACCGAACGGAAGCAGATAGCCGACCGAGGATTCTTCTGCCGAATGCGTCCGAAGAAACCTTCCTTCCGCCGGACGGATTTCTCACCGAGTTGGACCCACAAGTCAGACTCCTTACCAAATTTTGGTGTTAACATGCTTCTCTTTGAACCTCCCAGATGATCAATTGGCTGGTATGGCTGTAGCGGATATGTTGCCAGCTATTCGGGAAAAGCTATTCAGCATGGAGTTCGATAATCTTGGCCAATTATCTCACAGACTGTCATTAATGAGCAACCAAGCTTATGGCTTCAAGAAAGACTCCAGGTTTGCTAAGCACAGCGATATAATTGACATCTATAACCAATTCCTCGAAAGGGCAGATCAGGGAGAGGAATTTGATGATGAAGAGGAAATAGCTGCAGCTAAAATAGTGTGGGGCAAAGAGCCATTAATAGTGAACTAGAGATGGATCAAGCAAGCCAAGGGCACCTATGATTTTGATGTGACCAAGGCTGATAAGCTCTTTGAGTTCCTCGTGAAGGAAGGCCGAATCAAGTTGCCAGAAGAGCATTCTATGCTTCGGCCTGATGGAGTGAAAGAGAAGAGATACTGTGGGTTTCATGATAGAAATTCTCATTCCATCAATGAGTGCAGGGTTTTCAGGATGAGAATTCAAAAGGCTATCCAAGAGGGTCATCTAAAATTTGACAATAAGATGAAGTTAGATGGCAATCCTTTTTCTCAAAACATGATTGGGTTTTCAGTCAACATGGTGACTGCTGAGGAAAAAGGAAAAGTGAAGGTCTTGACTTCAGCAAGGGCGAAGCAGGATGGATCAGTTGACCCTGCTCGACAAGTAACAGTTGAACAAGTCCACAAGGAAGCGCCTCGCATCCTGAAAAGTCAAATTGAAGTGGGGGAATCTTCTAAACCCAGGGTGACTTTGCGCATTCTCCTCAATAAGTAGCATCGTCAGCAAGAAAAGGAGCGCTACCAGAAACAAAAGTACGAGGAGGAGAAGCGAAGATATGAGGGAGAAGTGCACAGGAGAGAACGAGAGGAATACACGCAGGAACAAGAGCGCGCGCATTGGGGATGTGCTTTCTTCAGGCACTGCTGGAACGAAGGTTTAAAGCTCCCCACATTGAACAATTGTCCTGAATGCAGTGACAAATATACTGAGTATAGGCAGGATACTGTCAATCACCAATCCGTCCATGAAAGAATTGGAAGGATACATCCTAGTGACAGTCGGCGCATACAAATAAATGAAGTTAATGATCAACCAAGGAAAAGATATGCTGATCACAGATGGGTTGATCATGAAGAAGAAGAAGATCGTGAATATGTCTGGCAGAAAGGACAGTGGTGCCCACCTGGTTTGAGGAGAAGCCAAAAGAGAAGAGTTCAGTGCTTGAGGAATCAGGAGTTGAAGCAGGCAGGAATCAAGAGGAAACAAGTGTGGCGTCCAAAAGACAAGCCTGATGAATCTGGTCGTTCGGCTCCTACGTGCATGGTATACTTTTTGCCGAATGAATTCATGGCTCCGGCTAATCAGGTTGTGCAGGAAGAGGCGTCACCAGACATTGATGAGGCGGAGCAATTTGGGCTGATGGCACAGCTAGTGTTGGCCAAGCAAGCTACCTTTGACAAGCCAGCCAAGAATCGGCATATGAGACCGCTGTACTTGAGAGGATATGTCAATGGGAAGCCATTGACCAAGATGTTTGTTGATGCACTACTAGGAATTGACCCTTAGAGCACCATTTTTTCTGCAACACCACACATTTGGTTGCTATATTTGGTTTTATAGCAACTAACGTATTAATGGGTTGCGATATCTGGATCTTATCGCCACCAAAAATGTGGGTTGTGTCTGTAGAAACATTCGTTGCAACAGATTGGTGTTAATGCCATGGTGAAAAAGGTGGTTGCTTTTATGGGTACCTATTGCCACAACTAATTGTGCATTGCGATAGTATCGATCTAGTGTTGCAATAGATGTGTGTTTGTTGCCACGAATAGTTATTTGGTTACGAAAAGGCATGTCTATGACCATGATGAAATAATGTTGTCTACAATTTAATCTTTGTTGCGATAGTTGTTGTACTTGTTGCATCCAGAAAACCATTCGTTGCGTTTGATGTGTGTTTGTTGCCACGTATATTTAGTTGGTTGCAATTATGCATGCTTGTGGCCATGATGAAATAACATTGTCTAAAACTTAACCTTTGTTGCGATAGCTCATGGACCTATTGCATCCAGAAAACAGTTTGTTGCGATAGATATGTGTTTGTTGCCACAAATATTTATTTGGTTGCCATTATGCATGCCTGTGGCCATGACCAAATAATGTTGTCTAAAATTTAACCTTCGTTGCGATAGCTCATGTGGTTGTTGCATCAAGAAAACAAATTGCTGCATCAATTAGCTTCTATTGCCACCAATGATTTATTTCAATTTCATTAGACTACTTTCGGTTGCACTAAAAGAAAAGCTGAAGACGTAATTAAGCCGACGCATTTAAAGAAAAACAAAAAAACCAGCCCACCAAAAGAATTAAAATACCCAGTAGGAGCTGAACCCTTGACCTAGGTCTATTGGGCTCGTTTCTGCAAATAATGGTGCTGCTTGGTAAGAAATGTCCTAGAAGTTTTTTAGTTGGGACTTAAAAAAAGTTTAGTCCCTACCGTTTTGGTTAAGGGACTAAAAGTCATTATGCTCCCATTATGCCTTGCTTTTTTAAAAGACCAATTTTTAAAAGATCTCTTTGTACAAGAACCGAATCATCTGCTCCATTTTTGCAGCCATCTAAACAAATCAAATGGTGCACAAGAATCATCCAAACAACGCGATGCTAAAGCTTTAGCAACAGACAACCAGTTAGAGCTTTTAGTAACAGACAGTCCATCATAAAATTAAACTTATAGCAACTGACAATCCATCGAGCTCATTTGTAAATAGATAATAAATAACAGGATCAATACAATATTAAAATTATATTGTACAGATTTGGATGACATACACAAATGACCACATCAGCCATAATCTCAAATATCAAATGAGTACATATGTAATCATGTCCCTAGCTTGTTGACATCAAGCCAACATACAAGTGTACAACCATAAAACATTGTTTCCATGTTCAAAAGCCATCAACTAAAAGCAATAAAACCTAGCACCACCAGGTTTCCCTATTGTACAAATACAATAAAACCAAGCACCATCAGGTTGGAGTCCAAAAACAAGAACCACCAGGTTGTACTCCAAAGCAATCACCCTGTCTCCTTTACTCCACAAACTGCAGCAAAAGAATCACCTTGCTAAATTGTATAATCGATCAACTTCACACATGGTAAATTCTAGGAAGACTGAATGAATATGTATGTTTCTAAATCTTTGACTTAAGATAAACCTGAATAGACATTGTGAAGTAATAATATGCATTCTACTAACTCACACATTGTAAATAATTTGCATAGACCAGGTAGTAAGCTTACCATTTGTTAGCTGTGCTTGCTACTCCACCGCTTGCATCATGATTTTCAACTCATTGTTGTGAGTAGCCATCCTAGTTGAGTGTCTGCAAATATGTAAGAGGACAGTAAGTTTCTGCAGCTCAAAAATCTTTTCCAACCCAAACAACGAGACAGTGATACTAAATTGAGCACCATATACTATATCCAAGCACCAAGCTAGAGATATCAGGTACTAAATAGTGAGTTTTCAGATCATAGCAATGGTCCTCCATAAGCTGCTCTAACTCATCTCTGACCTTAAGGGGAAAATAGATTGGAATATTTAAAAAATAAAAGGATAACAGAAAGCAAAAACATCATTATGACCAATTATCTACTTGTCAATGCAACCAGCTTGCTATTAGCTCATCTTATAATTGCCTTAATGGGTAAGCTTCAGCATCTAACTCAATAGCCAGAAAAATATAATGCAATTGTTCTAATTATTATTGATGATCCACCAAATCATTATCAGTAACATTGGTCATAACTAAGAGTATGAAAGATGATAATGAAGTATGGGTAAGCAATCTGAGATGCACGAATCAGAGAGATGAACAATAGATCAAGAAACACTGAAACTAAGATCTGACAAATGGTGCACAAAACTTCAGTTACTTCGCCACTGAAAAAACCATTACTAATTTGGCTATTTGATAATCGACAAGGTTAACTAGAAAACTGCACATGATAGCAGCAGCAGTATAGAAAATCATAAGGCAGTATATTTACAGTAAAGAATAAACTTAATATCTAATCAATGGCACTAACAAGCTTAATGCAGTAGTAAAGAATAAACTTAGTATCCAATAAATGTTGATACAGTGTGCCAATAATTGGAAGAATTGGTGGAAGTCCAGAAATACTAATCAAATTTCAGCATATTGAGCATAGCAGAATTATGTTGAACTTTGGTTGCAGCACATAGATCATACAACTTAAACTAAGAAGACAAGTGCACACTGCCATACCCTTGATTTATTAGAAAACAACACAAGCCTAAATTCTTCCTAGCATACTGCGTGGCTTCTAAGGAATTAACTGTACACAATATGATATTATATTTTCCCTTTAACATCACTAATTAGGACAAGCAGATTGCGAAACCAATGTTGTGGATTTAGATGCATTAGCAGACAAAGATATGAACATCAAGTAACACAGGAAGAGGGGGAGTACAGGGGAAAACTATCTCACCTCACGTGCGGCTTTCTCGGTTGCTGCGGCTTCATCTCACGTCAATGGGCGGGTGAAGCTGAACCAGCAAGCGGCACATGAACCTAGGGCTTCGTCTCACGTTCCTGTGGGCAGGTCTTCCTCGGGCGTAGGAAGGAAGCTTGGTGGGTGGGCCTACCTCCGCGGAAGTGCTCCAGGCAGATGGACAGGGCAGGTAGGACCAGGGTATGGTCGGCGGGCATAAATACACCTTCTCAAATAAGGATTGTTCGTAGCTTCTGCAATGAGAAGGAACAAAGAGTGCAATAGCATGCTATAGTGAAAAGACCTCACTTGTAAACTGTTCTACAACCTTCAAAAACTGTTCTACAGAATTCTAAATTTAGTTTTAATAATGTCAAGAAATTGGAAAGTAATAACTAATGTCTGAAACACCATTTATTTACTGAGGATGCAGATTATCATTCCTACCAGGACCCTCCATTACTAATCCCACACCTACAAATACCTTAAGCTGACAATGACTATTTTTAATACCTTAACCTGACAATAACTATTTTTAATTAAAGGAGAATGCATAACAGTAAACTGTTTTGATACCCAGAAACAGAGATCACCCAAAATAGAAGCTGCATGAGAGACACTTTACCTTCGATTGGGTTTCCCTGCCGTGGCCTTTTCGAGTTCACAGCAGCATCACCTATAACAAATTAACAGTTCAGGTTAAAGAACCCCACAAATGTTGTCACTCTGAGAAGGCACTGCTAGTAGAAGCAGCAGAAATTGATGAGGATCTTGTGGCAATTTAGTTAGGGCATCAATCCCAAGCTTTTCAAGCACATCCACAATTCCACAATAAACCAAGAGGATAAAATACTAGTGAGGTAACCCAGCAAACATCCCACCCCTGATTTCCTCCAAATTTGGCTAATGTACAGAAAGAGTTTAGCCAGTGGTGAACCATTTCCTATATGTCCATCACCTGCCCCTCCGCCAAAATTAGATCGCCCAAAATAGAAGGTGCAGGAGAGACATTCACCTTCAACATGCTCTCCCCGCCGTGGCCCCTTTGCTGGTTTCCTGCCCCTCCTCTTCGGCGACATCGGTGGTCCCTGCGGGATGGTGGCGGTGGAGGAATCGGTGGATGGCGAAGGGGCGGTGGAGGAATCGGAGGATCTGGAAGCTGCGGGATGGATTGGGGGGTTGTGCCAGCGTTGGCTGTGCGAATTGGAGGATTGGGGCGATTTGGTGGCGCCGTTGCCTGCGAGACGGCAGAGCCAGAGAATATATATGGCGTTGCAATATTACCAAAATATCCTCATCATTTCATTTACCGGATACATGAGTGGCGGTGTATAATGGTAGATTCGCAGACAAATATTGGAGGTGGGAAGGCCGCTGGCCGCGAAATTATCAGGGCGCGCACGTTTGCCCGCCAAAGGCCGGAATTTTTCCAGGACGCGCGCCTATGTTCAGGATGCCCCTTTTTTTCTTCCATTTATTTTTTCATAGGTATCAAAGTAATTAGGTGATACCCGCGCGTTTCTACGAGAATTTTTTAAATAAAATTTTAAGGTGAAATATGTAAGTAGTGACACCAAAGATATTACATGGCAATATTCATTTGTAAACTCATTATATATAAAAGCATGTTATTTTGTTGAGAGTGAATCATTCTAAAATCGTCAGCAGGAATTTTGTGGTGTGATATACATGCTATAAGCCACAGAAAATCGATTTAAGACATAAATATGTGATTTGGTGGATGATGACATGGCATATACTGGATGGTGACATGGCGCATAGTGGATGATGACGTGAAATGCTTGCATGTTGAGAGAAATCCAACCATGACTTGTAATGGGTCCAACCTCAAATCAGACTTGCTGCTTCTGGATGATATGCAGTCGGAGAATATGGCCTGCACGATCTAGAACCTCACAATGGAGACACTGGAGATCACTTGGTTTATGTGTGATTACTGTCATTATTGTAATCCTGTAGTCGGCTAGCTATCTGGGTGAGTAGCATAGCTGCGTGCTGTGAACTAGTTCATGTTTGTATTACATCTCCGATAGCCACAAATTCATCCCCACCACCCACGCAACGACCTCTCCAACCCCATTGTCATCTGCCTGACCATCTCAACACACACCTGCGCCACGTCTACCATGCATGCCATCGTCCGCACCTCCTCAGCCTCGCCATCGTCCACTCCTGTCGTGATTTCATCCCCACCACCACAAGCTTTTCCAACCTCACAGTTACGTCTGCGCCATCCCAACCTCATCCATTATGGTCCACCACGAGCCCCACCTTCCCCGGTCACATCATCATCCCCACCACCCCACACGCCTTCCTAGAATAAACGTGCCGTGATAACTCTACCTATCAATGACATGACACATAAAAAGTTAACGTGCAGATGTTTGAGGACCCACTGTCGATGACAAATGTTGGACCCAAGAGAAAATTTAAAACCGTTTGTTTATATTTTAGTTAACATATCGATTATAGAAAATAATTATCATTATAAGAGAATTAATCATTTTAACTCCAAATCAAATATACACAAGAAAAATATGCGAATACATTTTTAAAAACAGACCATCGCCTGAGCGAGTGTGAGTGTAGTCGATAGAAACAGCCAAGAAACAACACCCATTTTATTGAATGGAATATTTAAATTTTATTGTGGTTGCTAGCCTGTTTGGTGGGAGGGAAATCTTAACGCGAAGATTTGGAGCCCCGGTTCGCGAGCCCACCGACCCAGCCCACCGACACAGAGACGTCCGGTTTTTTTAACATCTCGGACTTTCTGTTTTTTATCAGACCTCCGGTTCACAACGACTTTGACCCGGTTCTTCGTCGTTTTGAGGGTTAATTACCGATTCCAACTCAGTGTGGTAACAACGGACAAAATTTTGGGCAGGAATTTAATATTAGGTAAAGATTTAATATACTCTACGTATGTGGTTAAAGATTCTATGTGACGGTAAATCTTAAAAGTTTGGAAATCTAAACATGCCTATGCCACAAGGTAAAAGAGAAAATATGCAATTTTGTGGCCACAGCGCACCATATAACCTCCCACCCAAACCCTAAAATCTCGTTCATTTTCCCGATTGCAGCCGCCAGGCCCGCCAGGACGCCACGCACTCATCTCCTCCACCTCGAGTCCTCGCCCACTAGGCCACGACTCAGCGACGCACCTCCTCCGGCCAGCGCGGACGGCGGGCATCCAGGCGGGTCTCCTCCCGGCTCCCCCATCACGCACTCTCCGCCGCAGCGTCGACGACACGATGGTCCGCGACGGCCCAGCATCCCCACGCCCCCATCTCCTTCCGCAACGAGACGGACGGGATCCGGTTCATCCCCGCGGCCTCCGGGGAGGTGGATTGGGGATTCGGTGAGTGGCTACCCCGGCCGGATTGGGATTGGAGGCTGGACGTCGAGGACGCTGGGGCACTGCCTTTCCTCTTCTATGAGTAGTACAACTCGTATAGGTTCAGCTACGCATCCTTTCTCCCTTCTATTTATAATTTCTTGAAACAGTTTTGTAGTGCGTGTTTTTCTGATTTACTCTAGTGTGCTGTGTGATTCCTGCTGACTTCTACAGCTTCAGTTTTAGAGGACCATGGTTAATTTTAAGCACAAATGATTTTAGACTTGCTTGCTTATTCATATGCTAATACTCGTACTTCAGAATTACTAAGTCGTTGTATCTCCTTTTGAGAAGAAAAGACCAATGAATGATGTTTAAGTCTATGCCTTGGTTTGCCCTATAGAATGGTCTATCAAATGCCACCTGGTTAACTTAGTTATCTGTCTTCTCAAGTTCTGTACACGTGGGGACTGCATTTCTTCATGTAATTTGCACTCCCACTAGGCTACTGCTCGGTTGCGTTTAATTGTAGTCTCACTAATTTGCACTTGCATTCAGTTACTGTTCAGTTGGTTTTCAGTTGAAATGAGAGGGGGGAAATGTGTGTTAGGTGTTATGGGTAAGATGTACTGTAGTAGTTACTGCTCATTGTGTTTCATTCAAATCTGGTGTAAATTTGGATGTCGGGTTATACCCATAAAAAACTGCATCTGTCTGCTACTAAGATCCTTACTGTACCATTTCTTCATAGTAGATTATCTGGACAACTGTTTCCAGGTGATTAACTTACTAGAGCTGATTTCTGCACAGGAAGATCCTTAAGAGATGCCTTCTGCATTATGCACAGTATCAAATTTGTTGATCTAGCTCATAGTTCAAATTTGTTTTTATTCCCTGTCTCCATCAAAATATGTTCACCTTTGCTATTTTGCCACAAGAGTGATTCTGTTGGCTGCAATAAGTTTGTTACATTCAAACTTTGTGCAAACCTACTGATAGCTTTGTAGAATAACATAATGATTCTACAACTAGAGTTTTGTTAATTTGAATATGAGCAGAGCTGCTTTCCCCCTTTTCTCTTAGCTGAAATTACTCTTGGTCACCGACCATATATATAGCACAAACATAAAAAATGCTGAACCTGTGTTATAGTACATGATTTGATGCAGATAAGCAGATCATGGCTATTTGCAACATCGTGCATGAGTCCTTGCCAGTCAGCAATGGCTAGGTAAGCTGGAAATTTAGTTGCTATTCAGCATCATCGTGCATGTGTAGCAGCTCGATCTGGCAAGTGGTGAAGCTGCTGTTCAGCATCACTAAAAAAAGAAAATTTGACAAGTGCACAGAATGGCCATCCATGCTTTTAGGATTGTGGCTTCAGGTCAGCGTGGTTTCTCAACAGAAAAATCACTAGTGGACTGTGCATATAACCTTCAAGCAGAGTTTGAAAATGCAGCACGTTTCTGGGCTATTCTCTAAAATAGGTTAGGGATCTTAACTATTTCGTAATACCAGGCATCTTAACCACATCACCCCTTCTTTGTGACTATTATGAACTTGGTCTCACATTACTCAACACTATTCTTCACACTTGCAGAGCGCAAAGGCAGGATAGAATATAGGAACACGTCAATAGTGCAGAGATTTAGGTCTCAACTGACCCATCTGCTAGATGCCTTGCATAAAACTGTATCCGGTTCTGTAATGCAACAGGAGAACCACCTTAATGAAATGGAACATGATATGCAATCCTTTGTCTTCAAAAGATGAGGTAATTCAGTCTCTTTAAGTTTTTCAGCGCCTTACTTTTGTGAAATGCTATGCAAGAGTATTTATTGATATGTATCAGTGACCCATGTTTAGGCTGCACAAGGGCTAAGAGAGTGTACAAAAGCTCAAAGTCTTTGATGCTACTCTGATTGACACATTCTGTTTTAAATCAAGGTTATCCTACTACCTATGGCTTCATTTGCTCTGAGTTTTAAATGCTGGTGCTAGATTTTGTGGAGGACCATGAAGATAGGTGCATCTGATTCTGGTGGAGGGAGTGGAGATCAAGGAAACACTACAATAAAAGAAGAAATGGTTACTGTAGTGATGTATGAGCATGCGACTTTTGTGCAATGTGCATAAGCAGCCTTCAGCATGTGGTTTGCTATGTTGGGATAACGGTTCGTTATTAGTGTTAGAATGTTACTGGAGCATGATATTAAGATTGTCTAGAATACTATGACCCAGCTTAGTTTATGGTTGATGTAAGAATGAATGTATCATTTAAATTTAAATCAATGAATGTGTCAATTATTATATTTGATGTTCTTTTCCTGTGAAAATAATTTAAAAACTACTTTCAAATTCCCCTCATTGCGATAGAATAATATACGACCATTGATTTTGGTTGCAATATGCATTATTATGACGAATTTTATGTGTTGCGTTATCATATTATCTATTACCACTAACAATTGTTTGTTGCATGTGCCTTCTATTGCCACCAACACAAATTCGCTGCAACTTCTATATATTACCTCGAAGATTAGTTGGTTGCATTATAACATCATCTATTGCTACCAACAATTGTTTATTGCATGTTACCTCTGTTACCACTAACACAAATTCGTTGCAACCTACGTATCTTACCTTGAAGACTAGTTTGTTGCATTACCATATCATCTATTGCCACCATATTTGATATGTTGCAAAAGCAATGTAATGCAATGGATCACACTTCGTGGTAATATGACCATATACCCACGTAGTTTTGGAGTGGTGATACTGTTCTATTGCAACACATTCATTTGTGGCAACCAAGAAATATTGCATCCAAAAAGTGTTTCGTCGCAATAGAACCTTAGGCAACCAATCTAATCGTTGCAATATTTGTTCTTGCAACCAAGTATTGGTTGCCTTAGTCTTTTTTGTTCGTTGCAATATTTTTTCTTGCAACCAATACTTGGTTGCATTAGGTTTTTTTTGTTTGTTGCAATAACAAAATATGTTGCAACACCACATCTAATATTGCTTGAGGCTATTGCACCGTTCCAATTGCAACCATCTGTCGACCAAAGGATTTAGATGCAATTGGTTACAGTTGCAACCAAAATTGCCATATTGCAACCAAATATAGGCGTTGGCCAAGGGTCAATTCCTAGTAGTGATGGTGGAGCTGCGGTCAATGTGATGCCGTACACTACATTCAGGAAGCTTGGCATGGGTCCTGGCGATTTGACGCCAACAAGCATAGTTCTGAATGATTTTGCTGGGAATCCTTCAGACACCAAGGGCTATGTACATGTGGATCTGATGATCGGGTCTAAGACCTTGCTCACAACCTTCTTTGTCATTGAGGGCAAAGGGGCATACAACTTGCTGCTTGGACGGGACTGGATCCATGCAAATTGCTGCATCCCATCTACCATGCATCAACAGCTTGTTCAATGGGTGGATGATGACATAGAAGTGGTCCAAGCAGATGATTCAGTAAGCGTGGCTAACGTGGAACCAGCCTTCTGGGAGTATCAAAGTATAGATTGCTTCTCAGGCAAGGACTGGGGTGAAGGTCCTGTTGAACCAGTCAGCAATGATCAACAGCCGATTCAAGCAGTCAGCTCTTATAGCAAATTTTAATGGAGAATCCAATTGATGGAACTGAAGGAAAGTTAGGACGTGGATTTATGTCGGCTGACAAACTGGAAGAAATAGACATCGGAGATGGTGACAAGCCAAGGCCGACATTTATCAGTGCTAATTTGGATTCAAGTTTCAGAAAAGAGTTGATCAAGCTACTGAAAGAATACAAAGATTGCTTCGCTTGGGATTATTCGGAGATGCCTGGTTTAGATCGTTCCATTGTTGAGCATCGGTTGCCGATCAAGCCTGGATTTAGGCCTTACAAGCAACCTCCCCGAAAGATCTACAAGGATGAAGTATTGGCCGACGTGAAAAAAGAAGTTGAAAGATTAATAGAAGCAAATTTCATTCGGCCATGCAGATATGCGGAGTGGATCTCTAATATTGTCCCTGTTTACAAGAAAAACGGGAAAATGAGGGTTTGCATAGACTTTAGAGATCTGAACAGAGCTACACCCATGGATGGATATCCAATGCCTGTTGCTGATTTGTTGGTTGATGCCGCTGCTGGACATAAGGTTATTAGTTTCATGGATGGCAATGCAGGGTACAATCCAATTTTTATGGCAATAAAAGATATATCAAAGACAGTCTTCAGATGTCCTGGACATATAGGTGAGCACCAGGAGCGTCCCGGTGGTCGATGGATGACCGCTCCTCAGTGATGAGTGATTGACAACGGGTGTTGGACTGACGCTTGGCTCAGTGCGCAGGTGTAGGCTGCGGCCTAGTTCGTGTTGTTGCAGGTGAAGAACGGGCGCGAAAGGTCTTCAGGCTTGAGGGGCCTCCGGGAGATGGAGAGACAAGTAGGCTCGGTTCGAGAGACCCGGTGGACGATGGGACTAGGTGCGGGCCACATGGTGGCGAGATGAGCAAGATGAAGTCATGGACGATCGAGCCTGTGCACGGTGGCGGTCAAGTCAAGGGGCTTGGCGGGAGGCCGCGCCGAGCACGCGGGGTTTGGTGGTTTGCCCACAAAACCATCGGAGGACGGTTTCTTGGTTTGGGCCTCAAAACCAAGTCTGAAGGCCCAACGCGATGGAGACGGGATCCGGGCGTGTCGGGAAGCTTCGAAGCGGAGGACACGCGACAGGATCGCATGACTTGCGTCGGGAGGACGCGGGGTGCGGCGAAGGTGTGGCCATCCGATGGCAAGACCCACAAACATTACATAAATGCCCCTGCGTGGGTTGTATCACCAGTAGTTGAGTTAGTGGTAGTCGAGTCATTTCCCACACCGACGGGACCCGATATATAAGCCATGAGTGTGTGTGGATGGCTCCCTCTCTCGGCGACTTAGGGTTTCACTTCCCCCCTTCCATTTCTCTTTTTCCTAGACTATTTTCTTCTCCATTTTCTCTAGGCTAGCATGAGAGCTTCATGAGAGATTTGTTGAGAGGGATGGATGCTAGGGCGGCATGCTAGACCTTGTGAATCTTTCCTGGTTTGTATAGAAGATTCGGCGTTGTGATTTTCGTGGTCTTTTTCGTGCTTGTTTCTGGTGCCTTTGTTCTTGGTGTAGTTCCGCGGATTTGAGTGGGTTTCTTCCCGGATTTCTTTGAGGGAAACATGGATGGATGTATCGTGCATCTTTGTGATTGATCTTGTGCCCTCAAACGCCGGGAAACCACTCCGATTCAAGGATTTTCGTTCGGAGCTCTAGCTTTTGGTGGTGTTCAAAGGATCCGCGATTCCCAGTGTTTTAGGAAGTTAGGAGGCGAAATTTTTGGGGTATAGCATCCTTGGTTGACACTTTTCATGTCCCCAAACTCTTGTCTCAACAGCTTATACCATTTGGGAGATCCGGTGATGGATTGGAGGTGTTGACCTTCGAGGTCGAGCAGTTTTCTGCTCTGTCCGCAAGGCACGGACAGTCCGCGAGCGTGTGGCGGACGGTCCATGGCTTGGCTGTTCGTCGTGTGTTCTTTGTGTTCTTCCTCGCTTCGTTTTTGATCCGTTGTGTTTTCGAGTTTTGGTTGGGCGAGGTTTCGGACGGTCCGCGTGTGCTGGGCGGACAATCTGCGGGTGCCTGGCGGACAGTCCGCGTGCTCCCCGCGGACGGTCCATTTTTCGGGGTTCGCTTCTGGAGGCTCTGTTGGCTTTAACAGACAGTCCGCAGCCCAGGCCGGACGGTCCGCCGTACCCGTGCGGACAGTCCGTGGTACGCAGCCGGACGGTCTGCGTGGCCCGTGCGGACAGTCCGCCCCTCCTGGCCGGACGGTCCGCCAGAGCCTGTCTGCTTTGTTTCTTGGTTTGATTCCTCCCTTCTTCTTTTGTGCTTCCGCGTGTGCTTCAAGGAATCGTTCCTAAGACTTGAGGTTGATCCATAACCTTGTTGTCTTGGCGGTTGGTGTGTGATTAGATCCATCGCTCGTGTGTGACCGGGATTTGTCTAGGGTATAGGCCGGGTTCTTTGAGAAGAATTTTTACCGGCTCCTATTCACTCCCCCCTGTAGTCGCCATCCGATCCTTCAATTGGTATAAGAGCTTGGTGCCGGATTCGTGGTGACTTTGACAAGTCTTGAATCCTAAGATGGCGTACATTGAGCGGGGCGGTTCGCCGCACTTCGATGGGAAGGGTTACCACAAGTGGGCGACTCGTATGATGATCTTTCTTCGTGGCAAGTTGTTGGATTTCATTGTGCTTGACAAGACCTATGCTATTCCGGCTGAGATCCACACTCTTATGGTGACCGATGCTGGTGCTAAGGCCAAGTATGAGGCAAATGCAAAAGTCGTTGATCACTTGGTTCGGAGCTTGTGTGATCCTGAGTTTGAGCGTGTTCGCCATTTGAATCTTGCTTGGCAAATTTGGGAGAAGCTGTTGGTTGCTCACGGTGGTAATAACCATGTGAAGGCTCGCCTCTTTGTTTCTTACCGGATGCAATATGAGAACTTTACTCAACTTCCCGGTGAGGACATTGATGCGATGTTTCAGAGGTCCACCGCCATCGTGAACAACATGAAGGCCAATGTTGAGGATTTCCCTTACACCGAGCATGATCAAGCTTTGAAGCTCTTACATATCTTGGACCCAAATGTTTGGGTGCTAAGGTTGAGGCCATCAAGGAGTCTGGGCAATATTTGACTATTGAGTTGGATGACCTCTTTTCTAAGCTCAAGTCGGTTGAGGTTGACAGGAAGTTGCAACCCAAGCATGAGGGCTCGACTGATCATAGTCTTGCTCTTGTGGGCGGATCAAAGGGCAAAGCTAACACTAACCCTTCCTATTGACAGTTTTCTTTGGCTTCTCTCATGTCTATTCCAGATGAAGAGTTTGATGTGTTGGGCGAGGAGGAACTGGCCTTGCTCTCAAGGAGGTTTGATCGACTACATGAGAGCCGGAGGAATGCAAGGCGGAGCTCGGGGACATGCTACAAGTGTGGCAAGCGTGGACACTTCATCGCCGAGTGCCCGGAAGCAGATGAGAACAAGTACAAGATGAGTGAGTACAAGGCGCACCCAAGGCGTGAAGACAAGTACTCCTCCAAGGGCAAGCACTACAGCAAGTCCAAGAGCAAGGACAAGAACAAGCGGCGATCGAGCAAGGGCGGCCACAAGAAGGACAAGGCAAGAGCCATGGTGGCCGGTGCAAGCGACATCGACACAAGCTCAAGCGACGCGCATTCAAGCTCAAGCAGTGAGGATGAAGACGCCGGGAGGCGCAAGGGCAAGAAGAATGCAAGCCGGAACCTCAGTGAGTTGAGCTGTGTTGCACTTGGAGGCTTTTGTAGCATGGCCCATAGCTCGAGCAGCAAGAAGAGCTAGAAGGGAGACACCGACTCCGACTCAGAAGATGAGGTAGACCGTGACCCCGACTCTTTTCTTGCTGAGATCACTAGGTTTAATGGCTTGATTGACAACCATGATAGTGTGTTGAGAGATGCTAAGAAGATGAGGAGAGATCTTAGGGCTCAACTTGAGAATGCTTGTGAGAAAGTAGGAGAGTTAGAGTCCAAATTGCTTGAATTGAAACTTGAGAATGACTCTTTTAAACTTACTCCTACCATTTCTGATGATGTTGAATGTTCTGAATGTAATGCATGGTTGAATGAGATCAAGTTGCTTAATGAGAAGAATGCTTCCACTTTGGCTAAACTAGATGCTCTTAGGACTGAGTATGATGAGCTTAAGGCTAGACCCACTTTGCTTGGTGTTTGTAAATCATGTCCTACTATGCATGCTAAGCTTGTTGATGCTCGTTCTACCATTAGCACTTTGGAAGCTTCTTTGAAATCTCCTGTTGTCAATGCATGCACTAGCTGTGATGAAGTTACTTTGCGCAATCCTGAACTTACTTCCCATTTGGATGTCATCTATGAGGAGAATGATTATTTGAGGAAGGTGTTGGGTTGGTTGTCTAGGCAGGAACCTCAATTGAAAATCATGATTGAGGAGTTCAAGAGAGCGGATGGTCGTGGTTTGGGTTTTGAGAAGTTGGGTGAGAAAGTGGGAGAAAACAGTGGGGAGAGTGTGTATGAGAAGTGTGTTGAGTCTAACCCCGAGTTTGAGGTGATCGGAGACATCCAAGTCCCACTTCCAAAAGCACCCAAGAACTCTTTCACACCAAAGCCCAACCACCTTTGCAACAAGCTTGACACAACCCAAGATCCACCCAAATCCCCACCTAAAACAAATGACTTCCGTAAACCTGGTGAAGTTTGTGAGTGAGAAGGGTGTGAAACCTAGAGAGAAGCCAGAGCCAAAACCAAAACCCATCCCCTTCAAGTGTGAGTATTGTGGCAAGGAGAGGCATCTAGCAGAGTTTTGCTACAAGAGGAAGAGGGATGAGAGGCTTTCTAGGGAGCAAGCAAACCAGGACAGGTATCGCCAGTCTCATGGTATTCCTGAGCCTAGAGTGCCGCTTCCACGGGGTGTGGGAAGTGTGAGGAGTGTTGGTAGAGTTGGAGATCAGGGTGGTAGGTTCCCACAGAGAGGTGGTGGTGAGAGGTTTGATAGGAGAGATGATGGTGTGCGTGCTGGTGAGAGGTTTGGTTGGGCTCGTGGTGGTTTTGCTGGACGTCCCCCTACTCGTCCTCAATACAGGTTTAGGGGAGATGATCGCAGCTTTGGGTTCCAGAGGAACTACAAACCATGTTTTCCCCCTCGTGGTGCTCGTACTCCTTCCATGGGACATGGGAAGTTTGGTGGCAAGGGAATGATGTTTGCTAACCCCTCTTTTGAGCAGATGGCTGGACACTGGTTCAACTTTCTTCGTGCTAACCCCAGCGTCGAGTCGTTAGCTCATTCTCGTTCTTGTTTCTGACTACAGGCAGGAGGCTTGGAGAACGTTTGGTTGATCGACACCGGATGTTCCCGACACATGACCGGTGACAAGAAGTGGTTCTCCAGCCTCACCCCAGTGAAGGAAAAGATGCACATCACTTTTGGGGACAACGAACGAGGAAGGGTGATTTCTGAGGGTGTGGTACATGTGAGTGACAAGGTAACGTTGAAGAGGGTTGCTCTTATGAAGTCTTTGGGTTTCAATTTGCTTTCGGTTTCTCAGTTGCTTGATGAGGTCTTTGAGGTGCGTTTCAATTCTGGTGAGTCTCGTTTGCTGGATTCTCGAGGTGATCTTGTCTGTATGATCATCCCCGAGGGTCAGATTTTCAGGGCTGATTTCTCTCGTTCTTTGGGTCCTGCTCGCTGTTTGATGGCTGGTCCTTCGTCTGATTTGTGGAAATGGCATAGGCGGTTGGGTCACTTGAGTTTTAATTTGGTTTCTCGCTTGAGTGGTCTTGACCTTGCCCGAGGATTGCCGAGGTTGAAGTTTGAGAAGGATTTGGTTTGTGCTCCGTGTAGGCATGGCAAGATGGTAGCCACTCCCCAGCCACCCCTGACCGATGTCATGACCGACCGTCCGACAGAGCTGTTGCATATGGACCTTGTTGGGCCAGCTCGAGTTCACTTGGTGGGTGGGAAGTGGTATGTCCTTGTTGTGGTGGACGATTACTCTTGCTATGTCTGGGTGTTTTTCTTGGAAGACAAGAGTGAGACATTTGGTTTTGTTCGAGATCTGATCATGAGGTTGAAAAACGAGAGGCATGGGAATGCTATACGAGCTACCCGCAGTGATAATGGCTCAGAGTTCAAGAACTCTTGTTTTGATGCCTTTTGTCGTGATCTAGGTCTTGAACATCAGTATTCGACCCCTTATGTGCCCCCTCAAAATGGAGTTGTGGAAAGGAAAAATCGGTCTCTTTGTGAGATGGCTAGGACGATGATCGATGAGCACAGTACTCCTAGGAGGTATTGGGCTGAGGCGGTCAATACGGCTTGTCATGTCTCCAACAGGATTTTATTGCGAGCTTTCAAGAGGAAGACCTGTTATGAGCTTATGCATGGACGGGCACCCAAGGTAAGTCATTTTCGAGTCTTTGGCTGCAAGTGCTTTATTCTTAAGAAGGGAAAACTCGACAAGTTTGAGGCTAGGTCTAGTGATGGGATTTTTTTTGGATATGCTAATCATTCTAGAGCCTATAGGGTGCTTAACCTTGAGACTAACAAAATCATGGAGACTTGCGAGGTAACCTTCGACAAGACAATGCCATGTACCTCTCTTGGCTTTGAATGTGCAGGTGATGAGGAGATGGCCGAGGACCTCTTTGAAGAGGAGAAGGATGAAGCTGGAGATGATGATGGAGAGAACCATGCGCCTGAAGTTGAGTGTGTCCCACTACTTCCCCTACGACCACTATGGAGGGTGGACCGTCTACTTCATGGACAACGACAGTGCGACAAAAGGACCAGGCAAGAGAAGCTGAAGTTGAGGGGGAGGTAGTCTCGAGGCGTGAGGCTCCTCGGCGGATTCAAGAAGTGCATCCCCTATCGAAGATCATTGGGGACATCGACGAACGTACTACGCGGTCAAGGTCCAGAAATTCCTCTCATTTTGCTCATGCTGCATTTGTTGCCTCTTTTGAGCCCAAGGACATTGGACACGCATTATCTGATGCAAACTGGGTCAATTCTATGCATGAGGAGTTGGAAAATTTTGAGAGGAACCAGGTGTGGGAGTTAGTTGAACCACCTCCAAATTGCCATCCTATAGGAACCAAATGGGTCTGGAAGAACAAAGAGGTTGAGAATGGGATGGTTGTGAGGAACAAGTCCAGACTTGTTGCTCAGGGATATAGTCAGAAGGAGGGGATCGACTATGAGGAGCCTATGCTCCTGTGGCCCGTCTTGAGGCAATTCAAATCCTTCTAGCTTTTGCCGTGGCTAAAGGGTTCAAGTTGTTTCAAATGGATGTGAAGAGTGCTTTTCTGAATGGGGTCATAGAGGAGGAGCTGTATGTGAAGCAGCCACCGGGGTTTGAGAGTGAGAAGTATCCACACAGGGTGTACAGGTTGAAAAGGGCTTTGTATGGGTTGAAACAGGCGCCCCGGGCTTGGTATGGGAGATTGAGAGGTTTTCTGTTGAGCAGAGGGTTCGTGATGGGTACTGTGGATAGGACCTTGTTTCTCCTCAAGCATTTGGTTGTGCAGATATACATGGATGATATTGTCTTTGGTGGCTCGTCACATAACCTTGTTGCCAAGTTTGCAGATGAGGTGAGCAGGGAATTCGAGATGAGCATGATGGGCGAGTTGCAGTACTTTCTCGGGTTGCAGATCAAGCAAGTGAAGGACGGAACATTTGTACATCAGACCAAGTACACGAAAGACATGCTGAGGAAGTTCCAGATGCAAGATGTGAAGCCTATGTTGACACCCATGGGGAGTACGACTACTTTGGATGCAGATGAGGATGGAGAACCAGTGGACCAGCGAGAGTACCGGAGCATGATCGGCTCCCTCCTCTACCTGACGGCAACAAGGCCAGACATACAGTTCAGTGTGTGTCTGTGCGCTGGTTTTCAGGCTTCGCCGAGGACATCACATCAACAGGCCGTCAAGGGGATCTTCAGGTACCTACAGTCTGCCCCTGGTCTTGGCCTTTGTTATTCTTCCTCCTCGACTCTTTCACTTCATGGTTTTTCTGATGCGGATTTTGCTGGTTGCCGAGTCGAGAGGAAGTCTACTTCTGTTTCTTGTTAGTTTCTTGGGTCCTCGTTGGTTTCGTGGTCTTCCCGCAAGTAGTCTAGTGTAGCTCAGTCTACCACCGAGGCAGAGTATGTTGCAGCCGCGAGTTGTTGTTCCCAGCTGTTGTGGATCTCATACACTTTGAGAGACTTTGGTGAGGAGTGCATCCAGATCCCACTTCTTTGTGATAGCACCAGTGCCATAAGCGTAGCGAAAAACCCGTTGCTTCATTCCAGAACCAAACACATAGAAGTGAGGTATCATTTCTTGAGAGGCAATGTGGAGAAAGGGACCATTGTGTTGAGTTATGTCCCTACCCAAGATCAGCTTGCAGACATCTTTACAAAGCCTCTCGACCAAGCTACATTTGTGCGCTTGCGGGGGGAACTTGGGGTTTGTTGCCCTTTCTAGTTGATTCTTGGGGGATTTACTTTTGTACCATATGTATCATACCATGTTTCCTTTGATGTATATACTTGCTTTGTTTGATGTATAAACCATGGTAGGATAGCCATCTTTATTATATATCATATTG
Organism: Cenchrus americanus; assembly: GCA_947561735.1. NCBI lineage: Eukaryota > Viridiplantae > Streptophyta > Magnoliopsida > Poales > Poaceae > Cenchrus > Cenchrus americanus. Next base: position 113,651,838 of record OX387240.1, read on the forward strand.
CATTTTAGGATGATGAGCTTCTTTCATATGCCTTATTTGAGTTTCTTTGGCTATTTGTGAGATTTTGGTCATATGTGTGGAGAAATGGCTATGTGAGGCTATGCTCTTGGAATATTTGAGATATATGTGTTGTGAGATAGCCTTTTTGAATCAAATGCTAATCTTGACTAAATTTGATGAAATGTGCTCCACTCATGTGTAGTAGTGTATCCATGTCACGTTTTGGTCTAAATGTGCCTTTCATGCTTAGATTGTGCTTGGATGTCTCTTTCTTCCATTTGGGCCAAAGGCCGATATCATTGTGAATGTTTGGCCTATGTTGCATTCATGGAGGAGCATACGCTTCTTTTTGCCGCAAAGGCACTCCATGTACCATGAAATGAATTAATTATGAAAAGAAGTGTGTATGCTTGAAAAATGCTCCATCCATCATGTTTAAGCTTAAAATGTCTTATCTTTCACACATGGGTGCAAAACATGTTGCATGATGTTCACCAGTGGAGAAGTCTCCCCGAAGTGGACACATGGCTCATGAACTTTAACATGACATGCTTTGCTTTATGGGTGTTTGCAATGATCTTTTGTTAAGAATTTGATATCCTTGTATGATCTCTGGATGATATGCATGTTTTTGGCTAGAATATGACATGGATAGGCCTTTAAATTTGAAGTGAGCCATCTTTTGATAAAACTGCTCAAATCTGAAAATTTGCTTTGTCACATGCCTATATTTCCATATATTACTTGTGGCAATTCTTTGACTATGTTATGATCCATATGTGTGCTCTTTGTCTCATTTCTAGCCTTTGACACTAGATTTGGCCTATTTGAGAAGCTCATGTAGATGTTTATATGCTTTGTCTTACATTCCTGCATTTTCACCTTGATTCATACATTGTCAACAAGGGGGAGAAGAGGTGAAGAGGGCTTAATGAAAAATTCAGAAAAATGCATCTAAAATTTGGAAGTTTGCATCCACATGTTCAGGGGGGCTTGCATTTGTTCAGGGGGAGCTTTCTTGCTGTTTTCAGTGTGGAGTTTGAGCTATGCTCGGCTTATGACCTTTCTTTGCCTTTCCTTGGTTTTGGTCATGAGTTGAGCTTCTTTGTTTTTCTTTCTTCTTTCTTTCTCTGAATTTTATTTCGCGTTGTGTGTTGTCAATGCACTCATCAAGGGGGAGATTGAGGACCAGGAGCGTCCTGGTGGTCGATGGATGACCGCTCCTCAGTGATGAGTGATTGACAACGGGTGTTGGACTGACTCTTGGCTTAGTGCGCAGGTGTAGGTTGCGGCCTAGTTCGTGTTGTTGCAGGTGAAGAACGGGCACAAAAGGTCTTCAACCTTGAGGGGCCTCCGGGAGATGGAGAGACAAGTAGGCTCGGTTCGAGGGACCCGGTGGACGACGGGACTAGGTGCGGGCCACATGGTGGCGAGATGAGCAAGATGAAGTCATGGATGATCGAGCCAGTGCACGGTGGCGGTCGAGTCAAGAGGCTTGGCGGGAGGCCGGGCCGAGCACGCGGGGTTTGGTGGTTTGCCCACAAAACCATCGGAGGACGGTTTCTTGGTTTGGGCCTCAAAACCAAGTCCGAAGGCCCAACGCGACGGAGACGGGATCCGGGCGTGTCGGGAAGCTTCGAAGCGGAGGACACGCGGCGGGATCGCATGACTTGCGTCGGGCGGACGCGGAGTGCGGCGAAGGCGTGGCCATCCGATGGCAAGACCCACAAACATTACATAAATGCCCCTGCATGGGTTGTATCGCCAGTAGTTGAGTAGGGGTAGTCGAGTCATTTCGCACACCGGCGGGACCCGATATATAAGCCATGAGTGTGTGTGGATGGCTCCCTCTCTCGGTGACTTAGGGTTTCACTTCCCCCCTTCCCTTTCTCTTTTTCCTGGACTATTTTCTTCTCCATTTTCTCCAGGCTAGCATGAGAGCTTCATGAGAAATTTGTTGAGAGGGATGGATGCTAGGGCGGCATGCTAGACCTTGTGAATCTTTCCTGGTTTGTATAGAAGATTCACGTTGTGATTTTCGTGGTCTTTTTCATGCTTGTTTTTGGTGCCTTTGTTCTTGGTGTGGTTCCGCGGATTTGAGTGGGTTTCGTCCCGGATTTCTTTGAGGGAAACATGGATGGATGTCTCGTGCATCTTTGTGATTGATCTTGTGCCCTCAAACGCCGGGAAACCACTCCGATTCATGGATTTTTGTTCGGAGCTCTAGCTTTTGGTGGTGTTCAAAGGATCCGCGATTCCTAGTGTTTTAGGAAGTCAGGAGGCGAAATTTTTGGGGTATAGCATCTTTGGTTGACGCTTTTCATGTCCCCAAACTCTTGTCTCAACAGCTTCTACCGTTTGGGAGATCCGGTGATGGATTGGAGGTGTTGACCTTCGAGGTCGAGCAGTTTTCTGCTCTGTCCGCAAGGCGCGGACAGTCCGCGAGCGTGTGGCGGACGATCCACGGCTTGGCTATTCGTCGTGTGTTCTTCGTGTTCTTCCTCGCTTTCATTTTCGATCCGTTGTGTTTTCGAGTTTTGGTTGGGCGAGGTTTCGGACGGTCCGCGTGTGCCGGGCGGACAGTCCGCGGGCGCCCCGCGGACGGTCCGTTTTTCGGGGTTCGCTTCTGGAGGTTCTGTTGGCTTTAACGGACAGTCCGCGGCCCAAGCCGGACGGTCTGCCATACCCGTGCGGACAGTCCGCGGTACGCAGCCGGATGGTCCGCGTGGCCCGTGCGGACAGTCCGCCCCTCCTGGCCGGATGGTCCGCCAGAGCCTGGCTGCTTTGTTTCTTGGTTCGATTCCTCCCTTCTTCTTTTGTGCTTCCGCGTGTGCTTCAAGGAATCGTTCCTAAGACTTGAGGTTGATCCATAACCTTGTTGTCTTGGCGGTTGGTGTGTGATTCCATCCATCGCTCGTGTGTGACCGGGATTTGTCTAGGGTATAGGCTGAGTTCTTCTAGAATAATTTTTACCGGCTCCTATTCACTCCCCCCCTCTCTAGTCGCCATCCGATCCTTCAATAGGACTGTTTGAATGGATTGTCATGACATTTGGGTTGAAAAATGCCGGTGCAACCTATCAAAGGGCTATGAATTACATTTTTCGTGAGTTGATCGGCAAAATTGTTGAGATATACATTGATGATGTCGTGATCAAGTCTTTGAATCATGAATCACATTTGGATGATGTGAGGAAAACTCTAGAGTGGACCCGAAAACATGGGCTTAAGATGAACCCGAATAAGTGTGCCTTTGGGGTTTCAGCTGGAGAGTTTCTGGGATTTTTGGTACATGAAGGAGGAATAGAAGTTGGCAGGAAAAGCATGAAAGCTATTGATGAAGTTGTTCCTCCAACCAATCTTAAGGAATTGCAGTCATTGCTTGGCAAGATCAACTTTGTGAGAAGATTTATTTCAAATTTGTCACAAAGGGTGTTGCCTTTCTCTCCACTGTTGAGGATCAAGAAGGATCAGAAATTTGTATTGGGCGACGAACAACAAAAGGCTTTCGATAAGATCAAAGAGTACATGAAGGAACCACCAGTGTTGGTGCCTCCACAATTGAACAAGCCTTTTAAGTTGTACGTGGCGGCCGATACCCAAACTATTGGATCCACCCTCATACAGGAATTAGAGGGAAAGGAAAGAGTAGTTGCATATCTTAGTCGAAAATTGCTTGATCCCGAAACAAGATATTCGGCTGCGGAGAAGCTTTGCCTGTGTGTTTATTACTCATGTACAAAGTTTCGACACTATTTGTTGAATGCCGAATGCATTGTATATTCAAAATTTGATGTAATTAAACACATGTTGTCTATGCCAATTTTGAATGGAAGGATTGGCAAGTGGATTTTAGCTTTGTCTGAGTTTGAGTTGAAGTTCGAATCGGCAAAAGCTGTTAAGGGGCAGATTATTGCTGATTTCATTACTAAACATCGTGATCCATCAATTAATTTGCTTGAGATTACTCCTTGGGCTTTGTTCTTTGATGGATCCTCATGTGGCAAAGGTGGTGGAGTAGGAATTTTATTGATTTCACCCAGGGGAGAAATGTTTGAATTTGCTATTCATATTCAACCTACTGTCACAAATAATCAAGCCGAATATGAAGCATTACTTAGGGGGCTTCAATATTTGAAAGAAGCAAAGGCTATTTCAGTTGAAATTTATGGAGATTCAGAGCTAGTTACAAAACAATTGAATGGCCAATATAAATGTAGAAATGATATCCTGAGGAATTACTACGAGGAATGCAAGGAAATCTTGAAAAGTTTTCAGTTGGTGATTCTACAACATATTCCTAGGGAACACAATGAGGAGGCAAACAAGTTGGCTCAAAGTGCTTCAGGTTATAAAGAAAATCAAGAAGTGTTTGCCAACGATGTGTGTGCTTTCGGGAGTGATCTAGCAGAAGATGATTGGAGAAAAGAAATTGTTGATTATTTGGAAAATCCATCCCGAAAGGTCTCTAGGATGCTCAGGTATAAAGCTATAAAGTTTGTTCTTCTTGATGGACGTTTGTATTACAAATCATTAGATGGCGTGTTGCTACAATGCCTGGGTCAAGAAGAAGCAAAAAAGATGATGAGTGAAGTACACGATGGGCTGTGTGGAGCACATCAATCGGCTTACCGAATGAAATGGGTTATCAGGCACACTGGATGTTTGTCACACCCTGAAATTTCCCATTTCAGGATGTGAATAGAGAGAATAATTAAATAACGATTTTCTCATAATTTTAAAATTTTCCCAACATTTATTTTCTTTACAGGGAATATAGTATAGGAAAAATCCTTTGTTTGATTTTCTAAATTAAATAAAAAGTTGTGAGTGTTGTATTCATGCCGATGCATCTAGTGGTTCTTGAGTGCAAAAGGTTTCAAAAATGCGTTTAGGAGCTGTCCAAAACCTTCCGAGAATTTTCCGGATTTTTCTGGAATTTATTCTCATTTTCCCCCGAGCTATTTCTATTTATTAGAAGGCTCTAATATCTATTTCATGAGCTCCAAATGCTTTATTTGGATTGTTCATGTCTTAATCTATCTCTAGGAATTTTCCTGGGATTTTTGTGATTTTTTTGGGTATTTTTCGTGCCTCTAAACATTTTCTGGGCATTTCCTGGATTTGTTTTTGCACTGAAAAATATTTCGAAAAAAAAGAAAACCTATCCTATCTAATCGGGCCGAGCCCGAAGGCCCGACCCGGCCTCCTTCCACCCGCCACCGGCCGGCCGCGGCCCACGCGGAGCCCATCGGGGCCCCGGCCGGCCATGGCCGGGGCACCGCCGCCAGCCGCCGCATCCTCCGGCGTGCCCCGCGCCGCGCCCCCATAAAGGAGGCCGCCGCCTCCCCCGCGTGAGCCGCCGGCGGCCGCCGCCCTCGCGTCACGGCACACCGCACGCCGGCCGCGCCGCCGCCCCCCGCCGCAAGCCGCGCCGCCCGCAAAAGCCTCGAAGCCGGAACCAAACCGCGAGCTCGGGTTGACCTTCGAACCGCGCGTTCCCCTTCGCATCCGCCGCGGGTGAGCACCCCCACGCACTCCCCTCTACCTCCCACATCAATCAATTGAAGCTCTAATCGCCTGTGTCGCCGCAATTGGGCCGCCCCGAGTCATCGTTCGTCGGTCAACCGTCCTCCAACATCTCCAAAATCCGTCCGCTCCCCTTCGTCTCCAACGCCGGTGAGAACCTCCCCCGCGATCCCCTCGATCTCCTCTCTCCGTTTTGCGTTTCACCCAAGGACCTAGCTACCGGAACCCCGTCGATCCGATGCTCCCCGAGCATGTTCCCGTGCGCCACGAGTTGTGTCCGTCCCCGATTGTAACGAACCGGAGGAAGAAGAAGGTATCGGCTCTCTTGTGTTTAGGTCCCCGGATTATGATGCAATCTTTAGATCCAATCTTGTGTCTCGGTAAAACTACAAAAAAACCCCTAGAATAATCCCACCATTCGCACATAAATCCCACCCGACTCTTTTATAGATCTAACCCCGTCCTTTGTCCTTTTCGCGAGCACTATTTAATGTGTCTTGCGATTCTTTTCAGCCTACTCCCCGAAATCTACGGTTAATCACGACTAGGTCCTTACAATCTTGTTTTTCTCATATCTTTTTCGTTTTAGCTCCGATTTAATCCGTTCAAGTTGCGTTAGGTCCATAATAATGTAAAGCACGCGTTAGTGGTGTGTTTTCACCATGTTTTGTTTCTGAAAATAAAATAAATATTAATTTTTATTAATGACTAGAGATACATGTCTTTTCCAAATAAAAGCTATATAGATCTATATATCGTTTTTCATAATCTAATTTAATTTGATTAATGATTACTTTACATGCTTTTATGAATAAAATCTAATTAGATCTTTTACTCGGTTTTCCATAAGTCAAATATTAATTTGCTTAATGATTAATTAACTTTTATAATTAAAAGTTGATTAGGCTTTTACTCCGGCTTTATAAATAAATGTTAATCTTGATTAATACCAATTTAATACTGTTTTTGATAATAATATGATGAACTCGAATTACAAAGTTTCGTTTAGATTGTTCATATAGTTTAGTTTTTCCAAATTAAATGTTTAAACGGTTTAATCAATATATGAATCTTTATTAATAAAACTTGACTAGTTCTTTACACCGGTTTCGTAAATAAATTTTAATACCGCATTAATGTCAACATAGGGTATTTTATTTCTGAAATATCCTTTATATTTGTTTTGTTAATTAAAATGAACCTAGCTCATAGCCTTGTTCTCTCATATATGCAAAACGTTCGTTAGACGTTCTTTTCTCGGCTCAATCTTAGTGTGATCTTTCCGGTTCTTGCTCAATCTTCCACAACCATCTCATTAAAGTTAACCAAGTCTTTCCCTTCCAAGCACACTTTGTGTTCTTTAGTGATCCATCTAATCGAGCCTATCCTTTAGTGCGTTCTTTTAAAGTTTCTTTTGATTGGTGTTTTGTTCTTAGTATGCTTGTTTGTTTGCTTTGTGTATGTTTGTGCCCGATGATTGATGCGTTTAGAGTGAACGCCGTTCGAGAAGTTTGGAAGAGCTTGAAGTTGAAGATTCTGAGCAACTACTCTTTGGTTAAAGGCAAGTGTGTCCTTGATCTTTTGTCCTAAGAATTATGTTTAATCACTCATTGCATATGCTTGCATTAATATGATGGGACCCATGTTTAAGGTTTGACTAGTGTTATTTATCCTGTGCCTTGATCAAACGGGTTTATCTTTATGTTGGGTAGTTATGCTTAGTTGCTATACCATGGGATATGGTGGTTCTAATGAACATCAATGATAAACATGCTTTACTTTGATGCTATATATCTCTGTTTAATACAAGATCAGTGTGCATTAATCGGAACATGGAGAACCACCCAGGAAAACAGTGCTACCACAAGACATATGGCTCTGTCTTGGCTTATTAATTAGTGAACTAGGTGTTAGGTATGCTTTACCTGATAAGGGTTGGGGGCCGGCGGGTAGTGGCGTATGGACTCGCTCGGGCGTAGGTGTGGGCTTGGCTAAGACACGGTACTCGTCCGGGAGCTTTATACGTTGCACTGACCAGGTAACCTAGTGGGCAGCCTACATCTGGGGATCTTTGTAACGGCCTCGTAGCGTCCCTATGCAATCACACCTCGGTAGTGTGGTATGATGCCTAGCTAGCATCGCATGGTTGGGTCTAAAGTTCTTTGGGACTTTTACGCGACTTGTGGGTAAAGATGTACGACTTCTGCAGAGTGTAAAACTAATCGATTAGTCGTGCCCACGGTCACGGGCGGCCTAGACCCTCACATGATAATTGAACTTGAAGATGGACTTAAATCGTGTTCTCTGGTTATGTTTGCCATGTGCTCATGGTGTATCTCTTATCTTATGCTTAATTGTGGGTTGGTATAAACTTATACTTTATTAGTAAGTAGGTGCTAATAAAACTTGACCAACTAAAATTGCTTAAATGCTTATAGCCCAGTCCACTATAAAGCCTTTGCATTCATATCTTTTTCCACACTTGCTGAGTACGACAAGTGCTCACCCTTGCTATACACATTGTTGCTCAGAAAGAGGAAGCTGCTATGAAGATGTTGCTGGTGCTAGGCGTACGCAACCCCCGCCGATCGCTTGTGATGTTTGGAGCCTTCGTTTCCAGGATTAAGCGTAAATCTCTGATAATGTTTCTTTTTCTTACGTGATACTGTTTCTATATTCACTTTTATGTCACTATATGCATGAAACTTGATCCTGGCATGCATATAGGTATGCACTTGGTTTCCTTCGGAAAATCGGGTGTGACAATGTTATTGGCCGATAATGCTGGAAGATTGCTTTGAGTATTACAAAGGATGTCAAGATTGTCAAAAATTTGGGAACATCCAGAGAGTTCCAGCATTAGCTTTGAATCCTATCATCAAGCCATGGCCATTCAGAGGATGGGGTATAGATTTGATTGGCCAAATAAATCCTCCATCTAGCAAGGGGAATAAGTTTGTGCTTTTGGCAACAGATTATTTCACTAAATGGGTTGAAGCAATTCCATTGAAGAAAGTAACATCAAAAAACATGGTTGAGTTTGTCAAGGAGCACATCATCTACAGATTTGGAATTCCTCAAACAATTACAACTGATCAAGGAACTTAGTTTACATCTTCAGAGTTTAGAGAATTTGCTGAAAGCATGAGGATCAAATTGTTAAATTCTTCCCCTTATTATGCCCAAGCTAATGGTCAGGCAGAGGCTTCTAACAAGATCATGATCAAGATTATACAAAAGAAGATTGATCATAAGCCAAAAAGGTGGCATTCGGTACTTAATGAAGCCTTGTGGGCTTACCGAATGGCCCCTCACAGAGCTACAAAAACATTTCCTTATGAGTTGGTTTACGGGCATCATACTGTTTTGCCATGGGAAATGCAATCAGATTCAAGGAGAGTAGTTTTACAAAAGGATTTAAGTTCCAAGGATTACAGTAGTTTGACGATGGATGAGTTGGAAGATTTGCATATGATTCGTCTTAGGGCCTTGGAAAATATTGAGAAAAACAAGATGCGAGTTGCTAAGTATTACAACAAGAAAGTAAAAGTCAAGCAATTTGCAGAAGGAGATTTAGTTTGGAAAGCATTGCTGCCGATTGGGACTAAGTACAGTACGTTCGACAAATTGTCCCCGAATTGGGAAGGTCCTTTTCGGGTAGTTAGGTGTACACCTGGAAATGCGTATATCTTGAAAACTTTACTACGAGAAGAGTTTACTGCTGCTATAAACAGGAGATACTTGAAGAAATATTATCCTAGTACTGAAGTTGATCATTGATTACAAACATCAGGATTACAAGTATCAGAAACACGGAAGCAGCCGGCGTTTGGGAGAGAAGCCGCCTTTAGAGCAAAAAGCCTGACAAAAGATGGCCAATACTAAAGTGTATTGTCTTAGCACAAAAAATGTTCTGCATTACAAATGTTTCTTGCAGGTTCTTTATTTGGCAACCCAACCACCTAAGATTACAAGAGAGAGCCTATGGGAAGCAAAATGCCTGGAGGAAGAAGCGAAAGTATGCTTCATTTCTTTGGCTCCGCGTTTTTCTTCTTCAGTTCTTCTCTCTTCAGCTGCTCCAGGAGCACCGTGACGACAACATAGAAACTTTGGGGATTGCCATGATTTGCAGCTTCCATCAGGCTATCCCAGGAGGCCTTTAAGTTGTTGTGCCTGTCAGAAACATCTGAATAAGGGGAAAAGATTCTCGTTGAAAATGGGATCTGAAACTTAAGCATGAGAATCAAATAAGGATGAGGATCTTACCCCCTACCAATGCCTCCACGCTCATGCGGCGTTCGCGTTCGGCACTGCAGCGGGCGATGATGTCCCGCAGGTTGTGTTCTAGATGCCGGATGCGACGGCGCAGTTGGTGGTTGGTCCTCTGTTCCGGCGTGGCGTCTTCTTCTTCAGCAGAGGATTCGGAAAGGATGTACTCAGGAACCTCTTCAGTTCCAAAGATTTCCTCTGGTAGCAAGTCGAGGCTGAAAACAAAGGAAGGTGAATCTTGGGATTGCAGTCGAGAAAAAGAGAAAGGATTGAGAAGAAAGATTACTCTCGAATGGTTCGCTTCTTTGATGGGGCACTGTTCTCCTCGACTGGCTGTTTCCCCTTGTTTGCCATGGCCTTGGGGGTTTTTTCTCTGGAGAAGGAGGACAAGAGGACGTGAAATGATGGAAGTGTTTGCGAGTGCATTGGAAGTGATGACTGGCTGGCGTACATTAATGGGAATACCAATCGGCAGGGTTTCTCCCCAAATGCGAAGGGTTTTTCATTGAACAGTGTTCATGGCTCCCGAATACGGATTTTCTGCGGATTCTACGCCAAGGGACAAGAGTTTGTGCGTATTCGGCTAGAGTAAAAGTTATCGAATGCGTTCAAAATAGTAAAGGTTCGCATACACAAATTAAAGGAAATCATCACGGGATAAATGCAAAGGATAAAATTTCATATTTATTGCCGAAATTCCAACATCCCTAGTACAAACTAATCAAAAAGCCTGTTCAGCACAAACTGGGGATGAATGGAATCGACAATGGCGTCGCCGTGGCCGTCGAGGAGCTCCAAGATGACCTCGATGTCGTCGACGTCTTCCGGCGCGCCACCGTGGAAGCCACGCGGCCGCGTGGAGTAGTCGACGCCAGTGTGCGTCGCCATGGCAGCCAGGCCCAGGGTGGTACCCAGGCGGACGCCATGGAGGGCCACCTCGTCAACGCGGTCTTCCACCGCGCCAAGGCGAGCTTCCGGTGTGTCTCCGGGAGCGTTCACCTTGTCCGCCAGCTTCTTCACCAACGTCTTCAGCCAATTGAGCTCGGCGTCGCGATCTGCAGCAATCACGGAGCAATGGCGGTTAGTTCAAAGTTGAGTTGAGATTAAACAAATCACAGGATTCACCATCAATGGCCTCCAGCAGCTGCTTGCGCTGGTGCTCCCACTCGAGCCTGTCGATTCCGGACTTTTTGGAGACGACCTCCAACTCACGTCGGGTTTCATCGCGCTCCACCTTGAACCTACGGGCGGCGAGGTCATCATAGCACGAGGAGTGGGAACGGCCGGACGATCCTGAGGAATTACCCACCATGGCCGGGGTCGTGGCCGGTGAAGGAGCAGGGTTCCACTGGATGAGCCTGGAAACACAAAGAGGATCGTCATAAACAAAACGAGATCACCACCTCCGGCGAGCGCTAGTGCGGCTCCCTTCGGCCTCATCGCTGGCCCGGCGTCTGTTGCTACTGCCTACCATGGAGCTTTTTGGAGTACTAGTACTAGAGAGGAGAAGCTTAGATTAGCAAAGGCTTGAAAGCAGAGGATTTGGTGAAAGGCTAGGGGCACCCGAGGTTCTTATTTATGGGACTGGCAAAGAGATCGTGGCCGAAGATCGTGGTGCATATCCCGAGAAATTTGGGAGGTGGAGAGACTCCCTCGACCGAACCGTCGTCGGGTCGTTTGGGATTAAAGCTGAGTTGTATTCGATTTGACTGGTTGAAATTCGGCTAAGTTGCGGTCGGGTTGCTTTTCGGGTCTGACACTGTTTGGCCAGAGTTGCCGAATGAATCGTCCAGAAATTGCTCATTAAAATAAAGTAAGACAAATATTGGAAAGTGAAAACTGATAATGAGCAAAATGCAAAGCTGATGAAGCATTCGGCTACAAATTGTTTGTTACAATTATATACTCAAGTACTTTGAGATTACACTGGAAGCATCTGATATCATCTTGCTGATGTTTTCCAACAATTTCTGGTCAGCTTCCTGGGTGTTAGACAAAGCAGAGAGTTTTGTCTTGAGCTGTTTTGATTCAATCAGAGCTGCTGTAGCTTTCTTTTGGATTTTCTCTGTTGATTTAGGGAGTTCGGCTATTTTCTTCTTGTCAGCCTCGATTTCAGTTGTCAAGTTCTTTAGTTCGGCTTCTAGTGTAGCTTTTTTGATGATCTTCAACTCGAGTGCAGGCTGCAGTTCAGCTAGCAATTCCTTATTGTTTTGGATCTGAGCCTGTGAGTCTTTCACGAATTGCTTGGCTTTGGCTCTCTTTTGTTCCAGGGCTGATCGGGAGGATTGATTCTTCAAAGCTTGCCTCACTGCTGCAAAGTGATTATCCAATTGTGAGATAGGCTCTAAGGAGGCTTTGATATCGTCGGGAAGCTCTTGGTTGATGGATTCGAGCACTTCCTCTAGAAGATCAACGTCCCTGACTTGATCCTGGATATCCCTTTGCAGCAAAGAGAGGATTTCTTTTAGCTTTGCTTGATTTTCCTCTGATAAAGCTTGACCGGAGGATGCTTCATCCCCTTTTTTGGCAATCAAATCATCCACAACAAAGGAGTAGATTGGTGATGATACGGTTTCCTCCTGAAAAGGTTTTTCTTGCCGAATTAGTGGTGACTCATTGAATAGAAAAAATAGAAAGGTGGGTGTCCTTACTTACCTCATTTCTGGCCTCCTGAGTTGGGGAAGAAAGTTTTTTAGGCTCAAGGAAGGGCTCTTGGATGTTCAGTTGAGGAGAAGCTTGAGGAGTTCCTGGTAAAGCTGAAGCTTCTAGCTGAGGAGAAGCTTGAGGAGTCTCTGGTAAAGCTGAAGCTTCTAGCTGAGGAGAAGCTGGTGGAGTCCTTGGTAAGATTGAAGCTTCTGGATGTGGAGAAGATGGATCCATTCTTGGTGAAGCTGGAGCTTTTGCTTGAGAAGAGGATTGCTGGATCCTTGGTGAAGCTGAAGTTTCTGCTTGAAGAGAGGATGGCTGGATCCTTGGTGAAGCTGGATTTGAAACATGTTGAGGAGAAGAACTCCCCACAATTTGGCTCATCGAGGTTTCCTCTGCAACTAATAAGTAGAGGATAAATGCTAATGAAGAAGATGATTAAACAAATAATAAGGTGGTGAAAATTTTTACCAGTGGATGAAACATTGGCAGAATCTGCAATGACTAGTGGTTGCTGAGTTCTAGTCTAAAATTACACAAGATAAAAATGATCAGGATGAAGAGTGGTTTTATGCTCAGGAAGGAAAAGATGTTAACCTCAATAAAAACTCTTTTGGATGTTCTTTTCTTCTTGGTAGCTAGAGGAGCAACCAGGGATGGAGCTTTCCTTTTATCAAAGGCTGAACTGATGAGAGTTGGGTCTGATGTGGCATATCTGGACATCAGTTGAGCCAAGGTGGGAGATTGATATCCCAAAGCAGAGATTGGGCCTGCAATGTTGTAGGAGATTGTCCTGGCAAGAGGGGCAGGCACTGTATCCTACAGATAATGGCAAAGGATCATGATCAGTAAAGAAAGGCATGGTTGAAAAAGAGGGGAAAAAAATAAGTATATTACCTCTGAAATTGGATGGAAATCAGGCATTAGTTCGAGACAAAGAGGATGTACTGGCACATTAAAAATGTGATCATGAAGTTCTTGCCACCAAGAAGTAAAAGAGGGATGAGCTATTGTTATTGACACGAAAGGTCTGGGTGCATAAACAGTTGAGCTGCACTGATACTCAAAGACCCTTTTGCTTGCAGGGATTCCTTGATATCCTCTCTAGGCTTGAGGAATTCATGAAGGAATAGCCTTGGGGGCACTTGGCCGCATCCTAGTTGTCTGGCCATCATATTTGGCTGGTAATATTCAAAGGTGCTTTGATTTTGCCTTCCTCCACTGAATTCTACTGGCAGGATGCATGGATGAATGAAGATATTGAAAATTGCTAGAGATTTTACATCACTACATCCAGCCTCAAAACTAAACTCACAAGGGAGAGTCAAGTTATCATTATTCAGATATGGAAGCCAAAGGGGATTTGCAAAACCTTTGAAGAAAAGCTCAAAAAGTTGGCTAATGTTTTGGCTGATGGACACGGTTGATGAAGCCTCTCCATAAGTCTGGCAACCTTTGGTGCTTTGGATTTCCCCTTCTTTGTAGTTGGCTGAAGGAAAGCGCTAGTTGTTAAGGTCAATGCCAACAATCTGGTGCATATATAGATGCAGCCACATTTGAACAAACCGCCAAGGGCCGTTAACACAAGAGATCTTTTGGCTGGTGTGCATCAAGTACTGATGAAGCATATGGTATACACTTCCTAGGAGGTACTTTCCAAGAGGAATAGGGTTACCAGCAGCCAGGTCCTTAGCCATTACAATATGGTTCAGGGTTGGCTCATTGGCTTTGCCACAGAAGATGAACATGCATAGCCTCATGTTCAGAAAGGCCCTGTACTCAACTTTAGACAAAGGGCCATCATACATATATTTTTGGATATATCTTTTATATCCAACCCCCGTTTTCACTCCTGTTTTCCTGGAGGAGCCTTTGTATTTGTGTGGGTATACGGATCCTGTGACATCAAGGTCGGTTATCATGTATACATCGGCCAAAGTGGGAGACATTGGCCCATGGCCAAAAAGAAAGGCATTGGCACCATTCGACCAAAAATGGCAGGCTGCAATCAGAAGATTTTCATTTTTTGGTGTTTCAGCCAAGGATAATTCCAAGCAATGAGCGATGCGAAGGCTGTCCCAATTGTTTGTCTTGACGCTGTCATCATCAAACATCCTCTTATACCAGTTTCTCCAGCCTGCAATTGGGGGCAGGGGCCAGTTCTTGAAAGCATCTTGCCATTCATGGGGTTTCGACAAAGCTGCCTTAAAAGGGGTCCTCTAAGATTCGGCTGCAATGAACTCAGAGGGGTCGGAGATTCCCACGGGCCCGAGGAAATAAGATGGGGATTGGTCCTCGACGGGAATCAAGATTTCGGCGGCTAGAGCCTATTAAGAACAAGAAAGGGCAAGAGGAAAAATCTGAGATGAAATTCGGAAAATAATACCGAATGAGCCTTAGGAGGATGAGATTTACCTGAAGAGCCTGGTCTTGGTTCGCCATTTGAAGATTTGAGCTTGAAGGATTGATGAACTAGGGTTTGGATCTAGGCAAAAACTCCAACAGTTTGAAGGAGGAAAAATAGGTGTTGAACGGATTCGGCTTGGAGACGTTGTGCATTTATGGTCAATTCCGGAATAAAATCACTTTTTATCCCGTAATTGAAGGGGAATATGTTAACACCAAAAATTGGTACAGGAAAGAGACTGACTTGTGGGCCGAGTTTGGTAAGGAAACACCATTCGACAAGAAATTTTCCTCGAAGCATTCGGCAAGGATGCCTGCGGTCGGGAGCACGCCATCATTCGGCAGGAGGGCTGTTTTGCGCTTGGAAGAGGAAGCATTCGGGAATACGTGATGACGTGGCCTGAACATAAGGAAGGGACAAATTGATGACAGATGCAAGATGGACATTGGTGCCGGGGCATTAATTTAGGCAATAAATGTTGTACTCGTGGTCGACTAGGAGTCGTGTTAGGACAAGGGTATAAATATGAACCCTTAGTGTTTGTAATGGGTATCGAACAATTTCACAACAAACCGGCACTGTGCCAACCTTCGAGTCCTTTAGTCGAGTCGTCGAGTTCTTCGAGAGGAATCATCGATCCGTCGACCTCCGTAAGTACTGGCAACCTTGTATCATGTCTAGTATCATGCGATGGATTTAGACCGTGATGCAAGTAGTCTTGTTACCATGCTTAGTATCATGCGGTGGATTTAAGCTTGGTTCAAGAGGGTTTCTTGTTAGATCATGAGCCGTGCGGTAGGTTAATATCCAGCTTGGAGCTAGTTATCGGCTCTATTAGATTTCGCAAGATCTAATAGATTCATTAAGTTACCCCGTGTTGCTTTGGATTATGCTTCATGTTTAATTCATGTAACACTCATATTGCCCAATTTAGATTGACTAGATTCGGCTCTATCTTGTTTACGATCGATATGATGCATGCTCAAATCTTTAATTCAATGTGGTGCATGGATCATGTGCTCTTTAATAGCCGAACCCGAATCAATCTAGATTGCCACGTGTTGTGGGTTCAAGCGTGTTGATCTAGCATAGTTTGTACCTTCTCCACGGAACCCGAATCGGCTATACAGCTGTATTCGGCAGTCCTGCCACGAGTGAAACATGTTCATAAGCTTGTTTTAAATAATGTATGCTTTTAGCCTTCCATGTTTAGATTGTATCATGCGGTGGATTGATCTACTCTTGGTTGGTGGTATGATTTCAAACAAGTCGTATCATGCGGTGGATTAACTTGTTTGGTGTCACGCTCGACGGGTTTCAAAGTACCTAGACATGCGGTAGACTAGTGCTTTTGGCCTATGTGTGCATGTTTACTGCAAATTTATAATCATGCTTCACCTTTATTTATTTTATTGTGATTTATCCTTGAAAATCAGTCATGATCACGTGCTGCAATGTTGTTTAGACAAAGACCGATCTTTCATTTACGTCATGCATTCGGCTATATCCTGGTTTCATGTTTTAGAGTTCCCGAATGATATTCAAACTGCTGACAGATAGCTTGTTGTAGCTATATGTCATTTTAATTGGCTTTGTAGCCATAAATAAAGAACTGTCTGGTACCACCCGGCAAGTTCCAGGTTTTATCTAACTGCTTTTCATCCTTTGTCAGTTTCAGGAAAATTGACTGGCACACTTTGGATTCGGCACGTGTGTTAAGCCAGCTTTGTTCGGCTTGCTGTGTACTTGGCGTGAGGTGCTGATTTTACGTCAATAGGAATAATACTCCGGTTCACCCAAGTGGTTGATTCAATTGCGGAGAATTGGGGAACTATGCCAGTATTTGCCCCCAGCGCAATATGCAGACACCTCAGAAAGGTAACAGAGGCCAACAAAACTACATGCATGGTAGGGTGATGACACTCCTTAGTATTAGCTTGAAATCTTGCACACATGCACACACTAAGCATTATATCGGTCCTAGATGCACAAATGTAAAGGAGGGAGCCAATCATGGAGCGAAATACTTTTTGGTCGACCAACTTCCCTTCTTCATTGAGATCAAGATGTCCATTTAATGCCATGGGAGTCTTGATGGGCTTGGAATCAACCATGTCAAACCTCTTGAGCATGTCCTTCACATACTTGGTTTGACATAAGAAAGTCCCTTCCTTCAATTGCTTGATTTGAAACCCAAGGAAGAACTTCAATTCACCCATCATAGACATCTTGAATCTCTTGGTCATGATCCTACTAAATTCTTCACAAAATTTCTCATTAGTAGACCCAAAGATAATGTCATCAACATAAATTTGGCATACAAAGATATCATTTCTATTTCTTCAAACGAAGAGAGTAGAATCAATCGGCTTTGCCTATCTCAAAGTCGTTCTTGAGAAGAAAATCCTTAAGGCATTCATACCATGCTCTAGGAGCTTGTTTGAGCCCATAGAGCGCCATATGGAGCTTGTACACATGGTTGGGGAGGTTTGGATCTTGGAAGCCCGATGGTTGATCATATACTTCTTCTTGGAGAGGTCCATTCAAGAATGCACTCTTGACGTCCATTTGATGAAGCTTGAAGTCATGATGAGTAGCATAGGCCAAAAGGATACGAATTGATTCAAGCCTTACTACTGGTGCATAGGTCTCTCCAAAGTCCAATGCTTTCAACTTGTGTGTAGCCTTTGCCAACGAGCCTTGCCTTGTTCTTTGTGACGATACCAAATTCATCTTGCTTGCTCCTAAACACCCATTTGGTGCCGATGACATTTTGCTTCGGTCTTGGCACCAACTCCCAAACTTCATTCCTCTTGAAGTTGTTCAACTCTTCCTCCATGGCAATAATCCAATCCGGGTCTTCAAGTGCTTGTTCCACACTAAGAGGTTCCAAAGAGGAAACAAATGAGTAAAATGCACAAACATTTGACAATCTTGAGCGAGTTGTGACCTCTCTTTGAATACTCCTAAGAATGTTGTCGACGAGATGATCCCATTGAACCATTTGATGTACTCTTGGGTGTCGTGCTTGAGATTGACGTTGAATGGGTCCATCATCATCATCAACAACTTGTGTATCTTCTACTTGAGCTCCACCACCTTGTTCTCCCCTTGATCAAAGCACTGTCCATGATCGTCACCATGAACTTGACTCTCATCTTGATGATCTTGAGAACTCGGTGGTTCCACTCTTGTTGATGATGATGGATCTTGATTGCTTGTGCCAACCGGAGCTTGAATTTGAACCTCACGAGGCATCACTTCACTGGTCCCCATTCTTAAGATTGATACACTTGGGGGTTCTTCATCATCTACAAGGTTTTCACTAACTTACTCTCGTTGAGAGCCGTTGGATTCATCAAATTTCACATTTACTATGGTCTCAACACAACCGGTGGTTTTGTTGAAAACACGATAGGCATGTTCGTTAGTTCCATAACCAATGAGAAAACCTTCATCAACATTGGATGCAAACTTTGAGGCCTTGGATTTTTTGTTAAGTATGAAACACTTACACCCAAAGACCCTAAAGTAGTGCACACTCGGTTTCTTACCATTGATGATCTCGTAGGGGGTCTTGTTCAAGTACTTGTGGAGGTAGAGGTGGTTGGCAGCGTGGCATGCGATGTTGATGGCTTCCGCCCAAAATGAGTCTGGAGTCTTGTATTTATCAAGCATTGTTCTTGCCGCTTCAAAAACGTACGGTTCTTCCTCTCAACGATACCATTTTGTTGAGGTGTATATGGAGCGGAAAGTTCATGCTTGATGCCTTCTTCATCGAGGAACTCTTCAACTTGAGTGTTCCTA
This sequence comes from Cenchrus americanus, assembly GCA_947561735.1. Lineage (NCBI taxonomy): Eukaryota > Viridiplantae > Streptophyta > Magnoliopsida > Poales > Poaceae > Cenchrus > Cenchrus americanus. The sequence goes on from OX387240.1 coordinate 113,670,495, forward strand.
AACTCCGAGCCGTTGTCACTTCTTATGTTCTTGACCTTGAGCTCGAACTCATTTTGAACTCTCCTAATGAACTTCTTGACCACTCCTTTTGCTTCACTTTTATCTTGCAAAAAGAATACCCAAGTGAAACGGGAAAAGTCATCAACAATTACTAGACCATATTTGTTACCACCAATGCTTATGTAGGCAATTGGTGTAAACAAGTCCATGTGTAGTAGCTTTAATGGTCTTGATGAAGATAGGATGTTCTTGGCGGGATGATGTGCTCCAACTTGCTTTCCGGCTTGACAAGCACTACACAACATATCTTTCTCAAAAACAGCATTTGTTAGTCCTAGGATGCCATAGCCAACCTAAGTCGAATTTTGCCACTAAGCAAGCCTTAGGGTCCACTTTCACTTTTGTGAAATTCACATAGTAAAGCTTTCCCTATAGATGACCCGCAAAGACAATAGAGGAATGGTTCCTTTTAGAGACGATCACACCCTCATGGGTAAAGAGACAGTTGTAGCCTTTCTCACAAAGTTGTGAAACCGACAACAAGTTGTATCCTAACCCTTGAACATGATAAACATCTTCAATTGAATTAGTTGTTGAGATAGCAATTTTACCTAGACCGACCACATCTCCTTGACCATTATCTCCATAGATGATAGTTTCCTTGGGGGTGTCATAATGATCAAGGGATGCAAATAAGTCTTCATCTCCAGTCATATGATTAGTGGCACCACTATCAACCAACCATGCGCTTCCACCATAGGAGTAGGCCTACAAAACAAGTTTAATCTTTTGGTTTAGGTACCCAAACAGATTTGGATCCTTGGAGGTTAGAAGCATAAACATTTGGAACCCACACACTCTTCCTCATAGCCTTCTTTGCGTAGGCCCTAACATACTTGACCACCATTTTACCATTGTGGTCCAAGGTCACAACATAGTCACAAGTGTAGTTGGGAGAGGGCTTGTGTTCAACCACATTCTTCGATGCTTTTGATGGAGAATTAACCCCTCCATTTCCTTTAATGGTGTTCACAACCTTTGGCTTGTCCTTTGTTGTTGTAGAGGTGGTGACTTGGGCAATATCCATGATAGGGTTGAGGTATCCTACCTTGTTCCACAAGGGGATCTCATGCCCTTTCACCACCACCCTACCATTGACCTTGTTGTTCTTGTAGTGCCCAAGTCCTTGCTTGTCAACCACCTTAGGAATGGACTTGGTACCGTTGTTGCCTTGAGTGATCAACATGTTCAATCGGGCTATCACTTTGTCTTTGCTCTTGATTGTCTCCTCAAGCCTTGCATGGTTAGTATTGAGAGCATTTATATAAACATTTGAGCAAATAGAACAACCTTTGCCAGTGGAGGCACTAGAGTCACGTGTTGCCTTAGGATTGGCTTTGGTGCTTTCCCAAAGGGTACTATAGTTTGCTTTAAGATTTTTATGTTTATCCATCAAGCAGAAAAGCTTGATTGAAGCCCACTATTAGTAGCCTTTAGGGAAGATAAAGATTCATTTGCCAAAGTGTAATCCTTTGACATCCTCTTGTTGGAGTTACTGGCCAAGGACAAGTCCGTGATCAACTTCTCCTCCTTAGCCGCCTCTTCGGCAAGGTGTCTCTCTAGAGCAAGGTTTCTTTCCTTCTCAAGGATAAGCAAGTCTTCTTGCTCATGGAGAGACACTTTCTTTTTCTCTAATTTCTCCAAAAGCCTTTTTGTTTCCCTATATCCCTTTTTACTAAATTGCTTTATCATGTTGGCCTCAATTTCTTTTTCATCATCTAGATCATCTATGTCACTAGGTGTGGATGAAGAAGGGGTGAGAGAGGATGAGGTGGTTGATTCTTGTACCTTGCTCCCCCTTCCCATGAGGCAAAAGTGAGAGTTGTCCTCATCATCGGAGAAGTTGTTGAAGAGGCATGGTGAAGATGACCCTTATGCCATGGCAATGGTTGCCATGCCTTGCTTCTTTGGCTCTTCATCTTCATCGCTAGAGTCCCATTGTTGACCCACGTGAGCACGCCCTTGGTACTTGTTCTTGTATTACTTGCTCTTCTCCTTGTGCTTCTTCTCTTCCTCATTGTTTGTCTTGTTCTTGGGACACTCGGCAATGAAGTGTCCATACTCTCCACACTCAAAGAATTTTACGTTAAGACTTCTATTTTCTTTCATCACCGCCTTTCCTTGATGCCCCTGACTTCAAGAATTTCTTGTACTTTCTTATGACAAAGGCAGTTTCTTCATCCGTGCTTCCTTCTTCACTTGTGTCTTCATTCTTGGTCTTGGAAGTCTTTGGCTTCACTTCCACTGCTTCACTAGAGCTAGCATTGAGGGCTAAGCTCTTGTTTGCCTTCAAGCTAAGCGACTTCTCCACATCTTGATCAACTAGCTCTTGATGCAAGATCTCTCCAAGAAGTTGATTGGGGTCATCTTGTAGTAGTTTGGATCCCTTCTTATCATGGTTGCTAGGTTTGATTTCCTTGGGGCGAAAGCTCTTAGCAACTTCTTTGTGACCTTGGAGTCTTCCCAATCATTGCTTCCTAGAGATCTATTGTCTGAGACAAGGAGCTTGAGTCTATCATACATCTCCCTCATGGTTTCTCCATCCGTCATGAAGAATAGCTCAAGCTCTCCGTTGATCAAGTCAATCTTCCTTTGTCTCCCATGCTCGGTCCCCTCATGTGCTTCTGTAGGGTCGAGATGGTGGACTAGAGGAGGGGGGGTGAATAGTCCTTTCTAAAAACTTAACACAACAACTAACCGAAACAAATGCGAAATTTAAACTATCGATCTAGCCAATACTACACCCCTCCATCTATAACTCTAAAGCACCTTTAGACGATCCTACACAAAGCAAAAGAGGTGGTAGGCTACGAAGAGCTCACCTAAACAGTTCTATTGCAAGGTCACACAACCTTTGCACTAGTACTTTATGTAGCGGGGAGCTCCTACACAATTCTAATGAGGAAAAGCACAAAGCCTACCTAAGCTCACTAGATGCACAATGGACAAGATTACACAAGCCTAATCCAAATGCTCAAATTACTTAGATATACAAACTAAGCAAAGAGACTAATTACGCTACACAAGTTAATTAGTCACAAGATCACTACTTCTAGCTACACAAGCAAGAAGACAACTAGCAAGCTACAAACCCAACTAATTATAAGAGCAATCACACAAGCACAAGATCGAGAAGATTGTGCGTACAATGCTTGTGATCGAGAAGTGCAAACCACCAAGAAGTTGATAATGTTGACACGGTGATTTTTATCCCGAGGTTCACTTGGTTGCCACCAAGCTAGTCCTCGTTGTGTCGACCAACACCTTGATGGTTCTTGGGCAAGGCTCTCAAGCCGCTGGCCACTCTGGGCACACCAAGGAACCACTCACAAGTGAGGTAACTCAATGACACGCTCCACTAGAGTTGCTCTTTGCGATCCCCGTGGGGTGAGCACAATCCCTCTCACAAATCCTTCTCCGGAGCTACGCACAATCTCCTTGCGTGCTTCAACAGAGCCACAATCCACCAAGCCGTCTCGGAGGTGGCAACCTCCAAGAGTAACAAGCACACGGGCTTGCAACACGAACACCTAGTGCCACTCTATGAGATCTCTCAAAGCAATGCACTAGATTTGCACTCACTCGCAATTGATTCGCAATCTCACAAGCACAAGTGAGTTATAGGGCTCTCAAGACAAGCACTACCATGGGAAACACATCCCCAAGGTGCTCAACATCCTCCAAGTCCTGACACCCTTCTATTTATAGAGGGAGGAAGAAAACTAGCCGTTACACCCTTTTCCCGAGCTCGAACGGCTCTCTCGGACTGTCCGCGATACATTCCCAGACTGTCCGTCATTCAAAAAACTAGTCGTTGGTGCATCACGGACAGCCTGTGACACCCGGACGGACTGTCCGAGGTCAAAGGACAGACTGTCCGTCACCTACGGATGTACCGTCCAACCCCTGGAAGGTCAAAAACACATCTCTGTCTAAAACTTGATCATATCGCGGAATGTCCGTCCATCACTCGAGGACTGTCCGCGACCTTCTATTTTTAGCACAACCGAGGCTCGGTAAAACGGCTCTAACTTTTAGCTCTGATTTTCGAATTAGGTGATCTTGGACTCTATAGAAAGCTTATTCATAGTACCATCCATCCCAACTGAATGCTTGACCTAAAACACTTTGGATCAAAGTAGAATTGCTAACCAAGATCCACCACAAACCAAATCCATCAACCAATTCTCCAACCCCTTTGCAAATGTGCCAACCCCATAAGTGTACCACCTTAAGTGTGAGTGAGTTAGCATTTTCACAAACATTTTTCAAAGGGCTTTTCACTCTCTTCATCACGCCACTCAATCCTAGCAACATCGCAATGTTAGATCACTCAAGTGGCACTAGATGACCGATATGCAAACAAGTTTGCCCCTCTTGATAGTACAACCATCTATCTTAAACCCGATCATAAACTTCTCTACACACCTATGACCGGTGAAATGAAATTCCTATTAGATATACCTTTGCCTTGCGCATTCCATTCCATCTCCTCTAATACTCATGAACACCATCACAAATAATATGATCCACTTCATATCATCATGCGACGTGTTGGTTCATCGATCTTGACTTCACTTGCTCTTCACCGTTGCAATGGTCCATCGGTCCCAAGTCATTACTCAAGCATCCCGTCACGCGGTCCAGTGCTTAGCCTCTGACTTGCCCTTCACACTTGCAACCGGTCCATCAGGCCAAGTCTTGTCTTGATCTTCTCCATCTAGTCACATGACTCCATGTCACGTCTCAAATGCAATGAGCTCCTTCATCACATAATTACTTGTAGACTAATCACCTGTGTATTTCACTCAACCACACATTAGTACACCTAAGTTGTCACTCAATTACCAAAACCAAACAAGGACCTTCAACTTCCTTGAGTGTCCCAAATCACCTTGGCAATTCAGATGTTCCGAACCTTGTTGAACTCTTGAGCACACAAGGATCCCGTGATGACTCTTGTTGCTTGTACGTTGCGGTGGAGGTCTTACTCATGCTCTATTGTAAGGGCTTCTCCTTCGGCGGGGATTGCCACATCTACACACACAATCTTCCAAAGAGAAGGGTGAAGCCCGTAAAGGTGCATTTGCATATCATAAGCCCATTTGGGATAGTCTTTCCCATCGAAGTGGGGAGGCTTTCCCAAATGTACATAATAGAATTTTTCGTTAGGATGATTTCCCGGAAATTGTGAGTAGTCGTGGCGCACTTCATAGTAGCCGGAGTGAGTGTACTTGGCTTGCTCCTTCTTGATCATCTTCTTGAGGATCTTCTTGGCCATCTTCTTAGCCTTCTTCTTCTTCTTAGCCTTTCTTCTCTTCTTTGCCGCTTTTCTTGCAGCATCATCACCATCCTTGTTATCTTTATTGCTTGAGTCAGAGTCCAAGTCGGAATCAGACGAGGAGTCATCGGAACTCTCAATGTTAGATGGTGTGCGACTTGGAGCCTTCTCGGTGAGGTCACCGACTTGGGTGGCCTTGAGCTCTCTCTCTCTCTCTCTCTCTCTCTCTCTCTCTCTCTTGAGCTTCCTTGGCGGCGATCTCATCGGCGGATTGATTGCCTCCACTCCCCGGCATCTTGATCCCTTAGCGGTTAAGCCTAAATCAAGGGATTAGGCTTTGATACCAATTGAAATGACCTTGTGATGCCTAGAGGGGGGTGTGAATAGGATCACTTCAAATTTCTAAAAGAAATGCAGTGGTTCAAACATTGTCTATACTACCGATGCTGTGCCGGAACTTGTCGGTGCGGAAAGTAGTCCCGACACTAACTAGTAATGACCGCTGAGATCTACCTCTCGATGGTTCGATGCTAGCAACTAATCGACACTGGGTTTATCCTGGTTCCGGCCAGAGCTGTACGTCCAGCAGTGGTGTGCTCGGGGCACTGTATTGCTTGCACCGTGGTGCTCGTAGAGGGGTGGCTACAAGCGAAGTGGGAGAGGAGGCTGTCAGTGTTTTAGACTGGCAAACCTACCAAGGGGGTACTTGAGGTAGTAGATTGTGCGGTGGGGATCGTGATCGGGAGACCGAGAACTCGAAGGTATGCGTAAGGACACGGGACACAAGATTTATACAGGTTCGGGTTACCAAGGTGGCGAACCCTACGTCCTGTTTGGGGGATCAAGTATGGCGCCCTGCGCTTGGTGTTGGGTTGTCCCCGGAGAGATTGGGGATGTCCTCCTAGGTACCCGGCCCTCCTTTATATAGTCCAGGGGGCGGGTTCCTAGTCGGTTACAAGGTAGGAGTCCTAGTAGGATTACATAGAACGGGTCCTAGTAGGAGTACAGGGGAATTCTAGTAGGAATCCGTCTTCTTCCTTCCTTGCATGAGTACCCGGGGTGTATGCCCGACAAGCCCCCGAGCACGTTGGAGTCGAGAGTAGTAGTTCGAGTAGTCTTGAAGCCTCTTCGAGTAGTTCTTGAGCGTCCTCGAGTACTGCTTGGAGAAGTCTTCAATAGCACTTGAACTGCCGCGAGGCTGGAAGGTGGTCCAGTTCATCAGTCTTGAAGTCGAGATTATATGGAAGTGCGGTTGCAAAATCGCACTCCATATGGAGTAGCCCCCGAGCCTTAGGTTGAGTCACAGACTCTAGCTGAGGGTTAGCCTTGATTCTGAATCTTCCGTCTTGAAAAATTTGAATGATGGGTGTAGCATAGCAGCCCCCGAGCCTTGAAATGATTAGGTAATCAATCCAAGGGTCTTCAGAGTTCGCGAAAGCCATCATCTGAGTACTCTTGCAACGTGTAACCCTCGAGATAAGAGAGCCGTATGAGCCACGTCGAGTAGTGATTGGTGAGGAGCCCCCGAGCTTGAGAGCGAGTGAAGCATGCTGAAGTTATCCTCGAGTAGTATGTTGAGTGCAGCCCCCGAGCTGGAGAGATTCCGAATAGTAGTTTGGTGTCGAACCATGGAGCTTGAGAAGTAGTCGTGCCGTCAGAGCGGATTTTAGATGCAACCAAAGTCGACTTTAGATGCCGGCAGAGCGGTCTTTTAGAATGCGACTTGAAAACCAAAGTCGACTTTGTGCCGCGCGGAGCGGACTTTGAGATGCGACTTGAAAACCAAAGTCGACTTTAGTTGCCGCGCGAAGCGGACTTTGATATGCGACTTTAGAAGTCGACTTTAGGATGCCGCGTGGAGCGGACTTTGAGATGCGACTACAATAGTCGACTTTGCGCCGCGCAGAGCGGATTTTTGAAATGCGACTTTGGAAGTCGACTTTAGTTTGCCGCGTAGAGCGGACTTTAAGATGCGACTACAATAGTCGACTTTGCGCCACAAGAGGTGGACTTAAGATGCAAAAAACGAAAAGCACTTTCCGGAAAGCCAAAGCGAATGAAAATCAGAGAAAATGAATAGTTTTGCCGCCGGAGCGGGCTTAAGATTGCGACCGAAGTCGGCTTGTGCCACCGGAGTGGGCCTGGGTGCGACCGTTAGCGTCGACTTGTGCCACCGGAGTGGGCTTAAGTACCTGAGCCATGGATTTCAGACCCAAGGTACAGTTGCCGTCAGAGCGGGCTTGAGGGTGCGACCGGAGTCAGCTTGTGTACCTAGGCCATGGATTTCAGACCCAAGGTATGGTTGCCACCGTAGTGGACTTGAAGGTGCGACCGCAGTCGACTTGTGTACCTGGACCATGGATTTCAGACCCAAGGTATGGTTGCCACCGTAGTGGACTTGAAGGTGCGACCGCAGTCGACTTGTGTACCTGGGCCATGGATTTCAGACCTAAGGTACGGAGCGCGAGTACTTAGGGTACTTGGACCCATGGTACAGAGCATGAAGACCACGTGTAGCTAGGTTCCATCGTCACCAGGACCCGAGGGCCGCTTACAGCTAGGTTCCATCGAAGCTTACACACGTAGTATGCCATCGAAGCAGGTGAAGATGCGACCGAAGTCGACTTTAAGTTGCCGCGCGGAGCGGACTTTAGAATGCGACTTTAGAAGTCGACTTTAGATTGCCGCGCGTAGCGGACTTTAGAAACTGCCTCCTAGGGATAGCCCCCGAGTTGATGAAGTAGACTCATGGCGACTTGATTGATATGCCCCAAGAGTAGTCAGCAGAGTGTAGCTCCCGTGAAAACCCGCCGAGAAGCATCCACAAATGAGTAGTCGGCAAGTAGTCGTACATGATGAGGAGAACAAGCCAAGAGAACAGTAATCATTTAAATAAATGACTTAGCTGTTGCTGCCTGGGCAGACTGATGATGAAGCCGTGGCGGTCGGCGATGTAGCCGCGACGGTTGTTGTTAAAGTTGACTAGTCAGAGTTGATTCCGACTAGTTGTTGGGGGCGTGACTGCCGTTCTCGACTAGTTTGGAAAACTAGTCAAGATGAATGGTCGACGCGATGCGACCGGAAGACGACGTCGTGGCGGCGCGCGACATACTCGAAGTAGAGCAAGTGTTGCCGCGAGACAAGTATTCACGACGCACGGCGTGGATGAAGTAGAGCCAGCGTGGCCGCAAGACGAAGTCGTGGCGCACGGAGTAGTCGACGACGAGCCTGGGTGAGGCGGAGTAGTCGACGCCGAGCCTGCGCGAGGCGGAGTAGTCGACGACGAGCGGCGCGACGAGCCGCGTGACGAGCCACGCGACGTGCCGAGGCACTTGGACGCGCGGCAGAGGCGAAGTAGTCGACGATGAGCCTGCGCGAGGCGGAGTAGTCGACGACGAGCGGCGCAACGAGCCGCATGAAGAGCCGCGCGACGTGCCGAGGCACCGGGATGCGCGGCGGAGCAAAGTAGTTGACGACGACGAGCCTGCGCGAGGCGGAGTAGTTGACGACGAGCGGCGCGACGAGCCGCATGACGAGCCACGCGACGTGCCGAGGCAACCGGAAGCGCGGCGAAGGCAAAGTAGTCGACGACGACGAGTTTGCACGAGGCGCGAGCTCGCGCGAGGCGGAGTAGTCGACGACAAGCGGCGCGACGAGTCGCGTGATGAGCCGCGCGACGTGCCGAGGCACCCGGACGTGCGGCGGAGGCGAAGTAGTCGACGACGAGCCCGCGCGAGGCGGAGTAGTCGACGACGAGCGGCGCGACGAGCCGCGTGACGAGCCACGCGACGTGCCGAGGCACCCGGACACGCGGGGAAGCCGAACCAGTCGACGACGAGCCCGCGCGAGGCGAGTAGTCGACGACGAGCGGCGCGACGAGCCGCGTGACAAGCCGCGCGACGTGCCGAGGCACCCCGGACGCGCGGCGGAGGGCGAAGTAGTCGACGACGAGCTCCGCGCGAGGCGGAGTAGTCGACGACGAGCGGCGCGACGAGCCGCGTGACGAGCCACGCGACGTGCCGAGGCACTCGGACACGCGGGGAGGCGAAGTAGTTGACGATGAGCTCGCGCGAGGCGGAGTAGTCGACGACGAGCGGCGCGACGAGCCGCATGAAGAGCCGCGCGACGTGCCGAGGCACCGGGACGCGCGGCGGAGCAAAGTAGTTGACGACGACGAGCCTGCGCGAGGCGGAGTAGTTGACGACGAGCGGCACGACGAGCCGCATGACGAGCCACGCGACGTGCCGAGGCAACCGGAAGCGCGGCGAAGGCAAAGTAGTCGACGACGACAAGTTTGCACGAGGCGCGAGCCTGCGCGAGGCGGAGTAGTCGACGATGAGCGGCGCGACGAGTCGCGTGATGAGCTGCGCGACGTGCCGAGGCACCCGGACGCGCGGCGGAGGCGAAGTAGTCGACGACGATCCTGCGCGAGGCGGAGTAGTCGACGACGAGCGGCGCGACGAGCCGCGTGACGAGCCACGCGACGTGCCGAGGTACCCGGACACGCGGGGAAGCCGAACTAGTCGACGACGAGCCGCGCGAGGCGGAGTAGTCGACGACGAGCGGCACGACGAGCCGCGTGACAAGCCGCGCGACGTGCCGAGGCACCCCGGACGCGCGGCGGAGGCGAAGTAGTCGACGACGAGCTCGCGCGAGGCGGAGTAGTCGACGACGAGCGGCACGACGAGCCGCGTGACGAGCCACGCGACGTGCCGAGGCACCCGGACGTGAGGTGAAGCCGAAGTAGTCGATGGCGAGCTCGCGCGAGGCGGAGTAGTCGACGACGAGCGGCGCGACGAGCCGCGTGACGAGCCCTCGCGACGTGCCGAGGCACCCCGGACGCGCGGCGGTGGTGAAGTAGTCGACGACGAGACGCGCGCGAGGCGGAGTAGTCAACGACGAGCGGCGCGGCGAGCCGCGTGATGAGCCGCGCGACATGCCGAGGCACCGGGACGCGCGGCGGAGGCAAAGTAGTCGACGACGACGAGCCTGCGCGAGGCGGAGTAGTCGACGACGAGCGTGTGGACCAGGAGCGTCCCAGTGGTCGGTGGATGACCGCTCCTTAAGTGATGAGTGATTGACAACGGGTGTTGGACTGACTCTTGGCTTAGTGCGCAGGTGTAGGCTGCGGCCTAGTTCGTGTTGTTGCAGGTGAAGAACGGGCGCGAAAGGTCTTCGCCTTGAGGGGCCTCCGGGGAGATGGAGAGACAAGTAGGCTCGGTTCGAGGGACCCGGTGGACGAGCGGGGACTGGGTGCGGGCCACATGGTGGCGACACAAGCAAGACGAAGTCATGGACAAGTGAGCCGGTGCACGGTGGCGGTCAAGTCAAGTGGTTTGGCGGGAGGCCGGACCGAGCACGCGGGGTTTGGTGGTTTGCCCATAAAACCACCGGCGGACGGTTTCTTGGTTTGGGCCTCAAAACCAAGTCCGAGGGCCCAACACGACGGAGACGGGATCCGGGCGTGTCGGGAAGCTTCGAAGCGGAGGACACGCGGCGGGATCGCATGGCTTGCGTCGGGAGGACGCGGGGTGCGGCAAAGGCGTGGCCGTCCGATGGCAAGACCCACATACATTACCAAAATGCCCCTACGTGGGTTGTATCGCCGTAGTGTAGTTAGGGGTAGTCGAGTCATTTACCACTCCGGCGGGACTCGATATATAAGCCCGGAGTGTGTGTTGATGGCTCTCTCTCTCCGCGACTTAGGGTTTCATTTCCCCCCTTCTCTTTCTCATTTTCGTAGCTATTTTCCTTCCTATTTTCTCTAGGCTAGCATGAGAGCTTCATGAGAGATTTTTTGAGAGGGATGGATGCTAGGGCGGCATGCTAGACCTTGTGAATCTTTCCTGGTTTGTATAGAAGATTCGGGGTTGTTTTTCGTGCCTTTTTGTGCCTATTCTCGTGCCTTTGTTCTCGGTGTGATTCCGCGGATTTGAGTGAGTTTCTTCCGGATTTCTTTGAGGGAAACATGGATAGATGTCTTGTGCATCTTTGTGCTTGATCTTGTGTCCTCAAACGCCGGGAAACTACTTCGATTCGTGAGTTTTCGTTCGGTGCTCTAGGTTTTGGTGGTGCTCAAAGGATTCGCGATTCCCGGTGATTTAGGGAGTTAGGAGGCAAGATTTTTGGGCTATAGCATCCTTGTGTGACGCTTTTCAAGTCCCCAAACCCTTGTCTCTACAGCTTCAACCGTTTGGGAAATCCGATGATGATTTGGGGGGGTTGACTTTCGAGGTCGGGCATTTTTCTGTTCTGTCCGAGCCTCGCGGACGGTCCGCGGCCTCCTGGCGGACGGTCCGCGCGGGTCCAGTTCATCCCGTGTTCTTCGTGTTCTTGCTCGTCTTTTGTTTCGATCCGTTGTGATTTTGGTTTTTGGTTGGACGAAGTTTCGGACAGTCCGCGGTGTCGGGCGGACGGTCCGCGGGTGCTAGGCGGACGGTCCGCGTGCTCCCCGCGGACGGTCCGTGACACGCGGGTGTCTTTGGGTCGTTCGTGTAAATTAACGGACGGTCCGCGGCTAAGGCCGGACGGTCCGCGGCCGGGTGCGGACAGTCCGCGATACCCGGCCGGACGGTCCGCGCTGCTCTTGCAGACGGTCCGCCCCCCTTGCGCGGACGGTCCGCCAGAGCCTGTGTGCTTTGCTTCTTGGTTCGATTCCTTCCTCCCTTTCTAGTGCTTCCGCGTGTGCTTTGAGGAATCGTTCCTAAGGCTAGAGGTTGATCCATAACCTCGTGGCCTTGGCGATTGGTGCGTGATTCGGTCCATCGCTCGTGTGTGACCGGGATTTGAGTAGGACATAGGCCGGGTTCTTTGGGAAGAATTTTTACCGGCTCCTATTCACTCCCCCCCTCTCTAGTCGCCATCTGATCCTTCAATTGGTATCAGAGCTTGGTGCCGGATTCTTTGCGACTTTGACAAGTCTCGAATCCTAAGATGGCGTACGTTGAGCGGGGCGGTCCGCCGCACTTCGATAGCAAGGGTTACCACAAGTGGGCGGCTCGTATGAGGATTTTTCTTCGAGGAAAGTCGTTGGAGTTTATTGTGCTTGACAAGACATATGCTATTCCGGTCAACATCCATACTCTTATGGTGACCGATGCCGATGCCAAGGCCAAGTATGAGGCTAATGCAAAAGCCGTTGATCACTTGTGCCGGAGCTTGTGTGATCCGAGAGTTTGATCGTGTTCGCCATTTGGATCTTGCTTGGCAAATTTGGGATAAGTTGTTGGTTGCTCACGGTGGTGATAACCATGTGAAGGCTCGCCTCTTTGTCTCTTACCGGATGCAATATGAGAATTTTTCTCCACTTCCCGGTGAGGACATTGATGCGATGTTTCGAGAGGTTCATCGCCATCGTGAACAACATGAAGGCTAATGTTGAGGATTTTCCGTACTCCGAGCATGATCGAGCTTTGAAGCTCTTGCATGTCTTGGATCCAAATGTTTGGGGTGCTAAGGTTGAGGCCATCAAGGAGTCCGGGAATTATTTGATCGTTGAGTTGGATGACCTCTTTTCTAAGCTCAAGTCGGCCGAGGTTGACAGGAAGATGCTATCCAAGCATGAGGGCTCGACTGACCATAGCCTTGCTCTTGTGGGAGGATCAAAGGGCAAATCTAACCCTTCCTGTCGACAGTTTTCCTTGTCCTCTCTTATGTCCATTCCAGATGAGGAGTTTGATGTGCTGGGCGAGGAGGAGCTGGCCTTGCTCTCAAGAAGATTTGAACGACTACACGAGAGTCGGAGGAACGCAAGGCGGAGCTCAGGGACGTGCTACAAGTGTGGCAAGCGTGGCCACTTCATCGCCGAGTGCCGGAAGCGGAGGAGAACAAGTACAAGGTGAACGAGTACAAGGCGCACCCGAGGCGTGAAGACAAGTACTCCTCCAAGGGCAAGCACTTCAACAAGTCCAAGAGCAAGGACAAGGACAAGCGGCGACCGAGCAAGAGCACCTACAAGAAGAACAAGGCAAGAGCGATGGTGGCCGGTGCGAGCGACGTCGACTCAAGCTCAAGCGAGGAGCGATCAAGCTCAAGCGGCGAAGATGAAGATGCCGGGAGGCGCGGTGGCAAGAAGAGTGCAAGCGGAACCTCGGCGGCCGAGCCGTGTGGCGCTCGAGGGCTTTTGTGGCATGGCCCATAGCTCGAGCAAAGAAGAAGAGTGTGAAGGAGGACGGCGACTCCGACTCGGAGGATGAGGTAAACCGTGATCCCGACTCTTTGCTTGCCGAGATTGCTAGGTTGAATGGTTTGCTTGATAACCGTGATAGTGTGCTCGAGAGATGCCAAAAAGATGAGGAAAGATCTTAGGGCTCGGCTTGAGAATGCTAGTGAGAAAGTAGGAGAGTTAGAGTCAAAATTGCTTGAATTGAAACTTGAGAATGACTCTTTGAAACTTGCTCCTACTACTCCCGATGATGTTGAATGTGTTGAATGTGATGCTTGGTTGAATGAGATCAAAATGCTTAATGAGAAGAATGCTTCTATTTTGGCTCAACTAGATGCTCTTAGGACTGAACATGATGAGCTTAAGGCTAGACCCACTTTGCTTGGTGCTTGCAAATCATGTCCTACTATGCATGCTAAGCTTGTTGATGCTCGCTCTACTATTAGTTCTTTGGAAGCATCTTTGAAATCTCCTGTTGCAAATGCTTGCTCTAGCTGTGATGAAGTCACTTTGCGTAATCTTGAGCTTACTTCCCGTTTGGATGTCATTTATGAGGAAAATGATTATTTGAGGAAGGTGTTGGGTTGGTTGTACGGGCGGGAACCTCAATTGAAAATCATGATTGAGGAGTTCAAGAGAGCCGATGGTCGTGGTTTGGGTTTTGAGAAGTTGGGTGAGAAAGTGGGAGAAAACAAGTGGGGAGAGTGTGTACGAGAAGTGTGTTGAGTCTAACCCGGGTTTGAGGTGATCGGAGAGATCCAAGTCCCAATCCCAAAAGCACCCAAGAACTCTTTCACACCAAAGCCCAACCACCTTTGCAACAAGCTTGACACAACCCAAGATCCACCCAAATTCCCACCTAAGACAAATGAATTCCGAAACCGATGAAGTTTGTGGGTGAGAAGGGTGAGAAGCCTAGAGAGAAGCCGAGCCAAAACCAAAACCCATCCCCTTCGGGTGTGAGTATTGTGGCAAGGAGAGGCATCTTGCGAGTTTTGCTACAAGAGGAAGAGGGATGAGAGGCTTGCTAGGGAGCAAGAGAACCGGGACGGGTATCGCCGGTCTCGCGGTATTCCTGAGCCTAGAGTGCCACTTCCACGGGGTGTGGGAAGTGTGAGGAGTGTTGGCGGTGTTCCCACAGAGAGGTGGTGGTGAGAGGTCTGTCAGGAGAGATGATGGTGTGCGGGCTGGTGAGAAGTTTGGTCGGGCTCATGGTGGTTTTGCTGGACGTCCTCCTACTCGTCCTCAGTACGGGTTTAGGGGAGATGATCGCAGCTTTGGGTTCCAGAGGAACTACGGACCACGTTTTCCCTCTCGTGGTGCTCGTACTCCTCCATGGGACATGGGAAGTTTGGTGGCAAGGGAGTGATGTTTGCTAACCCCTCTTTTGAGCAGATGGCTCGACACTGGTTTAACTTTCTCTGTGCTAACCCCCGGTGTCGAGTCGCTAGCTCATTCTCGTTCTTGTTTCGATTCGCGGGCAGGAGGCTTGGAGAACATTTGGTTGATCGACTCCGGGTGTTCTCGACACATGACCGGAGATAAGAAGTGGTTCTCCGGCCCTCACCCCGGTGAAGGAAAAGATGTACATTACATTTGGGGACAATGGACGAGGTAGGGTGCTTTCGAGAGGGTGTTGTGCATGTGAGTGACAAGGTAACGTTGAAGAGAGTGGCTCTTGTGAAGTCTTTGGGTTTTAATTTGCTTTCGGTTTCTCGGTTGCTTGATGAGGGTTTTGAGGTGCGTTTCAAGTCCGGCGAGTCTCGTTTGCTTGATTCTCGAGGTGATCTTGTCCGTATGATCATCCCCGAGGGTCAAATTTTCGTGGCCGATTTCTCTCGCTCTTTGGGTCCCGCTCGCCGTTTGATGGCCGGTCCTTCTTCGATTTGTGGAAATGGCATAGGCGGTTGGGACACTTGAGCTTTGATTTGGTTTCCCGCTTGAGTGGTCTTGACCTTGTCCGAGGATTGCCGAAGTTGAAGCTTGAGAAGGATTTGGTTTGTGCTCCTTGTAGGCATGGTAAGATGGTAGCCACTCCCCATCCACCCCTGACCGATGTCATGACCGAGCGTCCGATAGAGCTGTTGCATATGGACCTTGTTGGGCCAGCTCGAGTTCGCTCGGTGGGTGGGAAGTGATATGTCCTTGTTGTGGTGGACGATTACTCTCGCTATGCTTGGGTGTTCTTCTTGGAGGATAAGAGTGAGACCTTTGGTTTTGTTTGAGATCTGATCGTGAGGTTGAAAAACGAGAGGCATGGGAATGCTATTCGAGCTATCCGCAGTGATAATGGCTCTGAGTTTAAGAACTCTCGTTTTGATGCCTTTTGTCGTGATCTAGGTCTTGAACATCAGTATTCGACCCCTTATGTGCCCCCTCAAAATGGAGTCGTGGAAAGGAAAAATCGGACTCTTTGTGAGATGGCTAGGACGATGCTCGATGAGCACGGGACTCCTAGGAGGTTTTGGGCCGAGGCGGTCAATACGACTTGTCATGTTTCCAATCGGATTTTATTGAGAGCTTTCAAGAAGAAGACCCGTTATGAGCTTATGCATGGTCGGGCACCCAAAGTGAGTCATTTCCGAGTTTTTGGCTGCAAGTGCTTTATTTTGAAAAAGGGAAAACTCGACAAGTTTGAGGCTAGGTCTAGTGATGGTATTTTCTTTGGATATGCTAACCACTCTAGAGCCTATAGGGTGCTTAACCTTGAGACTAACAAAATCATGGAGACTTGCGAGGTGACCTTCGACGAGACAATGCCATGTACCTCTCTTGGCTTTGAATGTGCAGGTGATGAAGAGATGGCCGAGGACCTCTTTGAAGAGGAGAAAGATGAAGCTGGAGATGATGATGGGGAGAACCATGCGCCTGAAGCTGAGCATGTACCCACTACTTCCCCCACGACTACTTTGGAGCATGGACCGTCTACTTCATGGACAACGACGGTGCAACAAGAGGACCAGGCGAGAGAAGCTGAAGTTGAGGGGGAGGTGGTCTCGAGGCGTGAGGCTCCCCGGCGGATTCGAGAAGTGCACCCTCTTTCGAAGATCATTGGAGACATCAATGAACGCACTACACGGTCGAGGTCTAGGAATTCCTCTCATTTTGCTCATGCTGCTTTTGTTGCTACTTTTGAGCCCAAGGACATTGGACATGCTTTATCCGATGCAACCGGGTCAATTCTATGCATGAGGAGTTGGAAAACTTTGAGAGGAACCGGTGTGTGGGAGTTAGTTGAACCACCTCCAAATTGCCATCCCATAGGAACCAAGTGGGTTTGGAAGAACAAAGAGGGAGAGAATGGGATGGTTGTGAGGAACAAGTCCGGACTTGTTGCTCGGGGGTTTAGTCGAAGGAGGGGATCGACTATGAGGAGACCTTTGCTCCGTGGCCCGTCTTGAGGCAATTCGGATCCTTCTAGCCTTTGCCGTGGCTAAAGGGTTCAAGTTGTTTCGGATGGACGTGAAGAGTGCTTTTCGAATGGGGTCATAGAGGAGGAGGTGTATGTGAAGCGACCACACCGGGTTTGAGAGCGAGTTGTACCCACACGGGGTATACGGGTTGAAAAGGGCTCGTATGGGTTGAAACGGGCGCCCGTGCTTGGTATGGGAGGTTGAGAGGTTTTCGTTGAGCGAGAGGGTTTGTGATGGGTACCGTAGATAGAACCTTGTTTCTCCTCAAGCATAGGAATGACTTGCCGATTGTGCGGATATACGTGGATGATATTGTCTTTGGTGGCTCGTCACATAACCTTGTTGCCAAGTTTGCGGATGAGATGAGCGGGGAGTTCGAGATGAGCATGATGGGCGAGTTGCAATATTTTCTCGGCGCGGATCAAGCAAGTGAAGGACGGTACATTTGTGCACCAAACCAAGTACACGAAAGACAGTGCGAGGAAGTTTCGGATGCAAGACGTGAAGCCGATGTCGACTCCCATGGGGAGTACGGCCACTTTGGATGCGGATGAGGACGGTGAACCGGTGGACCGGCGGGAGTACGGGAGCATGATCGGCTCCCTCCTCTACTTGACGGTGACGAGGCCGGACATACGGTTCGGCGTGTGTCTATGCGCTCGTTTTCGGGGCTTCGCCGAGGACTTCACATCGACGAGCCGTCAAGAGGATTTTCGGTACCTACGATCCGCCCCCTGGTCTTGGCCTTTGGTATTCTTCCTCCTCGACTCGTCTCTTCATGGTTTTTCCGATGCGGATTTTGCTTTGGTTGTCGAGTCGAGAGGAAGTCTACTTCGGTACTTGTCGGTTTCTTGGTTCTTCGTTGGTCTCATGGTCTTCCCGCAAGCGGCCGAGTGTAGCTCGGTCTACCACGGAGGCGGAGTATGTTGCTGCCGCGAGTTGTTGTTCCCACTGCTCGTGGATTTCATACACTTTGAGAGACTTTGGTGAGGAGTGCACCCGGATCCCACTTCTTTGTGATAGCACCAAGTGCCATAAGCGTAGCCAAAAATCCGGTGCTTCACTCCCGGAACCAAACATATAGAAGTGAGGTATCATTTTCTCGAGGGACAATGTGGAGAAAGGAACCATTGTTTTGAGCCATGTCCCTACCCAAGATCGCCTAGCCGACATCTTTACAAAGCCTCTCGACCAAGCTACATTTGTGCGCTTGCGGGGGAACTTGGGGTTTGTTGCCCTTTCTAGTTGATTCTTGGGAGATTTCCTTTTTGTACCATATGTATCATACCATGTTTATTTTGATGTATATACATGCTTTGCTTGATGTATAAACCATGGTAGGATAGCCATCTTGTCACATATCATGTTGCATTTGTATCATATTGCATTTTAGGATGATGAGCTTCTTTTATATGCCATATGTGAGTCTCTTTGGCTATTTGTGAGATATTGGTTATATGTGTGGAGAAATGGTGATGTGAGGCTATGCTCTTGGAATATTTGAGATATATGTGTGGTGAGATAGCCCCTTTTGAAATAAATGCTTAACTTGACTAATTTCTGATGAAATATGCTCCACTCGTGTGTAGTTGTGTATCCATGTCACAGTTTAGTCTAAATGTGCTTTTCATGCTTAGATTGTGCTTGGATGCCTTGTTCTTGCATTTGGGCCAAAGGCCGGATATCATTGTGAATGTTTAGCCTATGTTGCATTCATGGGGGAGCATAAGCTTCTTTTTGCCGCAAAGGCACTTCATGTACCATGAAATAATTTAATCTTGAAAAGAAGTGTCAAATGCTTGAAAAATGCTCCATCCATCATGTCTATGCTGAAAATGTCGTATCTTTCACATATGGGTGCAAAACATGTTGCATGATGTTCACCGGTGGAGAAGTCTCCCGAAGTGGACACATGGCTCATGAGCTTTGACATGACATGCTTTGCTTTATGGGTGTTTGCCATGATCTTTTGCTGAGAATTTGATATCCTTGTATGATCTTTGAGTAATATGCATGTTTGTGGCTCAAGTGTGACATGGATAGGCCTTTACATGTGAAGCGAGCCTTCTTTTGGTAAAACTGCTTAAATCTGAAAATTTTGCTTTGTCACATGCTTGTATTTTCATATATTACTTGTGGCAATGCTTTGACTATGCTATGATTCATGTGTGTGATCTTTGTCTCATTTTTAGCCTTTGACACTAGATTTGGCCTATTTGAGAAGCTCATGTAGATGTTTATATGCTTTGCTTTGCATTTCTGCATTTTCACCTTGATTCATACATTGTCAACAAGGGGGAGAATAGGTGAGATTAATGAAAATTCAGAAAAAGGTGAGCTGAAATTTGGAAGTGTGCATCCACATGTTCAGGGGGAGGCATTTGTTCAGGGGGAGCTTTCTTGCTGTTTTCGGTGTGGATTTTGTGTTTTGCTTGGCTTGTGACCTTTCTTTGCCTTTCTTCGGTTTTGGTCATGAGTTGAGCTTCTTCGTTTTTTCTTTCTTCTTTCTTTCTCTTTCACTCTGAATTTCATTTCGCGTTGTGTGTTGTCAATGCACTCATCAAGGGGGAGATTGTGGACCAGGAGCGTCCCAGTGGTCGGTGGATGACCGCTCCTTAAGTGATGAGTGATTGACAACGGGTGTTGGACCGACTCTTGGCTTAGTGCGCGGTGTAGGCCGCGGCCTAGTTCGTGTTGTTGCGAGGTGAAGAACGGGCGCGAAAGGTCTTCGGCCTTGAGGGGCCTCCGGGAGATGGAGAGACAAGTAGGCTCGGTTCGAGGGACCCGGTGGACAGCGGGACTGGGTGCGGGCCACATGGTGGCGACACAAGCAAGACGAAGTCATGGACAAGTGAGCCGGTGCACGGTGGCGGTCAAGTCAAGTGGTTTGGCGGGAGGCCGGACCGAGCACGCGGGGTTTGGTGGTTTGCCCATAAAACCACCGGCGGACGGTTTCTTGGTTTGGGCCTCAAAACCAAGTCCGAGGGCCCAACACGACGGAGACGGGATCCGGGCGTGTCGGGAAGCTTCGAAGAGGAGGACACGCGGCGGGATCGCATGGCTTGCGTCGGGAGGACGCGGGGTGCGGCAAAGGCGTGGCCGTCCGATGGCAAGACCCACATACATTACCAAAATGCCCCTACGTGGGTTGTATCGCCAGTAGTGTAGTTAGGGGTAGTCGAGTCATTTACCACTCCGGCGGGACCTGATATATAAGCCTGGAGTGTGTGTTGATGGCTCTCTCTCTCCGCGACTTAGGGTTTCATTTCCCCCCTTCTCTTTCTCATTTTCGTAGCTATTTTCCTTCCTATTTTCTCTAGGCTAGCATGAGAGCTTCATGAGAGATTTGTTGAGAGGGATGGATGCTAGGGCGGCATGCTAGACCTTGTGAATCTTTCCTGGTTTGTATAGAAGATTCGGGGTTGTTTTTCGTGCCTTTTTGTGCCTATTCTCGTGCCTTTGTTCTCGGTGTGATTCCGCGGATTTGAGTGAGTTTCTTCCCGGATTTCTTTGAGGGAAACATGGATAGATGTCTTGTGCATCTTTGTGCTTGATCTTGTGTCCTCAAACGCCGGGAAACTACTTCGATTCGTGAGTTTTCGTTCGGTGCTCTAGGTTTTGGTGGTGCTCAAAGGATTCGCGATTCCCGGTGATTTAGGGAGTTAGGAGGCAAGATTTTTGGGCTATAGCATCCTTGTGTGACGCTTTTCAAGTCCCCAAACCCTTGTCTCTACGGCTTCAACCGTTTGGGAAATCCGATGATGATTTGGGGGGGTTGACTTTCGAGGTCGGGCATTTTTCTCGTTCGTCCGAGCCTCGCGGACGGTCCGCGGCCTCTCCCGGCGGACGGTCCGCGCGGGTCCGGTTCATCCCGTGTTCTTCGTGTTCTTGCTCGTCTTTTGTTTCGATCCGTTGTGATTTTGGTTTTTGGTTGGACGAAGTTTCGGACCGTCCGCGGTGTCGGGCGGACGGTCCGCGGGTGCTAGGCGGACGGTCCGCGTGCTCCCCGCGGACGGTCCGTGACACGCGAGTGTCTTTGGGTCGTTCCGTGTAAATTAACGGACGGTCCGCGGCTAAGGCCGGACGGTCCGCGGCCGGGTGCGGACGGTCCGCGATACCCGGCCGGACGGTCCGCGCGGCTCTTGCGGACGGTCCGCCCCCCCTTGCGCGGACGGTCCGCCAGAGCCTGTGTGCTTTACTTCTTGGTTCGATTCCTTCCTCCCTTTCTAGTGCTTCCGCGTGTGCTTTGAGGAATCGTTCCTAAGGCTAGAGGTTGATCCATAACCTCGTGGCCTTGGCGATTGGTGCGTGATTCGATCCATCGCTCGTGTGTGACCGGGATTTGAGTAGGACATAGGCCGGGTTCTTTGGGAAGAATTTTTACCGGCTCCTATTCACTCCCCCCCTCTCTAGTCGCCATCTGATCCTTCAGAGCGGCGGGACGAGCCGCGTGACGAGCCGCGCGACGTGCCGAGGCACTGGGACGCGCGGTGGAGGCAAAGTAGTCGACGACGACGAGCTCGCGCGAGGCGGGGTAGTCGACGACGAGCGGCGCGACGAGCCACATGACGAGCCGCGCGGACGTGCCGAGGCACCGGGACGCGCGGCGGAGGCAAAGTAGTCGACGACGACGAGCCTGCGCGAGGCGGAGTAGTCGACGACGAGCGGCGCGACGAGCCGCATGACGAGGGCAGCGTAGGAAAATTGATTCTGCTTTGACAAGAGCAAGGCGACTTGCTTTAATGAATCTCGGCGAGTCGACGAGTAGATTGATCTTATTGACGAGGGTCCTTCGAATTCGCCCGGTGGTGATGATCACCCCTACCTGGCGCGCCAGCTGTCGGTGTTTTAGACTGGCAAACCTACCAAGGGGGTACCCGAGGTAGTAGATTGTGCGGTGGGGATCGTGATCGGGAGACCGAGAACTCGAAGGTATGCGCAAGGACACGGGACACAAGATTTATACAGGTTCGGGTTGCCAAGGTGGCAAACCCTACGTCCTGTTTGGGGGATCAAGTATGGCGCCCTGCGCTTGGTGTTGGGTTGTCCCCGGAGGGATTGGGGATGTCCTCCTAGGTACCCGGCCCTCCTTTATATATCCAAGGGGCGGGTTCCTAGTCGGTTACAAGGCAGGAGTCCTAGTAGGATTACACAGAACGGGTCCTAGTAGGAGTACAGGGGAATTCTAGTAGGAATCCGTCTTCTTCCTTCCTTGCATGAGTACCCGGGGTGTACGCCCGACAGAGGCGTGGCCTCCAAGTCCCTGAGGTACTGATTGAGGCAAGTGCCAATATCGTGGAGAAGGCAGAGATCGTGTGAGTGATTGCTGTCCGTCGTCCCCCCCCCCCCCCCCCCCCGCGGCTGGGGGACTGCCCCTCCTTTTATAGGCCAAGGAGGGAGTAGTTTACATGCATGTCGCACTATATCCCTACGTGTGGAGGTATGGCGA
This sequence comes from Cenchrus americanus, assembly GCA_947561735.1. Taxonomy (NCBI): domain Eukaryota; kingdom Viridiplantae; phylum Streptophyta; class Magnoliopsida; order Poales; family Poaceae; genus Cenchrus; species Cenchrus americanus. Next base: position 113,692,862 of record OX387240.1, read on the forward strand.
GCAGTGCTGCGAAGCTGATGGCCGTCCTGGCGAATCCCGCTCCTGTCGAGGAGTCGTGGTGCGTCCTGTGCTCGTACAGGAGCGGCTTCGAGGGTGGCGGTGTAGCGGTTGTTTGACTGGCCGCCGTGGTGCGCCGATTCGAGGGTGCCGTTGACGGGGGCCCGTACGTGGCACAGTGGCCGTTGTGGCAATGTCTTGTCCCTGCGCGCTCCAACAGCGTCAGGATGTCGCCACAATGTCTGGTGTGGTGCAGCAGTGGCTGGGATTGTCGCACAGGGTTGACAGTGAAGGGGATGACCGATCCTGCCGGCCTGACATCACGGCGTGGCCCTGCGTCAGCACAGAAAAGACATTCGAGGGTGCCGCCGGCCCCCCTTTGAGGGTGAGGCGTGTTAGCCATACGGGGGTAGGCGGCACAATGTCACAGAGCTGACACTGGCCTTACCGTGCAGTGCTACACAACGGCGGGGATGGCCTCCCCCAGGGAGTTGGTGGAACAACGCTGGGACGCGATTCCCGGGTGTGCCAAAGTCGCGGCGTGCGTCCTGCAGTGTCGGGGCATTAAATGCCCGTACACGAGGGCAGGCGCGCGTGCGAGTGCCCTCGAGGGAGGCGGACCTCACTCGAGGGTCGGGGTTGAGCCCTCAAGCCAGGCGGACCCCGCCCGAGGGGGCGTTAAGGCCTCGAGCGAGGCAGACTTCACCAGAGGGAGCGTCTAACCCTCGAGTGAGGCGGACCTCACTCGAGTTGTGCCGCCCTGGCGGGCCGCGGGGGCCACCAGGGGCGTGGTCATGTCTTGTATGTGTTTTAGGTGCGTGAGTTGATTCGTGATTTGCGTTTTTTGCAGGTTTTAAGTGGGTTTCCCCCCGGTTATTTAGGGGACCCTTATGGCTGTCCCCGACAGAACTATCGAGGGGGCTCGGTACTTCCGGTTCAGGGTCGGTACTACCGACAGAACAGAGGAGACAAAAACAAAATTTGAAATGTGATTCGATTCTAGCAATTCTACTTCAATCAAAAGTTAAGTTTAGAAGCTAAGAACCTCCTGCAACCATAGATATGAGTTGGAACACAACGAAGAGATAGATCGGGGACAAACAAGTTGTAGGGTTATAGAAATGTAAAGAACTCAAGCAAGCAAAGGAGACACAAGATTTAATCTGAAGTTCACTCCCACAAAGGAAGCTATGTCTTTGTTGAGGATCCCACAAAGGGAGGGCTATCACTAAGAGCTTCTTTGCCTCACCCAATCCCCACAAAGGAAGATTGGTGCTCACTAAGAAATCTCTACCAAGGAGAGGGTAATACAAATGATCTCGGTGTGACGCCCCAGGTTTTTAATTCACCTTAATCGTCGGTCAACTCTGCTGATAGTGGTGAAATCACGATCAACATGGGCCCTCACCTCGAAAACCTTACCAACCAACCCTAATGGCACCATTGCTAAAGTGGACACACATGTGTGGGCAACCCTTGGTCAAAGTCTTGGTCATACCCCACCTAAACCCTAGTGACCCTGGACGTCTTCCGGAACTTTTGCCGCGTTCTCCAAAATCAAGATAAACACTTAAAAATCTACCTTTATGAAAGTTGTCCAGTTTGTTGAGGGACACAACTTTCATGTAGATTGGAATTTTAAATTTTGAGTGGAAAAAGGTGGAAAACTTGCCTAATTGATAGTACCTCCTGTTCATTGAATTTGAGTGGCATTCAATGTTGTCAAACCTTATGTGCAAAATCTATCGAGAAAAACCCCATATGGCCTTCGTGAAAATTGTAGGGGGTAGTGAGATCTACAACTTTCGTATTCAAAGATTTGTGCACTTGTATTAAAAAAATGGAGTTTTTCAATTTCAAAAACGAGTACATGGTCACGGTGTCGGCCGGAGTGTTGCTGCGCCGCGACGTCGCGCGCGCCCCGCGCCGCCCCCCTCGGCGCCCGTGCCCGAGGCCACCGCCGGCCGAGGCAGCCCGCCGTACCGCGGCCGTCGCCGCGCCCCAAGACGCCTCGGCGCCCCGCGCACCGCGCCTCCTCGTCGCCGCGCACGCGGCGGACCGCCGGTTCGTCCGCGGTCCGCCGTACGCGCGCCGACCGAGGAGCGCCGTAGCACGTCGGCATCTCGGCCCTCGTCACCCCGCCGCCGTCACTGCCGGTTGACCGCACGGCCTATAAAAGGCGCCAGTGCCTCCCCGCGGGCGAGCACCGAGCCGCCGGCCGCCATTGCCGTCCTCGCGCCAAGCTCGATCATCCACATGTGCTCCGAGCCGCCCAACCACGTTTTCCCCTTCCTTAGGCCTTGTTACCACTCAAGCACTCACGCGTTACCCAGCCGAGCGCCTCCCCTCGCTGTCGCCCGAGCCGCCGCGGCCGCCGCCGCCGGTCGTCACCGCGCGCCCTCGCCGGAGCCGCGCTCGCGCCGTCCAACCCCTCCAATCGACCCTAGGTGAGCCCCTAGGGGGTCCCACGCCGCTTGTTGGTCAAGGTCGGCCGGCCATCACCGCTAGCGAGCCCACCCGGTGGCGGGAGGGTACCGATGTAAAAAATTGGGATTTTCCCAGGGGCCTGAGTGCAAGGGAAGGGTATATCTGTGAGGTTTTGAGAAGTTCTAGGGGTCCCTGTGCAAAAGGGTAACTTCAATAGTATAACACATTTGCTGAAACTTGTAAACTCTCTAGAAAATCGTAGAAAATTCGCAAAATTGCAAACTCAATTTTGCTAGATTCCTGGTGAGGAGCACTACAACTTTTGTTATACTCACCTAGGCTGTTTCTTAATAGTTTTGGCATGAAAAATAGAAATGTGAAAAACTAGATCTGGGATGTCTCAAAATCTATAGGTCCCATGTATCCACGTTTTGGATATGTTGTGCATTATGTTATGAAAAGCTCCTGTACCAAAAATTGCACAAAGTTATGTTGTAAATCTTTTTATATGAATTATTGTCCATCTGTCTAAATGATTTTTGTAGCCAAAAATAACTATGTTTTTGTGCCCAACTTCTGCATGCTGTCTTGTTATGCCAAGTTACACCTCTGGTGAATTAGTCACAATTTTTGAATGATCAGAAGTATTTATTCTTAATAGATGCATGCTTTCCTTTGTAATTTAATAATGGAGGATCAGTAGTAGTTCTAGGTGTACTTGCTGCTTTTCTAGGATGGTTTAGGACCAGAGAACATGTGTGAGTAAGTTTGGAGCATTTGGATGCTTATTTATTTTTGTATGCATTTAACTTGTTTTGCTAGCTAGCTTTTGTTATTTTCAAAATAATTATTTTTCTAGCTTTCCAAGCATTGCATGTGTGTTCAGTGGCTTAGTATAGGTGTCTTGATGCTTAAGAAACCCTCCACTAAATTTTTAGTGATTTATTGTTAAATAAAAGCTTTGGAGGCCTTTTATAGATTAATGTTTGTTAAATAGGAAAATGCCTTTTTATTCTTATACCCATTTTGTGAAATGTTTGCAAAACTTTCTTAGAATCTAAGAATACACCCTTGCTGTTTAAAGAGCTAAAGGTAATTAATTATCTTTTGTACACACCTTTACTAGTAAAAGGTGAAGGATTAAATCTTCACATGAAATAACAATTTATAAAAGGAGGCATTAATTAAGTGTTTAATTACAAGAATAAAATACACATCAATAATAACATTCATGAAAAGGAATTTATAATTAATTAATTGTTAAGGTGAATATGTCCAACGAGAGTTGGATAAGATAAATAATCCATCCATCACATCACCTGAACCCTGCATTGCATTCCGTGTAGATCTTCTTGACGGTGACTACTCGCTCGTGCCGGAAGCCGAGGAAGGAGAAGCGGAGGTTGCATTGCAGTACGTGGAAGCACTCGGAGACACCGAGGGGGCTCAGGCTAACACTGCTGACGAAGGCAAGCCCCGGTGCATTTAACCTAGTATTTGTGACACCCCAGGTTTTTAATTAACCCTAATCGTCGGTCAACTCGGCTGACAGTGGTCAAATCACGGTCAACCTGGGTCCTCACCTCGAAAAACTCACCAACCAACTCTATTGAACCCTTTGATCTAGTGTACACACGTGTGGGGCCAACCCATGGTCAAAGACTTGGTCAACCCACTTAAACCCTAGTGTCCATAGATGTCTTTCGGAACTTTTGCTGCATTCTCCAAAATTCACCTAAACACTTCAAAATCTACCTTTATGAAAGTTGTCCAGCTTGTTGAGGGACACAACTTTCATGTAGATTGGTGTTGACGGTGTATTTTGGTGCACCTAGCATGTTCATTACACTTTGGTTTGGATTTGATTATTGAACTAACCCGCCACTAGGCACACTAATCATATAACAAGTTCATCTTTGTGCATGCATTTGGAAGAGTTGTGTTTATGTAGGAAATCATGGACATAAAGGACGGATTCGCAATAAGTTCAAAGGAGCATTCATGGAGTCTTGTTCGTGTTCATGAGCTCGCTGAAATTACTTCCAATGGTGGTGAGGACCGAAGTGCTACGAGGAACACCCCGGGGATTGAAGCGTAAAAGATCAAACTTCATGCAAAGAGAGCCTCCATCTTGATCGCGAGGATAACGGCGTCAAAATCATCCAAGTGGAAGGGGCAAAGTAGATAAGTGCACGAGGACCCACGGAGCAAAAAGGGCGACCGAACCGGCCGAAACCGGGGGCCGGGCCGGCCGGCCCGGACGGATCGGCCCGGCCCACTTCGGCACCGGTTCGGTCCCGTCTTCCTTGCCCTCGAAGGATCTTCGACCCTAAAACCCCCGACGCGCCGCCAACACAGAGAGGAGGAGTTATTCGTACCAGAAGGCCATCTACAAGCTAGAGAGAGAGGAGGAGGATCTCCGGCGGGAGATCAACCACCTCGAAGGAAGCACCCTCTCGTGGAGAAGGAGGAAGACACCGGCGGAAGGGAAACCATGATCAACGGTGCCATGACCAGCACCTTGATGGGGTAATCTTCTCATTCGTCCATGGGTTGTAATCGATCGTGAGATGTAATCGCACTTTGTCGGATTATCTATCTATCATCTTGTGTTGAATATACTTTAATGCTTAAGGTTCGCAACCGTGCCGTAAAGGGAGTATAGGCCTCAATGCTTCCTTGGATCCATTTAATACGCCGTGGCCATCAAAGGTCTAGTCATGAATACCTTCGCGTAGTGACAGTACGAGAGGAGGGAAAGGGCGAAACCGTGGTCACATCCCCGATAGATTAGATTGGTTTTCATGTCTTTAAGCGATTGCATGCTCTAGTATCGTAGACCCGTGGGCGAGTGTCTTCTCTCTTGAACGTTTATCATTCTCTCTAGTGTAGTTAAGTGTTTTCTAGTATAATAGTAGTTAGGGTTTTAGTAGCTAGTGTGTCGTTGTTGATCGAACGCTTGTAATCCCCTTGCTCCGCGGATTGACAAGAACCTTGGGAATCCCGTGGTGAAGAAGGTGTGGGGTCCGTACGCTTGCGGATCGTAGAGGGATACGTCTTTTATCCGTCAACAAGCCCCTTTTTACGGCGCCGTTGCCGGGGAGCAAGTTAGTTTACATCGTTTGATTTGCATCTAACTTAGTTTTATATTTTAGTTTATCTTTTATTCGCTATATCTAACATTTATTATCGAAAAACACTTGTTTCTTTTTTGTTTTTGTTTTTATCTTATTGTCTAGATGGAGTTCGTTAATCAACCCGTGGAAGAACCGGAGAAATCATTAAGGGATTACGCCGGCCCTCGATGTGAAGACATAAAGGTACAAGAGTCGGATTCGAAGCTCGAAGCGACCAAGTATGAAATTAAATCCAAGATCATGAAGATGGTGGCGGAAAACCCATTTGAAGGGATGGTTACGGAGAACCCATATAGACACATAAGGGATTTCACGACAATACGCAACACGGTGCGTCAAGAAGGAGTTCCCGATGAATGGTTCAAATGGAATCTCTTTCCCTACTCACTTGCCGGCAAAGCAAAGACATGGTATTCGGTTGCGTCCTTTGAAGTTGAAGGCAATTGGAACAAGTTGACAAAGAAGTTTTGCGAGAAGTTCTTCCCAATGAGCAAGGTTCAACATCTAAGGAGGCAAGTGATCAATTTTATGCAAGGAGAAGAGGAAGGAATAGACCAAGCCTGGGATAGGTTTAATGAATTAATCGAACAAGGACCAAAACTCGGCTTCACCGGTGACGTACTCTTGCATACATTTTTCTTTTCCCTAACCCCTAGTTGCATGCGACACGTCGAAATGTGTGCAGGTGGGGATCTCATGGAGAAAACACTCACGGAAGCCGCCCAGCTTCTACAAAAAGTTAGCAAAGCGGCTGCCATGCGAAGAGATTGGGAAACAAGACTTGCGGAAGAGCCGGAATTCAATTCAAGGAAGAAAAAGCTTGCTGATTTTTCTAAAGAGGCAACCCCGGAAGTCACAAAAGAGGAGCCAATCATGGAAAAGCTTGAACAAGAACACATTAAGTCAAGAACTACACCAAACGTCGACTTCGCCGCACCAAATGAGACGAACAAGAGAAGCATGTCAAGCGCGAAGCCACTAAGGGAGTTCGAGCCAATGGATTGGGTTCCTATTGATTACGGAGAAGTATTCGACAAGAGAAGACCGTTCCCTAATCAAAAGGGAATGGCAAGAGCATTGGAAGTCGATTTCCCACCGGAGAGGAAAGCTGAAAATTCATACGACCTCGAAACCACCGGTGAGATTTTTGAAAAGCTCTTTGGAGATGACGTGGTGGATCCGGAACATATTGCCGAGGTGAAGAGGATCATGGGGATCAAGCCCGAAGCATCACCATACGCTCGCCTTGCTGAAATTTATTCGATCGGATCCGAAGAAGAAGAGAAGATGACGCCGCACTTGAGTTGCGAGATCAACGGAGTTCAATGCAAAGCTTTATGCGACATCGGAGCCCAAGTAAGTGTTCTATCTTCTAAAATTTACGATAAAGTTCAATACCACAACCTAGACTTAGCTCCAACATCAACGAAATTAATTATGGGAGATGGTAGAACTATCAAACCTCTAGGTATTGCTTGCAACATGAAAGTAAAAATCTCTAGAAACTACATACCAACCGATTTCTTTGTTATTGATGCTTACCATAGTAATTCTGATCATATAATCTTAGGTAGGCCTTTTCTTAAGTTGGTTGATGCCGTGTTAGATGCCGGAGAAGGCAAAGTAACAATGAACCTTAATGGAACAAAGTACACATATAACTTTCTTCGTGCTTCTAAACACCTTACTCCTTTTCCTCCCGAAGATGAAGAAATAGAAGAGATAGATAGTCTTTGTTTTGTTGAAACCCTTAGAGACCCGCTGCAAAGAGCGATGGAAAATCAAATTAGTAATCAACAAGATGAAGAACTAGAGGAAGCAACAAAAGGCTTAGAGCCGCATGATGGTAGCGTGGAGGAAGAGAAGTTCGAAGACATAGGAGAAATCAAACCCGAGGAGCCACAAGTGCCCGAAGTAGACCTTAAACCTTTGCCCAAGGGATTAAAATATTAATTTTTGGGGCCAGACAAAACCTATCCAGTCATTGTGAGTGACGAGTTGAGCCCCGAAGAAAATGAAGCGTTGCTGATTTTATTAAAAAAAACATAGGAAGGTGATTGGATATTCAATCAATGATCTCAAAGGTATTAGCCCAGCCTTTTGCACTCATCGTATACCAATGGAAGACCAATGTAAGCCTGTAGTGGACCATCAAAGGAGGCTAACTCATGCCATGCGAGAGGTAGTAAAGAAAGAGGTTATCAAGTTACTTGATGCCGGAATCATCTACCCGGTTCCGCATAGCGAATGGGTGAGCCCGGTACATTGTGTACCGAAGAAAGGAGGTTTGACTGTGGTGAAGAATGAGAAGAACGAATTGATACCGCAAAGAACCGTGACCGGGTGGCGGATGTGTATTGATTACCGTAAGCTTAACAAAGCGACGAAGAAAGATCACTTCCCCCTACCGTTCATAGACGAGATGCTCGAGAGGTTAGCAAACCACGCTTACTTTTGCTTTCTCGATGGATACTCGGGGTTCATGCAAATTCCCATTCACCCGGAAGATCAACATAAGACAACATTTACGTGTCCTTACGGAACGTTTGCATATAGGAGGATGCCCTTCGGCCTATGCAACACTCCGGCCTCTTTTCAACGTTGCATGATGGCCGTGTTTTCGGAATTCATTGAAGAAATTGTTGAAGTGTTTATGGATGATTTTTCCGTTTACGGGAAGACGTTCATGGATTGCTTAGCAAACTTAGGAAAGGTCCTTACAAGGTGTGCGGAGGTAGATTTGGTTTTAAATTGGGAAAAGTGCCACTTCATGGTTAAGCAAGGCATAGTGCTCGGACATGTTATATCCGAGAGAGGAATTGAAGTGGACAAGGCTAAGGTAGAGACGGTTGAGCAACTCCCACCTCCTACGGATATTAAGTCTTTAAGGAGCTTTCTAGGCCATGCCGGATTCTATAGAAGATTTATAAAGGACTTCTCGAAGATCACTAAGCCTTTAACACACCTTCTTCAAAAGGATGTGGCTTTCGACTTTGATGAGAAGTGTCTAGCGGCATTCCGGACCTTGAAAAATGCGTTGGTGAGTGCTCCCATCATCCAACCTCCGGATTGGAGCCAACCTTTCGAGATCATGTGTGACGCAAGTGACTACGCCGTAGGCGCGGTCTTGGGACAAAGAAAGGAAGGCCGAGTTCACGCTGTTTACTACGCTAGCAAAACTCTTAGTGGGGCACAATTAAATTACGCTACTACGGAAAAATTCGAAAAAAAGTCATTGTTTACACCGATCACGCAGCCATAAAGTATCTCTTGGCTAAGAAGGAAGCTAAACCACGTTTGATTCGTTGGATCCTTCTTCTCCAAGAGTTCGATGTTGAAATTCGTGATAAAAAGGGGGTGGAAAATGTTGTGGCCGATCATTTGTCTAGGATGAATCGAGGGCAAGATGATAAAGAGCGCATAGAAGATAAGATGAGAGATGACCACCTCTATAGAGTGCTTGATAAAGATACTTGGATGATCGACATCATTCGAGCAATTCGAAAGATGCCCCTCGATCATCTAGACAAAAACACTCAAAGGAAGATAATTTCTGAAAGTAAGAAATATTTTTGGGATGCACCATACCTCTTCAAGCTTGGCAATGATGGAGTGATGAGAAGATGTGTGCCAAGAGAAGAGAGGCTTGAGATTCTAAGGAAGTGCCACTCGGCGGAGTACGGTGGGCACTATAGCCATTTTCGAACCGAAGCCAAAGTATGGTCGAGCGGATTCTATTGGCCGGAGATGCATGAAGATACTAAAAGATATGTTGCGTCATGCCCCGAATGCCAAAGAACCGGAAACATCTCTCAAAGAAATTCTATGCCTTTGAAATACAACTTGCAAATCGACATATTCGATGTATGGGGCATAGACTTCATGGGGCCTTTTAAAAACTCATTTGGATTCGAGTATATACTTGTTATGGTCGATTACGTATCCAAGTGGGTAGAGGCTATACCATGTCGTAAAGCTTCCACTGAGGAGTCCATCACTATGATCAAGAACGTGATTTTTCCCCGTTTCGGTACACCGAGAATCTTGATAAGTGATGGAGGAACTCATTTCACCGGGAAGAACTCCAAAAAGTGCTTGTCCAAGTTGGGAATTGAGCATAGGGTCTCCACGGCCTATCACCCACAAACCAACGGACAAGCGGAGACGTCAAATAGGCAATTAAAAAGCATACTTAACAAAACCATAGAGAAGGGAGGCAAGGATTGGTCAAAGAAATTAGACGGAGCTTTATGGGCTTATCGAACGGCGTTCAAAACACCGATAGGTATGACCCCTTATCAATTCGTCTATGGAAAAGCTTGCCACCTTCCGGTTGAGTTAGAACATAAAGCCTATTGGGCGATTAAAGAGATGAACCTTGATCTCGATGCCGCGGTGGTGAAACGGAGAATTCAAATAAGCGAGCCGGGAGGAGTTGAGGTTGAAAGCATATGAAAACGCAAGCATATACAAGGAGAGAATCAAAAGGTGGTATGATAAAAGATTGAAGAAAAAAGAATTTAAAGAAGGAGATAAGGTCCTCCTCTACAATTCGAGGTTTAAAACCTTCGGAAAAGGGAAATTGCAAAGCAAGTGGGACGGACCTTATGTTGTGCATTCGGTGTTCTCCAACGGAGCGGTAACCATTATGGATATAAACGGCGATCAATTTGTGGTGAATGGACAGCGGCTTAAGGTTTACTACGAACCCGACGTCGTGCCCATTCATCATGTTGACGTCTTTACCATGGAGGAAGAGCCCGAACGTCCCGCCTAGGACGAAAAACAAGGCACCAACTTCGTAAATAATTTTTCTTTTAGCTTTCCGGGAGTTTTTCGCGAAGATTAACCGAGCCAACTTTTTCCCACGGGCCGAGGACGAAAAAATAGGGCGGTGTGCAAAAAAACCGGACCGGCCCGGCCCCCGAGGCGGGGGTGGGCCGGCCGGCCCGTCGGATCGGCCCAAGGGGGGCCCGACGCCCGATGTCCCCGAATTTCGCCCGCCCCGCTCCTTTTCGACTTCCTTGTTTGGTCGAAAATTTTAAGGGAAGTGTAAAAAAGGAAAATAAGGTTCCCAGGGCTTTTTCTCTCAGGACTATATATTTTGTCGAATTGGGAGCTCGAGAATCAAACCTTTCAAGCAATGTGTTGCACCCTTGTAGCAGCCATTGAGCCTCCAAAAAGCTTAGAGTTGAAGGTAGAAGCCAAGAAGCCATCGATGGAGGAGGCGATGCGATGCGAGGTCAAGCTACCCGTCAAGAGGACCGCACGTATCCGTTGCGGAGGACGTGTCCCGACCGGAGCTCTTGCATCTCGCAACCCCGTCAAAGGAGAGAAGGTCCCTACACCCGTTCGAAGGTCGGCACGTCTCCAAGGCATCAAGCGCAAGGATTACAAGGAGGTGTCGCCGGAGCCTAAGGATTATGGGGATAGCGACTACTCCGACGATCGTAGCCCGAGCTCGTGGGCGGCGCGCGTGGGAGAGACGATGATGATTGGGGTGAGCAACCCTATGAAAGGACTCCCGAGGGCCCCAATGGCGACGGCAACGGCGGTGGCGAAGGCGACAACAATGGAGGTGGCAACGACGGTGGTGACAACGGTGGAGATTATGGCAACGACGACCCCTTCGGATTGCATCCGGTGTGCTGTCGAGTTTGCCGTCAATCCATCGCAGCTCTCTACGCGTCGGCCGACGAATGTCTTCAAACCATGGAAGCGATGAAGCAGCGTATGGAGGACTTGGAGCGCGTAGTTGAAGATGACTACAAGTTCCTTAACCGTAACGTGCGTAAGCTTTTCGGCATGGTTGGAAACATGAGAGGCAAGTGGTGCAAAGCTTGCTCAAAGTACCATTAGATCTAGTTTTCCCCTTTGGTTTTTGTAAGATACGACGAGGACGTCGTATGTTTTAAGTGTGGGGGAGAGCTAGCTCGCTAGCCTTAGCTTTTGAACTTCAAGTTTAGGTTCGGTTTAATCTTCGTGTGAGAGTCTTAGTGTTTTAATGAGTCTTTAGTTTTTGAGTCTGTTTTTAAATTTTTTGCAAGCATCTTAAATTAGTGTTGAGTCAAGAAAACCAAATAAAAAGAGTCTTATATATATCTTTGTGTTTTATGTATTGTTTATCTTTATTTACTTGTTTGTTTAATCTTTGATTCTTGATATATGAATACAAGTATATGGTTTGAAAATCGTTTACCGTGGTGCTTGGTGGAATCGCTACTACTTAAAGTACCCATACCGCGCTTCGATCTTGAGCTTCACATGCTAGTTGTGCTATTTTCGATGCTAAAAATTGGAGGATTTCAGTTCTGAAAATTATATTAAAACCCTTGTAATAAAGGTTAAAAAAACCTCTTTTCCAAGTGGAGAGTAAGAAAAAATTCCTATCCAAAGCCAAGTTTATTTTCGCTCCACCATAAGTGTGATTAGCACGATGAGTTAGGCTAGGACCCTTCTATCTTGGTGAGTTTTAATTTCAAGCAATGATCATGTCCTTGTGCTTATCTTTTGTTGCTAGCCTCGTCATTTATTCAGTTCATGACTTTCATAACGAAAGTCATGTATATCACTGGATTCCATACCCAACCCTATACATCTCTTTTGTACATCGTATTCCTTGAACACAACCTATTTTCAAAGTTTCGTCTCGTTTCTAGCATGATTTATTTAAAAATTTCAGATTGTATGCATGCGAGGGAAGAGAGAATTGAAAGCTTTGAAAAGTTGTCAAGAGAGAGAAAAATAAAGAGAAAAAGTATGTGTATGGAAAAGAAAGAAAGGAAGAAAAAAAAATCATATGTGAATGAAAGAAGAAAAAGAAAAGAGAAAGATGAGTTAGCAATGAAGATATGAGAGGGATGGATCAAGTGAAAGAAAAGAAAAAAATAATAAAGTGTAAGGAAGGGTGTCACGTTGATTGTGAGACGAAACTTTTACTCTATTTCCAACCATGTGCAATCCGACGACGAGGACATCATTGGTGCCTTGAAGTCACATTTTTCTTTTGCCCTTGCACATGTCCACCATTCTAAATCTTCTCATCCTTGATATCCCTACATATGGTTAATTCTCATGATCATTGGCTTTGAAAGGTAGACAACCATTAGAGGAAGTTCTTAGTTTGACAATACTTGTGTTGATTGCGCTAGCCCTACCTATAGCTCCACTTTTACATGATATATGAGAGATTAATGGGAGGTGAGAGTTTTATAAAATTTGGTTAGGATAGACACTTCATATGAGTGACTTGAGAGAGCTTGGAGAAAGGTTTTTGTCTAATACTTGTTGCAGGAATTTTTGTTTTGAAAACCATAAAAACCCTCCGATGGAAGCAAAGAAGTAAGTATGGCTGAAATTGAAAGCTTCGAGTGAAGAGTTTGAGTTGTGGGGTAAATCTTGACGTGGTAAAAATTCTAAACGCCAATGTTTATGTTTGATTATCATTACTTTGTGTTTATGTATTAAAGATGAAGGGATTGACTAACTTGTGAAGAGGGATAAGTGGTACACGATTACACTCCTTGGACGAAGTTCTTTTACGAGTACTTGCTCGAGGACGAGCAAGAGCTAAGTGTGGGGAGATGTTGACGGTGTATTTTGGTGCACCTAGCATGTTCATTACACTTTGGTTTGGATTTGATTATTGAACTAACCCGCCACTAGGCACACTAATCATATAACAAGTTCATCTTTGTGCATGCATTTGGAAGAGTTGTGTTTATGTAGGAAATCATGGACATAAAGGACGGATTCGCAATAAGTTCAAAGGAGCATTCATGGAGTCTTGTTCGTGTTCATGAGCTCGCTGAAATTACTTCCAATGGTGGTGAGGACCGAAGTGCTACGAGGAACACCCCCGGGGATTGAAGCGTAAAAGATCAAACTTCATGCAAAGAGAGCCTCCATCTTGATCGCGAGGATAACAACGTCAAAATCATCCAAGTGGAAGGGGCAAAGTAGATAAGTGCACGAGGACCCACGGAGCAAAAAGGGCGACCGAACCGGGCCGAACCGGGCTCCGGGCCGGCCGGCCCAGTTGGATCGGCCCAGCCCACTTCGGGCACCGGTTCGGTCCCGTCTTCCTTGCCCTCGAAGGATCTTCGACCCTAAAACCCCCGACGCGCCGCCAACACAGAGAGGAGGAGTTATTCGCACCAGAAGGCCATCTACAAGCTAGAGAGAGGAGGAGGATCTCCGGCGGGAGATCAACCACCTCGAAGGAAGCACCCTCTCGTGGAGAAGGAGGAAGACACCGGCGGAAGGGAAACCATGATCAACGGTGCCATGACCAGCACCTTGATGGGGTAATCTTCTCATTCGTCCATGGGTTGTAATCGATCGTGAGATGTAATCGCACTTTGTCGGATTATCTATCTATCATCTTGTGTTGAATATACTTTAATGCTTAAGGTTCGCAACCGTGCCGTAAAGGGAGTATAGGCCTCAATGCTTCCTTGGATCCATTTAATACGCCGTGGCCATCAAAGGTCTAGTCATGAATACCTTCGCGTAGTGACAGTACGAGAGGAGGGAAAGGGCGAAACCGTGGTCACATCCCCCGATAGATTAGATTGGTTTTCATGTCTTTAAGCGATTGCATGCTCTAGTATCGTAGACCCGTGGGCGAGTGTCTTCTCTCTTGAACGTTTATCATTCTCTCTAGTGTAGTTAAGTGTTTTCTAGTATAATAGTAGTTAGGGTTTTAGTAGCTAGTGTGTCGTTGTTGATCGAACGCTTGTAATCCCCTTGCTCCGCGGATTGACAAGAACCTTGGGAATCCCGTGGTGAAGAAGGTGTGGGGTCCGTACGCTTGCGGATCGTAGAGGGATATGTCTTTTATCCGTCAACAATTGGCATTTCAAATTTTGAGTGGAAAAGCATGAAAAACTTGCCCAAAGGTCAGTGTCTCCTGTTCATGGAAACCGAGTGGCATTCAAAGTTGGCAACCTTTTCCTGCAAAATCTGTTGAGAAAAACCCCATAGAGCCTTTTTGAAAGTGATAGAGGGTTGCTAGATCTACAATTTTTGTATTCAAAGTTTGGTCAACTTCTATTCAAATTTTTGGAGTAATTAGTGTCTAAAGTAGGGCTCAGCAAATAAAACCGGGCCGGCCGCGCCGAGTGCCGCGACGTCGCGCGCCGCGAAGCCGCGCCCGCACGCCCGCGCCTCGGCGTCCGCGCCACGCGTAGCCCGAGACCCCGACGGCCGAGGCCGCCGTGTCCCTAGGCACCCGCACCCCGACATGCCTCGAAGTCAACCCCGTGCATGTCGCCGCGCCGTATGCGCGCCGCGCACCGGTGGACCGCCGGTCCGACCCGCGCACCGCCGTACGTGCGTCGATCGAGGCGCCGCCGTACCACGACGACATCTTCGTTGTCAGCACGCCGTCACCCTCAAGCACCTACTTAAGGTCCGCGCGCCCCTGTGCGCGCCAGACCGAGCCGCCCATCCTCGCCGCGCCGCCCGCCATGAACACCGACACCGCCGAGCTTTAGTCCAAGCCGTCCCGAGCCACCAAATCGTTGGGCACCATCCATAGACCTCCCTCATGCCCCTAGTGTCGCGTGTGGTCCACCCCGTGTGCCCTCCTCGCTGGAACCCCGAGCCGCCGCGGCCGTCCCCGCCGGTCACCGCCGTGCGCCGCCGTAGAGTGCTTCCTCGCCCCAATCGCGGCTGCCAATCGGTCCTAGGTGAGCATGCACTCGACCCCGAGCTGTTCCCCGGCCGGGAGCGCCGCCGGAGCCGCCGGAGTTCCGGCGAGCCCACCGTCCTGTGGGTCGAGGGATCCAATTGCGCGGTCCTGAATCTTTCCAGGGGCCTAGTCGCAAAGATACATCTTCAATAGTATATCCTTTTTGCAGAAATTTGTAAAATGTGTAAAAAATCGTAGAAAAGTCAGAAAAATGTAAAACCATTTTTTTTGGATTAGTTGTGGAAAATACTACAACTTTTGTTATACTCACATGGTCTGATTCTTGATATTTTTAGCATGAAAAATAGGAATGTGAAAAACCTAGATCTGCAATATCTCAAAATCTATAAATCCTCTGTGTCCAATTTTTGGATATGTTGTGTAGTATGTTATGACTAGCTCATGTGCCAAAAATTGCACAAAGTTTTGTTGTAAATATTTTAATATAAATTGTTTTCCATTTATGCAGATTCTGCCTAGATGATTCTTTTGTAGCTAAAAGTATTTATGTTTTTGTGCGCAACTTGTGCATGCTGTCTTGTTATGCCAAGACACACCTCTGGTGATTTAATCATAATTTTTTGATGATCAGAAATAATTATTGTTAAATTGTGCATGTTTTCCTTTGTAAATTAATAAAGTAAGATCAATAGAGGTTCTAGGTGTGCTTGCTGGTTCTTTAGGCTGGTTTAGGACCAGAGAGCATGTATGAGAGAGATTGGAGCATTTTGAAGCTTATTTATTTTTGTATGCATTTAATTTGTTTGCTAGCTAGTCTTTGTTATTTTTCCAAAGTATTTTATTTTCTAGCTTCCAAGCTTTGCATGTGAGTCCAGTGCTTCAGTATGTATGTGGTGATGCTTAAGAAACCTTCCTTTAATTTTTTAGTGATTTATTTTGATAAAAGCTTTAAAGGTCCTTATGGAGTAATGCTTTAATTAAATTAGGAAAATGCCTTTTACTTTCTTTTATTCCTTTTTGTGAAATGTTGCCAAATTTGTTTAAGGGCTAAAAACACACCCTTGCTGTGGAATAATTAAGTTATAAATGTTTATCTTTGTATACACCTATACTAGTGAGAGGTAAAAGTATTAAACCTTCTCGTGAAATAATAAGCATAAGAGAAACACTAATTCAAGTGTGGGATGAAGGAATGAAACACATATCAATATTAACCCTCATGAAAAGAAATTAATAGTTAATCATTTTTTAAGGTGAATATGACCAACAAGAGTTGGATAAGGTAAATCATCTATCACATCACCTGAACCCTGCATTTCATTCCATGAAGATCTTCCTGACGGTGACTACTCGCTCGTCCCGGAAGCCGAGGAAGGAGAAGCGGAAGCTGCGCTGCAGTACGTGGAAGTGCTCGACGACACCGAGGGTGCTCAGGCTAACTTAGCTAACGAAGGCAAGCCCCGGTGCATATGACCCAGCTTTTCAAATTATTATACACTTATCTATGCATGTTTGTGCATTTAAGTCCAGGAGTTGTATGGAACCTTAGATGCATGATCCCTAGGTACCTGTGTCCTTACTAGTATGACAGGTTGAAGGACCGATAAGGCGACCAGAGAGGGGGGGAGTGAATGGGAGCTGATAAAAATTCTTCTCGTGGGAGATCGAATCTCCGACAAGACGAACTAGCTCGGTCGAACCCCCGAAATCACACGCTCCGCACTTCTACCTCCCGTTTGCCAAAACCACGTAGCCACTGGAGTGCTACTGGTCCTAGGAACAAACTCTACCAAAGCAACCACAACACACACGCAAAGACCGACGGCGGAAACAACTCGAAAGCCGGCTAACTAGAGGGGGCGGTTAGACCGGGTATAGGGGGCGGTTAGACCGCCTCCACCCGGCAACCAAGAAATCCTCCGAAACGCCTCTTCCGAGCACCAAAACACACCGCGGTTTCACCAACAGAGATCTCTCGGTCAAGGCCATGCTAGCTACCGGAAAATCTTGGCGAAAACCAAAACTTCACCCAAGGGCCTAGGGGCGGTTAGCCCGACTATCCGGGGCGGTCTAACCTCCCCGTACCCAAAGAACGAACTCCAATCAAGAACACCTAGCAAACCGCACGAGAACGACCCCAAATTTCACCCGGACACTCCTCTCGATCAAGACGAACAACCTCACAGAGCAAAATCCGGCGAAACAGAACTTTGACCCGGAAACACCCCGGGCGGTTAGACCGCCCCTCGTAGGCGGTTAGACCGCCCCTTCCGTAAAACGAACCCGCGGGTCAAACCTCAACTTCCTCGCGCCCGATCTCCCGAATCACTCCACGGATTGCAGCCAAACTTTGGGGATAGCTGGGTTACCTCCTGGGCAACCTCTACCTCAAAGGAATCGACCCGAAACGCTCACAATCAAGAGGAATCGAAGAAATCGCTTCTCTAGGTCAAGAACTCGCCCAACTCGACAAACCACCAAATCGAGTCCGATTCAAAGGGGATTTGGGGGCAAAGTCACCAGACAAAGAGGCACAAGAACCTCATACGTGACACCCACCAAAAACCCCAAGAAATCGTCCTCAAAACTCCGCCAAAAAGAGCTCCGAAAATCAACACAAAAGAGACGGGAAAACCACCATGAAGAACCACGCCGAACCTTCTATACATGCCATGAATGGTTCGTACAAGGTCTAGTTTGCCACCCAAACATCCATCCCTCTCTCTATATCTCACATGAAGCTCTCAAACTAGCCTTCTAAAAACCTAGGGAAAATAGAGAACGAAAATGGAAAAACCAAATGAGCTAGGGTTCCAAGAGTTGGCTGCCATCCACCCATCTAATGAGTATATATGGAGGCACCCAAAAGACTAAACTACCCTTCACTAATAACTAGGGATACATGCCCCTCGAGGGCGAATTTGGAATTCTTGATGTCTTCACCATCGGACGGATGCCCGGCGACCGCACCCAGCTTAGCCTCGACGCAAGCCTTGCGATCCCGACGCGTGTCCTCCGCTTCGAAGCTTCTCGGCGCCGGCGGCCGGGCGGTCGACCGCCCCCCCCGGGCGGCTAGATCGGCCGGTGGATCCGACCGGCCCCGGGCGGTCCGACCGCCCCTCCCGGGCGTTGAACCGGCCCGGATGGCCGCACCTCCTCGTCGAGTCTTCGGCCTCGGTTTTGTGGCTCAACCGAGTAACCCGGTGGTTTTCACGGTGAACCACCGCAAACCCCGCGAACTCGGTGTAGCCTCCGCCAATCTCCACTCATGACTCGGCTCCCACGTAGTCCCGGCTCGCCCTTGGTTTTGAGGCTCTACCAAGAAACCGTCCACGACTTCATCTTGCCGTTCATGCCACCATGCGGCCCGCACTTGACCCCCGCCGGCCACCGGTCCCTCGAACGAAGCCTACTTGTCTTCTCCACACCTGGAGGCCTCACCGGCAACGATCTTTCGCGCTTGTTCTTCACCTGCACCAACATGAGTCAAGCCGCAACCTGCACCTGCAATACTTAGCCAAGAATCAGTCCACACAACGTTGTCAATCACTCATCACACAAGGAAGTGACCATCCACCGGTCCTCGAACCACACATGGTCCTCAATCTCCCCCTTGATGAGTGCATTGACAACACACTCACATGAAGTAACACAAGAGAAAAGGAAAAGAAAAGAAACAAAATAAAAAGAAACCTCAACAAGCGATCGAAAGCCAAAGAAAGGCAAAGAGCAAGATCACTTGAAGAAGACAAGTCTCGGACCCCTTAGGCAAGGGCAACGGCTCGACACATCCGAGACAAAACGCAGCTCAAGCAAAGAGCGCAAAACCACCAAAGCAAAACTCGAACACCATAAGGAGCTCCCCCTGCACAAAAGCAAGCTCCCCCTGAGCCACAGCACACCCCCCCTGAACACATGCATCAATGCAACTCAGAGAAGCAACAAAGAGCAAAAACTTGCTCACTCTGCCCAGGGCGGTTAGACCGCCTGTACAGGGCGGTTAGACCGCCTGTGCCTGATCTGACCGCCTAGGGGGCGGTTAGACCGCCCCAAGAGACCGGCCCTGCACCAAACTGCTCAAAAATTGCCCGAAACAATTGGAACACCTTCCAAACACTCCCAGGTGCCCAAAACAGGCACAAACTTCTCCCCCTTGTTGACAATGCATGAATCAAGGCAAAATGCGAAAACTTTCAACATATAGCTTCTCGAATATACAAAATTCATCACAAGGAGCTACACAAGTCCAAATGAGCAAGTTAGATACTCGACAGGTTCGTAATGACCTTAACTACATGATCACCAAGTTTCACAACCATTGGACAATGCTAAAAAGGATTTGAGTAATTTTGCGAAAAGTTACTCTCTCACAAGCAAATACCGAAACATGAGCAAAACATATCAAAGTGGCAAAGCCACTCAAACTTCATGCTAGGACAGCCATTCTAATCATAAGACCATCATAAACACCCAAAAGCACCTCATGTCATGTCAAAGCCACCGAGCCATGTGCCTACTTCTATGTATGAGACTTCTCATTGGTAGGCATCATGCAACGGTTTAGCACCCAAAGCAAATTAAATTCAGCACATATGACATGGGAGCACATTTTCCAAGCATTTTTCATTTCATTTTCAGATTTGTAAATGGTACATGAAATGTCTTTGCGACAAAAAGGAACTTATGCCCCTCCACAAGATTAAGCAAGAGGGCTAAACATTCATGATGGCAAATGAGCCTTTGGCCCCATATGATCAATAAACTAGCTATCCAACCACAAAGGAAGCATAGCAAAGCCACTAAAACATGTCAAGATCATATATAGGCATTTACACATGAGAGAGCATGTATGTGACATTTTTCAAAAATTAGCCATCAACCATGGATCATTCATCAAGATCATCAAGAGCTAAGCCAAACTAACCGTAGCATATCAAACAAGCCCACAAGAACATATATAGCAACCCATGGTAAACATTGTATATGGGAGAAGCTTTTCCTATCCGATGCATATGATACAAAATGCATGCAATCTAAGATACAAGGATGCCTATACATCATGTTACATATGCAATGCTAAAAGCAAGAAATGCACAAAGGAAAGCTATACATATGCTACAAACCGGCTCCTCGAGGGGAGGCAAAACGGGCTCGACACCACCGGCAAAAGAGAACCCCCACACACCCAACTCAAGAAATTAAACACACACCAAGTTCCCCCCGCAAACGAGTGAAAGTTGCTTGATCTAGGGGTTTGGTGAAAATATCGGCTAGTTGGTCATGTGTGGGTACATGGATCAAAGCTATCTTCCCTTTCTCTACATTGTCTCTCAGGAAATGATACCTCACTTCTATGTGTTTGGTTTTGGAATGGAGCACTGGGTTCTTTGCAACGCTTATGGCACTGGTGCTATCACATTGAAGTGGGACATGGGTATACTCCTCACCAAAGTCACTCATGGTGTAGGTGATCCAAAGGAGCTGAGAGCAACAACTAGCAGCGGCAACATACTCGGCTTCGGTCGTGGATTGAGCAACACTCGACTGCTTACGAGAAGACCAAGACACCAACGAAGAACCCAAAAACTGGCAAGTCCCAGAAGTGGACTTCCTATCCAACCGACACCCGGCAAAATCCGCGTCTGAAAAACCATGAAGTGCCAAAGAAGAGGACGCGGAGTACCAAAGGCCGAAGTCGGGAGTGTGACGCAAGTACCTGAAAATTCTCTTCACCGCTTGCCGATGCAAAGTCCTCGGAGACGCTTGAAAACGAGCGCACAGACACACCGAGAAGCGTATGTCCGGCCTCGTCGCCGTCAAGTAGAGGAGTGACCCGATCATGCTCGGTACTCCTTCGGTCCACATGTTCACCTTCCTCGTCCGCATCAAGAGCCGTAGTCGTACTCATCGGCGTCGTCATAGCCTTGGAGTCCTCCATCTTGAACTTCCTCACAATGTCCTTGGTGTACTTAGCCCGGTGCACAAATGTTCCTTCCTTTGATTGCTTGATTTGTAGCCCGAGGAAGAACCGCAACTCACCCATCATGCTCATCTCAAACTCCCCGCTCATATCATCCGCAAACCTCGCAACAAGAGAGTTAGACGAGCCACCAAAGACAATATCATCCACGTACACCCGCACAATCGGGATATCTCCGCGCTCGCTCTAAGCAAAAACAAGGTCTCGATCGACCTTCCCCATCTCAAAACCTCTCTCAAACAAGAACCCCCTCAACCTCGCCATACCAAGCTCTAGGCGCCCGCTTCAACCCATACGGCCGCCTTCCTCAACTTGTACACCCGGTGGGGGTACTTCTCACTCTCAAACCCCGAGGTCGCCTCACATACACTTCTTCCTCCAACACACCATTCGGAAAGCACTCTTCACATCCATTTGGTGCAACTTGAACCCTTTAGCCACGGAAAAGGCTAGAAGGATCCTAATCGCCTCCAAACGGGCTACGGGAGCAAAGGTCTCCTCGTAGTCAATCCCCTCCTTCGATCGAACCCCCGAGCAACAAGTCTCGACTTGTTCCTCACAACCTCACCCTTCTCTCCCTCTTTGTTTTTCCACACCCACTTTGTACCAATCGGCTTACACCCCGGGGGAGGGTCAACCAACTCCCACACCGATTCCTCTCAAAGTTCTCCAACTCCTCATGCATCGAATTAACCCAATTGTGATCAGATAGTGCGTGTCCAATGTCTTTGGGCTCGAAAGAAGCAACAAATGCAGCATGAGCAAAATGGGAATTGTTTCGAACCCTCGACCGTGTAGTGCGTTCATTCATGTTGCCGATGATCCTCGAAGCTGGGTGATCCACTTGAACTCGCCGGGGAGGTTCTCGCCTCGAAGCTACCTCCCCCTCAACATCAGCTTCTCCTCGTTCTTGATTTGTCGTCGTAGGTGTAGCAGAGGGTCCATCCATCATCGTAGTCGAAGTAGTGGGTACATGTTCAGCCAGGGCACCGCACCGCCATCCTCATCATCATGTTCATGCTCCTCCTCCTGAAAGATCTCCTCGCCAAGCTCATCATCACCTGCACACTCAAAGACAAGCTGACTACGTGGCTCTGTCTCGTCGAAGGTCACCTCGCAAGTCTCCACGATTTGGTTAGTTTCAAGATTGAGCACACGATATGCTCTAGAATGAGATGCATAACCAAGGAAAATGCCATCGACAGACCTAGCCTCAAACTTATCCAACTTCCTGCCCTTCTTCGAATAAAACACTTGCAACCAAAGACATGGAAGTGACTCACTTTGGGTGTGCGACCATGCATCAACTCATAGCATGTCTTCTTCTTGTGCACTCGAGGTATATTCGTTCGACACATAGCACGCGGTATTCACCGCCTCGGCCCAATACCTCCTCGGAGTCCTATGCTCATCAAGCATCGTCCGAGCCATCTCGCACAAGGTCCTGTTCTTCCTTTCCACAACACCATTCTGGGGAGGCGTATACGGACTCGAAAACTGGTGCTCAAGACCCAAGTCATGGCAAAAGGTTTCAAAACGAGAGTTCCTGACTTCCGAGCCATTATCACTACGGATAGCTCGTATGGCATCTCCGTGCCTCTCGTTCCTCAACCTCAAGACTAGATCTCGAACAAAACCAAATGTCTCCCCCTTATCCTCCAGAAAGAACACCCACGCATACCGAGAATAGTCGTCCACCACAACAAGGACATACCACTTCCCACCCGCAGATCGCACACGAGCTGGGCCAACAAGGTCCATATGGAGCAGCTCGCATGGACGCTCAGTCATCACATCGGTGAGAGGCGGGTGAGAAGAGGCTACCATCTTGGCATGCCTACACGGAGCACAAACCAACTCTTTCTCAAGCCTCAACCGTGGCAATCCTCGGACCAAATTGAGTTTACTCAAGCGAGACAAAAGGTCAAAGCTCAAGTGACCCAACTTCCTATGCCACCTCCACAACTCACTCGAAGAACCGACCAAGAAACAACGCTCCGGACCCGAAGACCGAGAAAAATCAGCACGAAACACCCGACCCTCGGGAACGACCATACAGACAAGGTCCCCTCGAGAGTCCACAATCCGAGAACCACCAGGCCGAAACAACACCTCAAAACCCTCATCCAACAACTGGGACACAGAAAACAAATTGTACCCCAGCGATTGAACAAGTGCAACACGCCTCAGAGTGATCTTGTCACTCACTTTTATCTCACCTTCTGAAAGCACACGCCCACGCCCATTGTCCCCAAAGGTGATGTACCTCTTCGTCACCACCGGGACGAGACTTGAGAACCACCCCCTGTCTCCGGTCATGTGCCTCGAGCAACCGGAGTCAATCAACCAAATGTTCTTCAAGTCTCCCACCTGAAATTCAAAAACAAGCACGTGAGCGAACAAACGACTCAGCACTGGGGTTAGTACCAAAAGAGGAAAACCAGTGCCGAGCCATTTGCTCAAAAGTGGGGTTAGCACACATCAAGCCATCTTTCCTACCATAACCATCACCACGAACACCACCTCGGTAACCACTCCGAGGAAACCACCCCTCACTGCCTGGAGGAGGACCAAAACCACGGAAGACAACCCGTGGAACGTCCCTCCTCTCCTTCTCAAAGCTACGACTCCTCCCATCCCCGTAATGACCTCGAGGAGGAGAATGCCTAGCAAACTGACCACCTGCTGTCACTCCAGACCAACCACCAGTAACTCCACCTCCGGACACCGAGACCTCTCGACTCACCACCTCGAAAACCACTCCGCCCGTATTGCCGGGGGGAGCCGATTAAACCGCCTAGCCAGGCCGGTCTAACCGCCCCCCTGCGGGCCGGGCCGGCCCGACCGCCTAGCCGGGCCGGCCCGACCGCCCCCTCCGGACTCGCTCCTCGGCCGCGGGAACTCGCATCTCCCCATGCCGGAACACTTCTCACCACGCCTTACCCCCGGGCGTGGCATACGAGGCTTAGGTACACCATGGGAAGGGTTGTACCTATCCTTGTTCGCCCACTCCTTTGCCATCCTCTCTTCCCGCTTCCTCTTGAAGCAAAACTCATCCTTGTGACCCTCTTTCCCACAATGGCCACAACGAAACCTCACAAGCTTAGGTTTAGGCTTGGATTGGGGCTACTCGCTTGGTTTCTCTCCACTCGACTCCTCCACCGATTTCTCCTCACTTGCCTTCTCACTCACTTTCCCAACGAACACCTTCCCGGAAGTGCTCACAAACTTGATAGGCCTTCGGAGATCATTTGTGGGTGTAGGAAATATAGGTGGAGCTGGGGTTGTGTCTAGTCGGTTCCTAAGGTGGTTTGGTTTTGGAAGGAAATCATTTTTGTGGTGGGTTTTTGGTGGCTCCGGGATATTCTCTCCACTTCCTTCACCAACCTTGTTTGCTCCAAGCCCCTCACCATCTTGCCTCTTAAAGGCCTCGATCATCATCCTCAACTGAGGCTCATGACCGGACAACCAACCCATCAACTTCCTAAAATCATCATTCTCATCCTGCAAACGATCAACATAATGTGCAAGCTCCAAATTTTTCAATGCATGCATTTCACAGGTAGAGCAAGATGTAGGCATGGGTTCCTTCAATTTAGCCTCGAGCGAACTAGTGTAAGCATGCATCTCATCAATCTTAGCATGCAAAACAGGGCAAGAAGTGCAAGCACCTAGCAAAGCAGGTCTAGACTTAAGCTCGGCCCACTTCAACCCTAAGCACATCTAGTTCCTCACACTTGGAGGCATGCTTCTCCTTAAACAAAGCAAGATCAGCAAGGAATATGGAGCAATCAAGACAATCATTCTCATCGAAACAACGGGGCTAGCCTTAAGCGAATCAATCTCAAGCTTGCTATCAAGCACCCGTGTCTCTAGCTCACCCACTCTAGTCCTAGCATCCTCGAGTGAAGCCCTAAGCTCTTTCCTCATTTTCTTGGCCTCTCTAAGCATGTCATCACGGTTATCAAGCAAAGAGCCAAGCCTCTCATTCTCCCGGCGCAAGAAGGGGAGTTCATCACGCACCTCGTCGTCGGACTCGGAGTCCGAGTCGCTCTCCGTGTGCTCTTCTTGCCGCCGGAGCTCGGCGCCATGGTGCGAAGCCATCTCTCGCGAGCGGCTCACCCCGCTCGGTGTTCTTGGACGACTTCTTGTTCTTGCGGCGATCTCCCTCGTCTTCACCGCCGCTCGAGCTCGAGATGGAGTACGCGGAACCGGAGTCGACGTCGCTCGCTCCAACCATCGCTCGGGCCTTGCCTCGGCCCTCCTTCTTCCTCGATCGTCGCTCGTCCTTGTACTTGTTCTTGTGCTTGCTCTTGTGGTCGCGCCTCGAACGGTACTTGCCATCGTTCATCCTCGGCTTGTGCTTGTAGCCGTCCTTGCTCTCGGCCTTCTCGGGCGATCGGCGACGAAGTGTCCCGCTTGCCGCACCGGAAGCGGTGTCCTCGTGTTCCTCCTCATGTTCACGCGGTTCTCGTGCAGCCTCTCGAACCGCCTCGTCAACAGTGCCAGCTCGTCCTCTCCAAGGTCATCAAACTCTTCATCTGGCATAGACATCAAAGAGGAAAACGAGAACATCCTGGTGGATGGGTTAGAGTTAGTCTTTCATTTGGAACCACCAACGAGGGCAAGACTATGGGAGTCAGTCGGTCCCTCGAGCTTGGCAGTCATGCCCCTATCCACCTCAGCCGACTTGAGCTTCGAGAACAGCTCGTTCACCGTCAGAGTATCATACCTCTCCGACTCGACTATGGCCTCGAACTTTCCGCCCCATATCGTACGATCCAAAGAGTGTAAGAGCTTGACCGCTCTATCATGATCATCGTACGGGAGCACGTCCACATTGGCCCTCATGTTGTTCACCACCACCGTGAACCTCTGAAACAAGGCATCGATGGACTCACCGGGGAGATGAGTGAAGTTCTCGTACTCTCTCCGGTAGGTCGCATACATCCGTGTTTGAACCTGGGCGTTCCCAACATGAGCCTCCTTCAACACCGCCCAAATCCTACAAGCCAAGTGCTCGGTGTGCACCCGATCGAACTCAGGCTGACACAAAGCACGAAACAAGTAGTCGACCGCCTTATTGTTGGCGTCGAATCTGTCTCTCGACCCTGGAGCAAGGAAATCCATCGGCTGGACATAGCCTCGTGTCCACCGTGACATCCCAAAGAAGCCGACCCTTTCCGCGGAGGAACGCACCCATCCGCTTGCTCCACATCTGGTAGTTCTTGCCATCGAAGTGTGGAGGACCCGAACCCCGTTCCTGGTACGCCATCCTTGGATCTTAGACTGGTTAGAGTCAACAAAGACCCGAACCGGCTCTGATACCACTTGAAGGACCGATAAGGCGACCGAGAGGGGGGGCGTGAATGGGAGCCGATAAAAATTCTTCTCGTGGGAGATCGAAACTCCGACAAGACGAACTAGCTCGGTCGAACCCCCGAAATCACACGCTCCGCACTTCTACCTCCCGTTTGCCAAAACCACGTAGCCACCGGAGTGCTACCGGTCCTAGGAACAAACTCTACCAAAGCAACCACAACACACACGCAGCACCGACGGCGGAAACAACTCGAAAGCCGGCTAACCGAGGGGGCGGTTAGACCGGGTATAGGGGGCGGTTAGACCGCCTCCACCCGGCAACCAAGAAATCCTCCGAAACGCCTCTTCCGAGCACCAAAACACACCGCGGTTTCACCAACAGAGATCTCTCGGTCAAGGCCATGCTAGCTACCGAAAATCTTGGCGAAAACCAAAACTTCACCCAAGGGCCTAGGGGCGGTTAGACCGACTACCGGGGTGGTCTAACCTCCCGTACCAAAGCAACGAACTCCAATCAAGAACACCTAGCAACCGCACGAGAACGACCCCAAATTTCACCCGGACACTCCTCCGATCAAGACGAACAACCTCACAGAGGAAAATCCGGCGAAACGAGAACTTTGACCCGGAAACACCCCGGGCGGTTAGACCGCCCCCTGTAGGCGGTTAGACCGCCCCTTCCAGAAAACAAACCCGCGGGTCAAACGTCAACTTCCTCGCGCCCGATCTCCCGAATCACTCCACGGATTGCAGCCAAACTTCAGGGATAGCTGGGTTACCTCCTGGGCAACCTCTACCTCAAAGGAATCGACCCGAAACGCTCACAATCAAGAGGAATCGAAGAAATCGCTTCTCTAGGTCAAGAACTCGCCCAACTCGAGAAACCAACAAATCGAGTCCGATTCAAAGGGGATTTGGGGGCAAAGTCACCAGACAAAGAGGCACAAGAACCTCATACATGACACCCACCAAAAACCCCAAGAAATCGTCCTCAAAACTCCGCCAAAAAGAGCTCCGAAAATCAACACAAAAGAGAAAGGAAAACCACCATGAAGAACCACGCCGAACCTTCTATACATGCCATGAATGGTTCGTACAAGGTCTAGTTTGCCACCCAAACATCCATCCCTCTCTCTAGATCTCACATGAAGCTCTCAAACTAGCCTTCTAAAAACCTAGGGAAAATAGAGAACGAAAATGGAAAAACCAAATGAGCTAGGGTTCCAAGAGTTGGTCGCCATCCACCCATCTAATGAGTATATATGGAGGCACCCAAAAGACTAAACTACCCTTCACTAATAACTAGGGATACATGCCCCTCGAGGGCGAATTTGGAATTCTTGATGTCTTCACCATCGGACGGATGCCCGGCGACCGCACCCAGCTTAGCCTCGACGCAAGCCTTGCGATCCCGACGTGTGTCCTCCGCTTCGAAGCTTCTCGGCGCCGGCGGCCAGGGCGGTCAGACCGCCCCCCCTGGGCGGTTAGACCGGCCCGGTGGATCTGACCGGCCCCAGGCGGTCTGACCGCCCCTCCTGGGCGGTTGAACCGGCCTGGATGGCCGCACCTCCTCGTCGAGTCTTCGGCCTCGGTTTTGTGGCTCAACCGAGTAACCCAGTGGTTTTCTGGTGAACCACTGCAAACCCCGCGAACTCGGTGTAGCCTCCGCCAATCTCCACTCATGACTCGGCTCCCACGTAGTCCCGGCTCGCCCTTGGTTTTGAGGCTCTACCAAGAAACCGTCCACGACTTCATCTTGCTGTTCATGCCACCATGCGGCCCGCACTTGACCCCGCCGGCCACCGGGTCCCTCGAACGAAGCCTACTTGTCTTCTCCACACCTGGAGGCCTCACCGGCAACGATCTTTCGCGCTTGTTCTTCACCTGCACCAACATGAGTCAAGCCGCAACCTGCATCTGCAATACTTAGCCAAGAATCAGTCCACACAACGTTGTCAATCACTCATCACACAAGGAAGTGACCATCCACCGGTCCTCGAACCACACATGGTCCTCACAGGTCGGTAGCTGCTAAGCTATAGGACCGTTACAAGTCGGGTGATGATGTCACTCGCGAGAATAGGTTCCTAGATAGGAATCACAAGATATCCTTAAATGGATCGCTCATGTGGTAAGAGCATGGGATGTGGACTCCGGTCCAATGGCTATTGTAGGTAAAGTGTTTGAACGTACTAAGCACTTGTCGGGAATGGGACCGGTAAGCCTAGTACCTTAATGAGACGGTTAGGGATCTAACTGTCACTACTCTTGGGATGCGTCTCACGGCTAGCTACCGGTGGTGTATGGTGAGTCCGGGTGCCTCGCGGGGTATACCGGATAGCCTGCACCAACGACTGTGGCCTTTTATCCCGACCCGAGGATTTTTGGGAATCTTGTGGTGGTTGTCCTCGCGGGGGCATCCCACCGTGCGTTTATGTCTACCTTGCAAGGTTTGAATCAATCGATTGTCGGCCTCTAACTGTCATCTGAGACTACTGTTGACGGTGAAAATCCATCAACCTAGCCATGAGTTTACCTTCGGTGTTGGCATGACTTTTGTATCTTATCCATTGGTACTAACCCCCGTGGTATAACAAGTTCACTTGTGCATGTCGGTTTTGGAGTTAAGTGTTTACGCAGAGTTTTAACGTTGAAAGCAAGACTTCCGGGATAAGTTCATTAAGCACCTCATGTCAAGACCTTGAAGCCCGGTACAAGTCAAGCAATGAAGTGAACATGACTCCAAGAGCCCAAGGACCAAGCCCGAGAAGATGACAAACTCCGAGGACCTAGCCTGAAAAGTGTTGAATCTTGCAAGACAAGGAGCTTCGTCCAATTCGGAGAGAAACCGACGACAAGGGACCACATGCAAAAGGGGAGAGGATCTAGAAGACTCGGGAAGCAATACCAGACGAAGGAGGACACGGGCCGGGCTCCGGATGGGCCCTGAGCCGGTCGGCCCGAGCCGGTCGGCCCGCCCCCGATCCAGGGCCTAGTCGGCCTCCCCTTTGACCTAGATGCCTCTCGGGCTATTTATAGCCCCCTGACCGAGAGCCACGCATCAACGAATTCTTCATCCGCCGCCGAGGAGCAGAGAAGCTTGAGGGACACCATCTCGGAGATGAGGGTCGTGCTAGTTGTCTAGGGTCTCCCTAGCCGACGTGGGAACCTTGCATGGAAGACCACGTCGGAGCTCCGGAGCGAGGATCAAGATCGAGGTAGGGCCCCGGTGGTGATCTTGTTCATGTAATCATTCATTGTGAAGTCTTTAAGTGAATCCGATTTCTAGCGATCAAGTGCCTTCTCGATGATTTTGTTTTCTTCTTGGTTTTACTTCTTCTACGATCTATACTTAAGATAGATTACATAGGGTGCTCTTGTAGCCGCAGTGCTAGAGGTGCATACCGGACCGGCCAAGTGTTTTCAACTTGTTCTTATTGAACTCGCCCTAGACTACCCGCATGAGTAGGGATACGTTGTGACAGAACGGGGGTTCCGAAAGGCGGGCGTTTTCGGAGTCGGATGGAAGGCCACGATTTAAAGATGCTTTTAATGAGATTCACTTTTCTATCTTCATCTATCTTGTTTGGAGCTACAACATAAGCATGATCTAGACTCTCTAGATCGGTTATCTCTTGCTTTCTCTTGCTACCTCTTTAGTAGATTAGATTAGATTCGTTTTCTTTATGAGTTAGTAGATTAGATGCAACTTGTCTTCATAAGATAGCTTACCTTGCTTTACTAGATTGAACCTTGCGTTGCACATTGTTCCACGGATTCGATACCTTGGGTTCACCACTCGAGGGAAGAAGGGTCCCTTGACTACGACGGGAGACTTGTCCGCTTGCAAGTCTAAACGAACTTTGATACAACTATTAACCGTCAACAAGGCTGTTGACGGTGAAAATCCGTCAACCTAGCCATGAGTTTACCTTCTATGTTGGCATAACTTTTGTATCTTATTCATTGGTACTAACCCCCGTGGTATAACAAGTTCACTTGTGCATGTCGGTTTTGGAGTTATGTGTTTACGCAGGGTTTTAACATTAAAAGCAAGACTTCCGGGATAAGTTCATTGAGCACCTCATGACAAGACCTTGAAGCCGGATACAAGTCAAGCAATGAAGTGAACATGACTCCAAGAGCCCAAGGACCAAGCCCGAGAAGATGATAAACTCCGAGGACTGAACCAGAAAAGTGCTGAATCTTGCAAGACAAGGAGTTGAGTCCAATTCGGAGAGAAACCGACGTCAAGGGCCCACATGCAAAAGGGGAGAACATCTAGAAGACGTGGGAAGCAACACCGGCGAAGCAGCCGCGGGATGGGCCGGATTGGGCCCAGCCGGCCGGCCCCGCCCCAATTCGGGGCCCAATCGGCCTCTCCTTTGACCTAATTGCTTCTCGGGCTATAAATAGCCCCCCGACCGAGAGCCACGCAGAACGGAAGTCGTAATCCGCCGCCGAGGAGCAGAGAAGCTTGAGGGACACCATCTTGGAGATGAGGGTCGTGCTAGTTGCCTAGGGTTTCCCTAGCCGACGTGGGAACCTTGCATGGAAGACCACGTCGGAGCTCCGGAGCGAGGATCAACATTGAGGGAGGGCCCCTGTGGTGATCTTGTTCATGTAATCATTCATGGTGAAGTTTGTAAATGAATCCGATTTCTAGCGATTAAGTGCCTTCTCGATGATTTTGATTTCTTCTTGGTTTTGCTTCTTCTACGATCTAGTCTATAGCTAGATTACATAGGGTGCTCTTGTAGCCGCGGTGGCTAGAGGTGCATACCGGACCGGCCAAGTGATTTCAACTTGTTCTATCGAACTCGCCCCTAAGCTCCCCGCATGAATAGGGATACGTTGTGACAGAACGGGGGTCTCGAAAGGCGGATGTTTTCGGAGTCGGATGGGAAGGCCACGATTTAAAGATGCTTTTAATGAGATTCGATTTTCTATCTTCATCTATCTTGTTTGGAGCTACGACATAAGCATGATCTAGATTCTCTAGATTGGTTATCTCTTGCTTTCTCTTGCTACCTCTTTAGTAGATTAGATTAGATTAGATGTGTTTTCTTTATGAGTTAGTAGATTAGATGCAACTTAGTTCATCATAAGATAGCTTACCTTGCTTTACTAGATTGAATCCTTGCGTTGCACATTGTTCCACGGATTCGATACCTTAGGTTCACCACTCGAGGGAAGAAGGGTCCCTTGAGTACGACGGGAGACTTGTCCGCTTGCAAGTCACAAACGAACTTTGATACAACTATTAACCGTCAACAAGCCCCTTTTTCTGGCACCGTTGCCGGGGAACAAGCAATCAAGATCCGATCTAGTATCGCTTATCTTTCAGTTTTTCTTTTGATTTTCTTTTGCATCTCTTATGTTTGATCATCCTCAAAAGAAAAAAAATTCAATCTAATCTAGTTTTGATTAACCCTAGTTTTTATGTTTAGAATTTTGTTTTATTACTAACCCTAACCGGAGATGGTTGGCTACCTCTCCAAGAAACCCAAACTTTTTGTGGATGATCCAGGAAAACTTTACAGGCAAAGGTGACGTGCAACACGAGCTAAAGGGTTGGAAACCCTAGATTCAAAAGTTAAAGTCGAAGGACCGTCAAAATCTCCAAAGGAATCACCACCTCCAAGTCAAGACGCCGAAAGGCCGTTCAAGATCAACGAGGACGGAGATGATGGAGATGGAGAAAGAAGCTCAACACCTAAAGGATGCCAAGGCAAGATCCACATGCGGGGTGTTCATCGTGATGAAGATGTTAGAGACGCAAGTGGGACAACTTGCCGGACAACCGATTGGTGACAAAAAAGAATATCCGAGACAACTCCAAGGTCCCAAGACGGCGAAAGGCTACTCAAACTCATTCGGGAGAGATGGAGTATCACACTAAGAAGACCATGAAGATCACAACCGAAGACCGGAGTTCGAGATGCCCAGCCACTACATGGAGAAAGTTGTTGCATCCGTCAAGACCAAAGGACAAAGCCAGCCTGTGAAGACCAAAAAAAATTGACTAAGCCAAAGTGGGTACCCAAGATTGCAACGCCCACAAAGAGCGTTGATCCGGAGTAATCAAGTGAAGAAGTCTAGCCATGGACTATAAACGAAGCGCTAGGCGGGAGGCAACCCGTTTCGTCGAGTCAAGAATAAGCTACCGGGAGGACAACCCGATTCCAGGTTTTTCGAGTCCTTTTAATTCAGTTTTGAATTTTACTACGCAAAACCTTAGACTTAGAATGGTTGATCAATATTAGAGACATAATTCTTGGTTGAATATTTTGCTTGATCATAAACCCTTTACATGAACCATCCTATGTGTTTGATTGCTTCTTTTCGAGAAACCACAACCAAAACCAAAAAAAAATTCAGAACCAAACTCAACCCTTCACCCTCATTATGGTGCTGTGGTTGACTTGTTTTTCATGCTAAAAACACTCGAGTAGAGCCACGACTTGTATCTAGATGTTATTTAAATTTCAGCACGTGGTGAGACTCGCGTGAACCTAGAAACTTGATTTTTGGTTGGTTTAAAAATCCATATCCTTGGTTTCTCTAAGATTAGAATTTTTCTAAGCCTCACTTAATTTTATTTCATTCAAAATCTCTCTCATCTAATCAAAATTAGGACCTAAACCTATGCCCCCATGATCAAGCCGGGAAAAGCTTGCTCTCAACTAATGAAGGCAAACTATACCGGTGAGACCGAAATCGACGTAGTCGAAAAATATTTTCGACTTACATTTGTTTTTAATGGTTTAAAAACTTCTCTAAATTTATTCTTGAGCTCTTGCATGGCTCTGAAAAATATTTTTAAATTTCGAAATTAGAGGAGTGCTTAGCCTTAAACACACTTAACGGGAGGCAATCTAGTTAACCTAACCATGCATGCACCATGATACATCACGGGATGCCCCTCCAACATATTTAAACCACATGCAAAGTACAAGCATGGGGGGCAGCCAAGGCTTTGTTTTGTAGGAATATCATGGATGCATGTGAGGCAAGGGAGTATGGAAGTGAGTCAAAGCGAAAACATCAAGTGGAAGGAGCAATAATGCAAGCGAAGGAGTGGACGGGAACGTTTGGAAGGTGTACGCGATCACGAAGCAACATGAATGCACTAGAGAAGAACCGAGCCAAGAGGAGGAGAGAGGTAAGTCTTTCATCCAACTCTTTGTTCGTGTGCTCTAGTTTATAGGCCGGAATCACCTTAGACTTAGCCATCCACCGCGTTTGTTTCGTGCAACAAATCACATCCTTAATCCACTCAAAGTCCAGACTCCAATATAATATTTGTGTACCTTGTTACCGGGTGAAAACCCCGGATATATATTTGTGAGGGAGAGTGCTGCAATCAAGGAAGAAAACTACAAGTCTTTTCACCGAAGAAGAAGGGATCATCGTCGTCTAAGCCATCACAACCTCTTCGAGGAGGCACTCGGTTTCCGAGTTTCCTTGGAGTATGGAGGAGGACACGGCACCGCCGAGGAGGAACCACTCTTCTCCTTGGTGGCATGAGGGCCACACAAAATTCGTTTATGAGGTTCACCAAACTTCCATATGGAGGAGCCGCTCGTCCAACCTCACCACTTGACACGATCATCCGGTCCACCTCCATACGCTCCGCGGTATTCCGAGGGGTATGTCATCATGACGGAGGAGGAGGAGAAGAAGCTCGCTCACCTTAAGTAGAGGCTTGTTGTGAACGTCGACATCGACGACCAAGCTCTCCACATATTGGGTTTCACACGGGACACCGGTGCAATTCTCTAGCGGAGTGTCGGCAAACACCCACAAGAAATTCGCCTAGGAAATTTTCATGACCATGGCATATACCCTTGATGAAGGAGTGCTGAGTCTCTCATTCCGTTGGAGGGAGCCCACAAGAGGAGAAGAAGGAAGACACCGTCGGAAGGGTAACCTTGATCAGTGATGCTATTTCTAGCACCTTGATGGGGTAATCTCCTTTCATCCATGGGTTGCAATCGATCTTGAGATGTAATCGAACTTTGTTGGATTATCTATCTATCATCTTGTGTTGAAAATACTTTAATGCTTAAGGCTAGCAACCATGCCATAAAGGGAGTAGGGCTCCAATGCTTCCTTGGATCCATTCAACACAATCCCCGATAGATCAGATTGGTTTTCATGTTCGAAACGATTGCATGTCTAGTATCATAGACCCATGGGCGAGTGTCTCCTACTTTCAAAAGGGAGCTCCGGAACAAGTATGTGCACGAAGGCACATGGGAAGGTTTTTGGAGTATGATCACGGGAAGAGACCATCAACGAAGAAATACTATCCGGAACCCATCATCCAAGTGTGTCACTTTTGTGCAAATGGACTTTTGGGAGAACAAGAGAGACAAAGATAACCAACACGGAGTTGAATTGGCTTTACTCGGCTTTAATTGCCAAGTGGCCAATAGACCCCACTCACCTATGATCAACCGGTGGTGTTGTTTTTGCAACATCGAGTTCGGAAGATATTGGTTCGGGGTGTTACCTCTCCATATTGGCTATCTCTTTAAAAAACCGGGTATTACAAGGAACCCGAATCATCTCCTACCCGGGACATCCCTAGGAATATATGAAGAAAGGAAAATATAAGAGTGAAGATGAGAGAGGAGGCTTCCAAGTGGCCTAGGTGAATTTTCCCCTTCCGGATTGAAGATTAAGACTTTTCTTGAGGGGAAGAAGATCGGTTAGAGGAAGGACTTCTTGTGCCGGCGAAGAAAAATAAAAGAGAAGGATTATAGGAGAAGGATCTTCTATGGCCCAAGAATAAGGTGCACAACAAAATTATGTCCCACCATTGGGAGGAACCCGGCGCCGCCGAGTTACTACGGTGGTGTACCAATGCAAGCATGGGGGAGTGGTGCAGCCATACCCCCACCATTTTTTGCGGTGCCCAACGTAGCCTTTGCGGAGCCCTATGCACACCTTCCTCAACCACAACAAAATGTGACCACCATTGGAGGATACGCTGCAAGGAACATGCAAATTATTGCAGCCATCCAAACCAATGCAAACCAAATGGGTGAAGGAAATGCAAATGTCGCTTATGTGCTTGGACACCTTCACCTAGCACCGTCAGACAATTCATAGGAGTAGTGGTGCATTCCTATTACAAGTAAGGGTACAACAACCAAGACTATCAATATCAACCACCGGCGGAAGATTAGAGAGAGGAGGAGCTTTAGCTATCTTTCCTTTACCCCTTTTCTTTAATTTTCAGCTTGTTTGCACCTATGTATGCGTAGTGTTTTCAGTTTTTATTTAAATTTCAGCAAGTGTGTTAGTTTAATTTTTCAGCATGTGTCTTAGTTTTTATTTTCATCATGAATAATGTCACCACCAA
Source organism: Cenchrus americanus (assembly GCA_947561735.1). Taxonomy (NCBI): domain Eukaryota; kingdom Viridiplantae; phylum Streptophyta; class Magnoliopsida; order Poales; family Poaceae; genus Cenchrus; species Cenchrus americanus. Next base: position 113,728,753 of record OX387240.1, read on the forward strand.
GTTTTTACCTTTGGTAAAGTTACAAAGTTTGTGCCATGATGATATATGATTATAATTGCCGCTTTGTTTATCTTTGTAATTGATTTATGCATGTTTGAACTAGTGCTCTCTTAAAAATACAAATCTGAAATTATCTAAATGCTAGCTTAATCTTCAGCGGAGGTTATGATTAAAATAAAGACCCATAGTGTTTTATGTGCTCTCAAGTTATGAATAGATTAAAGATGTCTTTTATGCTCAAAAATATTGCTAACCTTGTCATAAATATCACTTGTGTGTTGCTCAACCTATCCAGAGCCTTATATATATTTGAGTGCATAAACCTTAGTGTACAAGATTTATTTTTGAGTGAGTTATTGCAGGCCATGATTTCTCGGGCCCGAGACTAAGAAGCTGGTCATTCTGTTTTTGCGTATCTATCTTTTTGCTAGCCTTTTATCCGTGCATTGTGTATCCCCGCATTGGAGATCTCACAAACCTCGCCGGATATCCACCCTTAAACCAAATATCATCTTTTGTGATTACCTCCTTGACCACAACCTATTGTTGAGAATGGATCATCAATTCAAGGAAGATCGCAAGACGGTGCCAACATTGAAGATTTCAAGTATCTCTCCAAGGAAAAATACTCCGGTACCTACCTTATTTTTCGCCTCTTTGCTCGAGGACGAGCAACGTCTAAGCATGGGGGAGGAGGTAGGTATGGTGCAGTTTTAGAGTTAAAAGGGGAATATTTTAAAAAAATGATGATGAAAGAAAAAAAATCCAGTGATACTCATGACTTTCAAGGTAAAGAAAAAAATATATATATAATGAATGAAAGAAAGAAAGAAAGAAAAGAATGAGAAATATGAGAAAGAGAAAAAAGTATGAGCATAAAGTGAACTCCCCGGTTCTCTAAGAGTGCATTCATGGCTTCAAGTTTAAAAGATCCATTCTCATTTTCCAACCATGTGCAATCCGATAACGAGGACTTCCTTTGTGCCTCGGGATCACTCTTTGCCATTTGCACATGTCCACTCATCTAAAAGTGTGTGTATTTTTCTCTTTCCCCTCCTTGATTGAACATTATTTTCCAATGACCTTTTTGACGAGTCTCGGTAAGACCATGAGAAGCTTGTCTTGTTTTGACAACACCTCATTTATAAAATCTTGTTAGGACTAAACTTTCCCAAAGCTCCATATAAAGCCTACCACACATATATATATATGAGAGGGAAAGGAGTAGAATATATAGGCTTGAGAGACAAGTGAGATGAGAGTTCATGAGCAATATACAAGATGATTTAAATTTGTGAACTTGGTTTAGCTTTTCTTTATCTCGTTCATTATTTCAAAAATTCTGAGGTCTATTTAAACTTTGTGAGCATGTTAATACTTGTGGGATAAGCTTAATAAGAATCTATCCTCCGTAGAGGTGAAGGCTAGTACATTATGGAACTTAAACGAATTAAACTTTTGAGAGCATTATGTTTTTTTTCGTGTATGATCAAGTGCAAGGTTTAAACATTGTTTGGCAACAATGATATCCATCGAAGGCTTACTCGAGGACGAGCAAGGTTTAAGCATGGGGGAGATGTTGACGGTGAAAATCCGTCAACCTAGCCATGAGTTTACCTTATATGTTGGCATAACTTTTGTATCTTATTCATTGGTACTAACCCCCGTGGTATAACAAGTTCACTTGTGCATGTCGGTTTTGGAGTTATGTGTTTACGCAGGGTTTTAACGTTGAAAGCAAGACTTTCGGGATAAGTTCATTGAGCACCTCATGACAAGACCTTGAAGCCCGATACAAGTCAAGCAATGAAGTGAACATGACTCCAAGAGCCCAAGGACCAAGCCCGAGAAGATGATAAACTCCGAGGACTGAACCAGAAAAGTGCTGAATCTTGCAAGACAAGGAGTTGAGTCCAATTCGGAGAGAAACCAACGTCAAGGGCCCACATGCAAAAGGGGAGAACATCTAGAAGACGTGGGAAGCAACACCGGGCGAAGCAGGCCGCGGGATGGGCCGAATTGGGCCCAGGCCGGCCGGCCCAGCCCAATTCGGGGCCCAATCGGCCTCTCCTTTGACCTAATTGCTTCTCAGGCTATAAATAGCCCCCTGACCGAGAGCCACGCAGAACGGAAGTCGTAATCCGCCGCCGAGGAGCAGAGAAGCTTGAGGGACACCATCTTGGAGATGAGGGTCGTGCTAGTTGCCTAGGGTTTCCCTAGCCGACGTGGGAACCTTGCATGGAAGACCACGTCGGAGCTCCGGAGCGAGGATCAAGATCGAGGGAGGGCCCCGGTGGTGATCTTGTTCATGTAATCATTCATGGTGAAGTTTGTAAGTGAATCCGATTTCTAGCGATTAAGTGCCTTCTCGATGATTTTGATTTCTTCTTGGTTTTGCTTCTTCTACGATCTAGTCTATAGCTAGATTACATAGGGTGCTCTTGTAGCCGCGGTGGCTAGAGGTGCATACCGGACCGGCCAAGTGATTTCAACTTGTTCTATCGAACTCGCCCTAAGCTCCCCGCATGAATAGGGATACGTTGTGACAGAAAGGGGGTCTCGAAAGGCGGATGTTTTCGGAGTCGGATGGGAAGGCCACGATTTAAAGATGCTTTTAATGAGATTCGCTTTTCTATCTTCATCTATCTTGTTTGGAGCTACGACATAAGCATGATCTAGATTCTCTAGATTGGTTATCTCTTGCTTTCTCTTGCTACCTCTTTAGTAGATTAGATTAGATTAGATGTGTTTTCTTTATGAGTTAGTAGATTAGATGCAACTTAGTTCATCATAAGATAGCTTACCTTGCTTTACTAGATTGAATCCTTGCGTTGCACATTGTTCCACGGATTCGATACCTTGGGTTCACCACTCGAGGGAAGAAGGGTCCCTTGACTACGACGGGAGACTTGTCCGCTTGCAAGTCACAAACGAACTTTGATACAACTATTAACCGTCAACAAAGGCCCTTTTTCTGGCGCCGTTGCCGAGGAACAAGCAATCAAGTTCCAATCTAGTATCGCTTAGTTTTCAGTTTTTCTTTTGATTTTCTTTTGCATCTCTTAACTTTGATCATCCTCAAAAAGAAAAAAAATCAATCAAATCTAGTTTTGATTAACCCTAATTTTTCTTTTGTTAGATTTTTTTTATTGCTAACCCTAACCGGAGATGGTTGGCTACCTCTCCAAGAAACCCAAAACTTTTTTGTGGATGATCCAGGAAAACTTTACAGGCAAAGGAGACGTGCAACACAAGCTAAAGGGTTGGAAACCCTAGATTCAAAGTGAAGGAAGTTGTTTCATCCGTCAAGACCAAAGGACAAAGCCAGCCTGTGAAGACCAAAAATACGATTAAGCCGAAGAATAAGCCCGTGCCCAAGAAGGTGCGGAAGTGGGTACCCAAGATTGCAACGCCCGCAAAGAGCGTTGATCCAGAGTAATCAAGTGAAGAAGTCTAGCCATGGACTATAAACAAAGCGCTAGGCGGGAGGCAAACCGTTTCGTCGAGTCAAGAATAAGCTACCGGGAGGACAACCCGATTCCAGGTTTTTCAAGTCTTTTTAAATATAATTCAGTTTTGAATTTTACTACGCAAAACATTAGACTTAGAATGGTTGAACAATATTAGAGACATAATTCTTGGTTGAATATTTTGCTTGATCATAAACCCTTTACACGAACCATCCTATGTTGTTTGCTTCTTTTTCGAGAAACCAAAACCAAAAAAAATTCAGAACCTAACTCAACCTTTCATCCTCTTTATGATGTTGTGGTTGACTTGTTTTTTCATGCTAAAAACACACGAGTAGAGCCATGACTTGTATCTAGATGTTATTTAAATTTCAGCACGTGGTAGGACTCGCGTGAACCTAGAATCTTGATTTTTGGTTGATTTAAAAATCCATATCCTTGGTTTCTCTAAGATTAAAATTTTTCGAAGCCTCACTTAATTTTATTTCATTCAAAATCTCTCTCATCTAATCAAAATTAGGACCTAAACCTATGCCCCCATGATCAAGCCGGGAAAAGCTTGCTCTCAACTAATGAAGGCAAACAATACTGGTAAGACCAACATAAAAGTAGTCGAAAATATTTTTCGACTTACATTTGTTTTTAATGCTTTTAAAACTCCTCTAAATTAATATTTTAACTTATTAATATCTCTGATTTTATTTTTTATTTTCGAAATTAGAGGGGTGTTTAGCATTAAAAGATGCTTACAGGGAGGCAATCTAGTTAACCTAACCATACATGCACCATGATACATCACGGGATGCCCCTCCAACATCTTTTATCAAACCACATGCAAAGTACAAGCATGGGGGGCAGCCAAGGCCTTGTTTTGTAGGAATATCATGGACGCATGTGAGGCAAGGGAGTTTGGAAGTGAGTCAATGCGAAAACATCAAGTGGAAGGAGCAATAATGCAAGCAAAGGAGTGGACGAGAACGTTTGGAAGGTACACGCGGTCACGAAGCAACAAGCATGAATGCACTAGAGAAGAACCAAGCCAAGAGGAGGAGAGAGGTAAGTCTCCCATCCAACTCTTTGTTCGTGTGCTCTAGTTTGTAGGCCGGAACTACCTTAGACTTAGCCATCCACCGCATTTGTTTCGTGCAACAAATCACATCCTTAATCCACTCAAAGTCCAGACTCCAAAATAATATTTGTGTACCTTGTTACCGGGTGAAAACCCCGGATATATATTTGTGAGGGAGAGTGCTGCAATCATGGGGAAAACTACAAGCCTTTTCACCGAAGAAGAAGGGATCATCGTCGTCTAAGCCATCAACCTCTTCGAGGAGGCACTCAGTTTCCGAGTTTCCTCGGAGTATGGAGGAGGACACGGCACCGCCGAGGAGGAACCACACTCTTCTCCTCGGTGGCATGAGGGCCACACGAAACTCGTCTATGAGGTTCACCAAACCTCAAGGACATATGGAGGAGCAGCCTGTCCAACCTCACCACTTGACACGATCATCCGCTCCACCTCCATGCGCTCCGTGGTATTCCAATGGGTTTATCATCAAGACGGAGGAGGAGGAGAAGAAGCTCGCTCGCCTTGAGTAGAGGCTTGTAGTGAACGTCGACTTCGACGACCAAGCTCTCCACATATTGGGTTTTTATACGAGACACCGGTGCAATTCTCTAATGGAGTGTCGGCAAACACCCACAAGGAATTCGCCTAGGAAATTCTCATGACCATGGCGTATCCTTGATGAAGGAGTACTGAGTCTCTCATTCCGTTTGGAGGGATCCCACAAGTGGAGAAGAAGGAAGACACGTCGGAAGGGTAACCTTGATCAATGGTGCTATGACTAGCACCTTGATGGGGTAATCTCCTTTCATCCATGGGTTGTAATCGATCTTAAGATGTGATCATACCTTGTTGGGTTATCTATCTATAATCTTGTATTGAATATACTTTAATGCTTAAGGTTAGCTACCATGCCGTAAAGGGAGTAAGGGTCTCAATGCTTCCTTGGATCCATTCAACACAATCCCCGATAGATTAGATTGGTTTTCATGTTCGAAATGATTGCATGTTCTAGTATCGTAGACCCATGGGCGAGTGTCTCCTATTTTCAAAAGGGAGCTCCGGAACAAGTGGATGTGCATGAAGGCACATGGGAAGGTTTTTGGAGTATGATCACGGGAGGAGACCATCAACGAAGAAATACTATCCGGAACCCTATCATCCAAGTGTGTCACTTTTGTGCAAGTGGATTTTTGGGAGAATGAGAAAGACAAAGATAACCAACATGGAGTTGAATTGGTTTTACTCAGCTTTGATTGCCAGGCAGCCAACCGTCCCCACTCACCTCGGGATGTTACCTCTCTATGTTGGCTATCTCTTTGAAACCGGGTATTACAAGGAACCCGAATCATCTCCTACCTGGGACCTCCCTAGGGATATGAAGAAAGGAAAATTTAAATGAAGATGAGAGAGGAGCCTTCAAAGTGGCCAAAGTAAATTTGCCCCTATCGGATGGAAGGTTTCTTGAGGGGAAGAAGATCGGTTAGAGGAAGGACTTCTTGTGCCGGCAAAGGAAAAAAATAAAAGAGAAGGATTGTAGGAGAAGGTTTTTCCACGGCCCAAGAAGGAGGTGCACAACAAAATTATGTCACACCATTGGGAGGAACCCCGATGCCGCTGAGTTACTACGGTGGTGTACCAATGCAAGCATGGGGGAGTGGTGCAGCCATGCCCCCACCAAATTTTGCGGTGCCCAACGTAGCCTTTGCGGAGCCATATGCACACCTTCCTCAATCACAACAAAATGTGGCCACCATTGGAGGATACGCTGCAAGAAACATTCAAATTATTGCAGCCATCCAAACCAATGCAAACTAAATGGGTGAATGAGATGCAAACATCGCTTATGAGCTTTGACACCTTCACCTAGTACCGTCGGACAATTCATAGGAGGAGTAGTGCATTCCTATTATGAGTAAGGGTACAACAACCAAGACTATCAATATCAACCACCGGCGGAAGATTAGAGAGAGGAGGAGCTTTAGCTATCTTTCCTTTGCCCCCTTTTCTTTAGTTTTCAGCTTGTTTGCGCCTATGTATGCGTAGTATTTTCAGTCGTACTTTAATTTTTAGTTTTTACTTTAATTTTCAGCATGTGTGTTAGTTTTTATTTTCATTATGAATAATGTCACCACCTAGTGTTTACCTTTGGTCAAGTTACAAAGTTTGTGCCATGATGATATATGATTATAATTGCCGCTTTGTTTATCTTTGTAATTGATTTATGCATGTTTAAGCTAGTGCTTAAAAATACAAATCTGAAATTATCTAAATGCTAACTTAATCTTTAGCGGAGGTTATGATAAAAATAAAGACCCATAGTGTTTTATGTGCTCCCAAGTTTTAGATGGATTAAAGATGATTTATTTTTGTTCTTAAATGTAAAGCTAACCTTGTCATAAATACCACTTGCGTGTTGCTCTACCTATCCAGAGCCATATAAATATTTGAGTGCAAAAACTTAGTATACAAGGTTTATTTTTGGGTGAGTTATTTCAGGCCTTGATTTCTCTGGCCCGAGACTGAGAAGCTGGTCATTCCGTTTTTGCGTATCTATCTTTTTGCTACCCTTTTTATCCGTGCACTGTGTATCCCCACATCGGAGATCTCACAAACTCGCCGGATATCCACCCTTAAAACCAAATATCATCTTTTGTGTTTACCTCCTTGACCACAACCTATCGTTGAGTATGGATCATCAATTCAAGGAAGATCGATGGTGCCAAGATTGAAGATTTCAAGTATCTCTCCAAAGGAAAAGTATTTCTGGTACCTACCTTATTTATCGCCTCTTTGCTCGAGGGCGAGCAACATATAAGCATGGGGGAGGAGGTAGGTACGGTGCAATTTTAGAGTTCAAAGGGGAGTAAATAAAAAAATTCAAAGGGGAGCAAAATAAAAAAAATCAAAACTCTGATGTGAAAGTCTCGTGACCGAATGTATGACAAAAAAATGAATGAATGAGAAAAAGAATGAAAGAAAGAAAGAAAGAAAGAGGAGAAAAAGAGAAAAATATGAGTATGTGCAGAAATAATGTAAACTCCCCGGTTCTCTAAAGTGCATTAGGAAATTCAAGGCTTCACGATTAAAAGATCCATACTCAATTTTCCAACCATGTGCAATCCGATAATGAGGACTTCCTTTGTGCCTCGGGATCACTCTTTTCCATTTGCACATGTCCACCTATCTCAAGCGTGTGTATTTTTCTCTTCCCCCTCCTTGATTTAACATTATTTTCCAATGACCTTTTTGATGAGTCTCGGTAAGACCATGAGAAGCTTGTCTTGTTTTGACAACATCTCATTTATAATATCTTGGTAGGACTAAACTTTCCCAAAAAGCTCCATATAAAGCCTACCACATATATGTGTGTTATGAGAGGGAAAGGAGTAGAATAATAGGCTTGAGAGACAAAGATGAGATGAGAGTTCATGAGCAAGATGCAAGGTGGTTTAAATTTGTGAACTTGGTTTAGCCCTTTTTCATCTTGTTCTTTATTTCAAAATTTCTGACATCCATTTGAATTTTGGGAGCATGTTAATACTTGAGGGATAAGCTTAATTAAATATCTACCCTCCGTAGGGATGAAGGCTAGTACATTATGGAACTTTAACGAATTAAACTTTTGAGAGCATTATGTTTTTTTCATGTATGATCAAGTGCAAGGTTTAAACAATGAAGGGCAACGATGATATCCATCGAAGGCTTACTCGAGGACGAGCAAGGTTTAAGCATGGGGGAGCTGTTGACGGTGAAAATCCGTCAACCTAGCCATGAGTTTACCTTCGGTGTTGGCATGACTTTTGTGTCTTATCCATTGGTACTAACCCCCGTGGTATAACAAGTTCACTTGTGCATGTCGGTTTTGGAGTTAAGTGTTTACGTAGGGTTTTAACGTTGAAAGCAAGACTTCCGAGATAAGTTCATTAAGCTCCTCATCACAAGACCTTGAATCCCGGTACAAGTCAAGTAATGAAGTGAACATGACTCCAAGAGCCCAAGGACCAAGCCCGAGAAGATGACAAACTCCGAGGACCTAGCCAGAAAAGTGCTGAATCTTGCAAGACAAGGAGCTTCGTCCAATTCGGAGGGAAACCGACGACAAGGGCCCACATGCAAAAGGGGAGAGGATCTAGAAGACTCAGGAAGCAATACCACACGAAGGAGGACACGGGCTGGGCCTGGATGGGCCCAGGCCGGTCGGCCCAGCCTGATCCAGGGCCCAGTCGGCCTCCCCTTTGACCTAGATGCCTCTCGGGCTATTTATAGCCCCCTAACCGAGAGCCACGCATCAACCAATTCGTCATCCTCCGCCGAGGAGCAGAGAAGCTTGAGGGACACCATCTCGGAGATGAGGGTCGTGCTAGTTGTCTAGGGTCTCCCTAGCCGACGTGGGAACCTTGCATGGAAGACCACGTCGGAGCTCCGGAGTGAGGATCAAGATCGAGGTAGGGCTCTGGTGGTGATCTTGTTCATGTAATCATTCATGGTGAAGTCTTTAAGTGAATCCGATTTCTAGCGATCAAGTGCCTTCTCGATGATTTTGTTTTCTTCTTGGTTTTGCTTCTTCTACGATCTATACTTAAGATAGATTACATAGGGTGCTCTTGTAGCTGCGGTGGCTAGAGGTGCATACCGGGCCGGCCAAGTGTTTTCAACTTGTTCTTATCGAACTCGCCCTAGACTACCCACATGAGTAGGGATACGTTGTGACAGAACGGGGATTCCAAAAGGCGGGCGTTTTCAGAGTCGGATGGAAGGCCACGATTTAAAGATGCTTTTAATGAGATTCGCTTTTCTATCTTCATATATCTTGTTTGGAGCTACAACATAAGCATGATCTAGACTCTCTAGATCGGTTATCTCTTGCTTTCTCTTGCTACCTCTTTAGTAGATTAGATTAGATTCGTTTTCTTTATGAGTTAGTAGATTGGATGCAACTTGTCTTCATAGGATAGCTTGCCTTGCTTTACTAGATTCAATCCTTGCGTTGCACATTGTTCCACGGATTCGATACCTTGGGTTCACCACTCGAGGGAAGAAGGGTCCCTTGACTACGACGGGAGACTTGTCTGCTTGCAAGTCTAAACGAACTTTGATACAACTATTAACAGTCAACAACTACTTACTCCACTAGCCATGAGATCTCTAATGATGGAAGTTGATGAACATTATGCTTGATTAATTGTATTGTACAACCTTGTCTGTACTAGATGGCTAATTTTAGTAAAGGTTAAACCCACTAGAACTTGTGCTATAATCTTGAAGGTAAGGACATACTCTTTGTTACTTTTCAGCAAAAGAAACCCAGTGGCCTAAAAGCCTTTCATGTCTAGAGTTGGTAAAGTAGTTATCACCGACGGGTAAGTCTTGCTGAGTATTAATATACTCAGCCTTGCTATAATATGTTGATCCAGGTAATGCTTTCGGTGATGTGTGCCCGGAGAGATCCCGCCCAGCTGGGAGCTGGAGTGGGTGGAGGATGACGACTGAAGGCATCATGGCTGGCCTCCCGTGGTGTTCTCGCTTTCCACTTAGTTAATTCCGCTGTTTCAACAACTCTGAACTACGTCGTTATGAAAAAAAACTCCGGTTTGTAATAATTAAACCCCTTGGGGTAAATTCGGATGATAATTTATGTTGTATCTCTGGACTCGCCTTCGTGTGAGTTTTAATGCATATATATCGATCCTTGTTGCTATATAAGTGATTTACCGGGCGTTAACCCGGCGACTAACGACAGGATGATACTTTATTACTGCTTAATGACCAAAGTGGATTGGTTTAGGCGGTAGTACGGTATTTTCCTGGGCGGGTTGTCACAGTATTTCAAAAGTTTATTGCAACTATCTATGGATGCTTGTGCATTTAAGTTTAGAAGTTGTATGGAACCTTAGATGCATGATCCCTAGGTACCTGTGTCCTTACTAGTATGATAGGTCGATAGCTGCTAAGCTATGGGACCGTTACAAGTCGGGTGATGATGTCACTCACGAGAATAGGTTCCTAGGTAGGAATCATAAGATCTCCTTAAATGGATTTCTCATGTGGTAAGAGCATGTTATATGGACTCCGGTCCAATGGCTATCGTGGATTAAGTGTTTGAACGTACTAAGCACTTGTCGGGAATGGGACCGGTAAGCCTAGTACCTTAATGAGACGGTTAGGGATTTAACTGTCACTACTCTTGGGATGTGTCTCACGGCTAGCTACCGGTGGTGTATGGTGAGTCCGGGTGCCTCGCGGGGTATACCAGATAGCCTGCACCAAAGACTGTGGCCTTTTATCCCGACCCGAGGATTTTTGGGAACCGTTTGGTGGTCGTCTTCGCGGGGGCATCCCACCGTGTGTTTAGGACTACCTTGCAAGGTTTGAATCAATCGATTGTCGGCCTCTCACCGTTATCTGAGACTACTTACTCCACTAGCCATGAGATCCCTAATGATGGAAGTTGATGAATATTATGCTTGATTAATTGTATGGTTCAACCTTGTATGTATTAGATGGCTAATTTAGTAAAGAATAAACCCACTAGAACTTGTGCTAAAATCTTGAAAGTAAGGACATACTCGTTGTTACTTTTCAGCAAAAGAAACTCAGTGGCCAAAAAGCTTTCCATGTCTAGAGTTGGTGAAGTAGTTATCATCGATGGGTAAGTCTTGCTGAGTATTAGCATACTCAGCCTTGCTATAATCTGTTGCTCCAGGTAATGCCTTTGGTGATGTGTGGCCCGGAGAGATCCCACCCGGCTTAGAGCTGGAGTGGGTGGAGGATCACGAATGAAGGCATCATGGCTGGCCTCCCGTGGTGTTCTCGCTTTCCACTTAGTTTAATTCCGCTGTTTTAAAAACTCTGGACTATGTTGTGATGCCAAAAGCTTCGGTTTGTATTAATTAAACCCTTCGGGGTAAATTTCTGTTGTTAATTAAGTTGTATCTCTGGGCTCGCCTTCGCGTGAGCTTTAATGCATATATGTCGATCCTTGTTGCTTATAAGTGATTTACCGGGCGTTAACCCGACGACTAACGACAGGATGATACTTTATTACTGCTCAATGACCAAAGTGGATTGGTTTGGGTGGTGGTATGGTATTTTCCTAGGCGGGTTGTCACACTCGGGTGCTCACACAAAGATGGCACTCAATGGGAGACACATGACCGTCTAGAAGCAAGCTTCAAGAATAACAAACACGAATCGATGCCCGGAGATGCTTCAAGTGCTCTTGAGATGAGGGAATTCAAAGGGGCTCTAAAAGCTTCTCTATCTCTCACTAGGAATCATTCCTCCAACCAAACCCTAGATCAAAGAAATCAAGTTTTGGCTCTAGGAGGGAAGGGAGAAGTGGAGTGAATGCTCAAGGGAGTGTTTGTCCCGTGGTTGGTCAGCATTGAGTGAGGAGGAAGAAAGGGCTATAAATACTAAGCCCTGAAAACTAGCTGTTATTGTGCAAAACCCGCGACCCTTGGTACTTCCAACCTCGGGTCGATACTACCGAGGGGTTGCCGAGAAACCCAACTGTGAAGGCATATCGGTACTACCGATGGCCTGGCTAAAACTTTCCTTTGAAGCCATATCGGTACTACTGACCCTAGGTCGGTACTACCGACAAAGGCTGGGAAATAAGGGAAAGCATAGCAAACGTGCACGAGTCGACTCTGGTTTCTTCTCACTCACTTAGGTCATCTCCTTAAGCACTTTTAGCATCTCTTGGCGGTCAATTCGCATCCCCCTCTATAATACGGTATTTCCTATACTCAAATTCAAAATCAAAATCAATTTAAGCCTTGACTTGAGTTGAGAATGCTGAATTGGAGTTGGGGGCCTTCTTTTGGTCAAAACCATGATTTTCAATAAAGTAAATCCTGCACACATCTTATTCAAACATTAAATACAACAAATTGTGTTTGTCACATTCACCAAAACAATTAGGGTCCAAGATGCACTTTCACAACCGCTCATTCTTTTTCCTCCTGAACCTGGCGAGCGCAGCCACCGATGCACCTCCTCTCCCACCCCGCCTTCCTATACCATGTCCAGCGGCTTCGCTGAATTCGCAACCACCACCCTCTACCTCCCTAACCTGACTTCGTCGGGGAGCTCACCGTTCCTCCCCAGCGCCACCCTCCTCCCCCGTCTCCGACGGCTATTACCGTCGGATCCGGCTGGCAGCCGCTCCCCCTCCCCCCACCCCCCGCGCGTGCTGATCTGGTGGGCTCTCATCAAAGAAAAACAGGGAGGCTCGTCGGAACCCTGCTTCCATCACCGTGAGCTTCTCCCCCACCCTGACCTGACCCGACTGCCTCTTCTGCCGCCAGGGCCTTAAGCCGCCCCACGAACATCCCACCGCCTAGCCTCCCTACTCCCCTAGCCGGCCACCTCAGTTTATAGTCGCTGGGGTTGGAGAACAAAAAGGGATAGGGGGGAAGCAACGGCATGGGGTTGGAGAAGATGGAGGAAAGAAGGAAGCGGCAGCTGACAAGTAGGTCCCACAGACGTGCTGCTTTGTTGTTGTTTTTTTGTCGCTGAAGCGATATATAGTCGTGACGCTTTTCAACAAAAGGATCCTTTTTTGAGAGGTGCGTGCTCTGTTCCCAATCCAATGGACGCCATATGGCAACGAACTATAGCTTAAAAATTAAGAAGCCAATCAGCCGCGCTCTCGTTCAATTCCCCGACGAATCCCTCGATCCGCCGCCAAGCACAGTCAAGCACCATGCGGCCAGCATCGATGGGCGAGATCGCCCTCGGAATTTCAGTGATTCTTCATCAGCAGCAAATACATTCATAAGGACAAATTTGCTATCAAGTTGCAAATTGCTAATCATCTTTACAGCAATTTGATAAAAAAAACTTACGGTAATCCATATGACTATACATTGGACAGCGGACACGACCTTCGCAGTTTAGTATTATACGCCTCGATTCTAAATTATTTTTTGTTTTTGCTTTTCTAGATTCATAGCTTTTTACTATGCACTCAAATATATATTATGTCATGTAGCAAAATATAAAAGTAAAAAGTTATAAAAAAAAGTCAAAACGAATAGTAGTGTTGTGCTATGGCAAAGCCTAACACGAACAATAACTAAACAAGTCGAATTGAAGACTCGAATGGTAATGGATGAAAACTCAAACAGTGTAATTCCCAAAAGTCGATCCCTTTATAAGTGTCGGTCGACCTCTTTTTATAGGAGGGCGGACTTTTACATTCCAGCCAGAAACAACCTTGTGTTAAACGAATCATTTTAGAATGTGCTAGGCTAAATTTGGGATCTCTCCATTGGGTCTTCTCGTAATCGGCGCTTTCCTGATTCTGTGCCGCAAATCACGGCACTTTTTCCAGTACAAGCACGTGCGATTGTTGGGCGAAGACCATCGATTCGGAAATGCCCTCCGTCTGGTCAATCCTGTTACCTGAAAGCATTCGTTGGAAAAAAATATGGAAAGCAAAGTATTAGTGCTGGTGAAACCAAAGTGAAGGCAAGGCAAAAATTCGCCTTGATACGAGGATTCAACCATCGGGGTTCGTCTTCAAGAAAACTGAAAGTGATATATCACATTTGAAAACGAAAACTAATTGTCGCTGCGCTCTTTCGGGCGACGAAAGGTACCCAGCAAAAACTTCGACACCAAAGAAAAACGAGAAGATGAACGTTTTCGCGGGCTTCGCTATCGCGTAACAAAAGAATTTGTTTTCAACGAGGCTTTCGTGAGGGTAAAAAATGAAAACCTGTTGTAGTCGATTTCGAATCCCCCAACAGAAACCCCTCGGAGGCGAAAAACTTGCGAGGTCAAAAGTTTGAGCCACCGACACAAAGGATTAGAGAATCGAAACTAAAGAAAACGTCTTCCCCACCGCCGAATGCGCTGGAAAACTTTTGGTGAATTACCATTTTGCCCTCGTTTTACAGGTGGCCTCCACGATTCGACTATTGCTTTTCCACCGCCTAATAGAGGGAGTCAGCGGTGAATTCGAACTCTCGTCACTTTCAACCTCCCCCCCCCCCCGCCTCAGACTTTTCAAATCTTTGGTTCTTTGCTGATGTCTCGCTTTGCGGGAGTTAGAAACGACGACAGATTTGCACGAAAAGGGTTAGTTCGAGAGCTTGAAAGATGCAAATTGTAGTAATCATTTATTGGTTCAATTGGTTTGAGATTGAATTTTTATATAAATGACTCGCATTAGGCACATTGCAAAGGTGATGGAAAATGAGGGCTTGCGTCAAATTGCGAGGTGCGGCCTACTTCACTAGTCGATGCAGAAGCTACTGGGGAAGCATCATCCTCGTCTAGATGGGAATCTAGTAAGATTTCTCGCTTTGATGGGTCTGCTAGCTCTCGAGAGAGCGGCGGTTCTTCATCCAATTCCGATAGCAATGAAAGTACACTACTGGATTCCCCTTAGTTGCCGTGAGCCGGTTCCCCACGATAAAGAGCGGTCCACCGACGGCAACCTATTTGTCGAGAGTTGCCACCGGTAAAGGGCTCACGACACTGTTTGGACGGCAAGCAGCATAGTTGTCGTGAGCCTACCTGTTGACTCACGGCAAACGTGTGCCATGAGTGGTTTATAGCTCACGACACAGGTGTCTAACAGGAGGTGTCTTAACGGCTCATTGTGTCGTGAGCCTGACGGCGAGCTCACAGCATAGGTGCCACATGTGGTAGCTTCTCAGGTGAGTGACGTTAGGTGTGTGCCGTGAGCCGAAATCTAGCTCATGACACAGAGGTTCCGTGTTGCCGTGAGCCTATCCTTTGCTCACGACATAGAGTCCATACGTGGCAACTTCCCAGGTGAGGTGACGTCGGTTGTGTGTCGTGAGCCGGACACTTATCTCACAACACAGAGTACATGGTTGCTGTGAGCCATTCTATTTACTCATGGCAAAGAGGCAATTCCCTCCTTCCAGGTTGCACAACTTTGCTGTGAGCACAAGCCAAAGCTCACAACATATGCGCTATAGCTCACGACATAGGAGCATTAGCTCACTGCAAAGTGGTGTTTTTGTTTTTTTATTTTTTCCAGAACCATATATGCCACCTCAAATTCGATACAATATCACACGCAGTTCAAATATCACCATAATCATCACAGGCAATTTAAAATACCACCAAACCAACATAGGCAGTTCAAATATCACCATATCCATCACATAAGTTCACATATGCATCACATAAGCTCACATAAGCATCACAGACAATTTAAAGTCCATGAGTCCACAAATGCAACGTAAGTCCACAACCACTAGTCCAAATGCATGTAAAGTCCATAACTCACTCCTGCGGCGATGGCCTTGGCTGCGGCGAGTGCTCTGGTGGCTGCTGCGACGACGCAGTCGCTGACCCCCCAGCTGCCGGCGGCGGCGGCCATGTGTAACCTGGTGAGCTGGTTGGCAGCAGCCCCATGCCCGGTAGAACATGCGGCCACGACGGCCACGTGTAAGTAGACTTGTGAGGCGCTTGCCCCCACGCTCCACTCCCAGGGACCAACAGAGGCCGCTGAGACGACAACACGTCATGTGCAACCGGACAATCATTCGATGATGCCGACATATTCTGCACAAAATTTTAAGCCAAAAACATGGAAGTACAACATTCTAAGTATGTCATTGAAAGAATGAAAGTTCTATATGAATATGAGAATAAATCTACATTTGTAAGTCATTCTAGGTTTCTAAGTCATTCTTGGTTGCTTAGCTCTCTAAGTCACTACCAGAAATGGAAAGACAAGTGGGAAACAAACTGACCGGAGTACTCCGAGTCAGTCTAGGAGGAAATACGAGCCCGGGTGGACAAGGGAGTTGCACTAGTGGTTGTGTCCGAGCAATCAACAAAGTAAGACCTTGGACATACTGAAGCATTGCCTGCATCTGTTGCGTATTGGCCTCGACATACTGCTACATTTGTTGGTGGTCGCTCTGTCATTTAGCCTTCTTTTGTGCAAGCTTGGACTACAATTTTTGATCCCAACATTAGAATACAAAGCAAAAATATATGAAGCATGGTCATTGAATGACGTATATAGACATCTAATTACAGTGACTGTCTCCAGCAAGGACTCAGCAACGGTCGGTCATCGTTGTACAGGCGGAGCTGAGCTCGTGCTCGAGCTTTCACCACCAGGAGACTGGGAACCTTGGCCGGGTCGAGGATGCTGTCGCCCACAAAGTACCGACCATGCTGCTTGCCATGTCTGATCCTCATTATGACTTCTCCATGAAGGGGTGTCGTCTTCTGATTGATCTCTGGCCCATGGACCTCCCTTGTCGTTGTGTTGTAATGAACGATGCGGGGCTGGATCGTCGGGTAGGTGTACGCCTCGGGTGGGTCTGCCTCGTTGTAGGTGATGTCCGACATCGCCTTGCCCTTGTGAGACAAAGCATATGCCTCAAGCTGGGAGCAAGGCTGGCCACTGTGTGCCCGGGACTGTGACAAACAACAGGATTGTCACAATTAATGCAAAATTGTGACCATTGCAATAAAGAAATAAATTCACGTACCCATCTAGCCGCATATTGCCTTAGGTTTAGGTTGCCTTGATGGTGTGTCGGACCTGCCATCTTCAAACGCCACTCCCGGCACTCGAGGTGCATCTTGTCCCACTCCGAGTCAAGCCACCTGTCCACTAGCATTGCCCAAGCCCGCCGATTGCCGCTACACCAACACAGTGGCACCTGCACGTCATCAAGTCGTCGCCATATCAAATTGATCATACGTGAACGATGAGAAGTTAATATTGCAATGAGATGTTCTTTACCCTTAACCATTCATCTCTGGGCAGCTTCTTGTTTCTTGCCTGCTCTTTGGTGATTATCTGGTTCTTGTGCTTTGCGAAGTAGAACACAACAGTGCCCACACGTGCCTCATAAATCATATCATGCACTAGCTTTTGACAGGCATTCCTCGCCGCCTCATTCACCCTTTCCAGAGAGCCCGCCTTACATCTTTAGAAATTTTGCATATACAAGTGTTGTCAATACTTTAGAAAAATGCAAAGTAAACCCGATTTATTGAGATTAGCAATGTTTTGCGAGAAAGACTTACCCATAGTTTGTTTACCACATGCCCGTCATTGGTATTGAAATTCTTGTTGTCTCGATCATCTGGATCGGTCACGCTAACATAGTGGTCAAACGTCTCTGCTAGGTCCTCTCGGTCCCCAACCTCCACCAACCCCAGGTCAGTGAATCATGCACAAAATATCGAGGATGCCATTGGGAAGACGTGAGTGATGACCTAGAGCGACTACCCTCTATCCCCTGCAAAATTGATTCAGACAAATTAATAGTTTCAATTGTGAAAGTTCAAAGTAACTAATGAAAAAGCATTGGTAAATTACCCTTTCCCATCAGGTGCAATCATCGGTCGTTCCGCAAGAGGTACAGAATGTGTCGGAAGCATCGCAGGGCCTCGCAACCAGATCTTCCCAGCCCCCTGCTCCCCATCCTCCTCCTCCTCCTTCCCCCCTCTCCCTCTCCCTCTCCACCACTCCCACTCCCACTCTCCTTATCCCTCTCCCTCTCCCTCTCCCTCTCCCTCTCCCTCTCCCTCTCCAGATCCAGATCCTCCTGCATATGCCTCAGCTTCTCCGCCTCCCTATCCTCCCTATCACTCTCCTCCCTCGCAGACTGTGGCACCATAGGAGAGGGACGTGATTTGCGAACCGCCCTTCCTCCAGACAACGAAGAACCAAGGGGGAGGGTGACTGTAGGATCTAGGATACCAACTAGAGGAGGGTGAATAGGCGGTTTAAAATCTAAAAGCACAACACTAGAGAAATTTAATTAGAACCACAAGGAGAATTAAATCTCTACCTGTTCTATTCCTATGTTGGGGGTTTGCGGCCTAGGGTGACAAGATATAATTCAATCTCTAGAAATTAAATGCTCAAAGTAAAGTGCTTGAAAGGAAATTGAGCAAAGAAATAACCAAGCACAAGAGACGAATTTTATCCCGTGGTAACGATGACTTGCCGGTCACCCCTAATCCACGTTGAGGTGAATTCAATGTTCAACCGCTCCTCTATCAAGACATCGCTTGATCTTGAGTCGGTTAGAACCGAAGAACCACTCCACACCTCAATTCCACTAGAGTTCCTCTTTACCGCTCCGGTGAGGTGAGCTCAATACCTCTCACAACACGAAATCCGGAGCCACGCACAATCTTCTTGCGAGCTTCAATGGATTCTTCCACCACCAAGCCGTCTAGGAAGCGGCAACTTCCAAGAGTAACAAATCAACCACTTGCTTGATGATTCCCTAGTGCCACAAAGATCAAAACCTTGATGCAATGCACTAGAGGTTCTCAATCTCACAAAGAATGCAACCACTAAGCCAAGTGAGTGAGAGAGAGGAGAGGGAGAGCTCTACAAGGGAGTATGGACCTTTCAAAGTGTCAAAAGAGGCTCTCCAACCCCGGGCTTGGAGTATATATACTCCCCCTTCCCGTTACTAGCCGTTATGGGCAAAACGCGTACCTCGCGTACTATCCGCGATGCCCTCGCGGTATGTCCAAGTTTGAATTCCAATGGTAAAAACGCGAAGTCAACGGCTGGCAGGACTGGCAAGTTGGGCCAAGCGGACCGTCCACCAGGACCCCGTGGACTGTCCGCGGGCAGGCCGCAGACCGTCCGCCCGGTCCACCGAGCTGCACCCTGTTCTGTTAAGAATAACGGATCGTCCGCCTGGGGTCCGCGGACTGTCCGCCTGGAAGCGTATTTTCTCGAAAACTTTTGCCGAAAATCTCAGATATTAAATAAATATCAAATACTCGCGGACCGTCCGCCCCAAGGGTCCGGACTGTCCGCCCAACACTTGAAAACTGATTTTTCTTAAGATTTTCAATGAAACCCTTTTACCAAGAGAAATCGCCACTCATCTAAATGCAATGCATGCAAATTTTTGATCCAAGTGGCACTATGGAAAGTCAAGCCAATGAAATTGATCCCTCTTAATAGTACGGCCATCTATCCTATCAACCCGGTCATTTAACATCCTCTAATCACCTTATGACCGGCAAAAAATAAAAACCTATCTTTTACCTTTGCCTTGAGCTCTTTCCAACATATGCCATACAAGACTTCCTCGTTCATACCGCATGAGCTCATCATTTCACCAGACTAACCTATTCTTATAACTCAAATAAAAATGTTAGTCCATAATGATTGTCATTAATTACCAAAACATGAATTAGGGGCCTAGATGCCTTCAGTGACCTCCGGCGACCAACCCTCCCTCCTCCTCCAGACGGAGGTGCACGCTCCGGAGTGGGTGACCTCCTGCGACCCCTCCTACCACTTGCCCCGGAGCCCTCAGCCGTCTCTGAGCAGTCACGGCCGCTACGAGGGCACAACTCGTTGAGGTTCTTCATCACCCCGCGACCCCCGCGGACGCCTCCGCCTCTACCGCCGCGTGCCCTAGGCATCTTTGTTCAATCAACTACAAAAAAGAGTAAAGCAAGTATTATTACATGTACTAGATAGCAAAGAGTACAAGTACTAAATAAAAAAATATTTAATGAAGTAAATACAACAGTACGATGGCGACAACCACATTCCAAATTTATAAAAAGAGAAATTTGCCTCAGGTAATTTTGTCTTTTCATATGACATTGAACTTAGAGCATAGATCATCAAAAGAACTAAAAAGGGTATTCATGGCAACATGAAAGCATGCGAGACATCCATCTCAACCATCATGTTATCACGACCGACCTGTTGGGTATGGATGTCTCGCATGCTTTGATGACAACCATGAGAAGCATATAATTGAATAACAAAAGCTCAAGGTCATTATATGTTACCCAACATGAAATTTGGGTAAGTTTTGATATCATCATAGGCATGAGTAAAGTTGAATTTAAAATCAAACAAAATTGCATCAGAACCACATTCCAAATTTATAGAAACAAAACAACGGCACGATGGCCGACAACCATAGTCCAAAATAGTAATTTGCCTCAGATATTTTTTTTCTTGCACGGACCTTGAACTTAGAGCATAGATAATCAAAAGAGGGTTCATGATAGCCATGGAACCGTGAGAGATGTCCATCCCAACCAAGTTGTTTCTTGGGAATGGACGTCAACCATGGTTTGATGACAACCATGAGAAGCACATAACCAGTACAACACAAGCTGAAGGTCATCTTATGTTACCCAACATAAAATTTAGGTAAGTTTTGATATCAACATAGGTGTGAGTAAAGTTGAATTTAAAATCAAACAAAATTTCAACAGAATCACATTCTAAATTTATAGAAACAGAAATTTGCCTCAGATATTTTTTACTTGCATGGACCTTGAACTTAGAGCATAGATAAGAGGGTTCATGACAGCCATGGAACCATTTGAGAGACATCCAGCCCAACCAAGTTGTTGCTTGGCATGTGTTGTGGGGTAGCGAAGCTACCTAGCACGAACAATGAAAGGGAACAAAAAGCTCAAGAACCAAAACCAAAACTTAAACACAAGTAGAAGAAAATCAAAAACTCTTTCTCAACAGTGAATTTCTCAAAAGTCGATCCCCTTTACAAGTGCTGGTCGGCCTCCTTTTATAGGAAGACGAACGGACTTTGTACATACCGAGATTGCCCTCGTGTAAAACGAATCAAAATGGAA
Organism: Cenchrus americanus; assembly: GCA_947561735.1. NCBI lineage: Eukaryota > Viridiplantae > Streptophyta > Magnoliopsida > Poales > Poaceae > Cenchrus > Cenchrus americanus. Next base: position 113,749,906 of record OX387240.1, read on the forward strand.
TGTGCTAGGCTAGTTTCAGGAGGTCTCCAACTAGGTCTTCACATAATCGGCGCTCCGTGATGTCACGCGGCAAATCACGGCGCCTTTCCCGGTGTCAACACGTGCACTTGTCTGGTGAAGACCTTGAACTTTTTGGAGATGTGCCCTTCGCATAGCCCGCTGACGCACCTGAAAACACATTCTGAAGCTAGATGGTGAACACACTAGAAGTTAGGCTGACGAAACCCCTAGGCGAAACCCAAGCTATAGATTGTTACGATTGTAGGATTCGCCCCCGGGACTTTGTCGCAAGGAAAACCAAACCACTTGGACGAAAAATCTAATACTCTAGGCTGTTAGACCCACTCTACAATTTTGCTTGTGACGAAAGGCACCCGACGAAAAATGTGACCTGGAAAGTAAAAAGGAACTAAATGGCTCCAGGGGTTTCGCGGTTAAGCCTTTCGAATCATAGTTGATTAACTGAAACAATCTCACAATTTAGAGTATGAAAGGCTCGATTCCGAATCCCCCCAACAGAAGCCCCTCGGTGACGAGGCATTTGCGTTGCTGCAAACTTGAGCCATCGAAACCTATGGATCGAGAATCGAGGAAAAAGAAAACGTGTTCCACAGCATTGGTTACCGAAACTTCCACGCGAATTACCAAAAAGCCCTCGTTTTTTTACCATTGAGTTCAAACTTTTGACCGTTGGGCTCGAAATTTTGACCGTTGTGTTTCACCGCCTATAAATAGAGGGGGTCGACGCTGCTGTCAACCTGCTATCACTTTCACCCCCTCCTCTCTTGTTTAGATTTAGCGATTGGCCCCCTTGCCTTCGCTCCCTGCGAGTTGCTTCTGCGAAGGTTTTTGGTCGTCTTTGAAGATTAGCTTTCATCCTACAAATTACATCTTACAGTTTTTGCCTTTTGCGATGATACATTTTGAGATTAATATTTCATAGGCACATGGCTCACGTTAGGCACATTGCTAAGGCAATGGAAGGAAAAGGCCCCCCTCAAATCACAAAGATAAGCCCGCTCCACCAGAAGTTGCGAAAGCTACCCTGGCATCCTCTTCTGCGGCGTCTAGCTCGGAGTCTGGTAAGATTTCTGGCCTGGATTGGTCTGCTAGCTCTCGCGAGAACGGCAGTACCTCGTCCACCTCTAGTAGCGTTGAAAGTAATGATTCAGGTAGCGGAGGGTATGTCGAAATAATGCTGAGCGACACAGATGTAAAAAAGCATGCTGCCGATGTGGAGGAGGGCGAGATTGGAGAGGAGAGCGACGCAGCTATTGCGGAGGAGTCTGGGGAAAGCTAATAGGAGTGAAAGATAATCCCCAAGATCTAGTTAAGCAAAAAACTTGTTTCATGGGTCGATCCTTGATGACCCAAGCCGACCTGGATGCGCTGCGACTGGAGGGTTGTTTCGAACCTGGCGTCTGCTGGCTACCTGGGAAAGAAACCATGCCGAAGCCTCGGAAGAATGAAAGTGTCGTATTCTGAGACTTTTTTCACGGCAGGGCTTCAGCTACCAGTGTCCAAGAGGTTTGTTGAAATATTGGCCGCTTACAACATGCAAATTCATCAGCTGACGCCCAATTCGATTCCTCAAATAATGAAGTTCTTATGGACTTGTCATACCTTCGCTGGGGACAATGATGTGGAAACCCTCGTTCGCCACTTTGAGATTCATTGGGCGAAGAGGGTGATAACTGTTGAAGATGAAGAGAAGGAAGCTCAATATGGATGCTACACCTTTCAGACGTAGCCCATCAACAGGAATCAAGCTCCGGTGAAGCTAGCCCCTGCGTACAAAAATAAGTGGGCCAATCGATGGACATCATATTGGGTTTACGCCCCTATTCTAGTGATCGGAAGAAATTCAAATCGAGAGGAGGTAACGCCTTATGACTTGGCAAGTCACATGGTTGATCTAGACAATGATTTGTCCCCTAAACTGACGATGGCTAGCCGCTCATCCGCTAGCACCAGTGCCTTCTTTCAAGCTTCTCATGTGATCACCACTTGGGATGCCCTTGAGGAATTTGTAGCTGCTGATATTTGGCCATGCCAGCCTCGGTGGGGTTCATGGGCGTTCAAAACCCAAATGTTGCTCGGGCTAGACTATGAAGTGCGAAGCCCCAAGTTCAATGTGAAACGTCTCGATGGAAAGTTAGATGAAGAGATCGTGGCCGAAGTTGAGAAAAAAGTTGTTCAAATGATCGGCAACTACACTCATAGAGAGTGGGAGTGTGCCCAAAAGATCTTGAAACATCAAGGCCGTGTCAATTGAGTCTTTGACAAGATGAATGTTTTGTACCCGCCGCGGCCGAGACCATCGACAGCCGGCAAAAAGATGCAGCCCCCAGGAAATATTGGGTATGAGCCCTTCGAAACCTCAAAGAAGAGCAAAACGAGCAAGGCGGCTGCTATGACGGAGGGTACTTCGAAGAGTATGAAATCCCAAGATGTCTTGGCCAAGGAAAAGGCGGAAGCTGCAAAAACCACCCTGCCCCCGCTTGTTGAAAAATCTTCCAAGTTGTTGAAAGTTAATGAGAACTTGATCCGATGCAAAACTGAGGCAGCGAAAGTGGCTGCCGCCGAAAGTGAAAAGAAAAAAGTTCATGACCCTTCTCCAGTAATTGAGCTTGAGAAGAAAACAATCTCAAAGAAAAGGGTTTCTAGTACATCAGAGTAGGAAAAACATGTTATTGCTGAAGAAGTGCGCCCTGAAGATGGAGAACCCGTTGGGAAAAGGGCACAGACGGATCCCTTTGTGGAGACGGATGAAGAGATTGATATCCTGTCGACTCCCCAGATTGAACCTTCAACCCGTTATCCCCCAAAAGGGAATGAGTTGAAGACGGCTAAAGAATTGCATGTTGATTCTTCAGCGGATCCGTAGGAACTGGAGGAGCGCGAGGCTATGGGAAAACGTGTGGAAATGATACAAAAGCAAATCATGATGGCCGGTTCGGCTTCCACGGAACGCGTTGCCGGTCTCATGGATGTGATTGATGAGACTGAAGAACTATGTTATATCGACGACAATACACTAATGACTTGTCCGCCCAATTCGATGCCCAAGGGGGACAAGGTGAAGGATAAAAGCACGGTCAAAGAGACGCCGGAGCAAGGACAAGGCTCAGGCTTGAAAGCGGATGACCCCATCGAGCTAGAAACTATTAATGCTGAGCAAGCCAGTTTGAAGTTGCCCTTGTCTCCTCAGACTTCGCTTGGTGATGCCGCGAAATGTGGCAATGGGGACAATGCGAAAGATGCCGCAATGTGCTCTCAGGAGGAGGACGCTTTGTCACTAGAGAACACAGGTATGTACCCTTGACTCATTTTCTTTCTGATGGAACACATGTTTTGTTCTGACTGCAAACTCATCGATTTTGCTTGCTGTTTCAGCTGCGACGACTTTGGTCGATTTGAGTGGCTAGGAAAACGATCCTTTCGCCCAACAACCTGTGTTGCCTTCTCTTGATTTGGGCATCGACCCCTCAGCGTCGAATCCGGCTACGAGTTTTTTTTAGAAAACCGTATTTATGTTTACATTCTGGATTCGACCCTTTGGGGACGCATTTCTAGACAACCTTCGTTGCCTTTTTGTATTAACCCGTTTCGTCTTGTTGCAATTGCAGACTTCTTGCATTCTTTGGGAGGACTGAGAGGTGATCAACTACTAGAGATGATGCAATCTTTGTTGTTGAAAGGCGTCACAGCTGGTCGAAAGGGTCTTGAGCAACTCGAAATTAAAATGAAGACTTCTCATGACGAGAAAACGGCGCTGGAAGAGGAAAATGGCAAACTACGTGAAGAGAATGAAAGACTGAAAGTTCAATCTCGAGAACTCACTGGCCAAGTTCAAACTTTGACCGGGCAATGCTCAAAGCAGAAAACTGCCATGGACGCCTTGAAGCAAGAGTTGGAAACAAGTTTGAAATGCTACGAGGAATGCCGGATGGAGTTGAAAGACATGTTTACCCAATACGATGCGCAAGAGGTTCTAATACAGGATTTGAACAATCTTGTCGTCGAGCTAAAAAGGTTGAAAGGTGAACTAAAAGATATCCTGGAGAAGAATGAGACTTACTTCCATCAATGGGGAGCATATTTGGCCACAGCCTATCGTTGAGTGCGCGAGCGATTCGGAGCCGAAGCCCAGGAGTTTAAAATTACTGACAACATTGGAAGCTATTGCCAGTGGATGACTAGCAAGCTTAAGCTTCTGCCTGATACCATATCCAAGGTTGGCGATTACGGGGTGACAACATGTTCACAGACCATTCTCCAGCTATTGGAGCAGAAAGGTTGTGAACACTTCAAGGCTTTCGGCGCTCGTGGTTTTGAGTTTCCCTCTCCTGATGAAATGCAACCCCGAGCAAGACAGCTGAGCTAATTACGAAGATAATCCTTCGTAACTTCTAGGTGAAGCTTGGCCGAGAGCATGCATGAAAGAAAGCTGTGGAACACCTGACTAAGGTTAAACTCCTTGCTTTGCCTTTTGTACGTCCGTTTGTTTTCACACTCTGAGGTTTGACGTCTTTGATACCTTTCCTTTCTCATAGTTTTATTTTGTCCAGGCAAAATAAACTATGGAATTGCGCGCCCACCGGGCGGTGCACGAGGCAGATGCAACGCCTGGACCCTATGGACCCTACAGGGCTTGGCCGCCGAAAAGGAACGATGATGATGGCAAATCAGAAGTACCCAGAGCCCCTACACGTGAAATGATCACTGATGAAGGGGTGCATGCAGATCCAATCACTGGAGAAAAGCTTGCTCCGTTGTAGCACGAAGGGTCACCCCCCGATTCGGATGCTAAACCTAATCCGGAGGATCAAAATCCCTAAGAACTTGGGTGATGTAATTTTGTTTTGTGCTTTTAAGAACTTATGATGTAAATCTTGTGCAAGTTGCTTTGATAGACGCCGGTCGAGGGCGTGATGTTGGAAGCGACCCCTGACGCTTTGAATCGTATTAACTCCGTTTAGTACCAAAAAAGCTTTTTGGAAAACTTTTTGGGAATTTTGTTGCTTGTGTCCATCGATGAGTTGTTACTCCCTTCGTTGCTTAGTGGCTAATGAACGATAATAGCCAAATCGCTCTGGTAGAAACTAAGGGGTGCGAAGCCCCTGTTGGAAAATGGAAAACGAGATTCCGATGGTGATTGCCTAGAACTTTCTTTTTCCAAAAAAACCCGTGTACTCAGAAAGACATTCTCGCTGCTTTCGATTATAGTTTGTCGGGGACAGCCCTAGGGGTCCCCTTAAACAACGGGGGAATCCTCACTTATAACCCGCAACAAAGCCAAAACACAATTTGCCTAACCCTGCAGGAAACGGCCCACGCCGCAGGGACCCCGACAGCCCATCAAGGCGGCCCTCTTAGAGATCCCCTCGAGCAGGCTCCGCCTCGCTCGAGGATGCGTGCCCCCTCGGGCGGGCTGCGCCCGTTCGAGGGACGAAGCACTTCCCTCGAGCGGGCTCCGCCTCGCTCGAGGGCTCGCTCCCCCTCGAGCGGGTTCCGCCTCGCTCGAGGGTACGTCCCGCCCTCGACCGGGGTCCGCCACGCTCGAGGGCGCCCCTCACGCGTGCGCCGGCCCCCGTACACGGGCATTTAACGCCACGACACCGGCGGGACGGCGCCATCATGCGCCGGGGCTCGCCCCCCGGTGCCGCCGCACCAACTCCCCGGGGAGGAGCCCATCCCCATCACCGTGGGGAGGGACGTGCGCCGCGGCCGGTGTCGGCCCCGTGACGCCGTGCGCCGCGCCGCACGGCTGACGCGCCGAGCCCTCGAAGGGGGGCCGGTTGCACCCTCGATTCACTTTCTTGTGACCCTACAGGGTTAGGTGAAGGCGCTAGGCCGGTGGAACACCATCCCTGCCACTGTAACGACGTGGCCGCCGTCCCCGCGCGTGCAGGCGCACGCCAGGCGCTGTAGCAACAACCCCAGCACTATGCAGCGCGTCGGGAAGGGACGCCGTTTTACCTACTCCTGTGCCCCGTACAGGCCAACGTCAGCACCTCCCTCGAGCCTATCAGAGGACATCGCCACCATCCGCCGCCCTTCTACCCTCGAACCGCCACTGTTCGGGTACAAGGTAGGCCATTATGGCTAGATCGCTGCGAGGATCGTCCGGACGGCCGCCCACTCTACAGCATAGCACGACGTGTTTCCCCACGTAGCTAGATAGCGCGGCGCGCATGTAATCCGCCTCACCCTTGATCTATAAAAGGGGGGGCGAACCCCCCAGCCGCGGGGGGACACACCCAGGAGCATACGAGACAGACGCAGACAGGAACACACCGCACACCACGTACTCATTCTCCAATTCTCCCACAATATCTTCAGCCACTCCTCCAGGGACTTGGAAGCCACGCTTCCTCTCCCGCCTTGCTTGTAGCAGCCCCACTACAGGCACCCTCGGTGCTAAGTAATATAGTGCCTCGAGCACGCCACTGCTGGACGTACGGCCCCCTCGGCCGGAACCAGGATAAAAACTCTGTGTCACTTGTTACTTAGCATCGACCATTGAGGGATAGACCTCGGCGCTTTCTACTGGTTAGTGTCGGGACCATATTCCGCACCGACGCTGGCGCCCACCGTGGGGGCGATCGAGCGCCGAGGTCATTCTCGTCAACTCCCTCCATGGTGATCCGCACCGAGTACCGTGGTACACGCCACCGCATGGGTAGCTCGGACCCCCTCCCGGCCCGGGTTCGAAATTCGCTTCGGGGGACCTAAATTTTCGGGCCACGGGGAACGGCTATCTCATGCGCCTCACCAACCGTGAGGAGCTCCGCGCGCGGCGCCGGGCCGGGTCGGCTCGGCCCCCGCCGCACGCACCACCACGCGCGCGACGCCCGCGGGCACGGACGCCGCGGACCCGTCGACGCCACGACGCCGTCGTCGCTCCGGGACGGCGTTCGCGCCGGGCGCGGTCCGAGCGGCGGTAGGCCGAGCGCGTCGCCACTCAACGCGGCGCGCCCGCCGTCACGATCGCCACCACCCCGGCGGGACGGCGCACGGTCTCCGGACCGCGCATCCCCATCGGGCTGCGTGGTGCCACGTCGGCCTACAATGCCAACGTCAACACCACGATGCGCAGGGTTCCGCCTGGCCGCCACGTCTTCGTCGCCAGGGACCCCGGCGCTTCAGCAGGGGACGAGTCGTCCCTGGGTTCCGTCGACGCGTTGACACTCGCCAACCGCCACGGGTACGCGGAGTGGGACTTCTCCGGCGTGCCGGACCCAGTCACGTTCCGGCGTTTTCTCGACGCTACGGATTGCGGTTCGGCCGCTCCGACGACTCCCGGCACGGGAGTTACGACCCCGCGCGGGAGTGCTACGCCGTCATCACCAACGACCCAGCCAATGCCACTGGCGCGGTGGGCGCCGGAGACGGGGGAAGTCACGCCCCCCCCGGGGGTCGCCACGCGCCCGGCCGCGGGGCCAAGCGCTCCCCGCCGGGGCGCGACGCCGACGCGCGGCGGCCCAAGCCCGCGAGCTCGAGGCCAAGCCGGCGGAGGAATACGGACGGTGCGGGCGCTCCGCGCCTCAATGGCGGGGGAAGCCTCCACGCGCGGCGAACGCGCACGGGAGCCGGGCCGACAGTCCGCGACCTCATCAACACCGTCCCCAACATCGACAACGCGGACGCGCCCCGCGCGGCGAGCCAAAAACTCATCGCCGCCGCGACGCCGGCGCGGGCCATGCCGCACCCTCGACCCCCGAGGCTCGAGACCCGCACCGCGAGGTGCAAACTCTCATCGAGCAAGCGGCCGTCCGGCGGGCCGAGAGCTCGGCCTCGCGCATCCACCAACGGGGGGATGCGCGGGACGACGAAGCCGCACCGGGAGGCGAACCCTCGGTGCACGCAGGGGGACCGGCGGGGGCGACCCGCCGACCAAGGACGCACGCCGGCCAAGGAACGACTCCTTGACGCACGCGGGCGCCGGACGGCCGACGCCCGCAACGTCATCAACGCCGGGCGCACGAGCGGGGGCGGACGCACGAGCGACAAGGGGCTACCACCCTCGACGGGGCGGGCGCTATGACGGCGGTGAGGACCGCTCCCCGACGCCGCAGCCCCCCGTGCACCCGTGTGTTCAGCCGGGAGATCCGCGCGGCGGCGTTCCCCCAGCGCTTTCGCCAACCCTCGACCATCGTCAAGTACAACGGGGAGACGGACCCCCGCGTGTGGCTTAACGACTACCGCTTGGCTTGTCAGCTGGGCGGGGCCACCAGCGACGAGGTCATCATCCGCAACTTGCCCCTGCATCTCGGCGACGCGGCCCGGACATGGCTCGAGCACTTGCCCGCTAGCCAAATCCACAACTGGGACGATCTGGTCCGCACGTTCGTGGGCAACTTCCAGGGCACGTACGTGCGCCCCGGAAATTCGTGGGACCTGCGCTCCTGCACACAGAAGCCCGGCGAGTCGCTGCGGGACTTCATACGGCGCTTCTCCAAGCGCTGCACGGAGCTCCCCAGCGTGGCGCAGTCCGAGATCGTGCATGCCTTCCTCGAGGGCACCACGTGCCGGGACCTCGTGCGGGAGCTGGGACGCAGCCCGCCCACGGACTCCAACGAGCTGTTTGACATCGCCACCAGCTTCGCCTCCGGAGAAGAGGCGGTGGGGGGCGATCTTCGACGGCAAGAAGGGAAAGCGCTCAGAGGACACGCCCGCGGAGGGCGGCAAGTCTAAGCGGCCCCCACCGCAACGACAAGCGGGGCAAGAAGGGGGAAGAAGCCGCGCCGCGAGGCGCGCGAGCGAGGGCGCGACGGCGGCAATGCCGAGGCCCTTGCTGTTGACCCGGCTCGACGGGGCCCTCGACCGGCCCCTCGAGGTCCGGGGGTGTTCGACGACATGCTGAAAAAGCCATGTCCTTACCACAAGACCCCAGTGAACCACACCCTTGAGCAGTGCGATATGCTCAAGAAATTCTATGGCCGTGCCGCCGCGAAGGAGGCAGAGGCCAAGAAAGACGGAGGCGATGGTGACGCAGGCGGCTTCCCCGCCGTTGAAAATGTGTTCCTCATCTTTGGGGGGCCAACCGTTGACATGTCGACCCGCCAGCGCAAGAAGGAGCGGCACGAGGTCCTCGCCGCGGAGAGAGCGCCTCCGTCCTTCTTTAATTGGTCGGAGGACGCCATCACCTTCAGCCGGGAGGACCACCCGAACCGCGTCCCCAACCCGGGCCAGTACCTGCTGGTGGGCGACCCCATCATCGGGAACGCCCGGTTCTCGAAGGTCCTCATGGACGGAGGCAGCAGCCTCAACATCCTCTATGCGCATACGTTGTGCCTCATGGGGATCGGGTTAGACCAGCTGCGGCCCATCACGAAGCCGTTCCACGGCATCGCGCCCGGCAAGCTGGTCCAGCCCCTTGGGCAGATGGACTTGCCAGTTTGGTTTGGCACCCCGAAGAACTTCCGCAAGGAGATCCTCACCTTCGAGGTGGTGGGGTTCAAAGGGGCCTACCACGCTATACTTGGGCGACCCTGTTACGCCAAATTCATGGCGGTCCCCAATTATACTTACTTGAAGATGAAAATGCCAGGACCAAACGACGTCATCACCGTCGGCTCATCCATCGAGCACGCGTTCGACTGCGACGTCAAGTGCGTGGAGCACGCAGAGGCATTGGCGCTGGATGAAGCGCTGGTGAACACGTTGGAGAAGATGGTCAACGAAGACCTCGACTCCGCCGCCAAGCACGTCGGCACCTTCGAGGCCGCGGAGCAGACCAAGGGGGTCCCCCTCAACCCTTCAGCCCCCGAGGGCAAGGCGTTGAGGGTCAGCTCCACCCTCGACCCCAAATAGGAAGTGGAGCTCGTCGACTTCCTCCGCGCCAACGCCGACATATTTGCGTGGAGCCCCTCGGATATGCCGGGCATCCTGAGGGAAGTCGCCGAGCACTCCCTTGACATCCTGCCAAACGCCCGCGCCGTGCAGCAACGGCTGCGCCACTTCGACGAGGAGCGGCGACGGGCAATCGGAGCGGAGCTACGGAAGCTTCTCGAGGCCGGATTCATCAAGGAGGTGTTCCACCCTACGTGGCTAGCAAACCCCGTGCTTGTAAAGAAAAAGAATGGGAAATGGCGGATGTGTATAGACTACACTAGTCTTAATAAAGCATGTCCTAAAGTTCCTTTTCCTTTGCCACGCATTTATCAGATCGTTGATTCAACGGCTGGGTGTGAATTGCTTTGCTTCCTTGATGCTTACTCCGGGTACCATCAAATAAAGATGAAGGAGTCCGACCAGCTCGCGACTTCGTTCATCACACCATTCGGGACGTTCTGCTACGTCACGATGTCGTTTGGCCTCAGAAACGCGGGTGCAACATACCAGCGTTGCATGCAGCACGTTTTTGGGGATCACATCGGGCGGACGGTCGAAGCATACGTGGACGACATCGTCGTAAAGACCAGGAAGGCGGACGACCTGGTTGGCGACCTTGGCGTCGCGTTCAACTGCCTACGGGCCAATGGGGTCAAGCTAAACCCCGAAAAATGTGTCTTTGGAGTGCCGCGAGGCATGCTCCTGGGATACATTGTCTCCCAGCGGGGAATCGAGGCCAACCCTGAAAAGGTTGCGGCCCTCGAACGAATGGGTCTGATCCGGGACATCAAAGGGGTGCAGAAGGTGCTGGGGTGCCTCGCCGCCTTGAGCCGCTTCATCTCGCGGCTCGGCGAGAAGTGCCTGCCCCTCTACCGCCTACTTAAGAAGCACGAGCGCTTCTCCTGGACCACCGAGGCCCAGGATGCGCTCGACAAGCTGAAGGCGTCTCTAACGCATGCCCCGATCCTCACGCCGCCGCAAGATGGCGAACCCCTGCAGCTCTACGTGGCCGCAACCACCCAGGTGGTCAGCGCCGTGATCGTCGTGGAGCGCACGGAGGAAGGGCACGCCTTGCCTGTACAACGGCCGGTCTACTACATCAGCGAGGTCCTGTCAGACACGAAGACGCGCTACCCCCAGGTCCAGAAGTTGCTGTACGCGGTAGTCCTTGCGCGGCGCAAGCTCCGCCACTACTTCGAGGCCCACCCCGTCACGGTGGTCTCCTCTTTTCCGCTAGGAGAGATCATCCGCAACCCTGACGCCGCAGGCAGGATTGCCAAGTGGTCCATGGAGCTGATGGGCGAGACGCTCGCCTACGCCCCGCGCAAGGCCATCAAATCCCAAATTTTGGCTGATTTCGTCGCTGAGTGGACGGATACGCAGCTACCACCGCCGCAGATCCAAGCGGAGTGTTGGACTCTGTTCTTTGACGGCTCGGTAATGAAAACAGGAGCGGGCGCGGGCCTGCTCTTCGTGTCACCCCTCGGGGAACACATGCGGTACGCGGTGCGCCTTCACTTCCCCGCGTCAAACAATATGGCCAAATACGAGGCCCTCCTCAGCGGCCTCAAAATCGCCATTGAGTTAGGCGTCAAGCGCCTCGACGTGCGGGGGGGACTCGCAGCTCGTGATCGATCAGGTCATGAAGAACGCAAGCTGCCACGACGACAAGATGGAGGCCTACTGCAAAGCCGTGCGAGCCCTCGAGGACAAGTTCTACGGCATCGAGCTCAACCATGTGCCTCGCCGGTACAACGAGGGGGCGGACGAGCTCGCCAAGATTGCGTCCGGGCGGATCACCGTCCCCCCAAACGTTTTCGCCCGCGACGTCGCCCAACCCTCGGTCGTCTTCGAGCCCTACCCCTCGAGTCACGACGAGCCCTCGGGGGCTCCCTCGAATCCAGCGGGTGCGGAACCCATGGACGAGGACCCCTCGAACGAGGCGTACGTGCTCTCCCTCCTCGAGGGGTACGGCTCCCACGAGGCCGACGTGATGGACATCGAGCCGGCTCCTGCCCAAGAGGACTGGCGCGAAAAATACATCGCCCGGATCGCTCGAGGGGAACTCCCCGCGGACCGGGCCGCGGCCAGGCGCATCGCCAGGATGGCCAAGTCTTTTGCCCTCGTTGACGGCGAGCTGTACAAGCGCGCCGCCTCGGGTATCCTGCAGCGGTGCGTGCCCATCCCTGAAGGGCGCGAACTCCTGCGGGACATTCACGCGGGGATCTGTGGCCACCACGCCGCGCCCCGCACCCTCGTCGGCAACGCGTTCCGCCAGGGCTTTTACTGGTCTACCGTGGTCACGGACGCCAGCGAGATCGTGCGCACCTGCGAAGGGTGCCAGTTCTACGCCCGCAAGTCCAACTTGCCCGCCCATGCCCTGCAAACCATCCCCGTGACATGGCCATTCGCCGTGTGGGGGCTGGACATCGTCGGCCCCCTGCGGAAGGCGCCCGGGGGCTTCACCCACTTGTTGGTCGCGATCGACAAGTTCTCCAAGTGGATCGAGGTGCGCCCCATCACGAACCTCGGGCGGAGCGAGCGGTAACATTCTTCACCGACATCGTCTACCGCTTTGGAGTGCCAAACTCCATCATCACGGACAATGGGTCCCGGCTCACGGGCGGGGAAGTTTTTGGAGTTCGCGACAAATTCCACATCCATGTGGATTGGGCGGCCGTGGCACACCCACGGACCAACGGCCAAGTAGAGCGTGCCAACCGCATGATCCTATATGGCCTTAAGCCCGAATTTTCGACCGGCTCAACAAATGCGGGGCGAAAATGGCTCCAAGAACTACCGGCGGTTGTGTGGAGCCTAAGGACCACCCCCGAGCGAGCCACGGGGTTCACCCCGTTTTTCCTAGTCCATGGCGCGAAGGCCGTCCTCCCCACGGACTTAGAATACGGATCGCCCGGTGGTTCGAGGCTATGACGAGGATGCTAACCGGCCGAGCCCGCGAGGACTCGCCGGGACCGAACGGACGAGGCACGCCTCGTAGCCTTAATGCATTCCGCAAGGTATCAACAGTCCCTAAGACGCTACCAAGCACGCAAAATACGTCGACGGGACTTCAGTGAAGGGGATTTGGTCCTAAGGCTGCGCCAAGACAACCGAGGGCGCCATAAGCTATCACCCCCATGGGAGGGACCCTACGTCGTGGTGAAGGTACTCAAGCCCGGCACATACAAGCTGGCCAACGAGGACGGTGAAGAGCTCACCAACGCTTGGAACATCCAACAGCTACGTCGCTTCTACCCTTATCTAGGATTTCCAAGTATTTTTGTTGTAAAAACCGTACGACCAACGCCCTAGTTGGTAAACAACTATGTAAATGCTTCAAGTCTAATAAAAAGGGCAACTCGTCTTTCCCCTGAAACCCAAGTTACCCTCGGGGGCTACTGCGGGGGGCACCCCCCCAAAATGGTCCCATTTTTCGCGCAAAAATAAAAACAACTCACACGCGCTAAGTTTGTTTCCTACTTCAACCGCGAGCAACGATTCGAACAGGGCGCAGGCGGCCTAGCGGAAGGAGTGCACGAGTCAGAGATAGCCTACGCCGTGAGGATACGGCCCTTCTCTCTCGCCTCCAACCCAGCAGGCCCCCAGCGAAAGTCGAACTCCCCTAAGTAAAATTTACTCAAGAAGAAGGAGAAACAAAAAAGCGCAATAAGCAAAAGACTTCATTTCGTATCATCAAATGTTTACGATTGAGATAATGTGCTTATTTACAAAGGCCCCATGGCCAGAATACTGATGCTCGAACAAAAAACGGGCCTAGCGCCCAACTGTTTTCAGGCGGGAGGAGCGGCAGCGTCAGCTGTGTCCGGGAAGAGGAACTCCTCGAAGGCCTTGGCGAGCGACCCGGCGGCATCGGCGGCGAGCGCATCCACACGCTCCATCGCCACCTCATCCTCGACGCCCTCGGGAACGATGTAGCCCTCCGCCAGTGCCTCGAAGTTGACTTCGTAATGGGACCGCACCACTCCGAGGGCCTTCTGGACGCCCAGATGCAGCGCCCGGCGCATCCGCTCGGTGACGTGACCGCCAAGGGCGCGCAGCGGCCGGCCGGCCGAGCCGGCCGCCCGTGCTTCGCCCTCCTCTACGGCTTGGCGAGGGTTTCGAGGGCCGCATTACGCGGCTCCCGCAGCCTTCCGCTCGGAGGAGTTGTAGGAAGCTGCGGCCGCCTCGCCCGTTCACTGCATGCCCCAGGGCAGTGCGCAAGCCTAGAATCGCCAAGACAGGAAAGAAATCAGAAAGGGGGAAGCGAGCCCTCTAACAGAAAAACCAGCAAGGCAAGAGCCAAGCAGCAACTCACCTTCGACTTGCTTCCTCTCCGTCTCGAAGTCGCGGCGCACGGCCTCGACCGTCAGCTCGAGGCGCTTGACGGTCTCACCTTGCTCCTGGAGGGCCAGCTCCTGATTGGCGTTGGTAATGCTGAGCATAATCACCTCGCCCTCGGTCTTGGAGAGCTTGTCGTCCCGCTCCGCCAATGACTTCTGCGTCGCCTCGCGAGCGACGCGCTCCTCGCTCCCGGCGCCGTCCGGCGTCGACGAGGGCGGCTCGCTCTCGCCGGGAACCGCCCCTCGGCCCCTTGGCGGGCGGTGCGCTCTTGCGGAGCTGCTCCTCGGGCCGGCGACGAGCGCCGCGGCCTTGGCGTCGTGGGCGGCCTTCAAGTCGTCGGCCTCCTTGGCCCGCTCGCTCCCGTCCGTGCGCCCGCTCCTCGGCCCGGCGCCGGCCGCGCCCGCGCCCCCTCGAGCGACGAACGGAGCTCCCGGTTCTCGCCGCGGACGTTGGCCACCTCCGCCTCCCAGTTGGTGGCCAGCGTCCGCGTCTTCTCCAAGTCCGAGCGCGCCTGCCACAGAGCCTCATCACGATCGATGAGGGCTGTGTGGACCCGCTCGAGGCTCGAGCGGCGCGTTGGGTCCTGCCTCGAGCTCTCGGGGAGCTCGTCGCGCCACACCATGGCCCGGTACGCCAGCCAACTGTCCGGTGTCCTGAGGGCGTCAGCAAGCGCGTCGAAGGCGCTGCACCGCTCCCGGAGCTGGTGGACCTCGGCATTCACCCGGTCGAAGGCGTCGTGCTTGTCGTGGGCGCGGCGCTCGAGCTCCTGGCACCCACACATCAAAATCCGTAAGCGCTACGACACGGAGGCAGCACGCGAAAACGAGAGATGGAAGAAAAACAAGCAATCATGCCCTACCTGGAAGACGCACCATGCAGGGCCGCCATGGACCCGCAGCGCTTCGTTCAGCGCGCGGTTGAGCGTGGCGCCGTGGCTCCGGAGCTCTCCCCAGAGCTCCTGCTCCCCCCCGCGGCGTCGCAAACGCAGGGGGATCGTCGACGGCCCCCTCCACCCGGGCGGGGTGGCCGGCGCGGGAGGACGAGGCCTCGGCGCCGTGTCCTCGGCCCCCCGCCACCATGTGACCCTCGTGCCGCCTCACGAGGGCCCCCTCCTGGGGCTCAGGGGAACGTGTGGGGAAGCTAGCCTAATGATCCCACCCGGGCGGCGGGGAGTCATTCGGGACCTCCACCACCTCCGCCCGGGAACCGCCTGCGGGCACCGACCCTTGCGCCGCCTCCACCGGCACCTCCACTTGCGCCTCCGTGGCCGCGGGCGCCCGACGCGGCGCCACGGCCACCGCCCCCGGCCGCGCCTCGCGACCACGGGCGCCGCCACGGGTTGCACCCGCTCCGCTTCCTCCGCAAGCCGGCGCCACGGACCGCGCATCCGCAGCAACGCCTCCGCGGGCCGCGCCTCCGCCACGGCCGCCGCCGTGGCCTCGCGTCCACACAATGGCCGGCGCCGGTCGCCCCTCGGTGGCCGCCACCGTGCCGCGGCGGGCCGATCCGCCGGCCGAGGCCTCGGGGCCCCAACCGCGCCCCGCGAGCTCTCGCCCGCCGCCGTCGTGCTTGCCCCCGCCCGCGACGCCCTCGACGAGCGCCGCCGGGTGGGGATGGACGCGTCCGTCCTCAGCACCTTGGCCGGTGCGAGGGGGGGCACGGTTGGCACCACCCTGCGCAGGCACAAACAGAGGGTTAGAACGCCTGATCATCAACAAATCAAACCAAGTAAAGGATCGAGCCCCTTACCTCGAGGAGGAAAAGGCGCGCTTACTTTTCCTCGAGGCCTCAGTGGATGAGGCCGGCGCAGTTGGCACTCCCGCCACCGCGCCTCCTGACGGCGCCGCCGCACGCGCAGCACACCCGCCCCGCGCTCGGGCACGCCCGACGCCGCGCCTCCCCGACGGCGCGCGCGCGCGCGCGAGCACGCTCGCCCCGCGTGCGGGCACGCCCGCCGTCGCGCCTCCCCGACGACGCCGCCACGCGCGCAGCACGCTCGCCCCCGCGCGCGCGCGCGCTCGCCCCGTGCGCGGGCGCGCTGACGCGCGCACGGGCGCGCTCGCCGGGCGCGCCTCCGTGGCGCGCGCGCGGCGCCTCGCGGCGCGTGCCGCCCTTGTTGTCGATTGCACCGCGGTGGGCGCCGTTGCGCCCGCCCCGGGTGATGCCGCCCTTGCCGCCGCGCCGGCTCCGGCGACGGGGGCGCAGGCTCCCACCTATCGAGGGGGCCCTCCCCCTCGGCCTCTTCCTCTTCGTCCTCCTCCGAGGACGAGTACTCGTCCGTCCCCGGGGAGGAGAGCCCCGGTTCGTCGCGCCGCCGTACTCCGCATCCCGCCGGCGCGCGCGCTCTTGATGTCGCCTCGCGCGCTCCCTCCGCGCGCGCCGCCCGCTCCTCGCTCCCGCCCGCTGCGCCGCCCGACCAAGCGCGCGGGAGTCGGGGGTGGGCGGAACGGACTTTGAGGCGGTAAAGCTCACCAGCTGCATACAGGAACATCAAGGACGCGTCAGGAGGCAGAAGCAACACCAAGAACTAAAACAAAATCAAGAGTCACACTCACCAGTGGGCCGGTGGGAAGCATCTCGAGGTCCCATGGGGTCCGGTCCGATGCATCGGCATCCGGTGTCGACGGCGCTCCGCGCCCGGGTGAGCGCATACGCCCGCCCGAGGGGGGTCGGGAGCATCCGCGACCTCGCCAGATCGACGGGGTTGGCCGCCTCCGTCATCTCGTAGATGCAGAGCGGCCTCTCCATCAGAGGCACGATCCGCCGGTGATGGAGGAAGGCGAGGACGCCCAACGCGGTTAGCCCCCGCGCCGCCAGGCTCTTCAGGGCGGCCAGGACCGAGTCCTGCCGCCTCCGATGCTGGGGCGTGGACACCCCATAGCCCCAAGAGCTGGGCTTCTCCTTGAACACCCGACCGGTGTAGGGGGGAGGCCAGGCTCGGCGTTGCGCAAGTAGAACCATCCCCGCTCCCAGCCGGCGTTGTTCGTCGTCATGGTGCAGGGGATGTAGACGTCCTTGAACCCGCCCCCGCAGGCAAGCGACATCCCGCCGGCGCGCACCGCGCGGCGGGTCCTCGACTCCGTCGTGGGGCTGCGTGAAGAGCTCCGCGCGGAAGAGGTGTACCCGCAGCTCCCGCTTGATCGGGATCCCCAGATACCCCTCGCAGACGCCCACAAACGTGGCCGCCTGCGAGATCGCGTTGGGCGCGAAGTTGTGCAACTCCACGCCATAGTAGTGGCACAGCACCCGCATGAAGCGGCTCGCCAACGCGTTGAAGCCCCGCTCGTGGAAGCGCACGAAGCTCACCACGTAGCCTTCCGGCGGGTTGGGCGCGCGGTCCCCCACCGGCGGCACTATCCACTCCGCCGGGCGGCCATCCTCGTTCGCCGTCAGCTGGCCGGCGGCGACCAGCTCGCTAAGGGCCAGCGGGGTCACCGTCGACCGCTCCCAGGCGTACGGGTCAAGGATCGTGAGGGGCGGAAGCGGCGCCATGAGAAGAAGGCAAAGGAAAGCGAGAGCGGATGACGAGAAACGGAAGAAGAGCTCTAATGGCGACACCGCATGGTGGCAAAGGCGAGGCGAAGACGAAGGTGCAGGGGGCTGAAATGGTGAGGCGTTAAGGTAAAAAACCGCCGTCTCCCCCTCCCCTCAGATTTATAAGCCGCAGGCGAGCCCTCCGGGGCGGATGTCCCGCGCGCATTAACTGCAGGGAATCTTATCTTCACGCCGACGAACGGGCCCCACCACGACCGCAGCGGCCACATCACCGCAGACGGGCCATCATCACGACAAAGACCTGCAGGGACCGAGACAAGCGGTCACGTCCGCCTGCCACGCCGCCCACTACGCGCGCGCGCGGCCGCAACGCCTAAAAAGGCGCGCCCGCGTTGCAAAACCGCAGCCTCGACTGTGAGGCATTTAATGACCCGGTCCCTTGCCAAGCAAGGAGAACCCTCGAGCGGGGCGAACCCCTGGCTCGAGACAAAGACAGCCCTCGAAGGGACATCGGCGTGAGAAGGCCGCCCGGGGCCTGCTTGAAGTAAAGCAGGCACCGCGGGCACCCATGCCACGCAAAACCCTCGAGCGGCACGAGCCCTTGGCTCAAGACGATAACAGCCCTCGAAGGGACATCGGCGTGAGAAGGCCGCCCGGGCCCGCTTGAAGTAAAGGTGCACCGCGGGCACCCATGCCACGCAAAACCCTCGAGCGGCACGAGCCCTTGGCTCAAGACGATAACAGCCCTCGAAGGGACATCGACGTGAGAAGGCCGCCCGGGGCCCGCTTGATGTAAAGCAGGCACCGCGGGCACCCATGCCACGCAAAACCCTCGAGCGGCACGAGCCCTTGGCTCAAGACGATGTCAGCCCTTGAAGGGACATCGACGTGAGAAGGTCGCTCGGGGCTCGCTTGATGTAAAGCGGGCACCGCGGGTACCCATGCCACGCAAAACCCTCGAGCGGCACGAGCCCCTGGCTGAAGGACCGATACGGCGAACCAGAGAGGGGGGGAGTGAATGGGAGCCGATAAAAATTCTTCTCGAAGGAGATGAAAACTCCAACAAGACGAACGCGGCTTCCAACACACGTCTCCGACTCACTACCCAAGTTGGCCAAGCCCACGTAGCCACTGGAGTGCCACTGGACCTAGGAACCAACACACACAGCCTTCCGACTCGAGAACGCAGCGGAACAACAAACCCCGAGTCTACAGACCCACAACGGTCAGACCGGTGAGCACCACCGGTCAGACCGGTCCCTGCTGGTGAAACTGAGCAACTTTCACTACGTGGCTCTACACCGGTCAGACCGGTGAGACACACCGGTCAGACCAATGGCAGCATGAAAGCCCCCAAGGCACCAAACAGGCCAACCGACCACCAAACAGACCCAAACTCGAAACAGCACCAACACGGGACAACAACGAACACACCAAGACGTTCACCCGAGCAAAAACCCACAAGGGCTCGCACCGGCCGACCGGTCAAGAGCACCCGTCGACCGGTGTAGCCCGGCGACTCGGGATGAACAAGACCCGCGGGTCAACTCCCCCAAATCCAAATCTCGATCTCCCAAATCGCTCCACGGACTTGAACAAGACTTTGGGGATATCATGAACACCTCATGAGGAGTTCATAGCCAAGTTTAATCCCACCAAATCTCATCCAAAAAGGAGGAATCGAAGAAATCCCGCCCTTCCAACCCAAGAACTCAAGAAAACCCCAAAATCGAGCACTTTTACTCACGGATTTGGGAGGGGAATCACGCCCCAAAGAACCACGAAGGGTTCCCACAAATTTCCCCCATCAAATCCCCAAGAGAAAAGCCCCGAAAACACCCCAAAGAAATCACGAAGAGAGGGCTCCGAAAATCACCACCAAGAACAACCGGGGAAAACACATCCAAACCTTGAGGAACCACGCCGAATCATCTATACATGAAACAAAGGTTCGTACAAGGTCTAGCAAGCCGCCCGATCATCCATCCCTCTCTACAAGATCTCTCCGTGAAGCTCTCTTGCTAGTCCTAAGGAAAACCTAGAGAAAATAGGTGGAAAATAGGAAAACTAATGAGCTAGGGTTCCAAGAGTTGGCTGCCATCCTCTCACCTCTTGGGTTATATGGAGGCAACCGAATGTCTAAAATGCCCTTCTCTACTAACTAGGGATACAAGCCCCTCAAGGGCGGATTTGGAATTCTTGATGTCTTCACCATTGGACGGATGCCCGCGACCGCACCCCGCGTAGCCTCGACGCAAGCCATGTGATCCCGACGCGTGTCCTCCGCTTCGAAGATTCCGGACCGCGTCGCCGCACACCGGCCGACCGGTGCTCCTCACCGGTCGACCGGTCCCCACCGGCCGACCGGTCCGGTGCCGCCGCACATCCGTCTTCGGTTCTCCGGTCTTGGCTTTGTGGATCAACCAAGGAACCCAGTGGTTTTCTGGTGAACCACCGGAAACCCCGCGAACTCGGTGTAGCCTCCACCAATCTCCACTCATGACTTGGCTCCCACGTAGTCCCGACTCGACCTTGGTTTTGAGGCTCAACCAAGAAACCGTCCACGACTTCATCTTGTCGTTCATGCCACCATGCGGCCCGCACTTGACCCCCGCCGGCCACCGGTCCCTCGAACGAAGCCTACTTGTCTTCTCCACACCCGGAGGCCTCACCGCAACGACCTTTCGCGCTTGTTCTTCACCCGCACCAACACGAGTCAAGCCGCAACCCGCACCCGCAATACTTAGCCAAGAATCGCTCCACACAACGTTGTCAATCACTCATCACACAAGGAAGCGACCATCCACCGGTCCTCGAACCACACATGGTCCTCAATCTCCCCCTTGATGAGTGCATTGACAACACCCACACGAAAGTAACAAGAGAGAAAAGAAAAAGAAAAGAAACGAACAAAAAAAAACTCCAACAAGCGATCGAAAGCCAAACAAAGGCAAAGAGCAAGATCACTTGAAGAAGACATGTCTCGGACCCCTTAGGCAAGGGCAACGGCTCGACACATCCGAGACAAAGCAAAGCTCAAGCAAAGAGCACAAACCACCGAAACAAAGCTCGAAGACCCACAAAGAGCTCCCCCTGCACACATGCAAGCTCCCCCTGAACCAATGCAACTCTCCCTGGACGAATGCATGCAAGAAACCACATGAAACAGAGGTACCGCAAAGCAATTTCAGCTCACACCGGTCGACCGGTCATCACCACCGGTCGACCGGTGCCCAACATATGTACAGGACCAGCACTCACACCGATCGACCGGTGCTCATCACCGGTCAGACCGGTGTACAACAGAGCCCAGAAATGGCTCGAAACCACCTGAAAACCTTCTAAACGCGTCCAACAAGCCATTTCAAGCTCAAACTTCTCCCCCTTGTTGGCAATGCATGAATCAAGCCAAAAAATGCAAAACTTTCAACCTAGAGCTTCTCAAATATACAAAATTCAACAAAGAATGCTACACATGTCCAAATGAGCAAGTTAGATACTCTACGGCTTCGTATCGATCTCAACTACATGATCACCAAGTTTCACAACCATTGGACGAAGCTAACAAGGATTTTGGCAGTTTTGCGAAAAACTTGCCTCTCATGAGCAAAGTCCTAAACATGATCAAAGCATATCAAAATGGCTAAGCCACACAAACTTCATGCTAGGACAGCCATTCTAATCATAAGACCATCATAAACACCCACAAGCACCTCATGTCATGTCAAAGCCACCGAGCCATGTGCCTACTTCTATTTATGAGACTTCTCATTGGTAGGCATCATGCAACGGTTTAGCACCCAAAGCCAATTAAATTCAGCACGTATGACATGGGAGCATATTTTCCAAGAATTTTTCATTTCATTTTCAGATTTGTAAATGGTACATGAAATGTCTTTGCGACAAAAAGAAACTTATGCTCCTCCACAAGATAAATCAAGAGGGCTAAACATTCATGATGGCAAATGAGCCTTTGGCCCCATATGATCAATAAACTAGCCATCCAACCACAAATTAAGCATAGCAAAGCCACACAAACATGTCAAGAGCATGTAAAGGCATTTACACATGAGAGAGCATACATGTGACATTTTTCAAAAGCATAGCTATCAACCATGGATTATTCATCAAGATCATCAAGAGCTAAGCCAAACTAACCGTAGCATACCAAACAAGCTCACAAAGACATATATCTCATTCCATGGTGAACAATGCATATGAGAGAAGCTTTTTCTAACCAATGCATATGATACAAAATGCATGCAATCTAAGATACAAGGATGCCTATACATCATGTTACATATGTCATGCCAAATGCAAGAAATGCACAAAGGAAAGCTATACATATGCTACAAACTGGCTCCTCGAGGGGAGGCAAAACGGGCTCGATACCACCGGCAAAAGAGAGTTCCCACACACCCAACTCAAGAAATCAAACACACACCAAGTTCCCCTCGCAAACGAGTGAAAGTTGCTTGATCTAAGGGTTTGGTGAAAATATCGGCTAGTTGGTCATGTGTGGGTACATGGATCAAAGCTATCTTTCCTTTCTCGACGTTGTCTCTCAAAAAGTGGTACCTCACTTCTATGTTCTTGGTTTTGGAATGGAGCACTGGGTTCTTTGCAACGCTTATGGCACTGGTGCTATCACATTGAAGTGGGACATGGGTATACTCCTCACCAAAGTCACTCATGGTGTAGGTGATCCAAAGGAGCTGAGAGCAACAACTAGCAGCGGCAACATACTCGGCCTCGGTCGTGGATTGAGCAACACTCGACCGCTTGCGGGAAGACCAAGACACCAAAGAAGAACCCAAAACGCGGCAAGTCCCGAAGTGGACTTCCTATCCAACCGACACCCGGCAAAATCTGCGTCCGAAAAGCCATGAAGCGCCAAAGAAGAGGACGCGGAGTACCAAAGGCCGAAGTCGGGAGTGTGACGCAAGTACCCGAAAATTCGCTTCATCGCTTGCCGATGTGAAGTCCTCGGAGACGCTTGAAAACGAGCGCACGGACACACCGAGAACTCGTATGTCCGGCCTCGTCGCCGTCAAGTAGAGGAGTGACCCGATCATGCTCCGGTACTCCTTCTGGTCCACGTGTTCACCTTCCTCGTCCGCATCAAGAGCTGTAGTCGTACTTATCGGCGTCGTCATAGCCTTGGAGTCCTCCATCTTGAACTTCCTCACAATATCCTTGGTGTACTTAGCCTGGTGCACAAATGTTCCTTCCTTTGATTGCTTGATTTGTAGCCCGAGGAAGAACTGCAACTCACCCATCATGCTCATCTCGAACTCCCTGCTCATATCATCCGCAAACCTCGCAACAAGAGAGTTAGACGAGCCACCAAAGACAATATCATCCACGTACACCCGCACAATCGGGATATCTCCGCCCGCCTCTCAAAGCAAAAACAAGGTCTCGATCGACCTTCCCCATCTCAAAACCTCTCTCAAACAAGAACCCCCTCAACCTCGCCATACCAAGCTCTAGGCGCCCGCTTCAACCCATACGCCGCATTCCTCAACTTGTACACCCGGTGGGGGTACTTCTCGCTCTCAAACCCCGAGGCCGCCTCACATACACTTCTTCCACCAACACACCATTCGAAAAGCACTCTTCACATCCATTTGGTGCAACTTGAACCCTTTAGCCACGAAAAGGCTAGAAGGATCCTAATTGCCTCCAAACGGGCTACGGGAGCAAAGGTCTCCTCGTAGTCGATCCCCTCCTTCTGACTGAACCCCTGGGCAACAAGTCTCGACTTGTTCCTCACAACCTCACCCTTCTCTCCCTCTTTGTTTTTCCACACCCACTTGGTACCAATCGGCTTACACCCTGGAAGAGGGTCAACCAACTCCCACACCTGATTCCTCTCAAAGTTCTCCAACTCCTCATGCATCGAGTTAACCCAATTGTGGTCAGATTGTGCGTGTCCAATGTCTTTGGGCTCGAAAGAAGCAACAAACGCAGCATGAGCAAAATGGGAATTGTTTCGAACCCTCGACCATGTAGTGCGTTCATTCATGTCGCCGATGATCCTCGAAGCTGGGTGATCCACTTGAACTCGCCGGGGAGGTTCTCGCCTCGAAGCTACCTCCCCCTCAACTTCAGCTTCTCCTCGTTCTTGATTTGTCGTCGTAGGTGTAGCAGAGGGTCCATCCATCATCGTAGTCGAAGTAGTGGGTACATGTTCAGCCGAGGGCACCACACCGCCATCTTCATCATCACCATGTTCATGCTCCTCCTCCTGAAAGATCTCCTCGCCAAGCTCATCATCACCTGCACACTCAAAGACAAGCTGACTACGTGGCTCGTCTCGTCGAAGGTTACCTCGCAAGTCTCCACGATTTGGTTAGTTTCAAGATTGAGCACACGATATGCTCTAGAATGAGATGCATAACCAAAGAAAATGCCATCGACAGACCTAGCCTCAAACTTATCCAACTTCCCCGCCTTTCTTCGAATGAAACACTTGCAACCAAAGACATGGAAGTGACTCACCTTGGGTGTGCGACCATGCATCAACTCATAGCATGTCTTCTTCTTGTGCACTCGAGGTATATCCCGTTCGACACATAGCATGCGGTATTCACCGCCTCGGCCCCCAATACCTCCTCGGAGTCCTATGCTCATCAAGCATCGTCCGAGCCATCTCGCACAAGGTCCTGTTCTTCCTTTCCACAACACCATTCTGGGGAGGCGTATACGGACTCGAAAACAGGTGCTCTAGACCCAAGTCATGACAAAAGGTTTCAAAACGAGAGTTCCTGAATTCCGAGCCATTATCACTGCGGATAGCTCGTATGGCATCTCCGTGCCTCTCGTTCCTCAACCTCAAGACTAGATCTCGAACAAAACCAAACGTCTCCCCCTTTTCCTCGAGAAAGAACACCCACGCATACCGAGAATAGTCGTCCACCACAACAAGGACATACCACTTCCCACCCGCATCGCACACGAGCCGGGCCAACAAGGTCCATATGGAGCGACTCGCATGGACGCTCGGTCATCACATCGGTGAGAGGCGGGTGAGAAGAGGCCACCATCTTGGCATGCCTACACGGAGCACAAACCAACTCTTTCTCAAGCCTCAACCGTGGCAATCCTCGGACAATTGAGTTTACTCAAGCGAGACAAAAGGTCAAAGCTCAAGTGACCCAACTTCCTATGCCACTTCCACAACTCACTCGAAGAACCAGCCAAGAAACAACGCTCCACACCCGAAGACTGAGAAAAATCAGCACGAAACACCTGACCCTCGGGAACGACCAAACAAACAAGGTCCCCTCGAGAGTCCACAATCCGAGAACCACCAGGCCGAAACAACACCTCAAAACCCTCATCCAACAACTGGGACACAGAAAGCAAATTGTACCCCAGCGATTGAACAAGAGCCACACGCCTCAGAGTGATCTTGTCACTCACTTTTATCTCACCTTCTGAAAGCACACGCCCACGCCCATTGTCCCCAAAGGTGATGTACCTCTTCGTCACCACCGGGATGAGACTTGAGAACCACCCCCCGTCTCCGGTCATATGCCTCGAGCAACCGGAGTCAATCAACCAAATGTTCTTCAAGTCTCCCACCCGAAATTCAAAAATAGGCACGTGAGCGAACAAACGACTCAAAGACCGGGGTTAGTACCAAAGGAGGAAAACCATGCCGAGCCATTTGCTCGAAAGTGGGGTTAGCACCAACCAAAGCATCTCTCCTACCAAAACTACCTCCACGAACACCACCACGGTAACCACCCCCGAGGGAACCACCCCCTCTCGCCCGGAGGAGGACCAAAACCACGCAAGAAAGCCCGTGGAACGTCCTTCCTCTCCAACTCAATGCCACGACTCCTCCAATCCCCGTATTGAGCACGAGGAGGAGAACGCCTAGCAACCGACCACCCGCACCCTTTCCAGCCCTACCACCGTAACCACGACCACCGAAACAATCCTCGCACCCGTACGAGCTCGAAACCCGAACACTCCGTCCGTCTGTGCCCGCACCGGTCCGACCGGTGCTCCACACCGTCCGACCGGTGTGACCTGGGCAGCAACACCACCTGTAGCCTTCTTCTCTCCCCAAGCCCGAACTGTCCTCACAATCGCCTTGCCCCTGGGCATCTGCATACGAGGCTCAAGTACACCATCGGAAGGGTGGTACTTGTCCTTGTTAGCCCACTCCTTCTCCATTCTCTCCTCTCGCTTTCTCTTGAAGCAAAACTCCTCCTTATGGCCATCTCTCCCACAATAGCCACAATGGAACCTCACAAGCTTAGGCTTAGGCTTGGGATGTGGCTGCTCACTTGGTTTCTCCCCACTCAAACCCTCCACCGGTTTCTCACCACTAGCCTTCTCACTCTCCTTCCCAAAGAACACTTTCCCCCGAAGTGCTCACAAACTTGATAGGCTTTTGTAGGTCATTTGTGGGTGTAGGAAACACGGGTGGAGCTGGGGTTGTGTCTAGTCGGTTCCTTAGATGGTTAGGTTTTGGTGGGAAATCATTTTTGTGGTGGGTTTTTGGTGGCTCCGGGATATTCTCTCCACTTCCCTCACCAACCTTGTTTGCCCCAAGCCCCTCACCATCTTGCCTCTTAAAGGCCTCGATCATCATTCTCAACTGAGGCTCGTGACCGGACAGCCAACCCATCAACTTCCTCAAATCATCATTCTCATCCTGCAAACGATCAACATAATGTGCAAGCTCCAAATTTTTCAATGCATGCATTTCACAGGTAGAGCAAGATGTAGGCATGGGTTCCTTCAATTTAGCCTCGAGAGAACTAGTGTAAGCATGCATCTCATCAATTTTAGCATGCAAAACAGGGCAAGAAGTGCAAGCACCTAGCAAAGCAGGTCTAGACTTAAGCTCAGCCACTTCAACCCTAAGCACATCTAGTTCCTCACACTTGGAGGCATGCTTCTCCTTAAACAAAGCAAGATCAGCAAGGAATATGGAGCAATCAAGCACAATCATTCTCATCAGAAACAACAGGGCTAGCCTTAAGCGAATCAATCTCAAGCTTGCTATCAAGCACCCGTGTCTCTAGCTCACCCACTCTAGTCCTAGCATCCTCGAGTGAAGCCCTAAGCTCTTTCCTCATTTTCTTGGCCTCTCTAAGCATGTCATCACGGTTATCAAGCAAAGAGCCAAGCCTCTCATTCTCCCGGCGCAAGAAGGGAAGCTCATCACGCACCTCATCGTCGGACTCGCAGTCCGAGTCGCTCCGTGTGCTCTTCTTGCCGCCGGAGCTCAACGCCATGGTGCGAGAAGCCATCTCTCGCGAAGCGCCTCACCCCCGCTCGGGTTCTTGGACGACTTCTTGTTCTTGCGGCGATCTCCCTCGTCGTCGCCGCCGCTCGAGCTCGAGGTGGAGTACGCGGAACTGGAGTCGACGTCGCTCGCTCCAACCATCGCTCGGGCCTTGCCTCGGCCCTCCTTCTTCCTCGATCGTCGCTCGTCCTTGTACTTGTTCTTGTGCTTGCTCTTGTGGTCGCGCCTCGAACGGTACTTGCCATCATTCATCCTCGGCTTGTGCTTGTAGCCGTCCTTGTTCTCGGCCTTCTCCGGGGGGCCGGCGACGAAGTGTCCCGCTTGCCGCACCGGAAGCAAGTCCTCGTGTTCCTCCTCATGTTCACGCGGTTCTCGTGCAGCCTCTCGAACCGCCTCGTCAACGGCGCCGGCTCGTCCTCTCCAAGGTCATCAAACTCCTCATCCGGCATAGACATCAAAGAGGAAAACGAGAACATCCCGGTGGATGGGTTAGAGTTAGTCTTTCCTTTGGAACCACCAACGAGGGCAAGACTATGGGAATCGGTCGGTCCCTCGAGCTTGGCGCTCATGCCCCTATCCACCTCGGCCCGACTTGAGCTTCGAGAACGACTCGTTCACCGTCGTAGTATCATACCTCTCCGACTCGACTATGGCCTCGAACTTTCCGCCCCATATCGTACGATCCAAAGAGTGTAAGAGCTTGACCGCTCTATCATGATCATCGTACGGGAGCACGTCCACATTGGCCCTCATGTTGTTCACCACCACCGTGAACCTCTCGAAACAAGGCATCGATGGACTCACCGGGGAGATGAGTGAAGTTCTCGTACTCTCTCCGTAGGTCGCATACAACCGTGCCTCGAACCTCGGGCGTTCCCAACATGAGCCTCCTTCAACACCGCCCAAATCCTACAAGCCAAGTGCTCGGTGTGCACCCGATCGAACTCAGGCTGACACAAAGCACGAAACAAGTAGTCAACCGCCTTATTGTTGGCGTCGAATCTATCCCTCGACCCTGGAGCAAGGAAATCCATCGGCTGGACATAGCCTGTGTCCACCGTGACATCCCAAAGCAGCTGACCCTTTTCGCGGAGGAACGCACCAATCCGCTTGCTCCACATCTGGTAGTTCTTGCCATCGAATTGTGGAGGACCCGAACCCCGTTCCTGGTACGCCATCCTTGGATCTTAGACTGGTTAGAGTCAATAAAGACCCGAACCAGCTCTGATACCACTTGAAGGACCGATACGGCGAACCAGAGAGGGGGGGAGTGAATGGGAGCCGATAAAAATTCTTCTCGAAGGAGATGAAAACTCCAACAAGACGAACACGGCTTCCAACACACGTCTCCGACTCACTACCCAAGTTGGCCAAGCCCACGTAGCCACTGGAGTGCCACTGGACCTAGGAACCAACACACACAACCTTCCGACTCGAGAACGCAAGCCGAACAACAAACCCCGAGTCTACGGACCCACATCGGCCGACCGGTGAGCACCACCGGCCGACCGGTCCCTGCTGATGAAACTGAGCAACTTTCACTACGTGGCTATACACCGGTCGACCGGTGAGACACACCGGTCGGGGACCGATGGCAACCGAAAGCCCCCAAGGCACCAAACAGAGCCAACCGACCACCAAACGGACCCAAACTCGAAACAAGCAGCAACACGGGACAAAAACGAACACACCAAGACGTTCACCCGAGCAAAAACCCACAAGGGCTCGCACCGGCCGACCGGTCAAGAGCACCGGCCGACCGGTGTAGCACGGGCGACTCGGGATGAACAAGACCCGCGGGTCAACTCCCCCAAATCCAAATCTCGATCTCCCGAATCGCTCCACGGACTTGAACAAGACTTTGGGGATATCATGAACACCTCATGAGGAGTTCATAGCCAAGTTTAATCCCACCAAATCTCGTCCAAAAAGGAGGAATCGAAGAAATCCCGCCGAAAGCACTTCCAACCCAAGAACTCAAGAAAACCCCAAAATCGAGCACTTTTACTCACGGATTTGGGAGGGGAATCACAGCCCAAAGAACCACGAAGGGTTCCCACAAATTTCCCCCATCAAATCCCCAAGAGAAAAGCCCCGAAAACACCCCAAAGAAATCACGAAGAGAGGGCTCCGAAAATCACCACCAAGAACAACCGGGGGAAAACACATCCAAACCTTGAGGAACCACGCCGAATCATCTATACATGAAACAAAGGTTCGTACAAGGTCTAGCAAGCCGCCCGATCATCCATCCCTCTCTACAAGATCTCTCCGTGAAGCTCTCTTGCTAGTCCTAAGGAAAACCAAGAGAAAATAGGTGGAAAATAGGAAAACTAATGAGCTAGGGTTCCAATAGTTGGCTGCCATCCTCTCACCTCTTGGGTTATATGGAGGCAACCGAATGTCTAAAATGCCCTCCTCTACTAACTAGGGATACAAGCCCCTCAAGGGCGGATTTGGAATTCTTGATGTCTTCACCATCGGACGGATGCCAGGTGACCGCACCCTGCGTAGCCTCGACGCAAGCCATGCGATCCCGACGCGTGTCCTCCGCTTCGAAGATTCCGGACTGCGTCGCCGCACACCGGTCGACCGGTGCTCCTCCGGTCGGCCGACCGGTCCCCCCACCGGTCGACCGGTCCGGGTGCCGCCGCACATCCGTCTTCGGTTCTCCGGTCTTGGCTTTGTGGATCAACCAAGGAACCCGGTGGTTTTCTCGGTGAACCACCGGAAACCCCGCGAACTCGGTGTAGCCTCCGCCAATCTCCACTCATGACTTGGCTCCCACGTAGTCCCGGCTCGACCTTGGTTTTGAGGCTCAACCAAGAAACCGTCCACGACTTCATCTTGCCGTTCATGCCACCATGCGGCCCGCACTTGACCCCCGCCGGCCACCGGGTCCCTCGAACGAAGCCTACTTGTCTTCTCCACACCCGGAGGCCTCACCGCAACGACCTTTCGCGCTTGTTCTTCACCCGCACCAACACGAGTCAAGCCGCAACCTGCACCTGCAATACTTAGCCAAGAATCAGTCCACACAACGTTGTCAATCACTCATCACACAAGGAAGCGACCATCCACCGGTCCTCGAACCACACATGGTCCTCACTGGCTCGAGACAATATCAACTCTCTAAAAAGGGCACATGCGTGAGAAGGTCGCCCGGGGCCTGCTTGAAGTAAAGCGGGCACCGCAAGCACCCATGCCGCGCTGTGCTACCAACCAGCGCCTCGAGGGCTGGCTCGCCCAGACCCCTCGATGGCCGCAAATGCAAAAGACGGGGCCGTCCAGGCGTGGCCCCGCACGGCCCTACTGATCAGAGGTTCGGAGCCTGACCCTCGACGGGTTCGAACAGGCGCCTCAGATCGTAGAGTCAGGGACGACGAAGGCACGCGCATTCGAGCCGTTCCTCGAGCCCGTCGGCTCGAGGGTGCCCCACATGTCGTGTTCGAGAGCCAGCGAGGGCAGCTAGCCGGGGGATCCCACCGAGGGAGAGCTTCCGCGCCCTCGGTCCCTATCGAATGGGACCGAGCCCCACCTAGCAAACCCACGCAAGCGCTTCCATGGACGTGTCTCTGGACCACGCAGCCTACCCTTATCGAACGGGGCATGGGCGTCCACTCGAACCACCCGCTAGCAGCTCGACGAGGAATCCTCAATTCGCGACCCGCTCGATGGGGATTGTGGAAACCTCACCCTCCGTCCCGCGGAGGGACGGCGAGGACGCGTGAGAAAACAAGTCGTAAAGCTCTACTCGATCGCCTCGAACGGGTCCAGGCTCGGGAGCTTGACGCGTGGCTACACCTCCTTGAAATTGCACCCGCCGGAGACAGTGCCAGCAGCGCGAGCGCCACCGAGGCCGGCTGAGATAATCGCCGATGCCGGTTGAAACATGTGCCACGCTCTCTGACCAGTTCTCGCGGTTAACCCCTGCAGGAGCACTCACACTCCCCGCAGGCTTCGGGGCTAGACCCGCGGGTCCGCTGACACGGCCCCACGGAAAGCATTCGCAAAACAAGGAGGGAAGAACGTCCTATCAGTAGATTCCAGCATCTGCGGAGCCTCAATGGCAAACCCACAGATGCTCGGGGCTACTGTCGGGGACAGCCCTAGGGGTCCCCTTAAACAACGGGGGAATCCTCACTTATAACCTGCAACAAAGCCAAAACACAATTTGCCTAACCCTGCAGGAAACGGCCCACGCCGCAGGGACCCCGACAGCCCATCAAGGCGGCCCTCTTAGAGATCCCCTCGAGCAGGCTCCACCTCGCTCGAGGATGCGCGCCCCCTCGGGCGGGCTCTGCCCCGTTCGAGGGACAGCACTTCCCTCGAGCGGGCTCCGCCTCGCTCGAGGGCTCGCTCCCCCTCGAGCAGGTTCCGCCTCGCTCGAGGGTACGTCCCGCCCTCGACCGGGGTCCGCCACGCTCGAGGGCGCCCCTCACGCGTGCGCCGGCCCCCGTACACGGGCATTTAACGCCCTGACACCGGCGGGACGGCGCCATCATGCGCCGGGGCTCGCGCCCCCGTGCCGCCGCACCAACTCCCCGTGGAGGAGCCCATCCCCATCACCGTGGGGAGGGACCGTGCGCCGCGGCCGGTGTCAGTCCCGTGACGCCGTGCGCCTGCGCCAGTACGGCTGACGCGCCGAGCCCTCGAAGGGGGGCCGGTTGCACCCTCGATTCACTTTCTTGTGACCCTACAGGGTTACGTGGAGGCGCTAGGCCGGTGGAACACCATCCCTGCCACTGTAACGACGTGGCCGCCGTCCCCGCGCGTGCAGGCGCACGCCAGGCGCTGTAGCAACAACCCCAGCACTATGCAGCGCGTCGGGAAGGGACGCCGTTTTACCTACTCCTATGCCCCGTACAGGCCAACGTCAGCACCTCCCTCGAGCCTATCAGAGGACATCGCCACCATCCGCCGCCCTTCTACCCTCGAACCGCCACTGTTCGGGTACAAGGTAGGCCATTATGGCTAGATCGCTGCGAGGATCGTCCGGACGGCCGCCCACTCTACAGCATAGCACGACGTGTTTCCCCACGTAGCTAGATAGCGCGGCGCGCATGTAATCCGCCTCACCCTTGATCTATAAAAGGGGGGGCGAACCCCCCAGCCGCGGGGGGACACACCCAGGAGCATACGAGACAGACGCAGACAGGAACACACCGCACACCACGTACTCATTCTCCAATTCTCCCACAATATCTTCGACCACTCCTCCGGGGACTTGGAAGCCACGCTTCCTCTCCCGCCTTGCTTGTAGCAGCCCCACTACAGGCACCCCCGGTGCTAAGTAATATAGTGCCTCGAGCACGCCACTGCTGGACGTATGGCCCCCTCGGCCGGAACCAGGATAAAAACTCTGTGTCACTTGTTACTTAGCATCGACCATTGAGGGATAGACCTCGGCGCTTTCTACTGGTTAGTGTCGGGACCATATTCCGCACCGACATAGTTTTTGAAAGAAAACGTCTTCCCCCCTTCAGAAGCGGGGAAATTTGGTTTGAGACCCTCGAGTTTTGACAGTCAAGTGATGGCGCTTTGAACCTTACTTGTTTGACTGCATTGGATCGCGCTTTGCTCGCTTGTCATTGCATTGACGACCAGAATTATGCGGATTTACTTTATCTTCTGGTAGTTTCATGAAACGACTAGCCTGCAATGCGACGTGCAAATGCAAAACGCCTTGCAGGACTAGGGGCAATTCACCTTGCATCGAATATTACAAGTTTTGAACTTTTTTTTGAAAGCGAAAGCTTCTCCCTAATTCAGCGCAGGCCCTCCAGCGTGAAGCACAGTATTGCTTTGTGAAAAATATCTTGAAAAATTGCTTTTGCATTTAACAACTTTCCCTTTCTGCCTTGGTTTGAAACCAATTTGCTTTCGATACACCCTCTTCGAGTGGGCCGCTATGAAAACGGCTCTTTAAGAACGCTGACTCTAGTGAGCCACTCACGCTGTTTCGATTCGATATTGAACCGCTTTCATACGCCCCTCGCGGACGGGCTGTTTCGAAAACAACTCTTTAAAGAGTTGATTCTTGTGAATCATTTTCGTTTCACCACTTGTGGGTGGGCTACTTTCGAGTAGCACTTTGATGCACTCGCTTTCAGAGTGGGCTATTCGAAGATAGCACTTCAATTCACCCTCTTGCGGGGTGGGCTATCTTGAGATAGCACTTTGAATCATGCAATAAAATAAAAAAGACAAGGAACGTAGGGAGGAATTGTTTCATTCATTGGAAATGAAATTTTACATTAAAGCTGCCTCATTAAAAAACTCACGCTCCAGGATGGAGTCCTCCCTATGTGAGGAAAAGAGTACCCGCCTTGTTATTGAATTTAAATTGCATGAAAGTAATGACTGGAAAGGTAAATCTAATGAGTCCTCCGCATTTATAGTTCCATGCGACAGACTCCTACCAAATTACACTACGGAAAAAATTTGCACAAGTTATCCACATTCCATGAATGTGGTAACTACACGCCAGCCTCGTCCTTCAGACGAAAGGCTGCATCTTGACCACTGCTTGAGACGACGTAGGGTCCCTCCCAAGCAAATTGAAACTTGCCTACCGTGTCAACATTCTTCTTTCTCTTCAGGACGAAATCCCCCACCTGAATGTTCTTGAGAGAGACTTTCTTGTTTCTCCACTTTCTTGTTTCCTCTTGGTACTTCAACAGATTTTGGACTGCGTCGAGCCTGTCGATCTCCACCAAATCTTTGTCTACCTCTTCACTTTCATGAGAGTTTCCCACCAAAACTCTGGTGCTTTCGTTGGCCAGCTCTTCCGGGCACATGGCTTTGGCTTCGTAAAGCAGCCTGAACGGGGTGAACTTGGTGGTTCTTGACTCAGTAGTGTTGTGTGACCAAATGACTCTTGATAACTCATCAACCCATTTTCCCTTCTTTTGCTCGAAGAGGCATTTTTTATGGCTGAGAAGGTTTGTCCATTAGCTCTTTCGACCGCCCCATTGGATTGAGGGTGGTAAACAGATGCAAAGTGAAGCTTCGTCCTAATCGAGCGACAGTATTCTCTGAAATTCTAGCAGTCAAATTGCTTCCCATTATCAACCGTGAGTTCCATAGGCACGCTAAACCTGCAGATGATTTGCTACCAGAAAATTTTTCTGATAGTGGCGGAGGTGATGGTAGCGACGGGTCTTGCTTCAATCCACTTGGTGAAATACTCAACTGCTACCACGACAAACTTGAAGTTGTCTTGAGCTGTAGGTAATGGCCCTACGATGTCCATACCCCAGCACTGCAATGGCCAGGTAGGAGTGATGAGCTACGATAAAGCCCCAGGCCTTTGCAGATGCTTTGCTGCGAAATGGCAGGCTTTACATGTTTTGACGATCTGCTCGGCGTCTCTAATTGGCATTGGCCAATAGAAACCTTGCCTGAAGGCTTTTCTAGCTAAGGCTCTCACTGTTATATGAGATCCACACATTCCCCCATGAATTTTTTTTCATAAGCTCTATGCCTTGTTCTTGAGTGATGCACTTCAACAATGGTGCACACATCCTTGAGAACATAACCCCTCGCTCGAGTTTGCATCCTTTTCAAGTCGTGGGTTTCGACTGGTTCATAGTGCCCACAAAGGAAAGTGATGATGGGAGCTCTCCAATCCAAGCTAGCAATTGCATTGACTGTGCTGAGCGGCTGCTTGTTTGGCTTGATCGAGGGGGTAATTAAGATCTCGAAAAATACGTCTGGAGGCATCGCCTCCCCCCTAGCGGCTTTCTTTGCCAGCTCATCGGCTTCACCATTTCTTTTCCTCGGCAAATGCTCAATGGTGAATCCCCAAAAGTGCCTTTCCATCTTTCACACTTTCGCGAGGTACTTAACCAATTCTAGCTCTTTGGCCTCACTCTCCTTTTCCACATGATCTTTGATGACCTCGGCATCACACTTGACCAAAAAGTTGCTAGCTCCCTGTTGACGGTGTATTTTGGTGCACCTAGCATGTTCATTACACTTTGGTTTGGATTTGATTATGTAACTAACCCGCCACTAGGCACACTAATCATATAACAAGTTCATCTTTGTGCATGCATTTGGAAGTGTTGTGTTTATGTAGGAAATCATGGACATAAAGGACGGATTCGCAATAAGTTCAAAGGAGCATTCATGGAGTCTTGTTCGTGTCCATGAGCTCGCTGAAATTACTTCCAATGGTGGTGAGGACCGAAGTGCTACGAGGAACACCCCCGGGGATTGAAGCGTAAAAGATCAAACTTCATGCAAAGAGAGCCTCCATCTTGATCGCGAGGATAACAGCGTCAAAATCATCCAAGTGGAGGGGGGCAAAGTAGATAAGTGCACGAGGACCCTCGGAGAAAAAGGGCGACCGAACCGGCCGAACCGGGCTCCGGGCGGGCCGGCCGGCCTGTGCGGGCCGGCCCGGCCCCCACTCCGGCACCGGTTCGGTCCCGTCTTCCTTGCCCTCGAAGGATCTTCGACCCTAAAACCCCCGACGCGCCGCCAACACAGGAGGAGAGGAGTTATTCGCACCGTAAGGCCATCTACAAGCTAGAGAGAGAGGAGGAGGATCTCCGGCGGGAGATCAACCACCTCGAAGGAAGCACCCTCTCGTGGAGAAGAAGGAAGACACCGGCGGAAGGGAAACCATGATCAACGGTGCCATGATCAAGCACCTTGATGGGGTAATCTTCTCATTCGTCCATGGGTTGTAATCGATATTGAGATGTAATCGCACTTTGTCGGATTATCTATCTATCATCTTGTGTTGAATATACTTTAATGCTTAAGGCTTGCAACCGTGCCGTAGAGGGAGTAGAGCTCCAATGCTTCCTTGGATCCATTCAATACGTCGTGGCCATCAAAGGTCTAGTCATGAATACCTTCGCGTAGTGACAGTACGAGAGGAGGGAAAGGGCGAAACCGTGGTCACATCCCCGATAGATTAGATTGGTTTTCATGTCTTTAAGCGATTGCATGCTCTAGTATCGTAGACCCGTGGGCGAGTGTCTTCTATCTTGATCGTTTATCATTCTCTCTAGTGTAGTTTAGTGTTTTCCAGGATAATAGTAGTTAGGGTTTTAGTAGCTAGTGTGTCGTTGTTGATCGAACGCTTGTAATCCCCTTGCTCCACGGATTGACAAGAACCTTGGGAATCCCGTGGTGAAAAAGGTGTGGGGTCCGTACGCTTGCGGATCGTAGAGGGATACGTCTTTTATCCGTCAACAAGCCCCTTTTTCTGGCGCCGTTGCCGGGGAGCAAGTTAGTTTACATCGTTTGATTTGCATCTAACTTAGTTTTATATTTTAGTTTATCTTTTATTTGCTATATCTAACATATATTTTCCGTAAAAACACTTGTTTCTTTTTTGTTTTTGTTTTTATCTTATTGTCTAGATGGAGTTCGTTAATCAACCCGTGGAAGAACCGGAGAAATCATTAAGGGATTACGCTAGCCCTCGATGTGAAGACATAAAGGTACAAGAGTCGGATTCGAAGCTCGAAGCGACCAAGTATGAAATTAAATCCAAGATCATGAAGATGGTGGCGGAAAACCCATTTGAAGGGATGGTTACGGAGAACCCATATAGACACATAAGGGATTTCATGACAATATGCAACACGGTGCGTCAAGAAGGAGTTCCCGATGAATGGTTCAAATGGAATCTCTTTCCCTACTCACTTGCCGCAAAGCAAAGACATGGTATTCGGTTGCGTCCTTTGAAGTTGAAGGCAATTGGAACAAGTTGACAAAGAAGTTTTGCGAGAAGTTCTTTCCAATGAGCAAGGTTCAACATCTAAGGAGGCAAGTGATCAATTTCATGCAAGGAGAAGAGGAAGGGATAGACCAAGCCCGGGATAGGTTTAATGAATTAATCGAACAAGGACCAAAACTCGGCTTCACCGTGACGTACTCTTGCATACATTTTTCTTTTCCCTAACCCCTAGTTGCATGCGACACGTCGAAATGTGTGCAGGTGGGGATCTCATGGAGAAAACACTCACGGAAGCCGCCCAACTTCTACAAAAAGTTAGTAAAGCGGCTGCCATGCGAAGAGATTGGGAAACAAGACTTGCGGAAGAGCCGGAATTCAATTCAAGGAAGAAAAAGCTTGCTGATTTTTCTAAAGAGGCAACCCCGGAAGTCACAAAAGAGGAGCCAATCATGGAAAAGCTTGAACAAGAACACATTAAGTCAAGAACTACACCAGACGTCGACTTCACCGCACCAAACGAGACGAACAAGAGAAGCATGTCAAGCGCGAAGCCACTAAGGGAGTTCGAGCCAATGGATTGGGTTCCTATTGATTACGGAGAAGTATTCGACAAGAGAGGACCGTTCCCTAATCAAAAGGGAATGGCAAGAGCATTGGAAGTGGATTTCCCACCGGAGAAGAAAGCTGAAAATTCATACGACCTCGAAACCACCGGTGAGATTTTTGAAAAGCTCTTTGGAGATGACGTGGTGGATCCGAACATATTGCCGAGGTGAAGAGGATCATGGGGATCAAGCCCGAAGCATCACCATACGCTCGCCTTGCTGAAATTTATTCGATCGGATCCGAAGAAGAAGAGAAGATGACGCCGCACTTGAGTTGCGAGATCAACGGAGTTCAATGCAAAGCTTTATGCGACATCGGAGCCCAAGTAAGTGTTCTATCTTCTAAAATTTACGATAAAGTTCAATACCACAACCTAGACTTAGCTCCAACATCAACGAAATTAATTATGGGAGATGGTAGAACTTGTTGACGCAAAAAGTGCACTCAACGCCAATCACACAGCAAGCCAAAAAGCTGGCTTCACACGCGCAGAGAGCAAATGACGTGCCAGTCAATTTTTCCTGAAAATTAACAAAAGATAAAGCAGTTAAATACCAAAGCTTGGAACTTGCCGGGTAGTACCAGACAGTTCCGTATTTACGGCTAAAGAGCCAATTGGGATAACACATAGCTATAGAGAGCTATCTGTCAAAGAACCACGACCATTCGGAAAACCGCGAAGGGAAAAGGGACACTGCCGAATGGATGACGTAAGCATGACAACGATCAGTCTTTGTATAAACATAGATGCATGTGCAAAGTTGTGACCGATCTTCATGAAGATTAACACTAAATAAATGAAGTAAAGCACGGACATGATCATGTATTAAATAAGCATGCATAGATCCAAAGCACTAGTCTACCGCATGTCTAGCCACTTTAAGATCCGTCGGGTACAATATCAAACAAATCTATCCACCGCATGATACAACTTGCATGAAAACCGCACCACTTTCCACAAATAGATCTATCCACCGCATGATACAATCTAAATATGGAAAGCCAAAAGCATACATCATTTAAAACATAAGTAATGCGCGTGATCTACTCGTGAAGAAACATAACCGAATGCGGCTAAACAGCCGATCCAGGGTCCATGAAGAAGGAACAAACATTACCACGTGAACAAATCTATCAGACTGGTTTGGGAATCTAATCCACCGGATGACTAGCTCCAAAGCAACCCAAAAACCTGCATCTACCGCATGATACCCGCTCTTTCAAGATTTATACGAACATGGCAAGCTTGAACCCGCAACACGTAACAACCTAGATCGATTCGGTTTCGGCTATCGGAAAGCATAAGATCCACGTGCTAAAACATGAAACCTACTCGAACAAGGATCATAAAAGAGATATAGCCGATCCAAACCCATCTAGATTGGGCAGAAATGTGTTACTTGAATTAAAACATAAAGTAAAACTCAAGTTAACACGGGATAACTTAATGAATCTATTGGATCTTGCCAAAATCCAATAGAGCCGATAACTAGCTTCAAGCCAGACCTTAGCCTACCGCATGGCTCATGATCTAACAAGAAACCCTCTTGAACCAAGCTTGAATCTACCGCATGACACGAAGCATGGTAACAAGACTACTTGCATCAGATCTAAATCCACCACATGATACTAGACATGATACAAGGTTGCCGGTACTCACGGAGGTCGACGGATCGAATGGCCCTCTCGAAGAACTCGACGACACGACAAGGACTCTAGGATTTGGCGTAAGGCCGGTGTGTATTGAGGAATGATTGTCCCTGTTACATACATTCAGGGGTCGTATTTATACCCTGTTGAGTACAGATGCGAATGGATTCATTGCCTAACTAAGCTCGATCGCCTATCCATCCATTCGTCTCCCCTGATTGAGCCACGTCACCGTCCAATCCCGCAAAATCGCCCATCGTTCCTTTGCCGAACCGAGCGATAGCCGACCGCGCATCTCTTTGCCGAAAATCTCTGAAAATATCCTTCCTTCCACCAGACGGACTCTTTTTCGAACCGGTCCCACAGGTCAGACTCCTTACCAAATTTTGGTGTTAACACATGCCCCTTCAATTGTGGGATAAAAGTAATTTTGTTCCACAATTGACTCCAGCCACGAATCCTTGAATCAAATCTGTCAACACCTGTTCTTCGCAATCCGCCGGAATCTTCATCCATATCCAACCCTAGACCCCCTTGTTCCGAGCTCGAACCTCCAATGGCAGCTCAGAACCAAGATGCTCAGGTAAATTCATCCCCCACAAACCTTGTTCGGCATTAGGTTTTCAA
Source organism: Cenchrus americanus (assembly GCA_947561735.1). Classification (NCBI taxonomy): domain Eukaryota; kingdom Viridiplantae; phylum Streptophyta; class Magnoliopsida; order Poales; family Poaceae; genus Cenchrus; species Cenchrus americanus. The sequence continues at coordinate 113,789,439 of OX387240.1, forward strand.
TTTTACCTGAGATTTTCTTTTCCGCTTTCTTCCAGGAGCCTTCTACTGAACTTTTGATTCGCACCGAGGCCAATTCGAGGTCTTATTACCTTGGTCCCGTGGGGAATCCCGACCCTCGAGATCTTATTGCCGCCGAATCTCGCAGAATCCCCTTCAAAGCAGCTTTGTCTCCACCTCCTCGGTGGCAAGATGCGTTCAAGAAGCGGCCTTTACCTCCAATTGCGGCCGGAAGACTTGGTATCGGAGGATTCTTGCGTATAAGAGTGGATTGACCAACCCGGATGTCCTCCGTATCGCCCGTGCTTGGAGCTATCCGTGGCCGAGACCCCCAAGAACGAAGACCTTCGATAGCACCGCCACTTTTGGTCAAACGGCGTCAACGCTTTCCTTTTTGGCCACGGTCCAATGTCTCCCACCTTGGCCGATGTATATATGATCACCGGCCTTGACATTATAGGATCTGTTCAGCCTTGGAATTTCAAAAACTCCTCACGGCAAACAGGGGTGAAGCCAGGGAACGGATACAAGCAATACATCTTGAAACACATGAAGGACAATCCCCTGGGTGAAATTGAATATAGAGCCTTTCTGAATATGTGGCTGTGCAGATTTGTTTTCTGTGGGAAAGCCAACGAGCCCACCTTGAACCATATCGTGATGGCATCTCATTTGGCCGGTGGCAATCGCCTCCCTCTTGGAAAATTCTTCCTCGGCAGTGTATACCACATGCTTCACCAAACTGTTACTCAGATGTATACCGGCCAAAGAATATCATGTGTCAACGGTCCTTGGTGGTTCGTTCAAATGTGGTTGCAGCTCCACATGCATCAGATGATCGGTGTTGACCTGAACTCTAGGTTCTTCCCCTTGTCCAATCACCTTGAAGGAGAACCCCAAGCTACCAGAGGATGCCAGAATTACGGAGAAGCGGCTTCAACTGTTCTCATTCAGCAAGACATCAGCCAGTTATTCGAGCTATTCTTTAAAGGTTTCCCCAATCCTCTCTGGCTTCCTTATCTAGGCAACGACACCTTGACCTTCCCTGTTGAATTTTCCTTTGAGCCCGGCCATCAGGATAGGAGATTCTTGGAGATCCTTAATATCATAATCCGCCCCTGCATACTGCCGCCGAATTCAATGGAGGGAGGCTGAATGTTAGCACTTATGAGTACTATCAGCCTAATGTAATGGCCAGGCAACTGGGATGCGGCCAGATGCCCCCAAGATTGTTCTTGCATGAATTCCTCAAACCCAGAGAGGAAATCAAAGAGCTGATGCAGAGCAGCAGAGTCTTCAACTATGTGTGCAGTCCCACTGTCTACACATGTCCTTTCATGCCCACAACTATAGCTCACACCACCTTTAACTCCTGGTGGCAAGAATTCCACGATCACATCTTTAGTGAGCCTGTTCATGTATTCTGTGCAGAGTTGGTGCCTGACTTCCTGCCGACTTCAGAGGTAATACAATGAGCCTTTGGATCAGACATTTCCTCTTTATTCATGGTTCTGACCTTCATCTTCTTGTTCACAGAACACGGTGCTCGCCCTCGAGCCGGTGGTAATTGCTTACAATGTCGAAGGCCCAATTTCAAAGACCGGGGTTCAAATCCACAACCCCGCATCAACTAATGGCCGGGTATGCTACCACGGATCCCGGCCTTTCTAGCCTTGCTGCGCGGACAGGGAGGCAAGGTCCGCATCCGATTGCCCCTCCAAGTGCTAAAAGGAGAAGAACCGTCAAGAAAGTGCATGTTGAGGTAAAACCCTTTACCTTCTTGATTACCAGGTCACTCGTTCTTGATGGATCATATCATTGTGCATTTTCGGACTGCAGAGCCCAGGCAGCCTTCGTAACCGCACTCGCCGATGCCCCATCCACTGGTATGACCTTTACTGTTCTTTCTCAAGGATGAGCACTGGCACTTACCCTTTCAACTGGACATTTGCAGAAGAAGCCGTGGAAGAACAGCTTGTAGATGTTCCAGTGGTTCAACAAGCGAGTCCATCCAGGGTTGAATTACCCATCCCGGTGGAGATCTCATCTTCATCACCTTCTGCAGAAGCAATAAATTCTCCAGAGATGAATCTCCCAACTCAACTGGAGCCAATAAGTTCTCCCGGGGTGCCATCACCTATTGGTCAAGCGAGAGATAACCAACCCAACGAGAGGCGGCGGACCCGACTCCTCTCCGGCCTAGAAACCCACGAGCCGCCAGGTGGCCGCATCAGGCACCTCCTAGCTCGGAAGTTTCGGCTCTGCTTGGAGCGTCTTCTTCACCTGTGATTGCCCCTACTCAAGAAACCAGCCATGAGGTAACCATCCGCACTTAATTTTGGTACCTCGATGTTTAGCATCCCTAATTCGGCAATGTTGTTCATCGGATCGGCTCCATCATCACCAAGCCTCGCCATCGCAGAGCAATCCAATTCGCCGAGGTGATGGAAGGAGTATCCCGGCCCACGCCGGATGAAGTGTTGTCCAAGCTCAAAGAAATTGCTGCCTGGCTAGAAAAAGATGCTCAGGATCAGTTCAATGATCTCCATCACTTCGAAGAGATGTTTGAATCTATCATCCAAGAACTTCCTGAAGACATCAAGGCTTCTCTATCATCCGTTTATGACTTAGAAACTTTTTATGCACCCATAAGGCACGCTTGGAGGAAACTGTGCTCCCGCCCGGCCATTGAAAAGAGGAAAACTGACGCTGAACATGCTATGAACGGGGCACAATCCCAAGCAGAAAGCCACAAGGATGCATTGGCCAACCTGCAAGCTTCCTATGATCTGAAAGTTGCCAGGAAGGCTGCTCAAGAAGCAGAACTGAGAAGCCTGTCAGCGGAGATAGAGACTGACAAAGAGAAAATAGCCGAACTTCCTGGATTGATAGCAAAGACCCAAGCGGAAGTAAAATCGGCTAACAACAAAATAGAGCAATGCGATGCAGAACTCACTGATTTATCCGGTGCTCAAAAGGATTGCCAAGAGCTGCTGAACAATTCCCATCTGATAACATCCAACGCTCGTGGTGTAATTGCCAAACTTCTGAATGCTTGAATGTCCTTATTGATGCGTAACTGAATCGGTCATTCTTGTAATATCTTCTTGTAATCTGTTTCCTTTCTTTTGCGCACTTCCAAATGTAATGCTGAATGACCCATTCGGTAGTGAAACGCCAACTCCCGAACGACACTTTGATTTTCTTTAGCCGAACCAATCAATCTGCACGCGGCTCAGCCTAGAACTCCAAGTGACCCGTCGGCGGGCTGGCCAAGGAAACCTTTCCACCTTCCGATTTTCTTGGGATATGCGCCACGATCCACAGCCACGACTCGAAGCCACGATTCATCCTGTCAGCCCTATAAATGTTAACATAGGTGCCCCTAGCTCTCCACCAGGCCTTCTAGCTCTCGAATCTTTGCCAATCTTTGGCCTTCTTGCAAACAGTGCACATCCCCAAACCACAATGGTGCGCCGCCTCAACCGCCGCCGCGCCTCCGACGAGGCCGAGGGGAGCAGTGCTAATGCGCGCAAGCGGTGATGATCATCAATTTCTCCTCTTTGATTCTATTCTTGATCTTCTTTTGCCTTGACGATCATCCCCCTTTTTTAGATTGATTCAGTGGAATCCGCCTCGCGCGCCGGCCAATCAGCCCCTCCCAGATGACTCCTCAGGATCCGATGGCCACTCCCCGGTACCGTACGAGGAAGAAGACGCCATCCGCTTGAAGGAGGAGCTAGAGGCGTCCCGTCGCGAGCTGGAGGACGTCTCCAAGAAAGCGGGCGTGGCCGAGCTAGAATGGGAGGACCAGCGCAAACAGCTGCTGGAGGCCATTGACGGTATGGCTCTGAGATTGATTCTTAACCCAGCCCGGCCTTTGATGCTAATCCTTTCTGTTTGCTCTTTGCAGCCCGTGATGCTGAGCTCAACCAGCTAAAGGCGCTGGTAGAGCAATTGGCCGAGAAGGTGAATGCCCGCGGCGATACGCCGGTGGAGCGCCTGGCCGCGGTGGAGCGCCGCGTCGACGAGGTGGCCGTCCATGGCGTTCGTTTGGGCACCACCTTGGGCCCCGGGCCGCGATGGCGACGCATACGGACGTCGACTATTCCACCAGGCCGCGTGGCTTTCGGGCGGCGCGCCGGGAGGACATCGACGAGATCGAGCTCATCCTGGAGCGCCTTGACGGCCACGGCGACGCCATTGCCGAAATTACCCATCCCCAATCTGTGTTGAATAGGCTCTTCGACTAGATTGTACTAGGGATGTGTAAATATCGGCAATAGATGAAGAACTTTTGAATTCTGCACCTGCTCTGCGATGACTTCCCTTTGCATTTTGCATCTGCGAATTTTTTCTTTGAATGCATTCGGGAACTATCTTTAGCCGAACGCGTGAGAACAACTCCCCCTTGGCGCAAAAATCCGCAGAGGATCCCAACTCGGCAATCCGTAAACACTGTTCAAGAGAAAACCCTTCGCACCTGGTGGAAAACCCTGCCGCTTGGTATTCCAATAGTGTGTACTGGCCAATCATCACTCCCAATGCGCCTCTCCGGTCAATAAAATAGCCTGCGGGGTGCTCTGCAAATCCACTCGCGCACTCCTCCATCATTTCTCATCTCTTCCCCTGCCTCTAGAGGAAAAAACCCCAACGCCATGGACGAGGGTAAACAACCTCAGGAGAGCGGCTCATCAAAGAAGCGTACGATTCGGAAGTGAGTTCTTTCTTGATCTGCCCCTTGTTCTCCCGCTTGATCTTGCGCTTCATGTTTTCTCTCGTCCTTTTCAGCCTTGATTTGCTCCCCGAAGAAGTCATCGGGACCGAAGATGTGCTGAGTACATCTCCTCCGATTCCTCTCTCGAAGCAGAGGATGCCACGCCTGAACAGAGGACCAACCATCAGCTGCGCCGCCGCGTCCGGCACCTGGAGCATGGCCTCAGGGACATGTCCGCCCGTTGCCAAGCCGAGCGCGAGCGTCGCATGGCTCTGGAAGCGCTAGTGGGGGGTAAATGCTCCTGACTCCTTCATGCTTGCCTCTGGATTTCTTGCCTCTAACCCTGATTCTTCTGCTTCAGATGTCTCTGACAGGTACAGCAACCTGAAGGCGGCCTGGGATAGCTTGGTAGAGGCCGCCAATCATGGTCATCCTCGTGCGTTCCAAGTTGCCGTCACGGTGGTCCTGGAACAACTGAAGAGGGAGCAGCAGCCGAAGAAGTAAAGAAAAGATTGAATCATACTTTCGCTTCTTCCTCCACGCCTTCTGCTTCCCACTTCCTTGGGGACCTGACCATCAGAGTTGTTAGATGTGATCCTGCAAGAAGCAGTTGTAATGTAGTATTGAGCTAAGGGCAATGCATCCAGGCACTGGCCATTTTCTCTTGTTCATGGATTTTGTTCTGAAGGCGGCATCATTCTCGAGCGCCGGCTATTTTTGTGCCAGATGTGTGTAATCATCGATCGATCTCAATGCTAGGATAATATTTCTTCAGATATCTTCCATTTATCGCAGCGGAGAATTCTTCTCCTAGCAAAGTTTTCAATATGTATGCATTACCAGGAACGCATCTGACCACACGAAAAGGCCCCTCCCAGTTAGGGGACCATTTGCCGAATTCACTGTATTTAGTTCCAATCGGCAATAGCGCTTTCCAAACTAGATCACCTTCTCGCGAATTGCTTTACCTTTACTTTCTTGTTATAGTATTTGGCGACTCGCGGCTTGTTTTTCTCGATGCTCTCCCGGGGCCCCGAGACGGATCATATGCAAATCTTCTAACTCATCCATCATTAGGCCACCGTAATCCTTGGAGCTCAACTCGTTTTGGCAGCACTACTCTCCTTGAATCTGATTGTATCTCCCAAGGCAGGATTGCATGATGCCCGTAAACCAACTCGTAAGGAGAGGTCTTTGTAGCTCCATGGGGGGCCATTCGGTAAGCCCACAGTGCTTCACTGAGTACCGAATGCCACCTCCTTGGCTTCTGATCGATCTTCTTCTGTATCAGCTTGATCATGATCTTATTAGAAGCCTCTGCTTGACCATTAGCTTGGGCATAATATGGAGAAGAATTAAACAATTTGATTCCCATGCTTTCGGCAAAATCTCTGAACTCCAATGACACGAATTGTGCCCCCTGGTCAGTGGTAATCGTCTGAGGGATCCCAAATCGATAGATGATGTGTTCCTTGATGAATTCGATCATGTTTTCTGACGTCACCTTCTTCAGTGGGATTGCCTCGACCCATTTGGTGAAGTAATCTGTAGCCAAAAGCACGAACTTATGCCCCTTGCTAGACGGCGGATTAATTTGGCCAATCAAGTCTATACCCCAGCCCCTGAATGGCCATGGCTTGATGATGGGATTCAATGCTGATGCAGGGACTCTTTGAATATTCCCAAACCTCTGGCAATCTTGACATCCCTTGTAATACTCAAAGCAATCTTCTAATATCGTCGGCCAAAAGCATCCGGCTTGTCTAATAACCCATTTCATCCGATAGGCCGATTGGTGCGCTCCACATATCCCATCGTGCACCTCGCTCATCATGTTCTTGGCTTCTTCTGGACCCAGGCATCGTAGCAATACCCCATCTAATGATTTATAGAATAAATTATCATCCAGAAGAACAAACTTGATTGCCTTGTACCTGAGTTTCCTAGAGACTTTTCGGGATGGATCTTTCAAGTAATCAATGATTTCTTTCCTCCAAATCATCTTCTGCAAGATCCGCCCTTAGTGCACACACTTCTGCAGCAAACGCTTCTTGACTCTCCTTGTAACCAGAGGCGCTCTGAGCTAGTCTGTTTGCTTCTTCGTTATGCTCTCTAGGAATGTGCTGTAGGGTTACCAATGGGAAGCTCTTCAAGATTTCCCTGCACTCCTCGTAGTAACTCCTCAGCGCTTCGCTCCTGCACTCGTATTGGCCGTTCAATTTCTTGATTACCAGTTCTGAATCTCCATAGATCTCAACTGAGACGGCCCCAGCCTTCTCTCAAATATTGAAGCCCTCGAAGTAGTGCCTCGTACTCGGCCGGTTATTTGTGACGGTGGGTTGTATAGGAATGGCGAATTCAAACATCTCACCTCTGGGCGAAATTAGTAGGATCCCTACTCCCCCACCTTTGCCACACGATGACCCATCAAAAAATAAAGCCCAAGGGATAATTTCAAGCAGATCAATTGACGGGTCACGATGTTCAGTTATAAAATCGGCAATGACCTGACCTTTGATGGCTTTTGCCGATTCGAACTTCAACTCGAATTCTGATAAAGCTAAAATCCATTTGCCAATCCGACCATTCAAAATTGGCATAGATAACATATGTTTTATCACATCAAACTTCGAGTATACAGTGCATTCGGCATTCAACAAGTAGTGCCGAAACTTTGTACACGAGTAGTACACGCAAAGACACAGTTTCTCTATAGCCGAATACCTGGTTTCAGGATCAAGTAGTTTTCGGCTAAGATAAGCTACTACCCGCTCCTTTCCTTCGAATTCTTGAATAAGGGCCGATCCAATGGTTTGGGTATCGGCCGCCACGTACAACTTGAAAGGCTTGTTTAGCTGAGGAGGAACCAGCACCGGCGGCTCCTTCATGTACTGCTTGATCTCGTCAAAAGCCTTTTGTTGTTCGTCGCCCCATGTGAATTTCTGATCTTTCTTTAGCTTCAAAGCAATGGAGAGAATGGCAACACCTTCGTGATAAATTTGAGATGAATCTTCTCACGAAGTTGATCTTGCCGAGCAGTGATTGCAATTCCTTGAGGTTGGTTGGAGGAACGACTTCATCAATGGCTTTCATGCTCTTTTTGCCAACTTCGATTCCCCCTTCGTGGACCAAAAACCCCAGGAACTCTCCAGCTGATACCCCAAAAGCGCACTTGTTTGGATTCATCTTCAAACCGTGTTTCCGGGTGCACTCCAAGGTCTTCTTCACATCCTCCAGATGGGTGTCATGACTTAAGGACTTGATCACCACGTCATCAATGTAGATTTCCACAGTTTTGCCGATCAACTCATGAAAAATGTAATTCATGGCCCGTTGATAGGTTGCACCGGCATTTTTCAACCCAAATGTCATGACTATCCACTCAAATAGGCCTATATGACCAGGACATCTAAAGGCCGTCTTTGATATGTCTTCTATTGCCATGAAGATCTGATTGTATCCCGCGTTGCCATCCATGAAACTGATCACCTTGTGTCCAGCAGCGGCGTCAATCAACAAATCGGCAATAGGCATCGGGTATCCATCCATGGGAGTAGCTCTGTTTAGGTCCCTGAAGTCTATGCAAACCCTCATTGTTCCATTCTTCTTATACACAGGGACGATATTAGAAATCCACTCCGCATATCTGCACGGCCGAACGAAGTTTGCGTCAAGCAACCTTTCGATTTCTTTCTTCACATCGGCCAATACTTCATCCTTGTAGATCTTCCGGGGTGGTTGCTTATATGGTTTGAAACCAGGCTTGATTGGCAACCGATGCTCGACGATGGAACGATCCAATCCAGGCATCTCCGAGTAATCCCAGGCGAAGCAATCTTTATATTCTTTGAGAAGCTCAATTAAATCCCCCCTGAAGTCTGGTTGTAAATTTGCACTGATGAACGTCGGCCTTGGCTTATCACCGCTTCCAATATCAACTTCTTCCAGTTGATCAGCTGACATGAATCCTCGCCCTAATTTGCCATCAGTGCCATCCACGGGGTTCTCCATTAAAAAATACTATAAGAGCCGATCGCTTGAATCGCCGTTGATCACCGCCGACGAGTTCAACAGACCTTCTCCCCGCCCTTTCCCCGAGAAGCAATCGATGCCTTGGTACTCCCCGAAGGCCGGTTCCATGTTGGCCACGCTCACGGAGTCATCCGCCCGGACGACCTCGATCTCATCGTCCACCCACTGGATAAGTCGTTGATGCATGGTGGACGGGACGCAACGAGCTTAGCATGAATCCAATCCCGCCCAAGCAACGAAGCCGTAGGCTCCTTTGCCCTCAATGACAAAGAAGGTGGTGAGTAGCGTCTTGGACCCGATCATCAAGTCCACGTGAGCACATCCCTTGGTGTCTGAAGGGTTCCCGGCGAAGTCGTTCAAGATGATGCTTGTAGGCGTCAAATCGCTCGGGCCCATTCCAAGCTTCCTGAAGGTGGTGTACGGCATTACGTTGACTGCCGCTCCACCGTCGACGAACATCTTGGTCAATGGCTTGCCATTGACGTATCCTCTCAGGTACAGCGGCCTCATGTGACGGTTCTTGGCCGGCTTGTCGAAGATGGCCTGCTTGGCAAGCACCAGTTGTGCCATCATCTCCTCGGTGTGCTCGTCATCGAAGGAAACTTCCTCCTGCATAACCTGGTTAGCAGGAGCCATGAACTCGTTCGGCAGAAAGTATACCATGCATGCTGGAGCCGAACGCTTTGATCCCTCAGGTTGGTCTTTGGGGCGCCACGTCTGCCTCGTCTGGACCCCGGCCTGCTTTAGTTCACGGTTCCTCAAGCGCTGGACCCGTCTCTTCTGGCTCTTGCGCAGGCCGGGCGGGAACCACTGCCCCTTCTGCCAGATGTAGTCATCCTCGTCCTCTTCTTGATCAGCCCACCTGAGATCAGCTTGGCGCTTCTTGGGATGATCGATGACTTCAATTTTTTGGCGCCGATCCCCATTAGGGTGGATCCTTCCAAGTCTCTCATGGACGGATCGGCGATTGGCAGCTTCCTGCCTGTACTCAACATACCTGTCGCTGCATTCAGGACAGTTCTTCAATGTGGGCAGCTTCAGACCCTCATTCCAGCAGTGCCTGAAGAAGGCGCATCCCCAGTGTGCGCGCTCCTGCTCGCGCGTGTACTGCTCGTGGTCCCTCCTGCGCGCCTCTTCTTCAGCCCTGCGGTGCTCCTCTTCGTGGCGACGCTTCTGGTAGCGCTCTTTCTCTAATTGGCGCTGCCATTTGTTGAGGAGAATGCGCGACGTCACCTTGGGCTTAGGCCTGGATGATTCCCCAATCTCAATGTGGCTCTTAAGAACGCGGGGGGCGTCGCCTTGTACTTGCTCCAGAGTCACCTGGCGCTCTGGGTCCACTGCTCCACCTTGCTTGGACCTGGCTGAGGTCAGGACCTTGACCTTTCCCTTTTCCTCGGCTGTTATCGCATTGACAGAAAAGCCGAGCATGTTCTGAGGAAAGGGGTGGCCATCCAGCTTCATCTTGTTATCGAACTTGAGGTGTCCCTCCTGGATAGCCTTCTGGATCCTCATCCCGAAGACCCTGCAATCGTTGATGGAGTGTGAATCCCTGTCATGGAAGCCACAGTAACGTTTCGCTTTAACTCCATCAGGCTGAAGCATAGAATGCCCCTCAGGCAGCTTAATTCGGCCTTCTTTGACTAAGAGCTCAAACAACTTATCAGCCTTTGTGATGTCAAAGTCGTAAGTCCCTTTGGTCTGCTTGACCCAACGCTGATTCATTGTCAAGGGCTCTTTACCCCAAATGATTTCCGCTGCAGCTACATCCAATTCGTCCTCAGAATCCTCGAACAGATCGTCTTTGTCCAGGAACTGGTTGTAGATGTCAGCGACGTCGTGCTGCTTGCCAAATTTGGGGTCCTTCTTGAGGCCATATGCCTGATTACTCATCAGAGATAATTTTTGCGACAGCTGGCCCAGGTTCTCAAACTCCATCCCAAATAGCTTCTCGCGCACGGCCGGCAACATCCCGGCGACGGCCATATCGGGCCACCGATCGTCGGCGGAGTTCGGCGAGAAGCACATTCCTTTGACCTCCCCGAATCTTCTAAGAAACTCCGGCGGTGTTTCGCCGTGCCTTTGCTTCGGGGTGGCGAGATCAATCGCCTTCTTCTCGGAGCCGCCGCCGAAATAGTGAGCGTGGAATTTACGCTCCAAATCCTTCCATCTAGCCACCGATTCGGGGAGGCGGGGATGAGAACCACCGAAAAGCCGGACTCGTCGGGCCGAGGCGGGGAAGTAGCGAACCCCCGAACGCCTCCTCGGCCGAGCATTCCCCAAGCTGCATGAGGTAACGGGCGATGTGCTCGACCGTGCTTGTCTCGTCCTGCCCAGAGAACTTTGTGAATTCCGTTGGCGGCTTCACCCTCAGCGGCAGGAGCACGTTATAGTACCACTCTGGGAACGGCGGCCTATAGGTGGGGCCCTGCATCTTAGGCTTGAGGCCGAACTGATTCTGCATCAACTCGGCCATCTTACGCGCTAGGGCGTCATCTTCTTGCGCGCCTGCAGCTGGCGCGTACCCTGGGTGCGGGAAGGCGTCGAACGCTCCGTAATTTCCCACTTCATGATAACCACCACCGTACAAATTCTTCTGGAGCCAGTTGGTCGACGGAGCAATTCTCCGACCGGGGTCAAGTGGGGCCCAGACGAGCCGAACGCTAGGTCCCCGTACGTAGGCTGGTACGGACTCGGCTGTTGCACAGGCTGACCTGTGCTGCCCTGCGGTGGCGGCAGGATTGGTTGACTTCCTGAAGCTTGCAACGGGGGGCCGAACCGGCCGCCCCCGCCCGTGGAGGAGGTTGGAACGCTTGGCTTCCGCGCTCCGAGGAGGAGGCCGCCGTGGCCGGCTCCGTAGCGGCGGCCGAGAGCTTGACTCACCCGGCTCTATGGTGCTCTTCTCGGAAGGGCGTCTTCCCGAACGCTTGCTCCATGCCCGGCCAAAGAGGGCCACCATCATCCGCCGGAGCGATCCGAGGAAGGCCTTGTTGTGCTTGGTGAGCATGTAATCTCGCCGACTCTTGGAACACCCGCGCGCATTCCTCCTTTTCCCCGCCGAGACGTAGCATCGACTTCTCCCGTAGCGGCACTCTAGGCATCTCGTTCTTCGGATATGGGACGCCGCTCCTCGTTCTTCTTAAACGACAGGCAGCACTTCGCCGAAACCGATCTACGACGTCTTGAAGCCGCCGCCGCCGCTCCGAGAAAGATCTTCCAAGTTGATATCCATAAGGTCTGCAATCTCAGGCATCTTGAATCAGTTCGACTGTTTGTCCCACTGGGCGTGCCAAAAAAGTGTGTTGACGCAAAAAGTGCACTCAACGCCAATCACAGCAAAGAAGCCGAAAAGTCGGCTTCACACGCGCAGAGCAAATGACGTGCCAGTCAATTTTTCCTGAAAATTAACAAAAGATAAAGCAGTTAAATACCAAAGCTTGGAACTTGCCGGGTAGTACCAGACAGTTCCGTATTTACGGCTAAAGAGCCAATTGGGATAACACATAGCTATAGAGAGCTATCTGTCAAAGAACCACGACCATTCGGAAAACCGCGAAGGGAAAAGGGACACTGCCGAATGGATGACGTAAGCATGACAACGATCGGTCTTTGTATAAACATAGATGCATGTGCAAAGTTATGACCGATCCTCATGAAGATTATCATTAAATAAATGAAGTAAAGCACGGACATGATCATGTATTAAATAAGCATGCATAGATCCAAAGCACTAGTCTACCGCATGTCTAGTCACTTTAAGATCCGTCGGGTACGATATCAAACAAATCTATCCACCGCATGATACAACTTGCATGAAAACCGCACCACTTTCCACAAATAGATCTATCCACCGCATGATACAATCTAAATATGGAAAGCCAAAAGCATACATCATTTAAAACATAAGTAATGCACGTGATCTACTCGTGAAGAAACATAACCGAATGCGGCTAAACAGCCGATCCAGGGTCCATGAAGAAGGAACAAACATTACCACGTGAACAAATCTATCAGACTGGTTTGGGAATCTAATCCACCGGATGACTAGCTCCAAAGCAACCCAAAAACCTGCATCTACCGCATGATACCCGGCTCTTTCAAGATTTATACGAACATGGCAAGCTTGAACCCGCAACACGTAACAACCTAGATCGATTCGGTTTCGGCTATCGGAAAGCATAAGATCCACGTGCTAAAACATGAAACCTACTCGAACAAGGATCATAAAAGAGATATAGCCGATCCAAACCCATCTAGATTGGGCAGAAATGTGTTACTTGAATTAAAACATAAAGTAAAACTCAAGTTAACACGGGATAACTTAATGAATCTATTGGATCTTGCCAAAATCCAATAGAGCCGATAACTAGCTTCAAGCCAGACCTTAGCCTACCGCATGGCTCATGATCTAACAAGAAACCCTCTTGAACCAAGCTTGAATCTACCGCATGACACGAAGCATGGTAACAAGACTACTTGCATCAGATCTAAATCCACCGCATGATACTAGACATGATACAAGGTTGCCGGTACTCACGGAGGTCGACGGATCGAATGGCCCTCTCGAAGAACTCGACGACACGACAAGGACTCTAGGATTTGGCGTAAGGCCGGTGTGTATTGAGGAATGATTGTCCCTGTTACATACATTCAGGGGTCGTATTTATACCCTGTTGAGTACAGATGCGAATGGATTCATTGCCTAACTAAGCTCGATCGCTTATCCATCCATTCGTCTCCCCTGATTGAGCCACGTCACCGTCCAATCCCGCAAAATCGGCTTTACTGTTCCTTTGCCGAACCGGAGCAGATAGCCGACCGCAGATCTCTTTGCCGAAAATCTCTGAAAATATCCTTCCTTCCACCAGACGGACTCTTTTTCAAACCGGTCCCACAGGTCAGACTCCTTACCAAATTTTGGTGTTAATAGAACTATCAAACCTCTAGGTATTGCTTGCAACATGAAAGTAAAAATCTCTAGAAACTACATACCAACCGATTTCTTTGTTATTGATGCTTACCATAGTAATTCTGATCATATAATCTTAGGTAGGCCTTTTCTTAAGTTGGTTGATGCCGTGTTAGATGCCGGAGAAGGCAAAGTAACAATGAACCTTAATGGAACAAAGTACACATATAACTTTCTTCGTGCTTCTAAACACCTTACTCCTTTTCCTCCCGAAGATGAAGAAATAGAAGAGATAGATAGTCTTTGTTTTGTTGAAACCCTTAGAGACCCGCTGCAAAGAGCGATGGAAAATCAAATTAGTAATCAACAAGATGAAGAACTAGAGGAAGCGACAAAAGGCTTAGAGCCGCATGATGGTAGCGTGGAGGAAGAGAAGTTCGAAGACATAGGAGAAATCAAACCCGAGGAGCCACAAGTGCCCGAAGTAGACCTTAAACCTTTGCCCAAGGGATTAAAATATGAATTTTTGGGCCCAGACAAAACCTATCCAGTCATTGTGAGCGACGAGTTGAGCCCCAAAGAAAATGAAGCGTTGCTGATTTTATTAAAAAAACATAGGAAGGTGATTGGATATTCAATTAATGATCTCAAAGGTATTAGCCCAGCCTTTTGCACTCATCGTATACCAATGGAAGACTAATGTAAGCCTGTAGTGGACCATCAAAGGAGGCTAACCCATGCCATGCGAGAGGTAGTAAAGAAAGAGGTTATCAAGTTACTTGATGCCGAATCATCTACCCGGTTCCACATAGCGAATGGGTGAGCCCGTGACATTGTGTACCGAAGAAAGGAGGTTTGACCGTGGTGAAGAATGAGAAGAACGAATTGATACCGCAAAGAACCGTGACCGGGTGGCGGATGTGTATTGATTACCGTAAGCTTAACAAAGCGACGAAGAAAGATCACTTCCCCCTACCGTTCATAGACGAGATGCTCGAGAGGTTAGCAAACCACGCTTATTTTTGCTTTCTCGATGGATACTCGGGGTTCATGCAAATTCCCATTCACCCGAAGATCAACATAAGACAACATTTACGTGTCCTTACGGAACGTTTGCATATAGGAGGATGCCCTTCGGCCTATGCAACGCTCCGGCCTCTTTTCAACGTTGCATGATGGCCGTGTTTTCGGAATTCATCGAAGAAATTGTTGAAGTGTTTATGGATGATTTTTCCGTTTACGGGAAGACGTTCATGGATTGCTTAGCAAACTTAGAAAAGGTCCTTACAAGGTGTGCGGAGGTAGATTTGGTTTTAAATTGGGAAAAGTGCCACTTCATGGTTAAGCAAGGCATAGTGCTCGGACATGTTATATCCGAGAGAGGAATTGAAGTGGACAAGGCTAAGGTAGAGACGGTTGAGCAACTCCCACCTCCTACGGATGTTAAGTCCTTAAGGAGCTTTCTAGGCCATGCCGGATTCTATAGAAGATTTATAAAGGACTTCTCGAAGATCACTAAGCCTTTAACACACCTTCTTCAAAAGGATGTGGCTTTCGACTTTGATGAGAAGTGTCTAGCGGCATTCCGGACCTTGAAAAATGCGTTGGTGAGTGCTCCCATCATCCAACCTCCGGATTGGAGCCAACCTTTCGAGATCATGTGTGACGCAAGTGACTACGCCGTAGGCGCGGTCTTGGGACAAAGAAAGGAAGGCCGAGTTCACGCCGTTTACTACGCTAGCAAAACTCTTAGTGGGGCACAATTAAATTACGCTACTACGGAAAAAGAATTGCTAGCGGTGGTATTCGCTTTCGAAAAATTCAGATCTTACATCGTGAACTCGAAAGTCATTGTTTACACCGATCACGCAGCCATAAAGTATCTCTTGGCTAAGAAGGAAGCTAAACCACGTTTGATTCGTTGGATCCTTCTTCTCCAAGAGTTCGATGTTGAAATTCGTGGTAAAAAGGGGGTGGAAAATGTTGTGGCCGATCATTTGTCTAGGATGAATCGTGGGCAAGATGATAAAGAGCCCATAGAAGATAAGATGAGAGATGACCACCTCTATAGAGTGCTTGATAAAGATACTTGGATGATCGACATCATTCGAGCAATTCGAAAGATGCCCCTCGATCATCTAGACAAAAACACCCAAATGAAGATAATTTCTGAAAGTAAGAAATATTTTTGGGATGCACCATACCTCTTCAAGCTTGGCAATGATGGAGTGATGAGAAGATGTGTGCCAAGAGAAGAGAGGCTTGAGATTCTAAGGAAGTGCCACTCGGCGGAGTACGGTGGGCATTATAGCCATTTTCGAACCGAAGCCAAAGTATGGTCGAGCGGATTCTATTGGTCGGAGATGCATGAAGATACTAAAAGATATGTTGCGTCATGCCCCGAATGCCAAAGAACCGGAAACATCTCTCAAAGAAATTCTATGCCTTTGAAATACAACTTGCAAATCGACATATTCGATGTATGGGGCATAGACTTCATGGGGCCTTTTAAAAACTCATTTGGATTCGAGTATATACTTGTTATGGTCGATTATGTATCCAAGTGGGTAGAGGCTATACCATGTCGTAAAGCTTCCACGGAGGAGTCCATCACTATGATCAAGAACGTGATTTTTCCCCGTTTCGGTACACCGAGAATCTTGATAAGTGATGGAGGAACTCATTTCACCGGGAAGAACTTCAAAAAGTGCTTGTCCAAGTTGGGAATTGAGCATAGGGTCTCCACGGCCTATCACCCACAAACCAACGGACAAGCGGAGACGTCAAATAGGCAATTAAAAAGCATACTTAACAAAACCATAGAGAAGGGAGGCAAGGATTGGTCAAAGAAATTAGACGGAGCTTTATGGGCTTATCGAACGGCGTTTAAAACACCGATAGGTATGACCCCTTATCAATTCGTCCATGGAAAAGCTTGCCACCTTCCGGTTGAGTTAGAACATAAAGCCTATTGGGCGATTAAAGAGATGAACCTTGATCTCGATGCCGCGGTGGTGAAACGGAGAATTCAAATAAGCGAGCTAGAGGAGTTGAGGTTGAAAGCTTATGAAAACGCAAGCATATACAAGGAGAGAATCAAAAGGTGGTATGATAAAAGATTGAAGAAAAAAGAATTTAAAGAAGGAGATAAGGTCCTCCTCTACAATTCGAGGTTTAAAACCTTCGGAAAGGGGAAATTGCAGAGCAAGTGGGACGGACCTTATGTTGTGCATTCGGTGTTCTCCAACGGAGCGGTAACCATTATGGATATAAACGGAGATCAATTTGTGGTGAATGGACAGCGGCTTAAGGTTTACTACGAACCCGACGTCGTGCCCATTCATCATGTTGACGTCTTTACCATGGAGGAAGAGCCCGAACGTCCCGCCTAGGACGAAAAACAAGGCACCAACTTCTCGTAAATAATTTTTCTTTTAGCTTTCGGAGTTTTTCGCGAAGATTAACCGGGCCAACTTTTTCCCATGGGCCGAGGGAAGAAAAAATAGGGCGGTGTGCAAAAACCGGACCGGCCCGGCCCCCGAGGCGGGGTGGGCCGGCCGGCCCAGTCGGATCGGCCCAGGGGTGGCCCGATGCCAGATGTCCCCGAATTTCGCCCGAATTGCTCCTTTTTGACTTCCTTGTTTGGTCAGAAAATTTTAATGGAAGTGTAAAAAAGGAAAATAAGGTTCCCAGGGCTTTTCTCTCAGGACTATATATTTGGCCGAATTAGGAGCTCGAGAATCAAACCTTTCAAGCAATGTGTTGCACCCTTGTAGCAGCCATTGAGCCTCCAAAAAGCTTAGAGTTGAAGGTAGAAGCCAAGAAGCCATCGATGGAGGTGGCGACGACGGTGGTGACAACGGTGGAGATTATGGCGACGACGACCCCTTCGGATTGCATCCGGTGTGCTGTCGAGTTTGTCGTCAATCCATCGCGGATCTCTACACGTCGGCCGACGAATGTTTCCAAGCCATGGAAGCGATGAAGCAGCGTATGGAGGACTTGGAGCGCGTAGTTGAAGATTATTACAAGTTCCTTAACCGTAACGTGCGCAAACTTTTCGGCATGGTTGGAAACATGAGAGGCAAGTGGTGCAAAGCTTGCTCGAAGTACCACTAGATCTAGTTTTCCCCTTTGGTTTTTGTAAGATACGACGAGGACGTCGTATGTTTTAAGTGTGGGGGAGAGCTAGCTCGCTAGCCTTAGCTTTTGAACTTCAAGTTTAGGTTCGGTTTAATCTTCGTGTGAGAGTCTTAGTGTTTTAATGAGTCTTTAGTTTTTGAGTCTCGTTTTAAAATTTTCTCGCATGTGTCTTAAATTAGTGTTGAGTCAAGAAAACCAAATAAAAAGAGTCTTTATATATATCTTTGTGTTTTATGTATTGTTTATCTTTATTTACTTGTTTGTTTAATCTTCGATTCTTGATATATGAGCACAAGTATGTGGTTTGAAGGACGTTTACCGTGGTGCTTAGTGGAATCGCTACTACTTAAAGTACCCATACCGCACTTCGATCTTGAGCTTCACATGCTAGTTGTGCTATTTTCGATGCTAAAAATTGGAGGATTTCAGTTCTGAAAATTATATTAAAACCCTTGTAATAAAGGTTAGCAAAACCTCTTTTTCCAAGATGAGAGTAAGAAAAAAATTCCTATCCAAAGCCAAGTTTGTTTTTTTTCGCTCCACCATAAGTGTGATTAGCACGATGAGTTAGGCTAGGACCCTTCTCTCTTGGTGAGTTTTAATTTCGAGCAATGATCATGTCCTTGTGCTTATCTTTTGTTGCTAGCCTCGTCATATATTCAGTCCATGACTTTCACAACGAAAGTCATGAATACCGCTGGATTCCATACCCAACCCTATACATCTCTTTTGTACATCGTATTCCTTGAACACAACCTATTTTCAAAGTTTCGTCTCGTCTCTAGCATGATTTATTTAAAAAAATTCAGATTGTATGCATGCGAGAAAAGGGAGAATTGAAAGCTTTGAAAAGTTGTCAAGAGAGAGAAAAATAAAGAGAAAAAGTATGTGTATGGAAAAGAAAGAAAGAAAGAAAGAAAAATCATATGTGAATGAAAGAAGAAAAGAAAAAGAGAGAAAGATGAGTTAGCAATGAAGATATGAGAGGGATGGATCAAGTGAAAGAAAAAAAATAATAAAGTGTAAGGAAGGATGTCACGTTGATTGTGGGACGAAACTTTTACTCTATTTCCAACCATGTGCAATCCGACAACGAGGACATCATTGGTGCCTTGAAGTCACAATTTTCTTTTGCCCTTGCACATGTCCACCATTCTAAATCTTCTCATCCTTGATATCCCTACATATGGTTAATTCTCATGATCATTGGCTTTGAAAGGTAGACAATCATTAGAGGAAGTTCTTAGTTTGACAATACTTGTGTTGATTGCGCTAGCCCTACCTATAGCTCCACTTTTACATGATATATGAGAGATTAATGGGAGGTGAGAGTTTTATCAAATTTGGTTAGGATAGCCACTTCATATGAGTGACTTGAGAGAGCTTGGAGAAAGGTTTTTGTCTAATACTTGTTGCAGGAATTTTTGTTTTGAAAACCATAAAAACCCTCCGATGGAAGCAAAGAAGTAAGTATGGCTGAAATTGAAAGCTTCGAGTGAAGAGTTTGAGTTGTGGGGTAAATCTTGACGTGGTAAAAATTCTAAACGCCCATGTTTATGTTTGATTATCATTACTTTGTGTTTATGGATTAAAGATGAAGGGATTGACTAAATTGTGAAGGAGGATTAATGATACACGATTACACACCTTGGACGAAATTCTTTTACGAGTACTTGCTCGAGGACGAGCAAGAGCTAAGTGTGGGGGAGATGTTGACGGTGTATTTTGGTGCACCTAGCATGTTCATTACACTTTGGTTTGGATTTGATTATGTAACTAACCCGCCACTAGGCACACTAATCATATAACAAGTTCATCTTTGTGCATGCATTTGGAAGTGTTGTGTTTATGTAGGAAATCATGGACATAAAGGACGGATTCGCAATAAGTTCAAAGGAGCATTCATGGAGTCTTGTTCGTGTCCATGAGCTCGCTGAAATTACTTCCAATGGTGGTGAGGACCGAAGTGCTACGAGGAACACCCCGGGATTGAAGCGTAAAAGATCAAACTTCATGCAAAGAGAGCCTCCATCTTGATCGCGAGGATAACGGCGTCAAAATCATCCAAGTGGAGGGGGGCAAAGTAGATAAGTGCACGAGGACCCACGGAGCAAAAAGGGCGACCGAACCGGCCGAAACCGGGCACTCGGGGCCGGCCGGCCCCGTGCGGGCCGGCCCGGCCCACTTCGGGCACCGGTTCGGTCCCGTCTTCCTTGCCCTCGAAGGATCTTCGACCCTAAAACCCCCGACGCGCCACCAACACAGAGGAGAGGAGTTATTCGCACCGTGAAGGCCATCTACAAGCTAGAGAGAGAGAGAGGAGGAGGATCTCCGGCGGGAGATCAACCACCTCGAAGGAAGCACCCTCTCGTGGAGAAGAAGGAAGACACCGGCGGAAGGGAAACCATGATCAACGGTGCCATGATCAGCACCTTGATGGGGTAATCTTCTCATTCGTCCATGGGTTGTAATCGATATTGAGATGTAATCGCACTTTGTCGGATTATCTATCTATCATCTTGTGTTGAATATACTTTAATGCTTAAGGCTTGCAACCGTGCCGTAGAGGGAGTAGAGCTCCAATGCTTCCTTGGATCCATTCAATACGCCGTGGCCATCAAAGGTCTAGTCATGAATACCTTCGCGTAGTGACAGTACGAGAGGAGGGAAAGGGCGAAACCGTTGTCACATCCCCGATAGATTAGATTGGTTTTCATGTCTTTAAGCGATTGCATGCTCTAGTATCGTAGACCCGTGGGCGAGTGTCTTCTATCTTGATCGTTTATCATTCTCTCTAGTGTAGTTTAGTGTTTTCCAGTATAATAGTAGTTAGGGTTTTAGTAGCTAGTGGTCGTTGTTGATCGAACGCTTGTAATCCCCTTGCTCCGCGGATTGACAAGAACCTTGGGAATCCCGTGGTGAAAAAGGTGTGGGGTCCGTACGCTTGCGGATCGTAGAGGGATACGTCTTTTATCCGTCAACACTCCCAATGCTCGCACTTTTCTGAGGCCAAGCAAGAGCGCTTCATACTCGATAGTGTTGTTGGTGCACCTGTTGGATGGATCTAAGTAATCCAGCCTTGGAGTGTAATTCAACTTGACACCTGCTGGCGAAGTGTTGATGGCTGCAATCCCGACGCCTTTGCACTCCCAAGCTCTGTCGCATCTGATCTCCCAGACAGGCACCAATTGTTCATCTCCAGCAGTATTGCTTGGTGAGGTCCAATCTACAACAAAATCCACCAAAACTTGCGACTTGATTGCCGACCTTTTCCCAAAATCAATTGTATGCTCAGACAACTTAGTTTCCCATTTGGCGATTCTGGATGACGCCTCCTTGTTGATAAACAAATCATTGATGGGCTGATCAGTGAGCACGGTTACCTTGTGTGCCTCGAAGTAATGCCTGAGCTTTCATGTGGCCATCACCATTGCATAAGCAATCTTCTCCAGCTCCGAGTACAATAACTTAGAGCCTGACAAAGCTTCTGAGACAAAATAAATGGGCTCTGATGTTTCCCTTTTTCACCATCGACCTCTCGCACGAGTGCGGCACTAACCACAGCTTTGGAAGCGGCTACATACAGAAACAGCGGCTCCGACGGTAAAGGTGGCGAGAGTATCGCCATCTTTTAAATGTATTCCTTGAGCTCCGCGAAAGCTTTGCTCTATTCGAGACCCCACTCAATTTGCCCTTTCCCTTCAATTCCTTGAAGAATGGGAGGCTTTGCTCAGCGGATCTGGAAATGAATCTGTTCAGAGTTGCAACTCGACCGTTCAACTTCTAAATATCTTTCTTCGTTTTTGGCTCTTCCATTTCCCTGATAGCCCTTATCTTATCCGGATTCACCTTGATTCTCTTTGTAGAGACCAGGCATCCTAATATCTTTCCTTTCGTGACGTCGAACACACATTTCTCTGATTCAATTTCAATCCCGCTCTTCTTATGTTGGCGAAAGTTTCCGCCAAGTCGCTCACATGACTTGCCCTGTGCCACTTTTCACGATGAGGTCATCGACATAGGCTTGAATGTTCCTACCCATCTGTGGCTTGAATACTTCCCCGGTCATTCCAGTGAAAGTTGGACCGGCATTTTTCAAACCATCTGGCATTTGTACGAAACAGAAGGTACCGAAAGGGGTGATGAAGCTAGTTTTTTCCTCATCCACTTTCGCCATCTAGCACTGATGGTAGCCGGAAAAGCAATCCAGGAGAGACATAATGGCCGCGCTGGCCGCCGAATCAATGACCTGGTTCATCCTTGGCAGTGGATAATTATCTTTGGGTGTGGCTTTGTTGAGATCTGTGAAGTCGATGCACATCCTGCATTTCCCATTCTTCTTCTTGACACCCACGGTGTTCGCTAGCCATTTGGGATACATGACTTCGTGAATGACACTGGCATTTAGCAATCTCTGCACCTTAGACTTGACTGCTACTACTTTGTTATCAGACATCTTTCTTAGCTTCTGCCTTCGCGGCTTGACTGAAGCGTCGATGTTCAATTTGTGCTCAATGAAACTTCGATCCACACCTGTGAGATCCTTAGCGGACCAAGCGAACATGTCTTTGTTCTTTTGGAGGAACTGAACTAGCGTCGCCTCTTCTCCTGGCGAAAGGTCTTACCCAATGATGACGGTCAGATCCAAAACCATTACGTTCAATAGGACCTTCTTAGTGTCGAAATCTGGGTGCATGTTGACTTTTTCTCTGTCTGCTTTCGGCTGTTTCTCCACTTCTTTGCCCTTGACTGCTTCATCGAGAGCAAGGACATTTCTTTGCCCTGGAGTGCGGCCTCTTTCCAAGTTACGACCATCGTTTTGGTGACCCCAGACAGTGATGACTCCCTGCGTCGTTGGAATCTTTACACACAGGTACGCTTGATCAATGACGGCCTCGAACTTGTTGAGGAATCCTTTTCCCAAGATGCCATTGTAGGGATAATACATCTCCACTACATCGAAAGATAAGTATTCGTTTTGGCATTTTGGACGGTTCTGAAAGATACTGGAAGGACTACTTTGCCAAGAGCGTGAATGACTCGCCCCCCGAATCCGTACAATAGTGTGTCAGGAGCAATAAGTCTTTGCTCAATCCCATCTTGTCAAACGCATCAGCGAAGATAATATCTGCTGATGAACCAATGTCAACCAGAAGCTTTCCCAAAGTCCAACTTGCTATGTTGGCTTCGATCACCAAGGCATCATTGTGAGGAAAAGCTTGTAGCTTTACATCTTCTTCTGAAAAGGTGATTGGGATATGAGACCATCTCGTCCTTTCAACTCTCCCTTCCACACCGATGTTTTGTACTTCACGGAAGTAGTGCATTCGTTACTTCTTAGTCTCGAACTCCAATGCGGAGCCTCCGGAAATTGGCATTATGGTTCCGATAGACGGTAATGGATCATTTTGTCCTTCAAGCTTCGCTGGCATTGGCGGAGCTGTTGGGCCCTTGAATGGAGGAGGGGGAGCGATGGGGTGCTGCTCAATAGGTCTGCGCTCGATGTTCTGAGCCTGGAAAGTTTGGGATTGCCAAGGTGGAGGTTGAGTATAGGTTGGGACAGGTGGTTGGAACTGAGGTGGCTGAAAAGGGTCAGAGAAAAAAATTCTCCCAAAGTTGGGGTTTTGCCAAGCCGAAGCGGAATGGTTTACGGTACTAGCCCTCTCCTTCTCCTTCCTTTCCTTCTCGAGGATAGCTTCGAATCTTTTCTTGTCTGGGCAATAGTTTGAGCTGTGATCGTCATTCTCCTTGTGGAAGATGCAATACCACTTTCTTTTTTCCTGGTAGCCTCGGCCCCTGCCGCGACCTCTGCCTTTGTCACCGCCCCTTCTGCCTCTGTGTCCACCCCCCTGGTTTGACTGTGGAGGACTGGGAGGGCTAGGGGTTTGATTTTGTGAACCGCCCTACGGATTGGAAATTTCCTGGGAATTTTCGTCGTCAAGGATGAAAACGTTTCGGGGGTTGGCGTGCGAGGCGTTTCTGGGTTTGGGTCATTTCGTTTTGTTAGACCGATTAGCTTTGGCAGACTTCTTTGGGTGTGATTGTTCTTCCATACACATCGTG
This sequence comes from Cenchrus americanus, assembly GCA_947561735.1. Taxonomy (NCBI): domain Eukaryota; kingdom Viridiplantae; phylum Streptophyta; class Magnoliopsida; order Poales; family Poaceae; genus Cenchrus; species Cenchrus americanus. The sequence continues at coordinate 113,813,297 of OX387240.1, forward strand.
AAGTCCTTGTCTGAGCGACAATACTTCTCAAACTCTTCATATAGGCACTGGACTGTCTTGGGCCTTTCGCGCACGAGATGCGAGCGAAACTGGCCGACTCTCAAGCCCACAATTGCAGCGTTGATGGTGATGGCGTCCAACACATTTGGTGCTTGGGCTCTGAGGTGAACGAATCTCCTGAAGTAGTTCTGGAGAGGTTCCTTATCCTTCTGCTTACACGAGAAAAGATCGCTCTCTGTAAGCTCCAGATGTTGGAAACCCTGGAAGTTGGAGAGGATCCGCTGCTTCAAGTCATCCCATCCGTGAATCACACCAGGACTCAGAAGAGAATACCATTGCACTACCGCTTCATCTGCAACAATGATGAAAGACTTTACAAGCACGGAATTGTCACCGCCATCTGAAAAAATAGCGGCTTTGTAGCTCATCAGGAATTGTCTAGGGTCTGATTGACCCGAGAATCTGGGGCGTGGAATTGGCCTGTAGGATTGCGGCTAAGGAGTGATCTGAATTTCTTGAGATAGAGGTGAATTGGATCCCAAGACCTCATGCGTATGGTGTGAACATCATGGTTCGAAGGACCAGACTCGAAAGGGTTAACGAAGGGGTTACGACTGAAGGTGGTGTACGGAGGGGGCTGGGTGAAAGGAACGTTGCCTTCTGTGAATATGGATTGGTTGGGCACAACATACTTGGGCGAGGGCTGATTGAAACTCACAGATTGTTTTGCTTTTATGGCACACAGTTCTTCTTGCAGTTTGGCAATCTTTGCCTTTTGCCTCTGAATTTCTTTGGCTGCCTCGGCCTCATGTTGCACCACCAGCAACCTCTTTTTGGCCTTGGCCAGTTCTTCGGCCTCCTTGCGCAATTTGGCCAACTCAACCTCGTACGTAGCCTTAGCCACCGTAGCACTGGGTTCTGGGAGCTCCTCTCCCTGGGTGAGCAAAGTGGACAGGTTCAACTCCTCATCGAGGGACGATGAAGCCCCCCTAGTGGAATTAGCGGTACTTCTCTTCTTCCTTATGGACATTTTGTGTTTCTTACTCGATCCAAACAAAACGATGGGAGCCAATTGTTGTGGCGTAGCAAAGCTACCTAGCACGAACAATGAAAGGGAACAAAAAGCTCGAGAACCAAAACCAAAACTTAAACACAAGCAGAAGAAAATCAAAAACTCTTTCTCAACGGTGAATTTCTGAAAAGCCGATCCCCTTTACAAGTGTCGGTCGGCCTCCTTTTATAGGGAGACAAATGTACTTTTTACATACCGAGATTGCCATCATGTAAAACGAATCAAAACAAAACGTGCTAGGCTAGTTTCGGGAGGTCTCCAACTAGGTCTTCACGTAATCAGCGCTCCGTGAAGTCACACCGCAAATCACGGTGCTTTTTCCGGTGTCAACACGTGCACTTGTCGGGTGAAGACCTTGAACTTTTTGGAGACGCCCCCTTTCTATAGCCTGCCGATGCACCTAAAAATACATTCTGAAGCTAGAAGGTGAACGCATTAGAAGTTAGGGCGACGAAACCCCCCAGGCGAAACCCAAGCTGTAGATTGTTACGCGGGTAGGATTCACCCCCGAGGTTTCGTCGCAAGGAAAACCAAACCACTTGGACGAAAATCCAATACTCTGGGTTGTTAGACCCACTCGACGATTTTGCTTGTGACGAAAGGCACCCGGCGAAAAATGTGACCTGAAAAGTAAAAAGGAACTAAAAGTCTCCAGGGGTTTCGCGGTTAAGCCTTTTGAATCATACTTGATTAACTGAAACAATCTCACAATTTAGAGTACGAAAGGCTCGATTCCGAATCCCCCCAACAAAATCGATGTCTCACATGGTTTGATGACAACCATGAGAAGCATATAATTGGACAACAGAAGATTGAGGTCATTATATATTACCCAACATGAAATTTGGGTAAGTTTTGATATCATCATAGGCATGAGAAAAGTTGAATTCAAAATGAAACAAAATTTCAACAGCACCTCCCCTACATGGAGATGTGGTCAAAACCTACAACAAAACAACGACATGATGGCTGACAACCATAGTCCAAAATAGTAATTTGCCTCGGATATTTATTTCTCTTGCATGAACCTTGAACTTAGAGCATAGATAAACAAAAGAACTAAAAAGAGGGTTCATGACAGCCATGGAACCGTGAGAGACGCCCAGCCCAACCAAGTTGTTCTTGGGCATGGACGTCTCTCACGGTTTGATGACAACCATGAGAAGCATATAACCAGTACAACTCAAGCTCAAGGTCATCATATGTTACCCAACAAGAAGACTAGGTATATGTTACCCCTAACTGAATCCTAACAAAATTTACTAACTAAAATTTCTAACTAAAATTTTCTAATTGAATCCTAACAAAATTTACTAACTAAAATTTCCTAACTGGATCCTAACAAAATTTCCTAACTGCATGCTCAGCAACTAAAAATTGACAAAGTTCCGGTAGCTCACCTGAACAGGGGCGCGAGCTAGGGACGGCGAGGCTCACTGTGTTGGGGCCAGCAGCCAGGGTCGACCTCTCCCCCGGTGGCGGTGGGGAGGCACAGGTAGGCCTCTCCTCTAGGCCGTGACCGTGGTGGGGAGGCATGGACTGGGAGAGGATGGGGCTGTGGCCAGATCGTGCATGCCATGGGAGAGGAGGTGGAGGAGCGACGGGCGGCGAGGGGACCCGGCGGCAAGGGGAAGTGGCTGGGGCCGGCCTCTCCCCCGACGGCGGTGGGGAGGCACGAGACGACCTCTCCCTCGGACCGCGGTGGTGGTGGGGAGGCACGGGTCGGGAGAGGAGGTGTCCGCGGTCGGATTTGGCACGCTGGGGGAGATGAGGTGGAGGAGCGATGGGCGGCGGCCAACGTCGGGGACCATGGACGGACGCGGTGTTGGGGGCGGCGTCGGGGCGGTCGCGGCGGGTACCGCACAGCCGGTGTTGGGGAGGACGAAGGGCTGCGGGGACCACGTGGTCGGCAGAGGGGACGACGACGCTCGGTAGGCGGTGGCGGTTGTGTGTGTGCATGTGTGTGTCTGAGTGTGTGGTGTGTGTGGCGAGTGTGTGATGTGTGTTGTGTGTGTGAAGTGTGTGTGGCTAATGAGTGGGCCCATGGAAGTTTCGCCGTGAGTTAGATCTAGGGCTCACGGCAAAGATCCGGTGGTCCCACACGTCAGCTGCAAGCGACCTAGGGTTTCAGGAGAACGCGTTCCCGGGAGCCAGATCTACTGCTCACGGCAAAGAGCACGTGTCGCAGTGAGCCAGATCCATGGCTCACGGCAACTAAGGGGAAGCCGTGTGTAATGTAGGTATGCCGTGAGGTGCCAATTGTAAACCATCAATTATCAAATTTTGTTTATTTCCCTCTTATTTTTTTTATGATTTTCCTTAAAAACAAGTTGAGTGCATTATGATATTTACCTGCTAAGCTAAATCTACAATATAAATTTTAAAATTTGATGAATTAAGAACATTAGTTTCATTGTACTTTCAACTAAAATTCTATCATTTCATGCGGTCCGATAATGTTCGAAATTATAAAACTACACAGAAATTTTGCCATTAACCAACATAAGGCACTCAAAGTTGTTTAATGATCCTAGGGAAAGTTTCAAGGTCAAATTTGAATGAGAACATCACAAAGACCACCCAATTTTGTCACATGAGTAAACAGGTGAGAAACTTCCAGTGAGATGCTTCAGTTTGTAAATAGTGTATAAGTTGAGTCATTCGAAACCATCTCAATTCTTCGCCATAGCCCCCATACATGATATCATGATGTCCATACAAATTTCATGATGTTTTAAATTTTTATGGATTTTATACAATTAAAATACTATTGCATGAAACTTTCAGAATCATGTGTCGAGTAAAAATGTTTGAAATTCTCTCTAATTTCATGGTATATGTATGAAAAAGGAATGAAGAACACGAAATATCATTATTGCACTAAGTTTATTCTATGATTTTATGCACTTCCAGTTCAAATCCTACGTATGTGAAACAAAATACGAAGAAAGAAAAAAATGACTAATTATATCAAACTGAGTTATAATTGCCCCAAATTTGAATACATACTTTGTAGAGATGTGGTTTAAGGGTGGAAAACTTTGGAGGGCAAAAAACAATTTTTTTGTCTTGTTTGCCGTGAGCCATTGTCCTAACTCACGGCAAACAACCAAAACACTCGGCTTCATGATGTGTTGCTGGCTTCATGATGTGTTGCTGTGAGTTGCCATGGGCTCATGGAAAAGATGCTGCCACACTTCTGCGTTTATGTGGCACGCGGATGGTATGAAGGCTGCCACACGACTGCTACATATTTCTCGTGAGCCGTAGAATGGGCTCACGTCACATGAGCGACGTGCACCGTGTGTCCCGCACTGTGCCATGAGCTGTGGATCTGGATCACGGCAAAACTAACAGCCCCGGCCAATGGACGTGATTGGGTCATGTTGTCAACGTGTGTGTTATGTGTGCCGTGAGCCATGGCCGTCTGCTCACAGGAAAGAGCAACCCTCGCTATGTGTGTTGTGTGTGTCGTGAGCCCAGTCAACTGGCTCACGGCAAAGACCGACCCTCGTTGTGTGTTTTTTCTGCCATGATCCTAGTCAACCGGCTCACGGCATACAGGCTTGGCGCCGTGTGTGTCATGTCCGTTGTGAGCCTCCTAGGAAGCTCACGACAAATAGGCTTGTATGTCGTGAGCCCGATGTTTGGCTCACGGCAACGAGAAGGCTCACGGCATCCTTGCAATTTTCGGTAGTTGTAGCAATTTAGATAGTAGAAGTGATGTCAAAATAACATTGAGTGACGCAGATGCTGGGAAAACTAATACCAGCATTAAGGAAGGGGAAATCGCTACCAACGGTGGAGCTACTGCTGACACTGAATCTAGGGAGAATCTTGCAAATGTTGATGCTTATCCTAATGAGCTCGTGAAGTCCAGCACTTGTTTCCTAGGTTGGTCCCTCATGACCCAGGCGGAATTGGATGGTATGGTTTCGGATGGCTATTTTTCATGTGGTGATTGTCGACTCCCTAGCAGAGAAATGACCTCGAAGCCGAAACCCAACGAAAGTGTGGTCTTTCACAATTTCTTCACGGCAAGTTTGAGGTTTCCTGTGTTGAAGAGATTCGTGGAGATACTGGCTGCTTACAATGTTCAGATACACCAAGTAACATCAAACTCGATTCCTCAAATTCTCAAGTTTTTATGGAGCTGTTGCACTTCTGGCAGAACAAACAAAGTGGATACTTTTGTCCGCCATTTTGAGATTCATTAGGCCAAGAGGATTGTAACTGTGGATGGGGAGGAGAAAGAAGCTCAATATAGCTGCTGCACTTTTTAGACCCGCCGGATCAACAAGAATCTGGTTCTTGTAGAATTAGCCCCTGCCTATAAGAACAAGTGGGCTAACAAGTGCAATTCTTATTGGTTTTATGTTACCATCCTAGTGGTCAGCATAAATGAAGACTTGGCCAGTCACATGACTGACTTGGAAGTTAAATTTACTCTTGAGATCACCGAGGGCAGTCATTCGTCTGATAGTACCAGTGCCTATTTCCAGGCCACACACGTGACTACAACTCGGTATGCTCTTGAGGAATTTTTGGCAGTAGATATTTGGCCCAGTAGACTTCAGTGGGGCTCTTGAGGTTTCACTAAGAAATAGTTGCCCGGATTAGATTTCGAGGTATGAAGCCCAGGTTCAAGGTTCCACGTCCAAAAGATAAAACTGATGAAGAGATTATTGTTGAGATTGAGAGAAAAGTTATCCAGGCGATTGGTAACTATACTCATAAAGAGTGGGAAGGTACCCAAAAGATTTTGAAGCATCAAGGCTGTATGAATCGAGTCTTGGAGGAGATGGGAATCTCATGCCCACCACGTCCTATACTTCGACCCTGGGCAACAAGTTGCAACCGTCAGGGATTATTGGTTCTAAAGTTGTCAAGGCTTCTAAGACAAAATTGAAAAAAAATTGTGCCTTCGACCGCCCAGCGATAGGGGAGTCGTCTAAGCTCACCAAAGCTAGTGAAGCTCTGGCCCGACGAAAGACCGAGGCGGCAAAAGTAGCAGCGGGTCCTGCTGCTAATTAATCATCCAAACTTGCCAAAGATAGCAAAGCATTGGCGTGGTGAAAAACCAAGGATGCGAAAGTGGCAGCGGCCGAGAAAGAAAAAAGGAAAAATCAAGATGCAGCGACACCTTCCATTGCAGAGAAAAGGGATTCAACTAAAAGAAAATCTTTGACAGATGCTGAGAAAAGCAAGGCTCTTCGCATTGAGGGCAAAGGATCTGGGGTTGTGGAGCCTCAGGTCAAAAATTGAGGATTGAACCGATGATGGATCACGTTGATTGGGACTTATCCACCGAAGCTAAAAGATCCAAATGAATTGGCTGATCAGTTTGAAAAGACTCTTGTTGGACCAAGCTTAATAGAAATTGAGATAGCTGCCCTGCGAAAGTTTAGGCCTTTCTCCAAAACAGATTATAGGAAAGAAAAACCTATGGAGCAGACTGCCGAGGCACGAGAGGCCGGTGAGCGTTTTTATTAACATTTTCATGAGACCAGATAGATAATTGATCCTAATGATCCCCTGAAGGCTGATAAAGAAATTGTTGGCTTGATGGATGTCGTCGATTGCGACGACAAATTGCCCTATCTCGACGAAGATGTTGGGATGGGTGTTGGTATTTGTTAAGCCTACAAAAATATTATGATGGATAATCCGCAAGCGCACGGATAACGTTGAGAATTCCACCTGGTAAAAGGTTTTAAATATCGAATCCACAGGGAGAATGGTAAAGGGAGTATCCGAGGTATATAACTAATCACTGAGTAGCTAACAAGGACTTGACAAAAAGAGAGATAAGGAAAACTTAAGGATGTCTGGTTCTTATTCTCACAAGCTATGTCTATATTGTTCTTATGGGGTGATTGTCTGAAGGAACACTTGAGAAAGGGAACCTGACAAGAATCTATGGGGGGGGTCCTACGGTTTCTATAGACGGGAGGTGGACTGCAAAGGACAGACGGGGACAAGGTCACTTCCCGCTTCTACCACACGATCCGGAATATAGAAGGCATTCATAAGCTAGCTAGTATAAGAACCACGCTTACACTAAACATGCAACTTTAACTCAAGAGAGATAGGAATTAAAGTACTCAAAGAGTTATGAACTGTCAGAACAATAAAAACAATGTTGCTCACTTGAATAAGAAGTCGATCTTTTCACAAGGTCTCAGGATCAGGCTCCAATGGAGTTGATCCCAGAGGTAGAAGATGAAGAGGAGACACCGACAGGTTCGGGCCTTCCTTGAGCTTCGCCTCTACCGCTCTCTAATCCTCTCGAACAAGATTAGGTAGATCTAATTAGATCGTGGCTCTAATCTCTCAACTTGATGCTAACTCTCCAACTCTAATTCTAATCTAGAGCTCTAATCTCAAATAGGCATGGAGGATCTGATAGAATGAATTGTTGTTTGCCTCGGGGTCAGGGGTCTGCTTATATCATCCAGAGGAGATGACGTGCACCATACGATCAAACCGACCTTAACTTATGGTTTAGATTGATCCTCATAGGTGGTGGAAGAACATTCCAGAAGCTGGGCCCATTTTGTGCCGGGGGGTGGCCGATCGGCCCCACCACTGGGCCGGTCGGTCTGGTGTGGGCCCCCTCGGGGTCCACTTTGGCCAGGTGGGTCCTTGATCCTTCTAGATGCTTCTTTCTTAGGTGCTAAGTCACATTGAGTTCCGGAGCCTTCTGGAGTCTTCTAGAGTGGTTTCCTTGCATATTTTCTGAATAGTCACTATAAATTCATAGATTCACCAAAACTCGTGGAAATTATCAATATAAACCCTAATAAGGTGATCTAATTATATTTTAGTCCTTTTTCCAGTAAATGTGAGGGATAAAATTCATACATAAAATGTGTCAACAAACTCCACCACACTTAGGCTTTTACTCGTCCTCGATAAAAGGATGGTTTACAACCGTAGAGACAAGAATCAACATAATTATACTCCTTAGTCATATATGTACTTAGGGGATATCTGAGCATAGTTAGAAATAGATCACCTTCATTTCTCAAATCAATTCAATGGAGAGTTTTTTGGAATACGTTTTGAATAAGTCAATGGTGAGGGAGTGTTCACGCGGTGGATCTCTTTGCAAGTTTCTGCCAGGCTTGCTACTTCCTGCGCTAGCTCAGTGTTGACAGATAAAAGACGTATCCACCTACGATCCGCAAGCGTATAGACCTACACCTTTTTCACCACAGGATTCCCAAGGTTCTTGTCAATCCGCAGAGCAAGGGGATTACAAGTGTTTGATCTACTTCTACTCACTAACTACCTAAACCCTATCTATGATGAAACTAGAAAACGACTACACTACACTAGAGAGGATGATTAAGCCGATGAGATACGAAAGAGACACTTGCCCATGGGTCTACAATACTCGAACATTCAACCGCTTAAAGCGTGAGAAACCAATCTAATCTATCAGGGGTTGTAAACACGGTTTCGCCCTTTCCCTCCCCCCGTGTTGTCACTACGCTGAGGTATTCGTGACTAGACCTATGATGGACACGACGTATTGAATGGATCCAAGGGAGCATTGGGGCCCTTACTTCCTTTACGGCATGGTAGCTAACCTTAAGCATCAAAGCATATTCAACACAAGATGACAGATAGATGTTCCAACAAAGTAGCGATTACATCTCAAGATCGATTACAACTCATGGACAAATGAGAAGTTTACCCCATGAAGGTGCTAGACATGGAACCGTTGATCATGGTGACGCTTCTGACGGTGTCTTCCTTCTTCTCCACTTGTGGGTGCTTCCTTCGAGTTCGGCGATTCTCCTCCGGAGATCTCCCTCCTCTCTCTCTAGCTTGTGGATGGCCTCTCGGTGCGAATGGCTCTCTCCCTTGCGAATGGTAGCGCCTCTAGGGACTTAGGGTTGAAGATCCTTCGGGTGCAAGGAAAAGGGAGCCGAACCAACCCTCGGAGTGGGCCAGGCCTATCCCGGCCCGGCTCGGTCGCCCCTTCACTTCCGTGGGTTCTCATGTGATTATGCACTTTGCCCCCTCCATTTGCACCATTTTGACGATGTCATCCTCGCGTCCAAGATGGGGGTTCTCCATGCATGAAGTCCGGTCTTTTACACGTCAATCCTCGGGGATGTTCCTTTGTAACACTTCGGTCCTTGCCACCATTGGAAGTGATTTCATCAAGCTCATGAACACGAACAAGACTCCATAATTTCTCCTTTGAACTTGTTGTGAATCCGTCTTTTATGTCCATGTTTCCCTACATAAACACAACACTTCCAAATGCATGCACAATGATGAACTTGTTATATGATTGAAGGATCAGATGGCGACTAGAGAGGGGGGAGTGAATAGGAGCTGGTAAAAATTCTTCTCAAAGAACCCAGCCTATACCCTAGTCAAATCTCGGTCACACACAAGCGATGGATCGAATCACACACCAATCGCCAAGACAACAAGGTTATGGATCAACCTCTAGCCTTAGGAACGATTCCTTGAAGCACACGCGGAAGCACGAGAAAGGAAGGGAGGAATTGAACCAAGAAGCAAAACTCACAGGCTCTGGCGGACCGTCCGCACTGGCCTCGCGGACCATCCGGCCTGCTGCCGCGGACCGTCCGCGCCAACACCGCGGATCGTCCGGCCCTACGCCGCGGACCGTCTGTTAAATCACACAGAACCAACAGAAGCGACCCGAGTAAACGGACCGTCCGCGGGGAGCACGCGGACTGTCCGCCAGGCACCCGCGGACCGTCCGCCTGCTGCTGCGGACCGTCCGAAACTCCGTCCAACCAAAACTCAAAATCGCAACGGATCGAAACGAAAGGCGAGCAAGAACACGAAGAACACCGGGCGAACTCGTGCGGCGCGGACCGTCCGCTAGGACACCGCGGACCGTCCGGGAGGCACGGACAGAGCAGAAAACAGCCCGACCCCGAAAGTCAACTCCCCCAAATCATCATCGGATTTCCAAAACGGTAGAAGCTGTGGAGACAAGGGTTTGGGGACTTGAACAGCGTCACACAGGGATGTTATAGCCCAAAAATCTTGCCTCCTAACTTCCTAAATCACCGGGAATCGCGAATCCTTTGAGCACCACCAAAAGCTAGAGCACCGAACGAAGATCCTCGAATCGAAGTGGTTTCCCGGCGTTTGAGGGCACAAGATCAATCACAAAGATGCAGGAGACATCTATCCAAGTTTCCCTCAAAGAAATCCGGGGAGAAACCCACTCAAATCCACGGAATCGCACCGAGAACAAAGGCACGAAAACAAGCACAAAAAGACCACGAAAAACACAACTTCGAATCTTCTATACAAACCAGGAAAGATTCACAAGGTCTAGCATGCCGCCCAAGCATCCATCCCTCTCAACAAATCTCTCATGAAGCTCTCATGCTAGCCTAGAGAAAATGGAAGAAAAATAAATACGAAAATGAGAAAATGGGAGGGGGAAATGAAACCCTAAGTTGCCGAGAGCGAGAGCCATCCACACACACTCATGGCTTATATATCAGGTCCCGCCGGAGTGGTAAATGACTCGACTACCCCTAACTTAACTACTGGCAATACAACCCACGTAGGGGCATTTAGGTAATGTTTGTGGGTCTTGCCATCGGACGGCCACGCCTTTGCCGCACCCCGCGTCCTCCCGACGCAAGCCATGCGATCCCGCCGCGTGTCCTCCGCCTCGAAGCTTCCCGACACGCCCGGATCCCGTCTCCGTCGTGTTGGGCCCTCGGACTTGGTTTTGAGACCCAAACCAAGAAACCGTCCTCCGATGGCTTTGTGGACAAACCACCAAACCCCGCGTGCGCGGTCCGGCCTCCCGCCAAACCACTTGACAAGACCGCCACTGTGCACCGGCTCGATTGTCCATGACTTCGTCTTGCTCGTGTCGCCACCATGTGGCCCGCACCTAGTCCCGCTGTCCACTGGGTCCCTCGAACCGAGCCTACTTGTCTCTCCATCTCCCGGAGGCCCCTCAAGGCTGAAGACCTTTCACGCCCGTTCTTCACCTGCAACAACACGAACTAGGCCGCAGCCTACACACCGCGCACTAAGCCAAGAGTCGGTCCAACACCCGTTGTCAATCACTCATCACTGAGGAGCGGTCATCCATCGACCACTGGGACGCTCCTGGTCCTCAATCTCCCCCTTGATGAGTGCATTGACAACACACAACGCGAAATGAAATTCAGAGAAAGAAAGAAAGGAAGAAGAAAGAAAAACAACGAAGCTCAACTCATGACCAAAACCAAAGAAAGGCAAAGAAAGGTCACAAGCCAAGCAAAGCACAAACTCCACACCGAAAACAGCAAGAAAGCTCCCCCTGGACCAATGCATGCTCCCCCTGAACATGTGGATGTAAACTCCCAAATTTTTAGCTCACCTCTTCTGAATTTTCATTAAGCTCACCTCTTCTCCCCCTTGTTGACAATGTATGAATCAAGGTGAAAAATACAGAAATGCAAAACAAAGCATATAAACATCTACATGAGCTTCTCAAATAGGCCAAATCTAGTGTCAAAGGCTAAAAATGAGACAAAGATCACACATATGAATCATAGCATAGTCAAAGCATTACCACAAGTAATATATAAAAATACAGGCATGTGACAAAGCAAAATTTTGAGATTTAAGCAGTTTTACCAAAAGAAGGCTCGCTTCACATGTAAAAGCATATCCATGTCACACTTGAGCCACAAACATGCATACCATTCAAAGATCATACAAGGATATCAAATTCTCAGCAAAAGATCATGGCAAACACCTATAAAGCAAAGCATGTCATGTCAAAGCTCATGAGCCATGTGTCCACTTCGGGGAGACTTCTCCACTGGTGAACATCATGCAACATGTTTTGCACCCATATGTGAAAGATAAGACATTTGAAACATAGACATGATGGATGGAGCATTTTTCAAGCATTATACACTTCTTTTCAAGATTTAAATCATTTCATGGTACATGAAGTGCCTTTGCGGCAAAAAGAAGCTTATGCTCCCCCATGAATGCAACATAGGCTAAACATTCACAATGATATACGGCCTTTGGCCCAAATGCAAGAAAAAGGCATCCAAGCACAATCTAAGCATAGAAAGCACATTGAGACCAAAACGTGACATGGATACACTACTACACATGAGTGGAGCACATTTCACCAAAAGTTAGTCAAGATTAGCATTTATTTCAAAAAGGGCTATCTCACCACACATATATCTCAAATATTCCAAGAGCATAGACTTACAACACCATTTCTCCACACATATGATCAATATCTCACAAATAGCCAAAGAGACTCAAATAAGGCATATGAAAGAAGCTCATCATCCTAAAATGCAATATGAGACAAATGCAACATGATATATGACAAGATGACTATCCTACCATGGTTTATACATCAAGCAAAGCATGTATATACATCAAAGTAAACATGGTATGATACATATGATACAAAAAGAAATCCCCCAAGAAACAACTAGAAAGGGCAACAAACCCCAAGTTCCCCCCGCAAGCGCACAAATGTAGCTTGGTCGAGAGGCTTTGTGAAGATGTCGGCTAGCTGATCTTGGGTAGAGACATGACTCAACACAATGGTTCCTTTTTCCACATTGTCCCTCAAGAAATGATACCTCACTTCTATGTGTTTGGTTCTGGAGTGAAGCACAGGGTTTTTGGCTATGCTTATGGCACTGGTGCTATCACAAAGAAGTGGGATCTGGGTGCACTCCTCACCAAAGTCTCTCAAAGTGTATGAAATCCACAATGTCGGGAACAACAACTCGCGGGCCGCAACATACTCCGCCTCGGTGGTAGACTGAGCTACACTAGACTGCTTGCGGGAAGACCATGAGACCAACGAAGAACCAAGAAACTGGCAAGTACCAGAAGTAGACTTCCTCTCGACTCGACAACCAGCAAAATCCGCATCGGAGAAACCATGAAGAGAAAGAGTCGAGGAGGACGAGTACCAAAGGCCAAGACCAGGGGCAGACTGTAGGTACCTGAAGATCCTCTTGACGGCCTGTCGATGTGATGTCCTCGGCAAGGCCTGAAAATGAGCGCACAGACACACGCTGAACTGTATGTCCGGCCTCGTCGCCGTCAAGTAGAGGAGGGAGCCGATCATGCTCCTGTACTCCCGCTGGTCCACTGGTTCTCCGTCCTCATCCGCATCCAAAGTGGTCGTACTCCCCATGGGAGTCGACATCGGCTTCACATCTTGCATCTGGAACTTCTTCAACATGTCTTTCGTGTACTTGGTCTGGTGCACGAATGTTCCATCTTTCACTTGCTTGATCTGCAGCCCGAGAAAGTACTGCAACTCGCCCATCATGCTCATCTCGAACTCCCTGCTCATCTCATCTGCAAACTTGGCAACAAGGTTATGTAACGAGCCACCAAAGACAATATCATCCACGTATATATGAACAATCAACAAGTCATTTCCATACTTGAGGAGAAACAAGGTCCTATCCACGGTACCCATCACAAACCCTCTGCTCAACAGAAAACCTCTCAATCTCCCATACCAAGCACGGGGTGCCTGTTTCAACCCATACAGAGCCATTTTCAACCTGTACACCCTGTGTGGGTACAACTCGCTCTCAAACCCAGGTGGCTGCCTCACATACACCTCCTCCTCTATGACCCCATTCAGAAAAGCACTCTTCACGTCCATCTGAAACAACTTGAACCCTTTAGCCACGGCAAAGGCTAGAAGGATCCGAATTGCCTCAAGACGAGCCACAGGAGCAAAGGTCTCCGCATAGTCGATCCCCTCCTTCTGACTAAACCCCTGAGCAAGTCTGGACTTGTTCCTCACAACCATCCCATTCTCTCCCTCTTTGTTCTTCCAAACCCACTTGGTTCCTATGGGATGGCAATTTGGAGGTGGTTCAACTAACTCCCACACCTGGTTCCTCTCAAAGTTTTCCAACTCCTCATGCATAGAATTGACCTAGTTTGCATCAGATAAAGCATGTCCAATGTCCTTGGGCTCAAAGGTGGCAACAAAAGCAGCATCAGCAAAATGAGAGGAATTCCTGGACCTAGACCGTGTAGTGCGTTCGTCGATGTTCCCAATGATCTTCGACAGGGGATGCACTTCTTGAACCCGCCGGGGAGCCTCATGCCTCGAGACTACCTCCCCCTCAACTTCAGCTTCTCTCGCCTGGTCCTCTTGTCGCACCGTCGTTGTCCATGAAGTAGACAGTCCACGCTCCATAGTGGTCGTAGGGGAAGTAGTGGGTACACACTCAGCTTCAGGCGCATGGTTCTCCCCATCATCATCTCCAGCTTCGTCCTTCTCCTCTTCAAAGAGGTCCTCCGCCATCTCCTCATCACCTGCACATTCAAAGCCAAGAGAGGTACATGGCATTATCTCATCGAAGGTTACCTCACAAGTCTCCATGATTTTGTTAGTCTCAAGGTTAAGCACCCTATAGGCTCTAGAGTGGTTAGCATATCCAAAGAAAATACCATCACTAGACCTAGCCTCAAACTTGTCGAGTTTTCCCTTCTTAAGGATAAAGCACTTGCAGCCAAAAACTCGGAAATGACTCACCTTGGGTGCCCGACCATGCATAAGCTCATAACAGGTCTTCTTCTTGAAAGCTCGCAATAAAATCCTGTTGGAAACATGACAAGCCGTATTGACCGCCTCAGCCCAATACCTCCTAGGAGTCCTGTGCTCATCGAGCATCGTCCTAGCCATCTCACAAAGAGTCTGATTTTTTCTTTCCACAACTCCATTTTGAGGGGGCACATAAGGGGTCGAATACTGATGTTCAAGACCTAGATCACGACAAAAGGCATCAAAACGAGAGTTCTTGAACTATGAGCCATTATCACCGTGGATAGCTCGAATAGCATTTCCATGCTTCTCGTTTTTCAACCTCACGATCAGATTTCGAACAAAGCCAAATGTCTCACTCTTATCCTCCAAGAAAAACACCCAGGCATAGCGAGAGTAATCGTCCACCACAACAAGGACATACCACTTCCCACCCACCGAGCGAACTCGAGCTGGCCCAACAAGGTCCACATGCAACAGCTCTATCGGACGCTCGGTCATGACATCGGTCAGGGGTGGATGGGGAGTGGCTACCATCTTGCCATGCCTACACGGAGCACAAACCAAATCCTTCTCAAGCTTCAACCTCGGCAATCCTCGGACAAGGTCAAGACCACTCAAGCGGGAAACCAAATCAAAGCTCAAGTGTCCCAACCGCCTATGCCATTTCCACAAATCAGAAGAAGGACCGGCCATCAAACAGCGAGCAGGACCCAAAGAACGAGAGAAATCAACCCAGAAAATCTGACCCTCGAGGATGATCATACAGACAAGATCACCTCGCGAATCCAGCAAACGAGACTCACCAGACTTGAAGCGCACCTCAAAACCCTCATCCAGCAGTTGAGAAACCGAAAGCAAATTGAAACCCAAAGACTTCACAAGCGCAACTATCTTCAACGTTACCTTGTCACTCACATGCACAACACCCTCAGACATCACCCTTCCTCGTCCATTGTCCCCAAATGTGATGTACATCTTTTCGTTCACTGGGGTGAGGCTGGAGAACCACTTCTTATCTCCGGTCATGTGTCGAGAACACCCGGAGTCGATCAACCAAATGTCCTCCAAGCCTCCTGCATGCAGTCAGAAACAAGAATGAGAATGAGCTAGCGACTCGACACTAGGGTTAGGACAAAGAAAGTTAAACCAGTGTCGAGCCATCTGCTCAAAAGAGGGGTTAGCAAACATCATTCCCTTGCCACCAAACTTCCCATGTCCCATGGCAGGAGTACGAGCACCACGAGGGGGAAAACGTGGTCCGTAGTTCCTCTGGAACCCAAAGCTGCGATCATCTCCCCTAAACCTGTATTGAGGACGAGTAGGGGGACGTGCAGCAAAACCACCACGAGCCCGACCAAACCTCTCACCAGCACGCACACCATTATCTCTCCTAACAAACCTCTCACCACCACCTCTCTGTGGGAACCTACCACCCTGAGCTCCAACTCCACCAACACTCCTCACACTTCCCACACCCCGTGGGAGTGGCACTCTAGGCTCAGGAATACCACGAGACTGGCGATACATGTCCTGGTTTGCTTGCTCCTTAGCAAGCCTCTCATCCCTCTTCCTCTTATAGCAAAACTCTGCAAGGTGCTTTTCCTTGACACAGTACTCACACCTGAAGGGGATGGATTCTGGTTTTGGCTCTGGCTTCTCTCTAGGCTCCTCACCCTTCTCACTCACAAACCTCACCGGTTTCTGGAAGTCATTTGTCTTAGGTGGGAATTTGGGTGGATCTTGGGTTGTGTCAAGCTTGTTGCAAAGGTGGTTGGGCTTTGGTGTGAAAGAGTTCTTGGGTGCTTTTGGAAGTGGGACTTGGATGTCTCCGATCACCTCAAACTCGGGGTTAGACTCAACACACTTCTCATACACACTCTCCCCACTGTTCTCTCCCACTCTCTCACCCAACTTCTCAAACCCTAAACCACGACCATCAGCTCTCTTGAACTCCTCAATCATGATTTTCAATTGAGGTTCCTGCCCAGACAACCAACCCAACACCTTCCTCAAATAGTCATTCTCCTCATAGTTGACATCCAAACGGGAAGTAAGTTCAAGATTGCGCAAAGTAACTTCATCACAGCTAGAGCATGCATTTGCAACAAGAGATTTCAAAGATGCTTCCAAAGAACTAATGGTAGAACGAGCATCAACAAGCTTAGCATGCATAGTAGGACATGATTTACAAGCACCAAGCAAAGTAGGTCTAGCCTTCAGTTCATCATACTCAGTCCTAAGAGCCTCTAGTTTTGCCAAAGTAGAAGCATTCTTCTCATTAAGCAACTTGATCTCATTCAACCATGCATCACACTCAAGACATTCAACATCATCAGGAGTAGTAGGAGCAAGTTTCAAAGAGTCATTTTCAAGTTTCAATTCAAGCAATTTGGACTCTAACTCTCCTACTTTCTCACTAGCATTCTCAAGTTGAGCCCTAAGATCTTTCCTCATCTTTTTGGCATCTCTTAGCACAATATCACGGTTGTCAATCAAGCCATTCAACCTGATCTCAGCAAGCAAAGAGTCGGGGTCACGATTTACCTCATCCTCCGAGTCGGAGTCGCTGTTTTCCTTGTCGCTCTTCTTGCTGCTCGAGCTATGGGCCATGCCACAAAAGCCTTCAAGCGCTACACAGCTCAACCCGCTAAGGTTCCGGCTTGAACTCTTCTTGCCCTTGCGCCTCCCGGCGTCTTCATCTTCACTGCTTGAACTTGACTGCTCGTCGCTTGAGCTTGAGTCGACGTCGCTCGCACCGGCCACCATAGCTCTTGCCTTGTTCTTCTTGTAGCCGCCCTTGCTCGGTCGCCGCTTGTCCTTGTCCTTGGTCTTGGACTTGCTGAAGTGCTTGCCCTTGGAGGAGTACTTGTCTTCACGCCTCGGGTGCGCCTTGTACTCGTTTATCTTGTACTTGTTCTCCTCCGCTTCCTGGCACTCGGCGATGAAGTGGCCACGCTTGCCACACTTGTAGCACGTCCCTGAGCTCCGCCTTGCATTCCTCCGACTCTCGTGTAGTCGATCAAACCTTCTTGAGAGCAAGGCCAGCTCCTCCTCGCCCAGCACATAAAACTCCTCATCTGGAATAGACATAAGAGAAGACAAGGAAAACTGTCGACAGGAAGGGTTTGATTTGCCCTTTGATCCGCCCACAAGAGCAAGACTATGGTCAGTCGAGCCCTCATGCTTGGATTGCAACTTCCTGTCAACCTCAGCCGACTTGAGCTTAGAGAAGAGATCATCCAACTCAATAGTCAAATATTGCCCAGACTCCTTGATGGCCTTAACCTTAGCACCCCGAACATTTGGATCCAAGACATGCAAGAGCTTCATAGCCTGATCATGCTCAGTGTAAGGAAAATCCTCAACATTAGCCTTCATGTTGTTCACGATGGCGGTGAACCTCTGAAACATCGCATCGATGTCCTCACCGGGAAGTGGAGTGAAGTTCTCATATTGCATCCGGTAAGAGACAAAGAGGCGAGCCTTGACATGGTTATCACCACCGTGAGCAACCAACAACTTTTCCCAAATTTGCCAAGCAAGATTCAAATGACGAACATGCTCAAACTCAGGATCACAAAAGCTCCGGACCAAGTGATCAACGGCTTTTGCATTTGCCTCATACTTGGCCTTAGCACCAGCATCGGTCACCATAAGAGTATGGATGTTGACCGGAATAGCATAGGTCTTGTCAAGCACAATGAAATCCAACAACTTGCCACGAAGAAAGATCATCATACGAGCCGCCCACTTGTGGTAACCCTTGCCATCGAAGTGCGGCGGACCGCCCCGCTCAACGTACGCCATCTTAGGATTCGAGACTTGTCAAAGTCGCAAAGAATCTGGCACCAAGCTCTGATACCAATTGAAGGATCAGATGGCGACTAGAGAGGGGGGAGTGAATAGGAGCCGGTAAAAATTCTTCTCAAAGAACCCAACCTATACCCTAGTCAAATCCCGGTCACACACAAGCGATGGATCAAATCACACACCAATCGCCAAGACAACGAGGTTATGGATCAACCTCTAGCCTTAGGAACGATTCCTTGAAGCACACGCGGAAGCACAAGAAAGGAAGGGAGGAATCGAACCAAGAAGCAAAGCTCACAGGCTTTGGCGGACCGTCCGGCCAGGAGGGGCGGACCGTCCGGCCTGCTGCCGCGGACCGTCCGCGCCAACACCGCATATCGTCCGGCCCTACGCCGCGGACGGTCCGTTAAATCACACAGAACCAACAGAAGCCACCCGAGTAAACGGACCGTCCGCGGGGAGCACGCGGACCGTCCGCCGGTGCACCCGCGGACCGTCCGCCCGCTGCTGCGGACCGTCCGAAACTCCGTCCAACCAAAACTCAAAATCGCGACGGATTGAAACGAAAGGCGAGCAAGAACACGAAGAACACCAGACGAACTCGTGCGGCGCGGACCGTCCGCCAGGACACCGCGGACCGTCCGCGAGGCACGGACAGAGCAGAAAACAGCCCGACCCCGAAAGTCAACTCCCCCAAATCATCATCGGATTTCCCAAACGGTAGAAGCTGTGGAGACAAGGGTTTTGGGACTTGAAAAGCGTCACACAAGGATGCTATAGCCCAAAAATCTTGCCTCCTAACTCCCTAAATCACCGGGAATCGCGAATCCTTTGAGCAACACCAAAAGCTAGAGCACTGAACTAAAATCCTCGAATCGAAGTGGTTTCCCGGCGTTTGAGGGCACAAGATCAATCACAAAGATGCACGAGACATCTATCCAAGTTTCCCTCAAAGAAATCCGGGGAGAAACCCACTCAAATCCACGGAATCGCACCGAGAACAAAGGCACGAAAACAAGCACAAAAAGACCACGAAAAACACAACTCCGAATCTTCTATACAAACCAGGAAAGATTCACAAGGTCTAGCATGCCGCCCTAGCATCCATCCCTCTCAACAAATCTCTCATGAAGCTCTCATGCTAGCCTAGAGAAAATGGAAGAAAAATAGCTACGAAAATGAGAAAATTGGAGGGGGAAATGAAACCCTAAGTCGCCGAGGGCGAGAGCCATCCACACACACTCATGGCTTATATATCAGGTTCCGCCCGAGTAGTAAATGACTCGACTACCCCTAACTTAAATACTGGAGATACTACCCACGTAGGGGCATTTAGGTAATGTTTGTGGGTCTTGCCATCGGACGGCCACGCCTTTGCCGCACCCCGCGTCCTCCCTACGCAAGCCATGCGATCCCGCCGCGTGTCCTCCGCCTCGAAGCTTCCCGACACACCCGGATCCCTCTGTCGTGTTGGGCCCTCGGACTTGGTTTTGAGGCCCAAACCAAGAAACCGTCCTCCGATGGTTTTGTGGACAAACCACCAAACCCCACGTGCGCGGTCCGGCCTCCCGCCAAACCACTTGACTCGACCGCCACCGTGCACCGGCTCGATTGTCCATGACTTCGTCTTGCTCGTGTCGCCACCATGTGGCCCGCACCCAGTCCCGCTGTCCACCGGGCCCCTCGAACTGAGCCTACTTGTCTCTCCATCTCCCGGAGGCTCCTCAAGGCTGAAGACCTTTCGCGCCCGTTATTCACCTGCAACAACACGAACTAGGCCGCAGCCTACACCTGCGCACTAAGCCAAGAGTCAGTCCAACACCCGTTGTCAATCACTCATCACTGAGGAGCGGTCATCCATCGACCACTGGGACGCTCTAGTCCTCAATGATTAGTGTGCCTAGTGGAGGGTTAGTTCCATTATCAAATCCAAACCAAAGTGTAATGAACATGTTTGGTATACCAAAATACACCGTCAACATCTCCCCCACGCTTAGCTCTTGCTCATCCTCGAGCAAGTACTCGTAAAAGAACTTTGTCCAAGGCGTTGTAATCGTGCTCCGATAAATCTTTCTTCACAACTTAGTCAATCTTTTATCTTTAATGCATAAACATAAAGTAATGATCATCATACATAAACATGGGCATTTAGAATTTTTACCACATCAAGATATACCCCACAACTCAAACTCTTCACTCGAGATCTTCAATTTCAGTCATGCTTACTTCTTTGCTTCCATTGGAGGGTTTTTATGGTTTTCAAAAATAAAATTCCTGCAACAAGTGTTAGACAAAAACCTTTCTCCAAACTTTCTCATGTCGCTCATATGAGGTGGCTATCCTAAACAAGTTTTATAAAACTCTCACCTCCCATAAGTCTCTCATATAACATGTAAAGAGGAGCTATAGGTATGGCTAGCACAATCAACACAAGTATTGTCAAACTAAGAACTTCCTCTAATGATTGTTTACATTTCAAAGCCAATGATCATGAGAATTAATCCATATGTGGGGATATCAAGGATGAGAAGATATAGAATGGTGGACATGTGCAAGGGCAAAAGAAAATATGGCCACGAGGCACCGATGACGTCCTCGTTGTCGAATTGCACATGGTTGGACATGTGCAAGGGCAAAAGAAAGTTTCGTCTCTCAACAACGTGACATCCTTCCTTGCACTTTATTTTTCTTTCACTTGATTCATCCCTCTCATATCTTTCTTGCCATTCCTCTTCTCTCTTTTTCTTCTTTTTTTCTTTTTCAATCACTCTCTTTCATTCTCTCATACACATATTTTTTCTTTACTTTTCATTTTTCTTTCTTTCTTTTCCATACACATATTTTTCTCTTTACTGTTCCCTCTCTTGACATCTTTATCTCTCTTCTCAAAGCTCCCAACTCCTCTCTTTCTTGCATAAACACAATCTGAATTTTTAAAATAAAACCATGCTAGAGACGAGACGAAACTTAGAGAGTAGGTTGTGTTCAAGGAATACGATGTACAAAAGAGATATAAGGGTTCGGGTATGGAATTCAGTGATGTACGGGACTTTCGATGTGAAAGTCACGTTACTGAATGCATGACGAGGCTAGCAATAAAAGATAAGCACAAGGACATGATCATTGCTTGAACTTAAAACTTCCAAGAGAGAAGGATCCTAGCCCAACTCATTATGCTAATCGCACTTATGGTGGAGCTAAAATAAGTTTTGCTTTGTATAGGATTTTTCTTAAACTCTCAAATGGAAAAAGAGAATTTGCTAACCTTTATTACAAGGGGTTTTAGATAATTTTCAGAATTAAATTCCTCCAATTTTTAGCATCAAACATAGCACAACCAAAATATAAAGCTCTAGATCGAAGTATGCTACGGGTACTTTTAGTGGTAGCAACTCCACTAAGCACCACGATAAATGTTTCAAACCAAACACTTATGTTCACATATCAAAAATTTAAGATGAATAAACGAGTAAACCAAGATAAGCATCACAAGAAACACAAATTTAAAAGACTATTTTTTATTTGATTTTATTTGAGGCAAACACTAAATTAAAGACACTTCAAACTTGCAAAAAAATTAAAAACGCACTCTAAAACTTAAGACTCTTAAACTCTAAAACTCTCTCGAAAACTAAACTCTCTCAAAAACTAAACTGAACCAAACTAAACTTGAAGCTAAAGGCTAGCTAGCTAGCTCTCCCCCACGCTAAAATCATACGACATCCTCGTCTATCTTACAAAAATCCTAAGGGGGGACTCTATCTAGTGGTACTTCCCACAACTATTGCACCACTTGCCCTTCATGTTCCCCACCATGTCGAATAGCTTCTGCATGTTGCGATTCAGGAACTTGTAGTCGTCTTCGACCACACGCTCCAAATCCTCCACGCGCTGCCTCATCGCCTCCATGGCCTGGAAACACTCGTCGACCGATGCATAGAGCTCTGAGATGGAGTGATGACAAGCCGCACAACACATCGGATGCATCCAGAAAGGGTCGTCATCGCCCGGGTCTCCGCCGTCGTCGTTGCCGCCGCCGTTGGGGCCTTCGGGAGTCTTCTCCTTGGGCACCTCTTCGCAATAATACAAATCATTATCATATCTTCCGGCAGCCACCCACGAGCTCAGGCTACGATCATCGAAATAGTCGCTCCATCCATAGTCTTTAGGCTCGGGAAACACCTCCTTGTAATCCTTCCACTTCATGCCTCGATGCGCGCCAACCTTCGAACGGGAGTAGGGATGAAAGAGGGGGAGTGCCCGATCTTTCGGTGAGTTGAGATAACTTCGATCTGGAAGTTGTTGTTGACCCTCACAATCCGACTATGACGAGCGAGACTCGAAGCGCCAATGCAATCGCTGAACAAACTCCCGATGGTTACCGACCTTGCTGGCGCAAGATCAGCCTGATCACGAAGATCAATTCCTCTGCGCAATCGAAGAACGAACAACAATCTGAAGCAAGCAAATTTAATGTCACTCGAAGGTGGAGTCTGCAATACACGAAGGCAGCGCTATGCGACTGTTCAGTTGTAGATAAATCTAACTTGTAAAACAACTCAAGTCTTAAAAATAAACGAGAGGTCTATCTAAATAGGGGACGCAGCCCCTGGTGGCCACAAGGGCAGCGCTACAGGACCCGAGAGTACTGTTCACGCGTGTGAACAGTGCCCTTTGCCCACATGGGCCTCCTGTTGGCCCAACAGCCCAAAAGGTATTTGTGCAACGCCCTTGCAGATTCTGGACATCAACTTGTTTTGCAGATTCCCGTTGATTAAAGACGAAGTTTGGTATGAAACCGGTGCCATTGGAAGCTCTATGAAATTGTGCTTCCAACCATATATAGAACGTCCAAAACCGACGCCGTATGGGACCCTGGCGTCCGTTTTATTGCGCACTGCTCCTGGACTCCGAACTAGATCCGAACTTAAATTGCTTTTGGCCTTCACCTCGGGGACTCGAACCGGATCAACCTGGACCTCCTTCTTGAATTGGAAAACCTTGCTGGACTCCATCTTCTCCAATCCATGCACCACGCATGGACATAAGCATGGTTACCATCTCCGCATCATCCTCCCCTTCTTGACGAAAAGCCGTCCTCGGTGTCGATTGTACTTGGAACCGATCCTGCACAACACAAGAGAGAATGGGGTTTCGAAAACAAAGGAAATCAAAATTATGGTGAGGTGGAATGTCACCATGTTTCCAATTGGTGAATATGTCATCTTGCATAGAAAATTTAGCGAGCATGTAAGCATCGTGAGCAGACGACACAAAATGTTTGGCAACACTATACTGCAAAAGATTAGTACCAAGAAACGACAATGCAGGAATAGATGGCAGGAACCAATGATGCTCCCCTTCTTGGAAATCAACCGTTTTATTTAAAACAAAACTATGAGAGGAACATGGGAAAGTGGTTGTATGATGGTTTCCCTCTAATCGATCACAATCTTGCAGAACAAAAGGAGAATTCAGATTTGTACAAATGTAAATGCGATGTACCATATCTTGTCCTTTGTTGTTATATTGCCAATAACATGATATGAATGTCGAGACAACCATGGCAAATCAGCATGTGCAAAAAATTCTCTCTTCTAAACAATCTAGATTACACAAATCATCGAATTCAATGTAACCCAAGGTATGTAAAGAAGACAACAAATGGAGCTCATCACTTCTACTAGAAACATGCATAACAAGTTTATTTTCAGCACTAGCATGTAAAATGGAAGTAGTAGCACACCATGCATCACAAGAAACATCAAGCAAATCATCATGTGACAAAGATAAATCAAGAGATGGTTCCATTATTAATTGCTCAACTAAAGTATGATTTGTGGAAAAATTCAACATATTAACACAATTCTCACCTTCCGTGAGTGAAGCACCATGGACATTACCTATGTTCTCAGTAGGAGTATTAGGTGCATTGTGAAGTGACGGATCCGAGGATGCGCCTGCAGGTTCAGCCGTCCTCTCGAGCGGTGTAGTGGTGGGCGTGAATGGTGTTGGGCTCTCGAGCACTGTAGTGGTGGGAGTAGATGGCGCTGGGATAGCGTGCGCTGAGCTGGATGTCGAGCTTTGTCCTGCAAAAGAGTTAGAATATTGCTTCGAGCGACGTCCTTGCACATCACGTTCAGCTTTGCGAGCATAATATGAAGGCACAAATCTACATCGCATAGCAGCTTTTAATTCAGCCCAAGTGGTGGGATGTTTTTGTTTATATTCATGATGCCACCAAAATAAAGCTAAATCAGTAAATACACTAATAGAAGTTTGAACTTGAGAAATAGCAGTAATATCATGGTATGAAAATTTCTGTTCGACCTCTAATTCTCAATCAATATATGCAGTTAGATCATATTTGCCATTGTAAGGTGGAATTGTAAATGGAAGCGTAGAAAAAGAATCATTACCACCACAGATGGACGCACAATGGGTGTGTCCATGGAGGTCTCCAGCGTCGAACTCCTTCTGTAAACCCATTATCAGTGTTTTCATTGCATCGACGTGTGACACAATGGTGTCGAGCTTGGTCTTAGTGGCCTGCGGCTGGTCATCCCTCTTGTCGTCGCCTGCCATTGTTAGCGCAAACACAAAAACAAATCGACAACAAAACATGGGTGTATAGGCTCACAAGGCGCTGACTACAATGCTGTTATCAAATTCTTATCTAGTCTTACCAAACACACAGGGGCGACCTGCAACCAACTGGTGGAACCCGCGAAAGCTTGGAGGAGCGATTGTCTGGCGAAATGAAACCTGGTCGGCGTAGAACTTTGTGGAGTTTTGGGAAGGCTACACTCAATTGAAGGATTAGCACAATCAAACAATAATGCGAAGTTGAATTGTAGTGCTAAACACGATCAAATGTTGTTGATTACAAGTGAAAAGAAAAATGGAGGAGAGCAGGGGGAAGTTGGGCGTGCGTGGAAGGGAAAAAGGGAAGCGTGTAGTGTAGCCTCGGGAAAAAAGTGTAGCCTCTGAAAGGAAAAAAACACAAACCAGTAGAACAGGCGTGCGTGAAAAAAAAGAATGGAGGGAGGGGGCCGGGGTCCGGCGCGCCTAGGTGTAACGCGTCCTAGAAAGGCACGGCACATGTGAAGGTGTGCTGATCGGTTTCCCTCCTCCCCTTCTTTTTTTAATTATTTTGTTTTTACTTCCCTTTTTCGTTGTACTTTCCTTTTCTTCCTTTTTTTTATAACTAGTAAGGTGCACGTGCGACACGCACGTGTAAATAACCTATCAAGTATTAGTCAAGTGACATCACTCAATTTTTTATGAATTATGAATCATTATATGCTAACATTCCATAAATAAATTATGAATTATGAATTGATGCATTTCAACAGGGCTGACGCACACATGCAATGTCAAATTCAGAAGCTATTCTCGCGCAGTCGGGGTTCCGCTCGGTGTCACTTGTCGGCAGCCATTGTGCAGGCCTCTCTGCTCCTGGGCATGTTTCCCTTGACGGGTACATGCTCGTGGAGGAGAATGGCGCGGAGCTCGCAAGCCAGACCGCCCGAGCTCGTCCTCGCAGGTGGCCGCGCATCCTCCGTGTGGTTGTGGGGGAGGGGCGGCATGACATGGATCCATGGAGGTATAGAGAGAGAATGGGGGAATTGAACAGGGAGACCGGAGGGATCTGGCAGCCGGCTCTGGTATGGCCACAGCGGCCGGCAGCGGGGAGGGCAGTTGGAGGGAGTGGAGAGCAGGGCGGTGGCTGACGGGAGTAGCCGCGTGGGGGGCGTGTCGCGGACGGGGAGTGTGCCATAAAGAAAAGAAGAGACCAAATATTTTGTTCCACTTAGGGCATGTACAACCCTTAGACAGCGGGTCGTTTGCACAACCTCGAACCGCATATACATATAGATGTACAGACAGCTCATACAACCCTTATACAGAGATGTGGTCTGTAAGTTGTTTAATACTTTGCATGGAGTTTAAGATCAAGTACAACACTACAACATCTATTTGATAAAACACATTATATCTCTATGGTGGATGGGGAGGAGGACTGGATCTCGATCTATCTGGTGATCTCCTTTCTTTTCTCGTTTCTCTGTCTCACTTTTCTTTTCTAAATATCAAGTAAAACTCTATCGCATGCTCGCATCTCTGGGTAGCGAGCTCCGCATCCTCTCCTCCTACAGAATCCTCTGCTTGCCACCCCTTTCCCCTCCGATGGAACCTGGCGAGCGTGGCGAGGTAGTGTAGCCGGGGCAGAGCAGCCCACCACAGCTCTGTGCGCCATACCCACCACATCCGGCAGCGCCTCATTGCTACCCTACCTCACGGCATCGGAGCAACACCTTGCCAGAGCCCCGCCTCACCGGTCATTCTTGCAACTGAGCTGCGCCACGCGGTCAACCTGTTGCCACGCCGGAGGCCGTACCCGAGCCACCGACGCACCTCCAACCATGCCGAAGCTCATGAGCCATCCATTCCCCCGCTTCGCCCTTCTCTGCGTACATCATAGCTCGAGACCGTTGGATCTGCAGTGCCCGGCTGTCGTTGTCACATCTATCTCTCTCTCTCCTCAGTCTATGTCTGGCCAGGGCACCGGTGAGGATCCGTCCGGTGTGGGTGTGGCGTGCTGGGAGATATTGCGGGAGAGTTTGGCGCGCGCGGAGGAATCGGGGGACAGGGGAGAGCACATGCGTCTGGGATCCGGCCGCCGTCGCCTGGAGACGACGTCGCGGTACAGCCCGACGGTCGAGTGTCTGCACGATGTTGGGGAACGGGACGGGGTCGTCGCCCGACATGGCGACGCGTGGGCCGTCGGTTCGTAGCTACGGGGGTAAAACAAACGCTTAATACTTTGCATTGAGATCTGAGTATAATGCTTAATTCTATAAGTTGTTTAATGTTTTGCATGTAGTTTAAGATCAACTACACATGCATTTGTGTATACCATTGTGTGACCATTTTTATCTTTGTAGCTAATTTGATGTTCAATTTGATCTTTGTAGCAGTTTTAATATCCACATCGGATTTTATTTTTTTCTTTTCCTTTTGTCTTCCTTGTTCTTTTCTTCCTCACTCATTTTCCTTTTTCTTCAAAATCCTAGACACTACGTGTGCAGGTGAAATTTCTAGAAGCTACATAGAAAACCAGTGTCCACATGCTCAACGCCCGCTCCCACGCGGTATTGCCTTCATCCCCGCAAGCACCGCAGGTCAACAACTCCTTCTTCCATCGGAGCCGCCGCCGCCGCCCGGCTCTGCCGGGGGACTCGATCGACCTCTGCGCCGGCCATCTCCGCCGGCGACTTGAGGTTTGCGGCATCCTTCTCCACCAGGGCCCGTGCTCCGCACCGCCTTTCTCCAATGGCAGCTCGAGACGCCAAGCGCCTCTCCCTGCCACCGGAGCCGTGGGTGGAGCGCATACCGCAGCAGACCGCTGTGGCGCTCGCGGCGGTCGGGTCGCACGGCTCCACGCCTGCCGCAACAGGCTGTCGTGGCGCGAGCCAGAGCATCCTGTCGTGGCTCGCACCTCCCCTTCCTCTCCAACTGCTCCAGCCCAGTGTCGTCGTAGATCCTCCTAGTGCCGATGAACACAGGGTGATGGCAAGGTCGACGGCAGTCGGCGGCCTCCTCCCGGCCGGATCCGGTGTTGTATGCCGCTGCGCTTCTCCTTGCAGCACGGGGAACGCGAATCCCCTGCTCGACTTCGCCCGCGCCTACCACCGGCGACCTGCCACTGGCGTCTGCCCAACAACGCCCCCGCCCACCACCAGCTCCTTGCTCGGCTCCAGATCCAGTAGCTATCCTCCCGCCGCCCCAAACTCTCCCAGCCACAGTTGCTCCTCCGAGCGGGGCGGGCGGGGTTGATTTGGTGTGGAGCTGCGGAGGATTTGGCCGTGCGGGAGGGGCGGAGTGTGGGATCCCACCCAGTGTCGCTTAGGCATTAGGGAATGGGACACCCCCGTTTCCTAGTGGTGTAGCGATGCGGAGCAGGGTTTACCTTACCGGTCCGGTGAACCGAACCGCCGGCCGTCGGTAACGGCATCGACCGTGCAGTTCGCGATTACCGCTCATTATCGAACAAATTCAAATTTTCAAATCCGCGCCCGCTCAATCGGTTTGCGAGCACCGGCTACCGATCGGTTTGGACCGATTCTCGATCGGTTAGGCCGTAAACCGCGCTAGACACGTAAAAACCGACGATGCATTTGTGCTTCTCCGTGATGAATTAATGAAAATATTAGCATGTTTTATGCATAACTTAATGTAAAGAACATCACAAAACCCCACCATAGGAGAAATAACATAGTTTTGCATACAAACAATGTCATAGTAATAATTGTGCATACAATACCATAATAATAGTGCTAATCGTGCATACAAATACAATACCAAAGTCATAGACTCATAGTAATAAAAGATCAACGCGGTAGAAATGGGAAGACCCCCATTTGGGTCGCCATCTGGTACTCGGCGGTGGACATGACATTCAAACCTTGCACTCTAAGCGGCTCGGCCTTGTAGTCTTGCCAACTTTGCCCCGTCCACGCCGCTCGTCGTCTCGCCATTGCCGAAGTAACATATTGTAGAAATGTGGATCTTCCCATTCGTACACCCATCTTGTCGGTGGCCGCGTGCTAATGTCGGCCCGTAATAATGAAAAGTCCGGGAGCCGGAGGTATCGCCGTACGAGGAAGAAGAGTACCGAGGAGTGTCGTAGTCCGTCGGTCCAACCGTTCTCCTCTCGCGATTCCGTGCTCCATGGTCTTGGTCCCGAGTAGCATGTGTGAAATCGGTCTCCCCGCATTGAAGCATACATCACAATTAGTAATCATAGTCGAAACAAGAGTGCATATTAGGTTTCAATGTATACCGTGAAACGAATAACACCACCACCACTAGCACCAAGCACCATCACCACCACCACCACCACCACCACCACCACCACTACCACCATCACCACCGTCACCATCACTATCATCACCATCACCGTCATCGCCCGAGCCGCCGTCCTCTCGACTCCCGATACGGTGGACTACGCCGACCTTCGCCATCATCGGTGGAGGTGTCGCCGTCCACCGGAATTGTTGTTGTTTTGCCTTTTCCCCGTTGACGCTTCGGTCACCCTTCTTAGGCCCCTCCCGAAACTTCCTCTTCCCAAGGTGACTGTCTCCCACCACTCGCGTGCCCAATCACCGATGCAATCATCACCCGTAGTGTCACGTAGATCGAGGGGTCTACGTGATCACCGACAAGATGAGACGGTAGAGGGACGTCTCTCGTCATCATCATCATCCTCATCCAAAACTCGGTTCTTGGTTAGATCTACCATATTCAAACCATTCCCGAACCGGATGGTGCTCGTCATAGAATGAGAGATGGGCAAGTTGGTCAACAAAATCACCTTCATCATGACTTGGGGTGGAGACATCCTTCACTCGAGGCGAAGGTTGTAGTTCACGTAGACAAGCTTGTTCGGTTTCTTGTGCGTCAAGCGGTTGCGAACCTTTGTATGCAAGCAAGGCAAAAGTACTCCGCTTACGCTCGCATCCACTTGAAGACACACATTGGGAAACTAGCCTCACGGCAAGCTTCGTAGCGCCGGGGTGGTAGAGCCGAACATCATCCACCAAGATGCCGCAGTGCAAGTGAACCGAATTAGTGACCAAAATATTTGAAATTTGCAACAGAGAAACAACAATGGCGTACGGAGGTTCTCTTACATGGGCTTGTCCTAGGGTCAATCGCCGCCCTTCTTGCCATATCAGTGCCAAACTCGCCAAGCTTCTGGCGAAACACCTCGACCTCCCCGCAATGCTTGCAGGCAAGGTCCGGACATCCGTCATGCTCGAAATGTATCCTTCGGGGACCGAAACATTTCGGAGTTGGATCCATCATAAAAGCATGCCTTGGATGTAAGCAAGCGGCCGCAAAACATAAATCATTTCAAATATTCGAAACAATGCATGTGGAGAGTAGAGATTCAAAAAAGAGGAGTAATACAATCTTACTCGAACCAACATATGTGCCCCAAGACACATCACGAATCCTATTGTCCAAAATCTCCTTGTACTCATTCCAAGTGTGAACATTGGAGCCAAAGTAAGACTCCAACTCCGCTTTCATCCGCCGGAAGGCCATCACAACATCTCCCATGTTGGGTTTCTTGTCCCGATCGGCCGAATCGTAGCATCTTGTAAATTGGTTCAACTCGTCTTGATGATGTAATCCATTCCCTCCCAAAACTCGATACTTGATAACCTCACTTGCGCAAAGCGTCCTTCGGCGGTTTTGGCCCACTTGCTATCTAAAAACGCCGGAGATGTCATCCATCGCATGAATCTATCACGTTTGCGATGTAGGCTTTCCAAGAACATATAGTTAGTCCCAAATCGAGTGGCATTCCACTTGACCAACTCACCACCAATAGCCTCCCTCATCATTGCATTTAGGCGAGCATGATTATGTAACCAAGCTGAAATCCGCTTGCGGTTAGTGATCATACCTTGATGTTCGGGCCTCTGACCAATATCCTTCAACATCAAATTGACAGTGTGTGCCAAACATGGTGTCCACACAATGTGTTCATACACCTCTTTCAATTGCCTACATGCTTTCTTGTAGTTGGAGCCATTGTCGGTGACTATATGGACGATATGCTCTGGACCAATCTCATCCACCACCTTTCGAATCTCCCCGAAAAAAAATATGCACAAACTTTAGTAATCCTTGAACACATAATCAATGTCAGTGGCAAGTGTGTAGTTACTACCTTGAGCAAGAATTTGGAATCCTGAGATTTACCAGTCGCATCAATGGACTTGTGGAACCACGTGACCCCATTACAATATATCAACAAGTTTATGACACTCATCCTCGTCGGGCCAGTCCAAGAATCACACATCAACGTGACGCCAAAGATGTCCCACTCTTTCTGAAACTGTTTGTACCTATCCATCAAATCTTTCTCGTTTTGATCAAGGTACTTGCCATCAATATCCTTTCCAATCGGGTGATGCGATACCTTCACTCGCAACCACATGGAAATCAAAAGATTAGTTACGGCAATGTAATCTCATAGTTTGTGTGTGATATCAATGATAGAAACCTTACCCCACTTCGTGTCTCTCTCGACCGCACTAACAAAGTACGGATTATCGACCGTCTCCCGGTACTCCCGCGATATGGAAGAATTTTGACCACGCTTTACCAATAGCTTCCTTTGCATTCTTACCCTTCTGTGTCCAGGAGCCTGTATCAATCCTTGGTTGCGTCATTCCTCTTCTCCCACTCGCAGCCAAGTTATAGTCCTCCACCACCACAGGTGTATCCCTTCGCGAACCACTTCTTCGCAACATCCTTTGCAAAGGATTCTCCCTCGTGGCACCCGAACCACTACCCCCTCCATGCTCATATGCACCACCTCTCTGTTCCACTCCCTGACGGTACAATTCTTCAGCTCTCGATAGGTGGATGGCACGCTCCAATTGAGCCTCCTCATCATCTTCTGCAGTAGGATAGTTTCCCTCGGCCGCAACCGCCTCCTTTCTCAACCTCTCTTTATTCCGTTCATACGTAGCCTTTTTAGTCCTCTCAATCTCACGCCGAAAGTATTCCCGCATGCGGTGGTGGCACATTCCCGCAATGGACCACCCGGGTCCCTCTTCCACCCAAATGTTGTTTGAACCTAGTCGCACCACCTCCACTTTTCCGCATATGACAATAGTTGCATCGCCATCCGGGTGTTGATTTTCACCGTGTTCCCACACAACATCTCTAGATGCCATTTTGTATCCGCAAAAATGGACACCACACACAAACTAATCACATGAATCATATAAAGTTTTAAACAATATGTCTAAAATCAAACCTAAAATCTACACCCTAAATCAAATCATATCTACCTCCTCAATCAAACCCTATCTACATCCTAATTCAAACCCTATATACACCCTAAATCAAATCCTATCTATATCCTAAATCAAACCCTATCTAAACCCTAAATCAAATCCTATCTACATCCTACAACAAATCCTATCTACATCCTACAACAAATCCTATCTACAACCTACATCCTACAACAAATCTAATCTACAAGCAATGAACTCACCTGCGCTCGGTTAGCCGTCGATCCGCGGCGGTTAACCGCCCGGCCGGGTCGGTAAACCGACGCCGCCGCTCGGCTTACCGACGCGCTCGCGGGATCCGCGCCGGCGCGGTTTACCGCCCCCTAACCGAGCGGTAAACCGCCGCCCGGCGGCGGTTGCGCGCGGGCGGCGGCCGGCCGCGAGCGGGGGGGAGCGGACGGGGGGCGGAGGGGGGCCGGGAGAGCTCTCTCGGATGCCTAGCATCGGTCCGGGGGCGCTTTTGACCCCCCCCCCCCCCCACCGGTTGGGCCTATGTGGGCCGAGCCGGGCCGCCTCCTTTTTTTCTTTTTTTTCTTTTTTGGTTTAACTTCTTTTGGTTGAAATTTATACTAAACGAACTAAGTTTGCAACAAATTTGACACCATTAGACTCCATAAATCACGAAGTATTTTTAGGGATTTTTTGCACAATTTTCATTTTTTGAAATTCAAATTCAAAAAACCCTAACCCTAACGGTTGGTAACCGGCCGGTACCGTAACCGGTCCAGGACGGTAAGGC
The DNA here is from genome assembly GCA_947561735.1 of Cenchrus americanus. Classification (NCBI taxonomy): domain Eukaryota; kingdom Viridiplantae; phylum Streptophyta; class Magnoliopsida; order Poales; family Poaceae; genus Cenchrus; species Cenchrus americanus. The sequence goes on from OX387240.1 coordinate 113,846,374, forward strand.
CGGTTACCGCGGTAAACCGGCCGGTTACCAACGGTAAGTCTAACCCTGATGCGGAGTCCGTCGGGCATCGGTTGGGAGCAGCGGGGTTGTTTTTGCGAAGTCACCATCCTAGCATGACGCTATGTAGCGACGGGTTGTACATGCCTAGGGGTGGTCGTGTGGGCCTGTCGTGGGTACAGGTGGACGGGTAGGCACGGGGGGTGAGAAAAATAATTCATTTTCGGCAGAAACACTCTCCAAATTGCGATTTTTGGTACTTCATAGTCCTTCCACCCTATCCACTTATAAAAACATATGACGGGTGGGTCCAGCGTGAGGGGTAAGGTGGGTCAGATTTGGGTGAGAAAAGTTTTCAATTGTCTTCGCTCCTTATAGTATAGACTTGGGAAGGTGGGAACCGAACTATGGGAACCACGCGGCGCGGATCGGGAGCCGGAGTCGCGAGGGATTTTTTTTTATTTTTTATGACACAAGGAGGTTCGGCATTGGTGCGCGGGGGATGGGGGTCGGCGCGATGGAGGGGTTTGCGGCGCGAGGGGAGGAGGGTCAGCGTGAGGGAAAAAAAGGTTTTGGTGCGAGGGTTTTGGCGTGGGTGGGATAGCGAGCAGCGGAGAGAAAAACAAAACGAAGGTGGTGGCTCGGCGGCTAGGTTAGATGAAAAGAACAAGAAACAAAAGAAAAGAAACACGAGTAATTAGCAACTATTGAATAGACAAGCACACAAACTCAACAAAGCAAGTTATTGAATGATTGTGCAAGGCTAAAACGGGTTGCTGGGACAAGGGTCTAGCCTAGAACAATTTTTTATGGGTTTTGTGGACTATATGAATTAAAAAAACATTGTATAAACTCACCGATCAACCTGGAAATCTGATACCACTTGATAGAGGGGGAGTACCCGATCTTTCGGTGAGTGGAGATAACTTCGATCTGGTGGTTGTTGACCCTCACGATCCGACTACGACAAGTGAGACTCGAAGTGCCAATGCAATCGCTGAACCAACTCCCGATGGTTACTGACCTTGCTGGTGCAAGATCAGTCTGATCACGAAGATCAATTCCTGTGCGCAATCGAAGAACGAACAAGAATCTGAAGCGAGCAATCTTAATATCACTCGAAGGTGGAGTCTGCAATACACGAAGGCGGAGCTATGCGACTGTTCGGTTGTAGCTAAAGCTGCCTTGTAAAACAAACTCAAGTTTGAAAATAAACGAGGGGTCCATCCAAATAGGGGACGCAGCCACGAGGGGTGGCGCTACAGTACCCGAGGGTACTGTTCACCCTAGGCCCACATGGGCCTCCTGTTGGGCCAACAGCCCAAAAGGTATTGGCGCAGCGCCCTGGCAGATTCTGGACGTCAACTTGTTTCGCAGATTCCTGTTGACTCAGGACGAATTTTGGCATGAAACCGGTGCCATTGGAAGCTCTATGAAATTGTGCTTCCAACCATATATAGAACGTCCAAAACTGGCTCCGTATGCGACCTGTGCGTCTGTTTTATTGTGCACTGCTCCTGGACTCTGAACTGGACCCGAACTTAAATTGCTTTTGGCCTCCACCTCGGGAACTCGAACCGGATCAACCTTGGACCTCCTTCTTGACTTGGAAAACCTTGCTGGACTCCATCTTCTCCAATCCATGCACCACGCATGGACATAAGCATGGTTGCCATGTCCGCATCAAGGGACCTTCTTCTCCTTGACGGGGTTGCGAGATACGATAGCTCCGGTCAGGACACGCCCTCCCTGGGTAGCTTGAGCTCGCATCGCTTGCCTCCTCCATCGATGTCTCCTCAGCGCCTTGCTTCAACTCTACGCTCTTCGGGGACACCATGGCTGTTGCGTGGGTGCAAGAGAATGCGAGATGGGATGGATTCCCGAGCTCCCAATTTGGCCAATTAAATAGTCCGAAAAGGAATGCCCTAGAAACCACATTTTTCTTTTTTCAAACTTCTTTTAAAATTTTCTGACCAAAGAAGAAAGTCGAAAAGGCACGTTCCATGGAAAAACGGGGCGAACCGCCACTGGGACCCCCTGGGCCGGTCGGACCGGGCCGGCTAGACCACCCTGCTCCGCGGGCCGGTCTGGTCCTGTTTTCCGTGTACCCCCTCTATTTCGCATTTGTAGCCCATGAGAAAAGGTTGGCTCGATAAGAGATTGCATGCTCTAGTATCGTAGACCCGTGGGTGAGTGTCTTTTATCTTGATATCTTAATCATTCTCTCTAATGTAGTTTAGTTGTTTTCTAGTATAATAGTAGTTAGGGTTTGAGTAGCTAGTGCATAGAAGTAGATTGAACGCTTGTAATCCCCTTGCTCCGCGGATTGACAAGAATCTTGGGAATCCCATGGTGAAAAAGGTGTGGGGTCCGTACGCTTGCGGATCGTAGAGGGATACGTCTTTTATCCATCAACAAGCCCCTTTTTCTGGCGCCGTTGCCGGGGAGCAAGCTAGTTTACATCGTTTGATTTGCATCTAACTTAGTTTTATAATTTAGTTTATCTTTTGTTTGCTATATCTAACATATATTACCTAGAAAAACCACTTGTTTCGTTTTTGTTTTTGTTTTTATCTTATTGTCTAGATGGCGTTCGTCAATCCACCCGTGGAAGAATCGGAGAAATCATTAAGGGATTACGCTAGCCCTCGATGTGAAGACATAAAAGTACAAGAGTCAGATTTGAAGCTCGAAGCGACCAAGTATGAGATTAAATCTAAGATCATCGAGATGGTGGCGGCAAACCCGTTTGAAGGGATGGTTACGGAGAACCTGTATAGACACATAAGGGATTTCACGACGCTATGCAACACGATGCGTCAAGAAGGAGTTCCCGATGAATGGTTCAAATGGAATCTCTTTCGCTACTCACTTGCCGGCAATGCAAAGACATGGTACTCGTTTGCGTCCTTTGAAGTTGAAGGCAATTGGAACAAGTTGACAAAGAAGTTTTGCGAGAAGTTCTTTCCAATTAGCAAGGTCCAACATCTTCGGAGGCAAGTGATCACTTTCATGCAAGGAGAAGAGGAAGGGATAGACCAAGCCTGGGATAGGTTTAATGAGTTAATCGAACAAAGACCAAGACTCGGCTTCTCGAGTGACGTACTCTTGCATACATTTTTCTTTTCCCTAACCCCTACTTGCATGCAACATGTCCAAATGTGTGCAGGTGGGGATCTCATGGAGAAAACACTCACGAAAGCCGCCCAACTTCTACAAAAAATTAGTAAAGCGGCTGCCATGCGAAGAGATTAGGAAACAAGACTTGCGGAAGAGCCGGAATACAATTCAAGGAAGAAGAAGTGTGCTGAATTTTCTAAAGGGCAACCCTAGAAGTCACAAAAGAGGAGCCAATCCCGGAAAAGCTTGAAGAAGAACACATCAAGTCGAGCACTACCCCGAGCGTTGACTTCGTCGTACCAAATGAGACAATCAAGAGAAGCATGTCAAGCGCGAAGCCACTAAGGGAGTTCGAACCAATGGATTGGGTTCCCTATCGATTACGGAGAAGTATTCGACAAGAGAAGACCGTTCCCTAATCAAAAGGGAATGGCAAGAGCATTGGAAGTGGATTTCCCACCGGAAAGTAAAGCAGAGGAATCATACGACCTTGAAACCACCGGTGAGATCTTTCAAAAGCTCTTTGGAGATGATGAAGTAGATCCGGAACACATAGCCGAGGTGAAGAAAATCATGGGGATCAAGCCCGAAGCAACACCATACGCTCGCCTCGCCGAAATTTACGAGATAGGATCCGAAGAAGAAGAGAAGATGGCACCACGCTTGAGTTGCGAGATCAACGGAGTTCAATGCAAAGCTTTGTGCGACATCGGAGCCCAAGTAAGTGTCCTATCTTCTAAAACTTACGATAAAGTTCAAGACCACAACCTAGACTTAGCTCCAACATCAATGAAATTAATTATGGGAGATGCTAGAACTATTAAACCTCTAGGTATTGCTTGCAACATGAAAGTAAAAATCTCTGGAAAATGTATACCAACTGATTTCTTTGTTATTGATGCTTACCATAGTAATCATGATCACATAATCTTAGGTAGGTCCTTTCTTAAGTTGGTTGATGCCGTGTTAGATGCCGGAGAAGGCAAAGTAACGATGATGGAAGCATGGAGGAAGGAAAATTTGAAGATATAGGAGAGATTAAACCCGAGGAGCCACAAGCGCCCGAGGTAGACCTTAAACCTTTGCCAAAAGGATTAAAGTATGAATTTTTGGGCCCAGACAAGACCTATCCAGTCATCGTGAGCAACGAGTTGAGTCCCGAAGAAAATGAGAAGTTGCTGATTTTATTGAAAAAATATAGGGAGGTGATTGGATATTCGATTAATGATCTCAAAGGTATTAGCCCAGCCTTTTGCACTCATCGTATACCAATGGAAGACCAATGTAAGCCCGTAGTAGACCACGAAAGGAGGCTAACTCATGCCATGCGAGAGGTAGTAAAGAAAGAGGTCATCAAGTTACTTGATGCTGGAATCATCTACCCAGTTCCGCATAGCGAATGGGTGAGCCTGGTACATTGTGTACCAAAGAAAGGAGGTTTGACCGTGGTGAAGAATGAGAGGAACGAATTGATACCGCAAAGAACCGTGACCGGGTGGAGGATGTGTATCGATTATCGTAATCTTAACAAAGCGATGAAGAAAGATCACTTCCCCCTACCGTTCATCGACGAGATGCTCGAGAGATTAGCAAACCACGCTTATTTTTGCTTTCTCGATGGGTACTCGGGGTTCATGCAAATTCCCATTCACCCGGACGATCAACACAAAACAACGTTTGCATGCCCTTACGGAATGTTTGCATATAGAAGGATGCCCTTCGGTCTATGCAAAAACGTTGCATGATGTCCGTATTTTCGAAATTCATCAAAGAAATTGTCGAGGTGTTCATGGATGATTTTTCTGTTTATGGGAAGACGTTCATGGATTGCTTGACAAACTTGGAAAAGGTCCTCATGAGGTGTGCGGAGGTAGACTTGGTATTAAATTGGGAAAAGTGCCACTTCATGGTTAGGCAAGGCATAGTGCTCGGACATGTTATATCCGAGAGAGGAGTTGAAGTGGACAACGCTAAGGTAGAGTCGGTTGAGCAACTCCCACCACCTACGGATGTTAAGTCCGTAAGGAGCTTTCTAGGCCATGCCGGATTCTATAGAAGATTTATTAAGGACTTCTCAAAGATCACTAAGCCTTTAACGCACCTTCTTCAAAAGGATCTGGCTTTCGACTTTGATGAGAAGTGCCTAGCGGCATTTCGGACCTTGAAAAGTGCATTGGTGAGTGCTCCCATCATCCAACCCCCAGATTGGAGCCAACCTTTCGAGATCATGTGTGACACAAGTGACTACGCCGTAGGCGCGGTTTTGGGTCAAAGAAAGGAAGGCCGAGTTCACGTCGTTTACTATGCTAGCAAAACTCTTAGTGGGGCGCAATTAAATTATGCCACTACGGAAAAAAAGTTTCTAGCGGTGGTTTTCGCTTTCGAAAAATTCAGATCTTACATCATGAACTCGAAGGTCATTATTTACACCAATCACGCAGCCATCAAGTATCTCTTGGCTAAGAAGGAAGCTAAACCACGTTTGATTCGTTAGATCCTTCTTCTCCAAGAATTTGATGTTGAAATTCGTGATAAAAAGGGGGTGGAAAATGTTGTGGCCGATCATTTGTCTAGGATGAATCGTGGACAAGATGATAAAGAGCCCATAGAAGATAAGATGAGAGATGACCACCTCTATCGAGTGCTCGATAAAGATACTTGGATGATCGATATCATTCTAGCAATTCGAAAGATGTCTCTCGATCATCTAGATAAAAACTCTCAGAAGAAGATAATCTCTGAAAGTAGGAAATACTTTTGGGATGCACCATACCTCTTCAAACTTGGCAATGATGGAGTGATGAGAAGATGTGTGCCAAGAGAAGAGAGGGTAGAAATTCTAAGGAAGTGCCACTCGGCGGAGTACGGTGGGCCCTATAGCCATTTTAGAACCCAAGCAAAAGTATGGTCAAGCGGATTCTTTTGGCCGGAGATGCATGAAGATACTAAAAGATATGTTGCATCATGCCCCGAATGGCAAAGAACTGGAAACATCTCTCAAAAAAATTCTATGCCCTTGAAATACAACCTACAAATCGATATATTTGATGTATGGGGTATAGACTTCATGGGGCCTTTCAAAAACTCATGCGGATATGAACATATTCTAGTCATGGTTGATTATGTATCCAAATGGGTAGAGGCTATGCCATGTCGTAAAGCTTCCATGGAGGAGTCCATTACTATGATCAAGAACGTGATTTTTCCTCATTTCGGTACACCGAGAATCTTGATAAGTGATGGAGGAACTCACTTCACCGGGAAGAATTTCAAAAAGTGCTTGTCCAAGTTGGAAATTGAGCATAGGGTCTCTACGGCCTATCACCCACAAACCAACGGACAAGCGAAAACATCAAATAGGCAATTTAAAAGCATCCTCAATAAAACCATAGAGAAGGGAGGCAAGGATTGGTCAAAGAAATTAGACAGAGCTTTATGGGCTTATCGAACGACGTTCAAGACACCGATAGGTATGACCCCTTATCAATTCGTCTATGGAAAAGCTTGCCACCTTCCGGTTGAGTTGGGACATAAAGCCTATTGGGTGATTAAAGAGATGAACCTCGATCTCGATGCCGTGATGGTGAAACGAAGGATCCAAATAAGCGAGCTAGAGGAGATGAGGTTGAAAGCATATGAAAATGCAAGCATATACAAAGAGAGAATCAAAAGGTGGTGTGATAAAAGATTGAAAAAGAAAGAGTTTAAAGAAGGAGATAAGGTCCTCCTCTACAATTCGAGGATTAAAACCTTCGGAAAGGGGAAATTGCAAAGCAAGTGGGACGGACCTTATGTTGTGCATTCGGTGCTCTCCAACGGAGCGGTAACCATTATGGATATAAAAGGCGATCAATTTATGGTGAATGGTCAACGGCTTAAGGTTTACTACGAACCCGACGTTGTGCCCCTTCACCATGTTGATGTCTTCACCATGGAAGAAGAGCCCGAACGTCCCGCCTAGGACGAAAAACAAGGCATGAATTTCTGTAAATAAATTTTCTTTCAATTTTCTGGAGTTTCTCAGGAATATTTACTAGGCCAACTTTTTCCCATGGGCTAAGGAGGTGAAAAAAGGGCGGTACGCGAAAAACCGGACCAGCCCAGCCCCCGAGACAGGGTGGGCCGGCCGGCCCGGTCCGACCGGCCCAGTAGGGTCCCGGCGGCGGACGTCCCCGATTTTTGCCCGAGTTGCTCCTTTTCGACTTCCTTCTTCAGTCAGAAAATTTTAAGGGAAGTTTAAAAAAGGAAAATGAGGTTCCTAGGGTTTTTCTCTTCGGACTATTTATTTCGCCGAATTGGGAGCTCGGGAATCAATCCCTTCAAGCAATATTTTGCACCCACGCAGCAGCCATTGTGTCCCCAAGGAGCTTAGAGTTGAAGCTAGAAGCCAAGGAGCCATCGATGGAGGAGGCGAAGTGATGCGAGCTCAAGCTACCCGTCGAGATCAAGAGGACCGCCCGCATCCGTTGCGGAGGGCGTGCCCCGACCGGAGCTATTGCATCTCGCAACCCCGTCGAAGGAGAGAAGGTCCCTACGCCCGTTCGAAGTTCGGCGCGCATCCAAGGCATGAAGCGCAAAGACTACAAGGAGGTGTCGCCCGAGCCTAAGGATTATGGGGGTAGTGACTACTCCAGCGATCGTAACCCGAGCTCGTGGGCGGCCGCCGGAAGATATGATAACGACCTCTACATTTGGGATGAGGTGCCCAAGGAGAAGACTCCCGAAGGCCCCAACGGCGGCGGCAACGACGGCGGCGACGACAATGATGGTGGCAACGATGGCGGCGACAACGGTGGCGACGACGGTGGAGACGATGGCAATGACGACCCATTCGGATTGCATCCGATGTGTTGTGCGGCTTGCTGTCACTCCATCGGGGATCTCTACGCGTCGGTCGACGAATGTCTCCAAGCCATGGAGGCGATGAAGCAGTGTTTGCAGGATTTGGAGCGCGTAGTTGAAGACGACTACAAGTTCCTTAACCGCAACGTGCGCAAACTCTTTGGCATGGTCGGGAACATGAGAGGCAAGTGGTGCAATACTTGCTTAAAGTACCACTAGGTCTAGTTTTCCCCTTAGGAGTTTTGTAAGATACGATGAGGACGTCGTATGCTTTTAGCGTGGGGGAGAGCTAGCTAGCTAGCCTTAGCTTTTGAGCTTCAAAGTTTAGGTTCGGTTTAGTCTTCGAGAGAGGAGAGTCTTAGAGTTTAATGAGTCTTAGTTTTCGAGTGTGTTTTAAATTTTTGCAAGTTTGAAGTGTCTTAAATTAGTCTTGAGTCAAAGAAAATCAAATAAAAAGAGTCTTCATATATTTTTGTGTCTTGTGTTATGCTTATCTTTATTCATTTGTTTGTTTATCTTTGATTCTTGATATATGACAATAAGTGTGTGGTTCGAAAAACGTTTACCGTGGTGCTTAGTGGAATTACTACTACTTAAAGTACCCATACTGCACTTCGATCTTGAGTTTCACATGTTAGTTGTGCTATGTTCAATGCTAAAAGTTGGAGGATTTCAGTTCTGAAAATTATATAAAAACCCTTGTAATAAAGGTTAGCAAAACCTCCTTTTCCAAGTTGAGAGTAAGAAAAAAATCCTATACAAAGCCAATTTATTTTTTTTGCTCCACCATAAGTGTGATTAGCACGATGAGTTAGGCTAGGATCCTTCTCTCTTGGGAGTTTTAATTTCGAGCAATGATCATGTTCTGGTACTTATCTTTTGTTGCTAGCCTCGTCTTGCATTCGGTAACGTGACTTTCGCATCGGAAGTCCCGTGCATCACCGAATTCCATACCCAACCTGATACATCTCTTTTGTACATCGCATTCCTTGAACACAACCTACTTTCAAAAGTTTCGTCTCGTCTCTAGCATAATTTACTTAAAATTTCAGATTGTATGCATGCGAGAAAGAGAGGAGTTGAGAGCTTTGAAAAGTTGTCAAGAGAGGGAAAAATAAAGAGAGAAGTATGAGTATGGAAAAGAAAGAAAGAAAGAAAAAAATATGAGAATGAAAGAATGAAAGAAAAAGAAAAGAGAAAAGAGAAGGTAGCAATAAAGATATGAGAGGGATGAATCAAGTGAAAGAAAAGAAAAATAAAGTGTAAGGAAGGTTGTCACGTTGTTGAGAGACGAAACTTCCATTCTTTTTCCAACCATGTGCAATCCGACAACGAGGACGTCATCGGTGCCTTGTAGTCATAATTTTCTTTTGCCCTTGAACATGTCCACCATTCTAAATCTTCTCATCCTTGATATCCCTACATATGGTTTATTCTCATGATCATTTGCTTTGAAAGGTAAACAACCATTAGAGGAAGTTCTTAGTTTGACAATATTTGTGTTGATTGCACTAGCCCTACCTATAGCTCCACTTTACATGTATATGAGAGACTTATGGGAGGTGAGAGTTTTATAAAATTGGTTTAGGACAGCCACCTTATATGAGTGACTTGAGAGAGCTTGGAGAAAGGTTTTTGTCTAATACTTGTTGCAGGAATTTTGTTTGAAAAATCATAAAAACCCTCTGATGGAAGCAAAGAAGTAAGCATGGCTGAAATTGAAGACTTCGAGTGAAGAGTTTGAGTTGTGGGGTAAATCTTGATGTGGTAAAGATTCTAAACGCCCATGTTTATGTTTGATGATCATTACTTTATGTTTATGTGTTAAAGATGAAAGGATTGACTAAATTGTGAAGAAGGATTAGCGGTACACGATTACAACTCTTTGGACGAAGTTCTTTTACGAGTACTTGCTCGAGGACGAGCAAGAGCTAAGCATGGGGGAGATGTTGACGGTGTATTTTGGTACACCAAGCATGTTCATTACACTTTGGTTTGGATTTGATTATGGAACTAACCCGCCACTAGGCACGCTAATCATATAACAAGTTCATCTATGTGCATGCATTTGGAAGTGTTGTGTTTATGTAGGAAAACATGGACATAAAGGACTGATTTGCAACAAGTTCAAAGGAGCATTTACGGAGTCTTGTTCGTGTTCATGAGCTTGATGAAATCACTTCCAATGGTGGCAAGGACCGAAGTGCTACGAGGAACACCCCCGGGGATTGAAGCGTAAAAGACCGAACTTCATGCGCGGAGAACCTCCATCTTGGACGCGAGGATGACATCGTCAAAATCATGCAAGTGGAGGGGGCAAAGTGCATAATCACCTGAGGTTGCACGTTCTGAAATCACCTTGGGGTCAAACTCGAATTACCGAAGGTTGCACGTTCTGAAATTTCTGGACAGCATGCAAGAGCGGGAACAAAACGGCCATAACTCCCTCATTTGGGCTCCGATTAAGATGAATGAGTACCCGTTAGAAAGGTATTTTTATAAAGTTTTCAATAGAGCAATATTTTTGTATATGTTCTGTTATGAACACAGGGGAAAATCCACGAAAAAGAGGCAGCAACACACGATGAGAACAAGATAGTGGAGATGAGGACGACGACAACGAAAAGAGAAGCTTGGGAAACGCTTCCATTAGACCACACGAGATGAAATTGAGAAGTTTGAAACAAAACAAAGACCCCAAGAGCATTGGCAAAAGAAGGCACAAGTTGGCAACATCCGGCGCTAGGAGATGCTAGAAGCAAATCACCATGGATTACACACAAATGATGGCATCCAATGGCGCAGATACTTTGGGCTCTCACACGAAGGATCATGGAGTACATGAAGATATTTGAGACATGTGTGAAGTCCCACAAATGAATAAGAAGAGTGAATCCACTCAAGGCAACCTTAATGATGTGTGGCACGAACGAAGGAATTGCGAGAAGACAATACAAGCCACCGATCATTGAAGATTGTTTGCTTTCAACTCCAAGAGACCACTCACGATGAAAAGCTCGAAGGCCAAGGTACAAATTAACCTCTCAAGACACTTTTGGAGCTGATAATATTCCTTTGATATATCTATGATTCATATCCATTAGTGAGGTTGATTCAATTCTATGCCTTGTTCTTATGATAATCATGATAGGCTAGAATTTCTTGAGAGTGATAAAGAGGCTTTGTTGTGCTTAAAATTTGTTACCTGCCTAATGAACCTTTGCCTAATGAGAGCTTAGTGCTGAGCAATAAAACTTATGCTATAATTAATCACAACTTACTTTGTCATAAATTGTGGTTATGGAAGCGTTTGTTTGCAATATGATTTGTAGATCTTGGACTTGCTTTGTGCTCGGTCAAGCTAGTTACCTTAAAAGAGCAAATTGTGGGAGAAATCCCAAGTTTCACTAACCATGCAGGGCATTAAATATAAATTAAGAGGAGAGAATCATACCCAAAGTTGCAAACCCGTGCATCACCGTCACCGAACCTCAAAAACGGACGTCGCTGTTTTCATCAACTTTTAGGACCTGGTCAGGCATGTTCAATGAAGAAAATGTTGAAAATCAGAAGCTCCATCAAGTTCCGGTTCCAACGCATCCAAGATCGATGAATTTGAAGACCCGTACAAGGAGATATGGCAAAAGCATTGAGCGACGTGCAGCCTGAAATCAGCTTTGGACAGATTGCTGCACCGGAGTAGAACGGGCATAACTCACTCGATCGGAGTCCGTTGGGGGTGAATAAATACTTGATGGAAAGACAATTTCATGCACCACTCATGGAAGCTATTGTTCTTTACATGGTCTGACCTGGACAGAAAGGAAAATTCGTGAAAGAAGAGGCAGCGATAAAGTGTGATGGAGAAGGTGATGATGATGATGCAAGGAGACGATTGGGCAAGCCTCTCATCGAGCATAAGTGATCATGTCAAGCATGGAGAGTGGATCAAGGCTGCATGAACACCTTCAAATCTTGCGTGAAGAATCATGGCTCCGCAACAATAAGAAGGTATATGAGAAAGTCGAGCTCTATGACTTTAAATGAAGCGCTTTGCGGGAGGCAACCCGGTTTTTATTTATATATATATACATGACCGTCTACATTGTGCTCTTTAATCGAACCATCAAGTAACATTGTACCATTTCTCTAAAAAAACCACAACACCATGTTGTATGATCTAATTGCTATTGAGGGAGCGCTTTGTTATTTGATCTTGGAAAACTTGTAGACCTTTTTTGTGTGCCTATTAGAGTTTAGAGTCTTTTTCTTTTGTTTCTTTTTAGAGATATATATGAAGTTGGCACCATTCTTTGATTCTAAACTTGTGGCTAGTTAATTTAGGCTAACTTTTGTTTTTGCTTTAGACAACCCCCATATCATGTTGTTTTGTTCATCCATGTTATATTGCATTGCATGTTGTGTTAATCTAACTTTTTGTCCAACCAACCTAAGCCTTCCTGTAACCCCCACCAAAAACCATAGCCTATAGAGGTAGGATTTTTTGAGTTGACCCGAGGACTCTCACCCTCGGGGTTGAACAAGTCTATCTCTTTCCTCTTTATTAATTAAAAACTTTGACTAGCCTCCCCATAAAATCCTTAGGAAAACTTCCCCTACCTATAGACATCCTAAAACCATAGGTTTGTAGAAAGACTCTAGGACCACCTTAGTTAGAATTTATACACTTGACTTCCTCTCTTCAAAATCCTTGTTGAGCCAAAAATATAGGATACCTATAACCTACCCTTAAACCTTGTTAGTTTGGTTGATTGATTCTTTTCGATGGGTGACTTCCTTGTTGACAATGCTTACTTTGTATGAACTGTGAAATCAAGCTATGTCCTTTGCTTATTATAGACCACATCGAAAGTGTTTTTCAAACCTTGCTAATGTTTGTTTGAGCTAACTTTCTGCATTTGTATTTTACATCCATCTCTTTGTCATCATCCACTTTATGTTAGCTTGGGACCTTTTGTGAAACTTTATGATGAATGCTTTCATATCCATGTTAATGCTTGCCGGCATGTGTTACTACTTTTTGCAATCTTGTGTAAACATGGTGTTTAGACACGATTGGAGACCACCATCACTTTGTCTTATATCCTGATCTATCATGATGCATTAGTTGGTTTATAAACTTAGCAATGCGCTATACTTTTCTTGCACTATAAAGAATTATTGATCTTGGGATGAACATGGTGTTTTGACCTTGGTTAACAAATCTCTATGGGAATAGAAAGTTTGGCAACCACTTTGTAAGCATGGAGCTTAGAATTTGGTGTAAACATTGTTTTGTTTTTATACCATCCTCTCATTTGCATACACACTTGCACTCACGTACACCCATTAGTATTTTCGCTAGATTAACTATGCCACAAGTGAAGATCGTAGGGATGTCATGGTTTGTTGGCATAGGGTGAGTATTCCCGACCGTCACCTCGGGGGTACTTTGTGCATTATAGTTATTTTGCAGGCATGGTGAATCACTCCCATGAGTTCGTGATAAAAGCTGAAATCAAGATCATCAACACCTCCAAAATCCCGAAAGGAGCACTGCTGTTTTCATCAAGATTAAGCACATGTTCAGAGATGTACAAAAGGGAAAAATTGGATATTCAAGTGCTCCATTAAGTCTACTTTCTCATGCATCAAGAATCAACATTTTAGGAGACCTGTGCAAGAAGTTACAACCAAGTCTTTGGGCGTCACACATTCTGAAATCAGCCTGGGACAGCTTGCACCACCAAAGTAAAAAGGGCGTAACTCTCTTGTTCGGAGTCCGATCGGGATGAATGACCACTCATTGGAAAGATAATTTCAAGCACTTTGAAATGGAGCTATTATTAAGTGCATACTCAGTTATGGAAGTAGAAGAAAAACTCGTGGAAGATGAACCAGCGGTGAGGGACAACATGGAAGGAGGAGAAGATGAGATGAGAAACAATTGGAATCGAGGCTCGTGGCAAAGGGCGGACATTGAAGGATGAACAAAGGCAACAATGTGATGATGATCTCCTTGCATGATGGTAGGACTTCAAGAATTTTAAGATGGTTCATCATCTTCCGTGCCTAGCAACATGCTAAGCATGGGGGAAGACTTGGTGGACGAAAGAAGACCGCATGGAGTTCAAGGATCACGGTTGCTACGGATGCCGATCTTCTTTCTTCCATGCTAGGCACAATGCTTAAGCATGGGGGAGGGTGTGCTACATCACGAACATCAAAGGACGGTAACAATTCCTCAACCCTCTCTTTGTCCTTGTCTTTCTAAATGCTTGTATATTTGTATATGCCTTCAACAACCTTAGATGCAACTTTTGTATGTCTCTCTCGTTAAATAACATGGCTTCTAGGAGTACAACCTAGTTTTAGTTTTTGTTTATTGTCATCACCTTGTGCTCACCATGATGAAATAATTTTGGCTTGATCTTGCTTGTTGATATATGATGACCGTTGCCACTTTGTTTAAACTTTGTGCTTGTTTATGTATGATTAAGCTATTGCTCTCTCTAATACCAATCTGAAATTAATTAAATGCTAGCTTAATATTTTGTGGAGGTCATGATAAAAATAAAGACCCATGGTTTCTTTTATGCTCTCAACTTTGGATGGGTCGAAGAACATATTACTTTTTGCTTAAAAGTCATGCTAACCTTGTCATTAATACCTCTTGCATTTTGCTCCACCTATCCAAAGCCTTATATATTGAGTGCAACCATAGATTACAAGAGTTATTGTTGGGTGAATTGATTCAAGGCTAGATTCTTTGGCTCGTGACTAAGAAGCTGGTCATTCCTTTTTTTTGCGTAACTTATCTTTTGCTAGCCTATTCTATCCGTGCATTGTGAGCTCCCACATCGGAAGCTTTGCAAATCTCGCCGGATATCCACCCTTTAAACCAACATCATCTTTTGTGTTAACCTCCTTGACCAACCTATCACTTGAGTATGGAATCGACACATCACAAGAAGGTGCTTCAAAGGGAAGATTCAAGTTCCCTATCATCAAGACATCCGGTACCTACCTTAACACCACTTCCTCTTTGCTCGGGGACGAGCAAACGTCTAAGCATGGGGGAGGAGGTAGGTACTATGCAAATTAGAGTTCTAAGGGAGATAAAAGACGAAAGATGGAGACATGCATGACGAGGCTAGCAACAAAAAAATAAAAAAATGAATAATATAAGAGGACAAAACAAAAAAATCAATCAAAGTACCTCACATGTCAAAAAGAAAAAAGGGGGAAAATAAGAAAAAGAAAAAGGAAAAAATAGAGTAATAATAATCTCCCCCGGTTCTCTAGTTGCTTAAGGATTTTCCAAGGACTTCAAGATCAAGACCCATACTCATTTTTCCAACCATGTGCAATCCGATAACGAGGACTTCGTTGGGGCCTCGGGATCATTCTTTGCCATTTGCACATGTCCACCTATCTAAAAGTGTGAGTTCTTTCTCTTCCCCCTTCTTGTGAACACTATTTTTCCAATGACCTTTTTGACGAGTCATGATAGGTCCATGAGAAGCTTGCCTTGTTTTGATAATAGTCTCAACTTGAGCATCTTGGTAGGATAAAAACTTTCCTATGAGCTCCAAATAAAACCCTTCCACCTACAAACATGAGAGGGAAAGGATATAGATCAAGTAGGCTTGAGAGTGTTGTGAGATGAGAGAGTTCATGAGCAAGATGCAAGAAGGTTTAAATTTTTGTACTTGGTTTGGCTCTTTTATTCACCTAATTCTTCACTTCAAAAGTTTCTAAGACCTATTCAAATTTTGTGGAGCATGATTGATTACTTGTGGAAAGAGCTTAAATTATATCTACCCTCCATAGAGATGAAAGCTAGTTACATTATGGAATTTTAACAAAAATAAACTTGGAGAGCATTATGCTTTCTCATGTGTGATCAAGTGCAGGGTATGAACAATGAAAGGCAATGCTGATATCCATTGAAAACTTACTCGAGGACGAGCAAGGATTAAGCATGGGGGAGATGTTGATGGTGAATTTCCGTCAACCTAGAGTACTTGTTATACATTGGTTTCGATTATGATTTGCAACTAACCCTCCACTAGGCATACTAATGATGTAACAAGTTCACACTTGGATGTCGATTTTGGAGTTTGTTGTTTACGCAAGAAATTAACGTTAAAGAGGAGACTTTCGGGATAAGTTCACCAAGCACTTCAAGAGAAGATCATGAAGCCCGTCACAAGTCAAGACACGCGATGAACATGACTCCAAATGACCCGAGGACCGAAGCGTCAACGTGCAAGTCTTCAGGGACTCAACCAGAAAACAGCAAAGCTTGCATGGCAAGGATTCAAGCCTAAACCGTGAAGGAAACGACGTCAAAGGCCCACATGCAATTGCACACAAATAAGGGATCACGTGAGAAGCAACCGGGGAGGAAATCGGGGCCGAACCGGGCCAAAATGGGCCTGGGCCGGCCGTCCTGGGCCGCTCGGCCTGGGCCGACCGGCCCAGCCCACTCCGGGCCTGGTTCGCGTCCCCCTTTTGCCCTAGGTGCTTGTCTCTAAATTGTCTCTGCCTCCGCTGGCCGCCACATCCATCCATCCAGAGGAACTCGGCGAAACCTAGGAGAGAGCGACGATGGACGCTGCGAGTCCTCGAAGTCGTCTAGGAGATGGCCTAGGCCTACCCTAGCCGCCATGGCCGCCTTGCACGGTTGAGCCATGGCGGAGTTCCGAAGCTAGTTGAGGTCATCAATGGTATGTACTCGGTGGAGATGATCTAAACGCATTTATTATGTGAGTAAAGTACTTCATGTCATCCGATCTTTTAGCAACTCGATTCCTCCCTCGATGATTTTGTTTTCTTCTTGGTTATGCTTCTTCCCCAATCTAGTCTATAGCTAGATTACATATGGTGCTCTTGTAGCCGCGGTGGCTAGAGGTGCATACCGGACCGACCAAGTGATTTCAACTTGTTCTATCGAACTCGCCCTAGACTACCCGCATGAATAGGAATACGTTGTGACAGAACGGGGGTTCCAAAAGGTGGGCGTTTTCGGAATCGGACCGGAGGTTAGTAGTTTAAAGATGGCTTTGGATGAGATGCATGTCGCGCTTGCTCTTTTGGCTAGAACTACGACTAGAAGATGATAGGCATTAGTTTCCCTTGTTTGCTCTTTACCTTGTCTATGTTCATGGATGCGATCAACCTTATGCTATAACTCATACATCATTAAGGTTTATCTTCTTATGCAATCAATGCTTCATGTTAGGTTAGGTCAATAGGTTAGATGGAGAATCCTAGGAGTTTGCTTCCGATCCTTGGATTGACAAATCTAGGGAGAACCCTCCTTGGTGCAAAAGGCACCAAGTCACCCGTAGGCTTGCGGTGAACTTGAGCACGGTTTTGAAATTTCTAGACAGCATGCAAGAGCGGAAACAAAGCGGCCATAACTCCCTCATTTGGGCGAAGGGGAGCGAAGGGGCGACCGAACCGGGCCGAGATGGGCCTGGGTCGGTCGGCCCAGGCCGGCCGGCCCAGCCCACCCCAGTGGTCGGTTCGGCCCCCCTTCCTTGCATTTGAAGGATCCTCTGGTGATTATGCACTTTGCCCCCTCCACTTGCATGATTTTGACGATGTCATCCTCGCGTCCAAGATGGAGGTTCTCCGCGCATGAAGTTCGGTCTTTTACGCTTCAATCCCCGGGGGTGTTCCTCGTAGAACTTCAGTCCTTGCCACCATTGGAAGTGATTTCATCAAGCTCATGAACACGAACAAGACTCCGTAAATGCTCCTTTAAACTTGTTGTGAATCTGTCCTTTATGTCCATGTTTTCCTACATAAACACAACACTTCCAAATACATGCACATAGATGAACTTGTTATATGATTAGCGTGCCTAGTGGCAGGTTAGTTCCATAATCAAATCCAAACCAAAGTGTAATGAACATGCTTGGTGCACCAAAATACACCGTCAACAACAACGAATCCTACTGCCATTAGTGTGGAGTACACTTGGCTCACTCATATCGTCGTGCGCTCGAGAAATATGGCGTGGAGACTTAATCTTTTTCGAGTCAAAGACAACATTGTCAACTTCTATACCTGGATGAATACTGAATTGAAGCTATTGCCGGAAACGATGTCGAACGTTGAAGACTATGGGGCAACGATAAGATTTGAAGCTATTCTTCATTTGCTGGAGGAACGAGGCTGCGATCACTTCAAGGCCTTTGGTACTCATGGATTTGAGTTTCCATCTTCTGAAGATCTCCCAGCCCCAGGTAAAATAATCAATTACTAAGATTGCATTTTGCAATTTTTGGGTAAAGATTGGGGTGAGAGCATGCCCGAGGAAAGCCGGATCGGTTGGCTAAGGTTTGTACTCCTTCGCACTTTATTTGCTCTAGTTTTGAATAACATTTCGTTCTGCCTTTTATTTTTCCTTAACTTTTGATGCATTGCCTTTCTCACAATTCTATCTTGGTCAGGCGAAACAAACATTGGAGCTCCGCAAGCACCAAGAAATTCACGGCACGGATGCGACCCTTGGCCCCTACGGGCCATATAGGGATTGGCCCCTGAAGGCTCCCACAGACGCTGCATCAGATAAGGTCCCCGCGACTCCTATACGAGATTCAACCATTGAAGAGGGGGCGACAAAGACCCTATCACTGGAGAAACTCTTGCTCTAGGACCGAGAAGTGATGTAAAGCTTTTGTGTGAACTGTTTTCGCCGATGCCTGCTGGGGATATAATATACGACGTGATGCCAGAAACCTTCAATCGAGGCAACACCTGCATCAGCGGTCCCTCTTGGAAAGCTTAACAACACAAATTCCCCCACCAAAAGTTTTGATGATTTCTTAGAGTATGTAATTCGTACTATTCTTTGCAAAGCTATCTCATTCGCTTCTTTTATGTCGATGAACGACACTAGCAAGATCGTGTAAACCACCCCGAAAACTTTTGAACCCCTTGTGCGAGGATAAAGAGGAACCACTTGGTGAGGAGGAAAAGAATCGTTGCTTTGTGTAAGATAAAGCTAAAGCCCGAGGAGGATGGTATTCGAAAGGTAGTTGTATTGAGTTACCCTTTTCGTAGATGAGAAAAAACTTAGGTTTAAATTCTCGCAGGTTTCGACTAGGATTTTTGTTGGCGGTCAATTTCCGTCGACCAAGAACACTTGTTATGTTATGGTTTGAACTTCATTTTGGAACTAACCTGCCACTAGGCATACTAATGATATAACAAGTTCACCGTTGGATGTGCATTTTGGAGTATAGTGTTTTTGCAGGGATTCACGTATTAAATGAGGAAAGATGCAACTAGTTCGGAGAATGTTTTGCATCACAATCAAGGAGCTCTGAGCATGTGCGAACTTGCCCCCAAAGGTGGCAAGGATAAATGTGCTTGAATGGAGAACTCCCGAGGACCGAGATGAAAAGACCGGAAGTTCATGCATAAAGATCCCTCAACTTGATCGCGGTGATGATGACCTCAAAATGTCAAGATGAGCCGCGGGGAGAAGAATGGGCCCGAACCGGCCCAGAAAAGGCCCAGGTTGGTCGGCCCGTTCGGACCGGCCCAGCCTGGTTTTGCGTCGGTTCGCACCGCCCTTTCTTCGGTGTTAAGTTCGTGGAACCCTAATCGCAGGGGCAAGCCGCCATTCGCCAGAAACGCTGTCTAGTCCCTCAGAGCCGCCAAGGAAGAGACGATCAACTAAGAAAGAGACCCTTGGGGAGGATACTCGGGAGAGATCATTGCCAATCCCAAGGGAGGTCGCCACGAGGAAGGAGGACGCCGAGAGCTTGCCACGGCGCCACAGGAGTTGATGGACAACGAAGATCCATCTTCATCGGAGGCATCCACCATCTCAATGGTGCCATGCCTAGCGTCATGATGAGGTAAACCTTTCGTTTGTCCATGGAGTTGTAATAGAACTTGAAGTGTAGTCACATATACATCTTGTTTGGATCATATGTCTATCATACTTTGTTGATGATGCTTAATGTTTAAGGCTAGCTACCGTGCTTTCGGGGTTGCTCCCGTAGATCACGTCAACATACCGTGTTCATTAGGATTAGTATCGATTACCTTCCTGCAGTGACATGTACAAGGGAAGGGAAAAGTCTAATCCTTGATCACACACCTAGATAGATTGGATCGGGGGTTTACCATGTTTTGGGTGATTGCATCTTCAAGTGCCTAGACTCCATGGGCATACGTTCTTCATACTTGTGCACCTTTAGTCTCTCTTTAATGTAATCTAGGGTTAGTTTGTCTTTACTTTATAGATTAATCTTTCTATCATAAGTCTTTAATCAACTAGATTAGTGTTAGGTTAAACGCTAGTAATCCCCTTGCTCCTTGGGTTGACAAGAACCTTGGGATCTCCCGTAGGTGAAGAAGGGTATAGGAGATCCGTACGCTTGCGGATCGAAACTTCATACGAGTTTTACCTATCAACAAGCCCCTTTTTCTGGCGCTGTTGCCGGGGAGCAAGCTAGTTTACTTTGTTTAATCTTTCATTGATTTTGTTGATTACTAACATCTAACCCCTTTGTTCTAGAAAAACACTCATTTTGTTTTTGTTTTTTTTGATTTTCTAGTTTGCGTTCGTTCGGAATCCCTTGGAGGAGCCGAAAAAATCACTAAGAGACTATGCTAGCCCTCGATGTGAGGACATCAAGGTACAAGAATCGGACTTGGTTCTCCAAGCAACAAGGTACGAAATGAAGCCTCGAATCATTGAGATGCAGCAACTAATCCGTTTCGAGGAGTGGAGACGGACAACCCGTATAGACATATCCAGCGCTTCATGACACTATGCAATATGGTACGTCAAGAGGGAGTCCCTGATGATTGGTTTCAATGGGATCTCTTCCCCTAATCACTTGCCAATGAAGCAATAAAGTGGTATTCATTTGCGTCCTTCGAAGTCGAAGGAAATTGGGATCAATTGATAAAGAAATTTTGTGCCAAGTTTTTCCCTATAAGCAAGATTCAACATATAAGGATGCAAGTGATTAACTTTAAGCAAGGAGAAGAAGAGGGGATTGTTCAAGCGTGGAATAGATTCAACGAGCTAGTTGAACAAGGACCAAGACTCGGATTTTCCGGTGATGTACTTTTGCATACATTTTTCTTTTCCCTAACCCCTAGTTGCATGCGATACGTTGAAATGTGTGCAGGAGGGGATCTCATGGAGAAAACATTCAAGGAAGCTGCCCAACTTCTACAAAAAATAAGCAAAGCGGCAGCCATGCAAAGAGATTGGGAAACACCACTTTCGGGGAAGTCGAAATGCGATACAAGTGTGAGACCACTTGCTGGAATTTTAGGAAATACGGTCCTGGAAGAGAAGAAAGAGGAGCCAATCCCGAAAAAGGTTGAAGAAATTAAACATGCGGAAACTAGAACCATCCCGGAGAGTGATCACGTTGAGACAAGCAAAGCAAGTGAAAGGACTATGTCAAGCGCGAAGCCACTAAGGGAGTTCGAGCAAATGTATTGGGTCCCAATTGATTTCGGAGAAATCTTGAGACTTTTACCTGTATGCCATTAAAAAAGATGGTGCTGACCTGTGTGCCATTAAAAAGTTGTTCGCACCTGTGTGCCATCGTCCTAAACTTCTTTGCCCTCTATGCAATTCCATCTAATTTTGCAAGTAACGGTGTTAAATGGACAAGAGAAATGACCATTTTACCCCTCCAACCATAAGCAACAAAAACTCACATTTCTTTTACCTGTATGCCACCCAATTTTCAAAATCACAACACCTTTCTTTCACCTGTATGCCACCTATTTCTCAAAATCGCAACAGTAGGCTCACTATTATTTAAATGAATGAGAGAATAACTAACATTTTTATTTAGGAAAAAACAAAAAAACACCTCACTTGCTTTCAAATTAATTCTTGACAAAATAACCAACATAATAAATACATCACTTTGTTTCAAATCCATTTATTCACATAATAATCAACATTACAGATACCCCCACTTGTTTCAAATTCATCACATAATATTCAACAGGTTTCAATTACATCACATAAAAGCAATGTGCTGGTTGTGCTGGACTGAGCTTTTTCATCACATAAAATTCATCACATAATATGCCATCTTTTCCCTTGGTGTAGACCGAGCTTGACGGAGGCCAGCACCGGCTCGCAGCAGGGCGGGGTGGCCGCTCCGGCTGCGCACGACCTTGCCACCGCGGCCGCGAGAGGAGAGACCTTGCAGACTACAGCCGCTCCGGCCACGACGAAGCCCAGCAGCAGCACAATGGAGAAGCAGCGTGCCATGACGAAGCCGAACAACAACACAACTTGAGACTGAGCTCAAGTGCTGAACAGTCGACTCACACAGGAACTGGCGGTTTAATTTATGTCATGACTCACGACTGGCTTTCTTCACCACGAACGCACACAGGAACTCAAGTGTAGACAAGTAGATAATGAGCCATGGCAGGCCTACGATGAGAGGATGAATCGATGCGGCCTGTGTGCTGCTACTGCTACTGCTGATGCGGTGTGCCTGGCCGGTGCCAGAGCAGGAGAGGAATGGACCATGCAAGGCAGGGAGGAAGCGGAGCCACGTCCAGGCATGACGCCCAACCGCCCAGGGCCAAGCACGACACCCTAGAAGCCGGCCGCGCCGCCCAGCGCGGGCACGAATCCGTACGGGCCGTGCTCCCAGCTCTGACGCTGCGCCGCCTGGGTTCGCCTACCGCGCGGGCACGAATCCGGCGGCTTCCAGGCTCTATATGCCGCATCGCCCGGATCCCCACCTCCACGCTTGAATTGCTACGTTGACCGCTCGACTCGCCGCGCCGCCCATCGGAATCGCCGCCGCCGCTAGGGTTTGGGTTCGGTCGAGAGGAGAGAGCACGAGAGACTACTGGGTGAACCGAATTGAATGATTGAGTCAATAAGTCAATGCAGTGGGGGTAAGATGGACATTTCGCGTGCTTGGTCCCACATGTTAGGGCATCCTAACAGTGGATTTCTAACAGATCGCGGACGCAATGGCATGGAGGGCAAAGAAGTTTAGGACGATGGCACACAAGTTCGAATAACTTTTATAATGGCACACAGGTCAGCACCATCTTTTTTAATGGCATACAGATAAAAGTCTCAGAGATCTTTGACAAGAGAAGACCGTTCCCTAATCAAAAGGGGATGGCGAATGTAACACCCTAATTTACACTTTTGAGTTCGAATAAAAATTGCTTAGCAACCATCGTTCTCGCTTAAGGAATGTAAGGTGCTTGTGCTTTCTAGGCATATAACCATTTTTGTTAATTAAATAATGAAATATAGGAGTTTACTGTTGCATACATGCAGGAGCATTTTATTTTTGGTTGGTTGGATTCAAACTTGCGTTTGAATCTTGTTTGAGTCTTTTGTTTCAAAAATAGGAAAAACCATCTTTTCTCTTCTTCCTTCTTTCTGCACGGCCCAACAACCAAAGTCCGGCGGAGGCCCCTCACCTTTCGTCGCGCGGTCGCCCTCGCACCCCGCCACTCCCGGCCTGTTTTCTCTAGCGGCCCGGCAGCCACCCTCCGCCGCGCCGCGGCCCGCCTTAGCTTGCGACCCGGCACGGCCCAACCGCGCGCCCGCCGCCCGCGGTCGCCAACGAGCGGGCCCCGCCCGTCATATTCCTCCTCGCGCACGAAGCCGAGCCGGACTCGGGTCCGACCCGACGTCCGTGCCGCGCCGCCCTGTCCCGCGGTCCGCATGCTTAGACGGTCCTCCCCCGGGCCTATAAAGGCGTTGCCCCTGCTGCGCCACCCCTTTCCCACAAACCCTAGCCGAGCTCCGCAGCACCGCCGCCCGCATAACCCTAGCTGCGCCGCCACCGCAGCTCCGCTCCACCACCGCCTGTCCGTCAAAAAGGAGACCGCTCGGAGCTTCGCGTGGAGGTGAGGAAGCGTCCCGTGCCGCTCGTTCGCGCCCCGTGCCCTACATCGTCGGCACGTGCTCCCCGGACTTACGCCGCCGCGACCGGCCGCCGTCCGCCGCCGAGCGCTATAGCCGCCGCCGGCGTCCGCCCGTTGAGTTCGTCGTGGGCTTATCTTCATCCCGGTTTTTTCCCCGTGGAGTTTGGAGCACCCCGGCGCAATAACCGCCGTGCGCCGCCGCTCACCATCGCGCGCGCGCCGCTCACCATCGCGCGCCGCCGCTCATCGTCTAGCGCCGCCGCTCGCCACCGGCTCGCTGCCGCCGCCGCCGCGCTCGCGCGCCACCTGGGTCGTTGGACCTTGATCCGATGGATCGGATCCGTGCGGCCGGGTCAAACCCGCCTTGACTGGGGGGGTTTGCAAAGAAAATCCCGCGTTTCTTTAGTTTTGCAAGTTGGTCCTCCCACCCTATAAGTTTCTTTACAGATAGGTCTAGGTTTCTTCAGTTTAGCCCCGTTAGTTTAGTTTTTCTTGCAAACAAGTCCCTGAACTTGTTTACGCTATATCTTAATCATTTAGCTCCATTTTGAGCATTCTTTATGTCCACGTGATCGTCTCGACGAGTAGAATAGTTTTTTGCCTATGTTTTGTTCTGTCAGTACTATTTGGTGATTGTTTATGAATTTATTCTTTTGTATGCTTGTATGTGAATGTGTGGAGTGTAGAGTTCGAGCAGTTCGAGGACTTCGCTGCCGTTGAAGATTTTCAAGACCCTGAGCAGTTTTCAGAGCTGGTAGAAGGCAAGTCCTTGCTGCATTCCCGTTGATCCTATTACAACATGCATTTCAATTACACCTTATTTATTTATTGCTTTGCATTAAATGAAGGGTCCTACTATTAAGGTTTGAATAGCTTTGTTTATCCTATGCCTTGATCAACCTGGGTTTACTTTATGTTGGTTAGAACTTGCTAGAGATTTACCTTGGTTTTGGGTGGTTTACTGAACATTTATCAATCTGGCTTTATTTATGCTATCATTCATGTAATGCAAGAACATATTATGCTTGTAATCGGAACATGGAGAACCACCGAGGAAAACAGTACAACTACAAGACATATGGCTCTGTCTTGGCTTAATAATTAGAGAACTTGGTGTTAGGTATGCTTTACCTGATAAGGGTTGGGGGTTGCCGGTAGTTGGTGTATAGCCCGGCACTCAGGCTGATCTGCTCTATGGTAGCTTTGAAGCTGAGAGAGGTTTATGCATTGCGCTGTCAAGTAACCTAGTGAGCAGCCTGCACCTGGGGATCTTTGTAATGGTCTCGTAGCGTCCCTATGCAGCCACACCTCGGTAGTGTGGTATTGTGCCTACTTTTGCACAGCATGATTGGGTCTAAAACTCTTTGAGTTTTTACGTGACTTGTGGGTAAAGATGTACAACCTCTGCATAATGTAAGACTGACTAGTTAGCCGTGCCCACTGTCAAGGGCGGCTTGGACCCTGACATGAGTAATTTATGAAAGATGGAACTTTTAAACTTGTGCATTGAATTCAATGGTTCCATTGCACTTGTTAATTGGGTTTGGTATATACTTTCACTTGCTAGTAACAGCTGCTTAATAAAACTTGACCAACTAAAATGCTGACTTGCTTTATAACCATCAGCTTCCACCATAAAGCCTTGCATGTTGTTATAGAACTTTTCCCTTGTTGAGTACGACATGTGCTCATGCTTGTTGTTTCTATATTGCATCTACACTACCCGGCTGCTGCTCAGATGGACGCTTTGAGGATTTCCCTGGAGAGTTTGATGAGTTCTAGGCGCTCGTTCTCCAGTCAGCTGCCTGTGGAGGACTTCTACGTGTGTTTCTTTTCCGCTGTTAGCTACTCGAACGATTGTTAGATTGAGACATTCGGTCATGTAATAAATGTTTAATATTCTGTTTACGATTTACACTGTGTTTTGGTATTCACTTAGTCGATGCATGTGTGTAACTTGATCCTGGCGCACATGTATTCTTGCATCCGGGTTTGCCCTTAAATCTGGGTGTGACAAAGTGGTATCAGAGCCGTGTTGACTGTAGGACGTTAGCCTAGTTAGAACTGGTCGAAAACTATGGATTATATAATATTAGAAGCCACACATAGCTTATTTTGCTTTATTCTGTTTATTATATCTATTCTTGGTGTAATCTCATCTTTGATTGTCTTTTGTTATCTAAACTTTATCTTGTCACATCTAGTAATCAGCACCTGTCTCATCTATCTTAGATGGTTCGCCAACTAAAGACCACTCGTGCTGGTGCTTACTGCTTTCCAAGGTACCTAGAGGACCAGGACTTCTACTGCTACTCCACGGAGAGTGATGAGCACAATGGAGTCACTGAGGAGGGAAGTGGAGCGAACTCTGCTTCAGTGCAAGCTTCACCACCCGCTTCAGTCATTGAGCTATCAGATGATGAGCCAGAAGAGGAGCCAGCTGAAGATCAGGAATAAGGAGGTGACCCAGATGACCACTCAGATCCTGAAAGCTCAGATCCGGAGGATGGAGGTGCTGATGATCAACCGGTGCGTGAGAAGTGGGAGGTGATCGTTTGTCACCATGATGGAGGGCATGCACGCTTTCCGTCAAGCTAAGGAGGCTTTTCCAACGTCTCCATCTTCATGTGACTATCGACTACATTGGGCTAAAGAGGACACATCCTCATTACCCAACGTAGTGGGAGGTGTCAGTGCGCATTTTGGAGGATGATCCACAGGAGGGCGGACAGTACAAGGGTACTGTTCACCATGCTTTAGCCACCAGGGCTACCTTCACTACAGGGAGGGATGATGCTACTAGGAGGGCTCTTTCTACATGGTGTCATGAGGAGGTTCACCATCTTAATGACACTGTGTGGGTGACTTTCCCCGCTGACCTGCTGGAGCTGTGGGCAGCATGATTCTAGTGGCTAACACAAACTTGGGACCGCGCTATGCAACTCAAGTGGGACTTGTAGCAGCTCTCAACACCAGCCTTGATGACACCAACATGGAGCTGCAAGACCTTCTTGATCAGCAACATGAGGATCGGAGGGAAATCAAAAGGCTTAAGGCAGTGATCGCGGGGCAGGATGAGGAAGAGGTGGAAGAAGATGGAGAAAGATGGCCTGCAATGTCACCAAGACCCAGGAGGACAAGCTATGGGTCACTTAGATCCGGCACTCGAATCATTTGGCCTTAGGTGCTAGGCATCTTTTTATCTTCAGTTATAGAGTTTGTAATCGTTAGAACGACATGTTGGATCGGTGTGTTAGCTAGTGGTATGTTTGAGTGCTTGATTTGTGATCATCCGTGAGTTGGATTTTTGTGTGATTGCAGTGTGTTGTGGATTAATGCCACAATGACATTGGTTTAGTAACAAAGCTTGGTTAGTGGGTTTAAGTTCTATTCTAATCATCTTTTACCTTGCAAATTCGTAATTCTTCATCCATCATATTTTATCTATCATGAGGAATATCTTAGTGCAAAATCTGTTCACGTCACTTCCTGACACAGCAGTGGTGTTTTATTTTTATCTCGAGCTACAGAACTCCAAATCTAGTAAAACCAGTTGGGTTAGTTCACAAATTTTATATATGATTTTCTTTCACAAATTCAGCATTATCCAATATATATTATGGGAGCTATGGACGAAACACTAAGCCATCTGAATCTGTCAAAATCCTGCTGACACAGCTGACTTCATTATTTTATATCTCGAGTTGTAGACCTCCGATTGAGGCAAATCTAATTGGGTTAGTTCAGTAATTTGGTGCATCATATCTCCAGAAACAATTGTGATTTTTGGTTACCTGTACAGCGAGATATCTCTGTTTCTTTACAGATATCAGAATCTGTCTTAATCTGGAAGTCTGCATTGTTTATCTTTTCAGCTTTTCTATCATTGGCATAATCTAAATCAATGTTTCTAACGCTCAGATGGTAAACACCATGTCTAGATCAGGAGTTGATCAGCCTCCAGTGGTACGCCAAGGACGAGGCAACAGCTCAGGCAGTGCACCATAGCCAGCACAAATGGATTCAACCATGCAACAATTTTTCCAGACTCAGACGTAGCTCCTGGCAAACCTGGCCAATACTGTGGCCAACTTGCAGGCACAAGTCAACAACCCCCCTCTGCCACCACAGCAGCAGGTGCCCATGAACAAGCACTGGGAGTTCATGAGCCATCATGCGCCAGTGTTCACCCATGCTGCAGATCCGCTGGATGCTGGCGACTGGTTGAAGACTGTGGGCAAGATGCTCACTACAGCTCAGTGTGATGACAGGGAGAAGGTCCTATTTGCTACAGGACAACTCCAGGGGTCAGCAGGAGCATGGTGGGATGCTTATGTTGCTGCCCATGCTACACTAGACGTCATTACCTGGCAGGAGTTCACCAACAGCTTCAGGAGCCACCACATTCCTGCAGGGCTGATAAAACTGAAGAAAAAGGAGTTCCTCTCTCTCAAGCAGGGGGGAACGTCAGTGGTAGAGTTCCAGGACAGGTTCATTGAGTTGTCTCGCTATGCATCAGAGGAGGTGGTAGATGATGCAAAGAAGCTGGAGCGCTTCATGGAGGGATTGGTTGGACCGTTACGGTACCAGCTGATGTCCCATACCTTTCCGTCCTACCAGCAACTGCTGGACAAGGCCATCTGCTTGGAGTCCATGCGCAGAGAGTTGGGGGAGCTGAAGAGGAAGGCCACTACTCCAGGACAGTCCGAGAGCAACATTCGCCCCCGCTTCGCCTCACCGCTGGGAGCTCCGTTCCGTCCAGGAGGCCCGACAAGGGGTTATGGCCAGCAGCAGCAGTACCCGTACTAGCCACAGCAGAACCAACAGTTTCAGCGCTCTGCTCAGCAATTCTAGTGCCCAAGACCGCAGACTCCACGCCCTGCATACCAGCAGAACCGTCCGATGACTCCGGTTGGCACGCCCATGAGGCCTAGTGCACCTCATAGTCCCGCGGGCAACAGCTGCTTCAAGTGTGGGGAAGTTGGTCACTATGCCAACAACTGCCCCAAGAGGACTGCTTCCAACACCCCCGTGCAGAATCAGTAGATGCAGCAGATGAGGAATGGGAACCAGACACCGCAGAGCAACAAGGCACCACATAGCTATTCGCGTGGTAAGGTGAACCACGTGAGTGTTGAGACTGCCCAAAAGAACCCACAGGTGGTGCTTGGTATGCTCCTTGTCAACTTCATTCCCGCATCAGTCCTATTTGATTCTGGAGCTTCTCATTCTTTCATATCCACTCAATGTGGCTAAACATAGTGTACCCATGCAACATATGAAACAAACCAGACTAGTTAACTCACCAAGGGGGATATGAAAGCCATATACATATGTCCTACTGTTAATCTTAGAATCATGGGAGTAGACTTTCTAGCACAGTTGATAGTTCTGGAGTCAAAAGATCTCGATATCATTCTGGGTATGAACTGGTTGGCTAGTCATGATGCGACAATTCAATGTGCTAATAGGACAGTTCTTCTTACTGGTCCCAAAGGAGATAAGGTTGAGCTTGTGGCTGATCCACCTTCAGGTTCAGGAGGTTCTGTGTAGCAGTTGGAGGGCAAGTATTTGCAGGATATCAGGGTGGTCTGTGAGTATCCAGATGTGTTCCCAGAGGAGTTACCAGGTATGCCACCTGACCGTGATGTTGAGTTTGTTATTGATCTATTGCCTGGTACTACTTCTATTTCTAAACGTCCATATAGAATGTCCAGTACTCAACTGTTAGAACTTAAGAATTAGATTAAAGAATTGTTGGAAAAGGGGTTTATTCGTCCTAGTTCATCACCTTGGGGGCACCAGTTATTTTTGTAGAGGAGAAGGATGGTACTCAAAGGATGTGTGTGGATTATCGATTGCTTAATGAGGTTACTATCAAGAACAAGTATCCATTACCTCGCATTGAAGAATTGTTTGATCAGATGAGAGGTGCTAAAGTGTTCTCCAAGATTGATTTACGTTCTTGTTATCATCAGATGAAGATCAGATGGTCGGATATTCCTAAAACTGCATTCACCACTAGGTATGGGCTTTATGAGTATACCGTTATGTCTTTTGGGTTGACCAATGCACCTGCCTACTTTATGTACTTGATGAACAAGGTGTTTATGGAGTACTTGGATAAGTTCGTTGTGGTATTTATCGATGATATTCTTATTTACTCCAAGACTGAGGAGGAGCATGAGGAGCATTTGATACTTGTCTTGCAGAAGCTGAGAGAGCATTAGTTGTACACCAAGTTCAATAAGTGTGATTTCTGGTTGAAGGAAGTTGATTTTCTTGGGCATATCATCATAGATGGGGTATTTCAGTCGATCCAGCCAAGGTTGATGATGTGTTGAAGTGGGAACTACTGAGGATAGTTAAGGAGATCCGGAGTTTCCTTGGACTTGCAGGGTACTATCGACGGTTCATCTAGGGGTTCCCTAAGATCGTGAAGCCTCTCACCACCTTATTGGAGAAAGATAGGGAATTCAAGTGGACAGATACATGTCAGACCAGTTTTGAGGAGTTAAAGAGGAGGTTGACTACCGCTCCAGTGCTAGTGATGCCGGATTTGCAGAAGGGCTTTGACATCGATTGTGATGCATCTCGACAAGGCTTGGGTTGTGTTCTTATGCAGGAGGGACATGTTATAGCTTATGCATCGAGGCAGTTGAGGAAGCATGAGCAGAACTATCCTACACACGATCTGGAGATGGCAGCTGTGGTTCATGCTTTGAAAATCTAGAGGCATTACATCATGGGGACCAAGTGCCATATTTACACTGATCACAAGAGCCTAAAGTACATCTTCACTTAGAAGGACCTTAATCTGAGATAACGTCGATGGTTAGAGCTGATCAAGGACTATGATCTAGACATACTGTATCATCCTAGGAAGGCTAATCTGGTTGCGGATGCTTTGAGTTGGAAGGGACAGGCCAACCTGGCATTGGCATTCCAGCTTCCTGAAGGGTTGACGAAGGAGTTTGAGAAACTCAATCTGGGGATGGCTGCCCACGCTGAGGGAGTCACTTTGGAAGTAGAGTCTACTTTGGAGCAGCAGATACATAAAGGGCAGCTGGAGGATGTAGAGATCAGGGAGATCAGGGAGACCATGGAGAGGGGCAAGGCCCTGGAATTCACTGAGGATGATCAGGGGACGATATGGTTTAAGAATAGGATCTGTGTGCCTGATGTGGGAGACCTTCGGAAGACTATCCTGAGAAAGGCCCATGACTCAACTTATTCCATTCACCCAGGCAGTACCAAGATGTATCAGGATCTTAAGCAGAGGTATTGGTGGTATGGGATGAACAGCGATGTGGCAGCTCATGTAGCACTGTGTGACACGTGCCATAAGGTCAAAGCTGAACATCAAAGGCCAGCGGGATTGTTGCAACCATTGAAGGTGCCAGAGTGGAAGTGGGAAGAGATAGGCATGGATTTCATTGTTGGATTGCCCCATACTCGTGATGGTTACGACTCAATATGGGTTATAGTGGACCGTTTGACAAAGGTTGCTCACTTCATACCGGTGCGTACCACTTATACGAGGGGCAAAGCTAGCTGAGTTGTACATGTCCAGGATCGTATGCTTGCATGGTGTGCCTAAGAAGATAGTGTCTGACTGAGGTACCCAATTGACATCTCGTTTCTGGGAGAAGCTTCATGAGTCCATGGATACAAAGTTGAACTTTAGCTCAGCCTATCACCCATAGACCGATGGATAGACTGAGAGGACAAATCAGATTCTGGAGGATATGTTGAGAGCTTGTGCCCTTAAGCATGGTGGTAGTTGGGATAAGAGTTTGCCGTATGTTGAGTTCTCTTACAACAGTTACCAAGCTAGTCTGAAGATGGCACCCTTTGAGGCATTGTATGGGAGGAAGTGCAGAACGCCATTGTATTGGAGTCAGACAGGCGAGAGTCAGTTGTTTGGGACTGATATCATTAAGGAGGCAGAAAGGCAAGTTCAGAACATAAGGGAGAATTTGAGGATTGCTCAGTCCACGCAGAAGAGTTATGCAGACGGGAAGAGAAGAGATGTATCTTTCCAGGAAGGTGATTATCTGTACTTGAAAGTGTCACCCATCAGAGGTTTGCGCAGATTTAAAGCGAAGGGAAAGTTGTCCCCTCGCTTTATTGGACCCTTTCAGATCTTGCAACGAGTGGGAGAGGTAGCATACAAACTTGACTTGCCAGAACACCTCTCAGATGTGCATGATGTGTTCCATATCTCTCAGTTAAAAAGGGGTCTCAAACCTCATGATAAGGAGCCATTGCTTATGGATGGGTTGGATGTTAAGGAAGATCTCACCATTACTGAACGACTTATCAAGATCTTGGATACTTTGACATGGGTTACAAGGAACCGGGTTGTTATGATGTGCAAGGTGCAATGGAGTAATCATGCAGAGGATGAGGCAACTTGGGAAAGAGAGGAGGAGTTGAAAGAAGAATATCCCCATCTCTTTGATCCATCCGAATCTCGAGGACGAGATTCATCTTAAGGGGGGTAGGATTCGTAACAACCTAATTTACACTTTTGAGTTCGAATAAAAATTGCTTAGCAACCATCGTTCTCGCTTAAGGAATATAAGGTGTTTGTGCTTTTCTAGGCACATAACCATTTTTGTTAATTAAATAATGAAATATAGGAGTTTACTATTGCAAACATGCTAGAGTATTTTATTTTTGGTTGGTTGGATTCAAACTTGCATTTGAATCTTGTTTGAGTCTTTTGTTTCAAAAATAGGAAAAACCTTCTTTTCTCTCCATCCTTGTTTTTGCGCAGCCCAACAACCAAAGTCCGGCGGAGGCCCCTCACCTTCCGTCGCATGGTCGCCCTCGCACCCCGCCGCTCCCGGCCTGCTTTCGCTGGTGGCCCGGTAGCCACCCTCCACCGCGCCGCGGCCCAACATGGCCGAACGCGCGCGCCCGCTGCCTCGGTTGCCGACGGGCGGGCCCCTCCCGTCATCTTCCTCCTAGCGTCGAGAGCCGAGCCGGACTCAGGTCCGACACGACGTCCGTGCCGCGTCGTCCTGTCCTGCGGGCCCGCATGCCTAGACGGTCCTCCCCCGGGCCTATAAAGGCGCCACCCCTATTGCGCCGCCCCTTTCCCCCAAACCCTAGCCGAGCTCTACAGCGCCGCCGCTCGCATAACCCTAGCCGCACCACTGCCGCAGCTCCGCTCCGCCGCCGCCTGTCCGTCGATAAGGAGACCGCCCGGAGCTTCGCGTGGAGGTGAGG
The DNA here is from genome assembly GCA_947561735.1 of Cenchrus americanus. Taxonomy (NCBI): domain Eukaryota; kingdom Viridiplantae; phylum Streptophyta; class Magnoliopsida; order Poales; family Poaceae; genus Cenchrus; species Cenchrus americanus. The sequence goes on from OX387240.1 coordinate 113,879,488, forward strand.
AAGCGTCTCGTGCCACTCGTTCGCGCCCCCGTGCCCTACATCGTCGGCACGTGCTCGCCAGACTTGCGCCGCCGCGGCCGGCCGCCGTCCGCCGTCGTGCGCCGTCGCCGCCGCCCCAACGTCCGCCCGTTGAGTTCGTTGTGGGCCTATCTTCATCCTGGTGTTTTTCCCGTGGAGTTTGGAGCACTCCGCGCCTTAACCGCCATGCGCCGCCGCGCGCCGCCGCCCGCGCCCGCGCGCCACCTGGGTCGTCGGATCTTGATCCGATGGATCGAATCCGTCCGGCCAGGTCAAACCCGCCACCGCCAGGTCAAAGCCGCCTTGACTGGGCGGTTTTGCAAAGAAAACCCCACGTTTCTTTAGTTTTGCAAGCCGGTCCTCCCACCCTATAAGTTTCTTTACAGATAGGTCCAGGTTTCTTCCGTTTAGCCCTATTAGTTTAGTTTTTCTTGCAAACAAGTCCCTGAACTTGTTTATGCTATATCTTAATTGTTTTACCTTTGTTTTTAGTGTTCTTTATGTCCACGCGATCGTCTCGATGAGTAGAATAGTTTTTTTGCCTCTGTTTTCTTCTGTCAGTATGGTTTAGTGATTGTTTCTGAATGTATTCTTTTGTATGCTTGTATGTGAATGTGTGGAGCGTAGAGTACGAGCAGTTCGAGGACTTCGCTGCCGTTGAAGATTTTCAAGACCCTGAGTAGTTTCCGGAGCTGGTAGAAGGCAAGTCCTTGCTGCATTCCGGTTGATCCTATTACAACATGCATTTCAATTACACCTTATTTATTTATTGCTTTGCATTAAATTGAAGGGTCCTACTATTAAGGTTTGACTAGCTTTGTTTATCCTATGCCTTGATCAACCTGGGTTTACTTTATGTTGGGTAGAACTTGCTAGAGCTTTACCTTGGTTTTGGGTGGTTTAATGAACATTTATCAATCTGGCTTTATTTATGCTATCATTCATGTAATGCAAGAATACCTTATGCTTGTAATCGGAACATGGAGAACCGCCCAGGAAAACAGTACAACCACAAGACATATGGCTCTGTCTTGGCTTAACAATTAGAGAACTTGGTGTTTGGTATGCTTTACCTGATAAGGGTTCGGGGTTGCCGGTAGTTCGTGTATAGCCCGGCCCTCAGGCTGATCTGCTCTATAGTAGCTTCGCAACTGAGAGAGATTTATGCATTGCGATGTCAAGTAACCTAGCGAGTAGCCTGCATCTGGGGATCTTTGTAACAGCCTCGTAGCGTCCCTATGCAGCCACACCTCGGTAGTGTGGTATTGTGCCTACTTTTGCACAGCATGGTTGGGTCTAAAACTCTTTGAGTTTTTACGCGACATGTGGGTAAAGATGTACAACTCTGCAGAGTGTAAAACTGCCTAGTTAGCCGTGCCCAAGGTCAAGGACGGCCTGGACTCTCATATGAGTAATTTATGAAAGATGGAACTTTTAAACTTGTGCATTGCATTCAATGGTTCCGTTGCACTTGTTAATTGGGTTTGGTATATACTTTCACTTGCTAGTAACAACTGCTTAATAAAACTTGACCAACTAAAATGCTGACTTGCTTTGTAACCATCAGCTTCCACCATAAAGCCTTGCATGTTGTTATAGAACTTTTCCCTTGTTGAGTACGACATGTGCTCATGCTTATTGTTTCTATATTGCATCTACACTACCCGGTTGCTGCTCAGACGGATGCTTTGAGGATTTCCCTGGAGAGTTTGATGAGTTCTAGGCGCTCGTTCTCCTGTCAGCTGCCTGTGGAGGACTTCTAAGTGTGTTTCTTTTCCGCTATTAGCTGCTCAGACGATTGTTAGATTGAGACATTCGGTCATGTAATAAATGTTTAATACTCTCTTTACGATTTACACTGTGTTTTGGTATTCATTGAGTCGATGCATGTGTGTAACTTGATCCTGGCGCACATGTATTCTTGCATTCAGGTTTGCCCTTAAATCTGGGTGTGACAGCGAAAGCCGTGGAGATGGACATTCTGCCGGAGAAACATGTGGAACAACCGTACAACCTAGAGACAACCGGGGAGGTCCTTCAAAAACTCTTTAGCGACGAAGAAGTGGATCCGGGCCATGTGGTCGAAGCAAAGAGGATTATGGGAATCAAGCCCGAGGCATCACCATTCGCTCGCCTCGCTGAAATTTATGCCATAGGATCCGATGAAGAAGAGAAGACATCACTGCGTATAGATTGCAAGGTCAACAACATTGATTGCGAGGTGTTATGCGACATTGGAGCACAAGTAAGTGTTTGTCTTCTAAAATTTTTGATGAAATTCATGATCATACCATTGACCTTGTTCAAACCACTATTAAGTTAATCATGGGAGATGGTAGAATTGTCAAACCTAATGGAATTGCTCGAAATCTTGAAGTTTTAATTTTCGAAAACATATACCAACCGATTTCTTTATTGTTGATGTCTACTATGATAAAAATGATCATGTAATTCTTGGTAAACCTTTTCTCAAGTTGGTTAATGCCGTTTTAGATGCCGAAAAAGGAAAAGTAACTATTAATCTTGATGGGGATAATCACACATATAACTTTTTTCTCGCTTCTAGAATTGCCTCACCCCTACCTCTTGATGACAAAGAGGTAGAGAGCCTCCATTTTGTTAAAACCTTTAGGGATCCATTGCAAAGAGCAATGGAGAATGAAACTAACAATGAGCTAGAGAAGAATTAATAGAAGCAACCAAAGGACTAGAACCACAAGATGGAAGCTTAGAGGAAGATAAATTTGAAGACATCGGGGAAATCAAACATTAGGAACCACTAGTACCGGAGGTAAACCTTATCCATTGCCCAAAGGATTAAAATATGAATTTTGGGGCCGGACAAGACTTATCCTGTGATCGTGAGAGACGAATTGAGTCCCGAAGAGAATGGCATGTTGCTGAATTTATTGAAAAAGCACAAGAAAGTGATCGGGTATTCGATAAATGACCTCAAAGGCCTTAGCCTAGCGTTTTGCACTCACCGCATACCTATGGAGGATCATTGCAAGCCCGTTGTGGACCATTAAAGGAGGTTGACCCATGCCATGCGAGAGGTGGTGAAGAAGGAGGTTATCAAGTTGTTAGATGCCAGAATCATCTACCCGGTGCCGAATAGCAAATGGGTGAGCCCCATACATTGTGTGCCGAAGAAAGGAGGTTTGACCGTGGTGAAGAATGAGAAGAATGAACTAATACCGCAAAGGACCGTGACCGGATGGAGGATGTATATAGATTATCATAAGTTGAACAAAGAAACAAAGAAAGATCACTTCCCCCTACCGTTCATTGACGAGATGCTTGAGAGGTTAGCAAACCATGCATATTTTTGCTTCCTTGATGGATACTCGGGGTTCATGCAAATTCCCATTCACCCGGATGATCAACACAAGACAACATTCACTTGCCCTTAAGGAACATTTGCATATAGAAGGATGTCCTTCGGTTTATGTAATGCTCCAGCCTCTTTTCAACGATGCATGATGGCGGTATTTTCGGAGTTCATCGAGGAAATCGTCGAAGTGTTTATGGATGACTTCTCCGTTTATGGTAAAACTTTTGCGGATTGTTCAGCAAGATAATGTTCTTACAAGGTGTGGGGAGGTTGACTTGGTGCTAAATTGGGAGAAGTGCCACTTCATGGTGAAACAAGAGTGTTGGGACACGTGATATCCGAGAGAGGGATTGAGGTGGACAAGGCTAAGGTTGAAGCGGTTGAAAAACTTCCACCACCAACAGATATCAAATCTTTGAGGAGTTTCTTGGGCCATGCAGGATTCTATAGGAGATTCATCAAGGATTTCTCAAGATTACAAAACTGTTGACTAATCTTCTCCAAAAAGATATGTCATCCAATTTTGATGAGAAGTGCTTGGCAGCGTTCCGGACACTAAAGAGAGCTCTCATAACCACACCTATCATTCAACCACCCGATTGGAGTCAACCATTTTAGATCATGTGCGATGCTAGTGACTATGTCGTTGGAGCCGTGTTGGGACAACGAAACGAAGGCAAGGTGCATGCTATATGTTATGCTAGCAAAACCCTTAATGGAGCTCAATTGAATTGTGCAACAACAGAGAAGGAATTGCTTGCAGTAGTATTTGCCTTCGGAAATTCAGATCCTATATTGTGAATTCTAAAGTAATCGTCTACACAGATCATGCGGCAATCAAGTATCTCTTCTCTAAAAAGGATGCCAAGCCAAGGTTGATTAGGTGGATCATTCTCTTGCAAGAGTTCGATGTGGAGATTCGAGATAAAAAGGGGTTGGAAAATGTTGTGGCCGACCATCTATCAAGAATGAATCATGAAGATGATAAAGATCCCATCGAAGACAAGATGAGAGACGATCATCTATATCGCGTCCTTGACAAAGACACTTGGATGATCAACATTATTCGAGCCATACGAAAGATGCCACTTGATCACTTAGATAAGAATGCTCAAAGAAGGGTGATGACCGAGAGCCAAAAATATTATTGGGATGCACCTTACCTCTTTAGACTTTGAGCAGATGGAGTCTTGCAAAGGTGCGTACCAAGGGAAGAAAGACTCGAAATATTAAGGAAGTGTCACTCGGGCGAGTATGGAGGACATTATGGACATTTTAGGACTCAAGCAAAGGTATGGGCTAGTGGGTTCAATTGGCCGGAGATGCATCAAGATGCAAAATGGTACGTTTCTTCTTGTCCAGAATGTCAAAGAATGGGGAATATATCACAAAGGAATGCTATGCCTTTAAATTATAACTTGCAAATTGATATATTTGATGTATGGGGAATTGACTTCATGGGGCCTTTCACAAATTCAAGATATGAGCATATATTGGTAACGGTTGATTATGTATCCAAGTGGGTAGAGGCCATCCCTTGTCGAAGAGCTTCAACAGAGGAATCTATATCATTGATCAAGAATGTTATATTCCCACGCTATGGAGTCCCACGGATTTTGATAAGTGATGGAGGAACACACTGAGGACCATGTGTGGTTCGAGGACCGGTGGATGGTCACTTCGTGGTGTGATGAGTGATTGACAACGTTGTGTGGACTGATTCTTGGCTAAGTATTGCAGGTGCAGGTTGCGGCTTGACTTGTGTTGGTGCAGGTGAAGAACAAGCGCGAAAGGTCGTCGCCGGTGAGGCCTCTAGGTGTGGAGAAGACAAGTAGGCTTGGTTCGAGGGACCCGGTGGCCAGCGGAGTCAAGTGCGGGCCGCATGGTGGCATGAACAGCAAGATGAAGTCATGGACGGTTTCTTGGTTGAGCCTCAAAACCAAGGTCGAGCCAGGACTGCGTGGGAGCCGAGTCATGAGTGGCGATTGGCGGAGGCTACACCGAGTTCGTGGGGTTTCCGGTGGTTCACCAGAAAACCATTGGGTTCCTTGGTTGATCCACAAAGCCAAGACCAAAGAACCGAAGACGGAGATGCAGCAGCTCCAGACTGGTCTGACCGGTGGGTACCGGTCTGACCGGTGGGGAGCACCGGTCCGACCGGTGTACGACGACGCAGTCCGGTGACTTTGAAGTGGAGGACACGCGTCGGGATCGCAAAGCTTGCGTCGAGGCTAAGCAAGTTTGTGGTCGCTGGGCATCCGTCTGATAGAGCGATGACAAAGATTTCCGAATTCGCCCTCGAGGGGCATGTATCCCTAATTAGCTAGTAAGGGTATTTTAGACTTTCGGTTGCCTCCATATAACCCAAGAGGTGAGAGGATGGCAGCCAACTTTTGGAACCCTAGCTCATTTGGTTTTCCTATTTTCTCTTCCTATTTTCCCTAGGATTTCTATAGGACTAGCTTGAGAGCTTCACGGTGAGATCTTGTGGGAGGGAAGGATGATCAGGTAGCAAGCTAGACCTTGTTTGAAGCTCTTTGTGATGTATAAGTGATTCGGTGTGGTTCCTCAAGGCTTGGATGTGTTGTTCCCATTCGTTCTTTTTGGCGATTTTCGGAGCCTTTTCTTGGCGATTTTCTTGGAGCGAATTCAAGACCTTTCTCTTGGGGATTTGGTGGGGATGTATGCATGAACCCTTCGTGGTTCTTTTCCCTTTGATTCCCCTCCCAAATCCGTGAGCAAAGGGGCTCGATTTTGAGGTTTTTGGTGTTCTAGGGTTAGAGGAGTTCTTGGTGGGATTTCTTTGATTCCACTTGATTTGGAAAGTTTTGGTGGACAAAATCTTGGCTATGGACTACCCATGAGGTGTTTCTACTATCCCCAAAGTCTTGCGCAAATCCATGGAGTGATTCGGGAGATCGGGAGTTGGATTTGGGGGGAGTTGACCCGCGGGTGTTGTTCATCCCGAGAGCCCAGGTCACATCGGTCTGACCGGTGCCTCTCACCGGTCTGACCGGTGCAGACCCCAGTTGGGTTTTTGCTCAGGTGAACATTTGGGTGAGTTCGTTGTTGTCCCGTGTTGCTGCTGTTTCGAGTTTGGGTCAGTTTGGAGCTCGGTAGGCCTGTTTGGTATATTTGGGATTTCCTGGCTTGAACCGGTCTGACCAGTGAGCTACACTGGCCTGACCGGTGTAGGGGCTGTTCTGTGGAAGTTCCCAAGTTTTACCAGCGGGGACCGGTATGACTGGTGGTGCTCACCGGCCTGACCGGTGTAGGTCAGTGAGGCTCAAGGTTGGTGTTCTGCTGCGTTCTCGGGTCCGTGAAGTTGGTTGTTGGTTCCTAGGGCTAGTAGCACTCCAGTGGCTGCGTGTTCTTAGCCAACTTGGGTAGTGAGTCGGCGACGTGTGTTGGAAGCCGTGTTCATCTTGTTGGAGCCTCTATCTCCTTCGAGAAGAATGTTTATCGGCTCCCATTCACCCCCCCCCCCCTCTGGTTCTCCGTTTCGGTCCTTCACACACTTCACGGGAAATAGTTTTAGAAAGTGCTTGTCCAAGTTGGGAATCGAGCATAGAGTGGCCACGGTTTACTACCCACAAACCAATGGTCAAGCAGAAACTTCAAATAGGCAACTCAAGAGTATTCTTAACAAGACCGTTGAAAAGGGAGGTAAAGATTGGTCGAAAAAGTTGGACGGAGCATTATAGGCATATCGAACGGCACACAAGACACCAATAGGTATGACACCATATCAATTTGTCCATGGTAAATCTTGTCATTTGCCTTTGGAATTAGAGCACAAAGCTTATTGGGCGATCAAGAAAATGAATCTTGATGTGGATGCCGCAAGAATCAAACGGAGAATTCAAATAAGTGAATTAGAAGAGATGAGGCATAAAGCTTATGAGAGTGCAACCATCTACAAGGAAAGAATGAAGCGATGGTATGATAAAATACTTCAACCGAAGGAATTCAAACAAGGAGACAAGGTCCTCCTCTTTAACTCAAAGTTCAAGATATTCGGAAAAGGCAAATGGGATGGACCGTATGTTGTCCACTCGGTCTCACCAAGTGGAGCGGTAGCGATTATGGATATAAAAGGAGACCAATATGTGGTTAATGGACAGCGATTGAAGGTTTTTCTTGAGCCCGATGTCGTGCCCATCGACTACATTAACATATATACCATGGAGGACGAGCCCGAGCGTCAAGCCTCAGACGTAAAGGTAACTTTCTGTAAATAAATTGTGTTTTCTTTTCTTATTTTTGTCAAGTGCTTTTTGCGATTTTTAGTTGGACCTTTTCACCACATAGGCTAGTATGCACGAAACACAGAGGCTTGCAAAAGATGGGCCACGGGGGCCCAAAACTAGGGGGTAGGCCGGCTGGCCCATGCCGACCGGCCCAGAACCCCTGTACACCGGTTCATGTTCGTTTTTCTTTGGGACATTACTCAGTTTATTTCCTATCTTTTCCGACCCTTTTAGCAACTACAAAATTAGGAAGGGTAAGGTTTAGGCCAAGTTTGCCCCGAAGGAGTGGTTCTCTTCTTGTGGCAAGTTTCATTAGGTGTAGTAGCTAGCTTTCCTTTTGTTCTTCTTGAAGGTTTACGACAAGGACGTCGTAAGATCTAAGCGTGGGGGGAGCTAGCTCTTTTAAATTTTTGCTCAAGTGGTGGAAGGTAGAGTCTTAAAGTCGAGTCAAGTTTGAATCTTGTTTTTAAATTTTTAGCTCATGATATGCTTAAATTAGCGTTGAGTCAAGAAAAAGAAATAAAAAGAGTCTTCTACTTTTGTGTCATGCAAGCCTTTTGTTTCTTTTACTTGTTATGTCTTTCTTTTGTCCTTATTATTTTAGCATGAGCATTGTGAATAATTGTTTACCATTGTGCTTAGTGGATGTTTACCTTTGAAAGTATCCATGCTCAACTTTGATCTAGGACCTTACTTTGGCTATGCTTTGAGTAATACTAATATTGGAGGTATTTATTTCTGAAAACATATGAAAAAACCCTTGCAATGAAGGTTAGCAATTTCTTTCTCCAAGTTGAGAGGCAAGTCTATCCTATACAAGGCCTAAACTATATATATACTCTACCATAAGTGTTGTTTAGCATGATGAATTGGGTTAGGAATTTACTCTCTTGGGAGGTCTAATGTCAAGCAATGATCATGTCCTTGATGTTATATCTTTTATTGCTAGCCTCTTCATATATTTGGTAATGGGAATTTCACATTGAATGCCCCATTCATCGCCAAATTCCACACATGAAACCATAAACATCTTTTTATCATCTTATTCCTTGAACACAACCCATGTCCTAAGATTCATTCAATTTTTAGGTAAGGTTTTATTTAAAATTCAGATTGGTATTCATGTCAAAAGATGGGCGAAAGGCTTCCGAAAAGAAGATAAAGATGTGGAGGGAAGAAAAAAATATATATGTGTGTCTGTGTGCACACACAAGAAAAAAAAGAAAAGAAAGAAAGAAAAGAAAATGAGAGAAATATCCAAGGTAATGCAATAATGATATAATGAGGGATGATAAGTTAAGTGAAGATCAAGAGAAGTGCGAGGAAGGATGCGATGATGTTGAGAATGAATCTTCGATATTCCATACCATGTGCAATCTGACATCAAATACATCATTAGTGCCTTGAAGTCATTATTCTTTTCCCCTTTGCACATATCCACCATTCTAAATCTTCTCATCCTTGATACCCTTACATATGGTTTAACTCTCATGATCATTGGCTTGGAAGGTGAACAACCACTAGAGGATTTTCTTAACTTGATAATACTTGTGCTAACTTCACTAGCCATACCTATAGCTCCACCTTACGTTATAAATGAGAGACTTATGGGAGGTGAGAGTTTATGAAATTATCTAGGATAGCCATTTTAAATGAGTGACATGTGAGAACTTGGAGGAGGACTTTGTCTAATGCTTTATGCAGGAATTTTATTTCTAAAAGCTTGTGAAAACCCTCTGATGGAAGTAAGAAAGAAAGTGTGGTTGGAGATGAGGATCTCTAGCGAAAGGTATGAGTTGTGGGGTAAGTCTTGAGTTGGTAAATTTCTAAACGCCCATGTTTACATTATGATCTTTGTTTCATGTCTCTTATATTAAAGATGGATGGTTGACTAACTTGTAAGGAAGGATTTGACGAAGCATGTTTCTACTCCTTGGATGAACAACTTGTGAGCAACTTGCTCGAGGACGAGCAATATCTAGGCGTGGGGGGATGTTGGCGGTCGATTTCTGTCAACCAAGAACACTTGTTATGTTATGGTTTGAACTTCATTTTGGAAATAACCCACCACTAGGCATACTAATGATATAACAAGTTCACCGTTGGATGTGCATTTTGGAGTATAGTGTTTTTGCAGGGATTCACGTATTAAATGAGGAAAGATGCAACAAGTTCGGAGAACATTTTGCATCACAATCAAGGAGCTCTGACCATGTGCGAACTTACCCCCAGAGGTGGCAAGGACCAATGTGCTTGAATGGAGAACTCCCGAGGACCGAGATGAAAAGATCGAAAGTTCATGCATTAAGATCCCTCAACCTGATTGCGGTGATGATGACCTCAAAGTGACACAAATGAAGGGGGCCAAGTGCAAAATGTCAAGATAAGCCACGGGGAGAAGAACGGGAACGAACCGGCCAAGAAAAGGCCCAGGACGGTCGGCCCGTTCAGACCGGCCCAACCCGGTTTTGCGTTGGTTCGCGCCGCCCTTTCTTCGGTTTTAAGTTCGTGGAACCCTAATCGCAGGGGCAAGCCGCCATTCGCCAGAAATGCCGTCTAGTCCCTCAGAGCCACCAAGGAAGAGACGATCGACTACGAGAGAGACCCTTGGGGAGGATACTCGGGAGAGATCATTGCCAATCCCAAGGGAGGTCACCACGAGGAAGGAGGACGCCGAGAGCTTGCCACGACGCCGTCGGAGTTGAAGGACAACGAAGATCCATCTTCATCAGAGGCATCCACCATCTCAACGGTGCCATGCCTAGTGTCATGATGGGGTAAACCTTTCATTTGTCCATGGAGTTGTAATGGAACTTGAAGTGTAGTCACTTATACATCTTGTTTGGATCATATGTCTATCATACTTCTTGTTGATGATGCTTAATGTTTAAGGCTAGCGACCGTGCTTACAGGGTTGCTCCCATAGATCATGTCAACATACCGTGTTCATTAGGATTAGTATCGATTACCTTCGCATAGTGACATGTACGAGGGAAGGGAAAAGTCTAATCCTTGATCACACACCTAGATAGATTGGATCTGGGGTTTACCACGTTTTGGGTGATTGCATCTTCAAGTGCCTAGACTCCATGGGCATACGTTCTTCATACTTGTGCACCTTTAATCTCTCTTTAACGTAACCTAGGGTTAGTTTGTCTTTACTTTATAGATTAATCTTTCTATCATAAGTCTTTAATCAACTAGATTAGTGTTAGGTTAAACGCAAGTAATCCCCTTGCTCCTTGGGTTGACTAGAACCTTGGGATCTCCCGTAGGTGAAGAAGGGCATAGGAGATCCGTACGCTTGTGGATCTAAACTTCATACGAGTTTTACCTATCAACAATTTTCTAAAAGAAAATGTCTCCCCCCTTCAAAAACTGGGAGAAGTGTAACCTAAGCTTCTCCTATATTTTCCAAAGTACCAATTGTAAGCCTGAATCTTTTTCAATTTTATTACTAATGAATGATGGATTTCCCTACCTTTGAGGGTTTGTTGATAAGTTTGATAATGAAAGCACAACATTGCTACGATTCACTTACTTTTTATGTAAGTAAATTTAGCCTGCGATGCGACACCTGGGAGTGAAAACGCATCGTAGGACTAAACCCGCGTGGATGTGTCGAATACTTCAGCTATTGAGCTGTTTTTCGACAATGATAGTTTGCAACTTCTTTTGGCTCAACCCTAGATTGGTGAGTTTGCTTTCGTTGCACCGCGTAACGGTAGGCTGCGACTTTACCGGCTCTTTAGAATTGTTCGATTCATGTGAATCGCTTTTGATACACCACTTGTGGGTGGGTTGTTTTTGGACAGCTCTTTGACGGACTTTGATTCTTGTGAATCATTTATAATGCACCACTTGCGGGTGGGATTTTTTCATGCAGCTCTTTAATTCGCTTCTTGCAAGCAGGCTACATTGAGCAGCACTTCAAAAAGATTAACCAAAATGCATAAATGTAAAGACATGACGGTCATAGCGGGGGAAGTTTTGCATTCATTAAAAAGGGAAATTTTACATCAAGGTTGCCTCGTTAAAAACCTCACGCTCCATGACAGAATACCCTTTTGTGAGGAAAAGAGTACAACCCTATTATTGAAAGGTAAATTTGCAAGAAAGTAAATAATGAAAAGGAAATTAACCTATGAGTCGGACGCATTTATAACTTCGTGCGACCGACAGCTACAATTTTTTGGCTAAGGGTAAAACTTGCGCAAGTTGTCCACATTCCACGAATGTGGCAACTCATTTCCTTCCTCATCTTTGAGACGAAAGGCACCATCCCTAATGTTACTCACGACGATGTAAGGGCCTTCCTTTGCAAATTGCAACTTGCCTACAATATCAACATTTTTCCTCTTTAGGACGAAATCTCCCACTTCAATATTTTTCATGGAGACCTTTTTGTCTCTCCACTTTCGGGTTTCCTCTTGGTACTTCTACAGGTTTCACACCGCGTGGAATCTATTGATCTTGACCAGATCCTTGTCCATATCTTCGCTCTCACGAGAGTCGTCCACCAAAACTCTAGAACTTTCATTGGTAAGCTCTTCTGGACACATGGCCTCGGCTCCGTACAATTGCCTGAAAGGTGTGAATTTAGTGCTCTGGATTCGGTGGTGTTATGCGACCAAATGACTCTGGATAGTTCGTCTACCCATTTTCCTTTCTTTTGATTAAAAAGACACTTCTTTATGGTTGTGAAAACTCGGCTGTTAGCCCTTTCAACAACACCGTTGGATTGTGGATGGTAGACGGAAGCAAAACAGAGCTTTGTTTCGATCATGTGACAGTATTCTCTGAAATACTAGCAATCAAACTGCTTTCCGTTATCAATTGTGAGCTCTCTAGGGACACCGAATCTACAAATGATTTGCTGCTAGAAGAATTTTCTGATTGTGGTGGAAGTGATGGTGGCGACGGGTCTAGCCTCAATCCACTTGGTGAAATACTCAAGTGCTACAACTGTGAACATGTAACTGCCTTGAGCCATGGGCAGTGGTCGAACAATGTCCATGCCCCAATGTTGCAACAACCAAGTAGGTGTGATGAGCTACGAAAGATCCCCTGGCTTTCGTTGGTGTTTTGTCGCGAATTGACACGCTTTACATGTTTTGACTATCCGGTCAGCATCTTTGATTACCGTCGACCAATAGAAACCTTGCTTGAAAGCTTTTCCTGTTAAAGCCCTTGCTGTGATGTGTGATCTGCAGACTCTGCTATGGATTTCCCTCATTAGGTCGATGCCTTGATCCTGGGGAATGCACTTGAGCAGTGGCGCACAAACACCAAGCTTGAAAAGGTTGTCACCTTTTAAAACATAGCCTCTTGCTTGGGCCTGCATTCTTTTGAGGTCGTGGGTTTCGACCGGCTTGTAATGACCATAGAGCAAATCAATGATAGGGGACCTCCAATCGATGATGGCAATTGCATTGACACTGCTAAGAGGCTGCTTGTCGGGTTTGATTGAAAGGAGCACTAAATATCCCAAAGAATACATCTGGTGGCATCAAATCCTTTTCTGTAGCCATTTTTGCTAAGTCATCTGCCTCGCCATTCTTCTTTCTTGGCAAATGCTCGATGGTAAAACCCCGAAAATGCATCTCCATCTTTTGCACCTCTGCAAGGTACTTGACCAATTCCGGCTCTCTGGACTCACATTACTTTTCGACCTGATCCTTGATGACTTCTGCGTCACATCTGACCAGGAAATAGCTTGCGCCCAAGGCTCATACCTTTCTGAGGTCTAGAAGCAACACCTCATATGTGGTAGTATTATTAGTGCACTTATCAGCAGGATCAGAATATTCCAATCTTGTTGTGTATCTCATCTTGACTCCAACAGGTGAGGTGATGATAGCAGCTATTCCAGCGCCTTTGTGTCCACAGGCTCTTGCACATCTGATTTCCCACACAAGGATTAATTCCTCATCCACAGCACTATTGTTTGGTGATGTCCAGTCTGCAACGAAATCAACCATGACTTGGGATTTTGTGGCAGATCTCTTTCCAAAATCGATTGTATGCTCTGATAGCTCGGTCGCCAACTTTGCAATTACGACACCTCTTTGTTGATAAAGAGGTCATTGAAAGGTTGATCGGTGAGCACAGTGATTTTGTGCACTTCGAAATAATGCCTTAGCTTCTCAATTTTCTCTAGCTTAGAATACAACAATTTCGAACCTGAGAGTGCCTATGAAACAAAGTACATTGGACATTGGTTTTTGCCTTTCTCGTTGTCCACTTCCCGAACAAGGGTTGCACTAACTGCCGCTCTGGACGTAGCCATCTGCTCGATGTAAGGTTTCAATTTAGCGAAAGCCTTACTTTGCACAGGATCCCATTCAATCTTGCCTTTGCCTTTCAGAGCTTTGAAGACTGGAAGGCTTCGCTCGGCGGACTTGAAGATGAATTTGTTTAGAGTTGCAACCCGACCATTCAATGTCTTGATGTCTTTCTTTGTCTTTGGTTCTTCCATCTCCCTGATCGCCCTTATCTTGTCTGGGTTTGCTTCAATATTCTTTACTAAAATCAAGCAGCCCAAAATTTTTCCTTTGGTCACCCCAAATACACATTTCTCCGGATTTAGCTTCGGCCTGGCTCTTCTCATATTGGCAAAAGTTTTCGCTAGATTGCGAATGTGGTTCGACCATTCGTCGCTTTTGATGATGAGGTCATCGACATAAGCTTGAATGTTTCTTCCGATTTGAGGCTTCAAAACCTCTCCTGTCATTCTGGTGAAAGTTGGACCAGCATTTTTCAAGCCTTCGGGCATCCTGACGAAACAGAAGGTGTCGAAAGGTGTGATGAAACTTGTATTCTCTTCATCCTCTTTTGCCATCCAGCATTGATGATAGCCGGAAAAATAATCGAGGAGTGACATAATCATTGCATTAGCCACTAAATCAATGACTTGGTCCATTCTGGGAAGTGGGAAATTGTCCTAGGGCAGGCCTTGTTCAAATCAGTGAAATCTATGCACATCCTCCATTTTCTTTTTTTCTTTTTGGCCGACTGTTGACATTGCTAACGTCATCGACTAGAAACGGATATAAGATCCATCTCTATCGACGGCACCAGAAATGCAAAGGTATATCTTAATATGATGTTATCTGTATAATAGATGTTGCTTTCAGATAAACTAAAAGGTGAATTCCTACACGATTCATACCACAACTCGATATAGGTTGTCAGCCCTGACAGGTGTGCCTGAAAACACATGGATATGGTACTCTTACATATGCCTTGGATCTCTAGAAACGAAGATATATATATAAACAGGGTATCCGCAAGCGCACAGATATGAATATACCATTGTAGCATTTTAACCAGGAGTAAAACCAAGTATCGTATTTATATTATACCACAAGGAAAGAAGTCTTTCTAATCCATAATAGCTAATACATGCTCATCTCTTAGTTTTACAATGTAGAGTGGCCAAAATATATCAATTTCTATAAACAGGGGTAAGTCACATAAAGATAAAGATATTGATAAGAATTGTTCAAGTCATAACATCATAAGAAGCTAAAAAGTGTCATTATAGCAAGAGAAACATAGAAAAGTCTAGCTAGAGAGGATACTCCTCGGTAACTCTAAACTATATGTCAGTGCAAACTATGATTAGTGCAAACATTTAGCAATCATGGAAGAAGAACTATTATATAAATGCATGAGGAGACTATCCAGGAGGATCAAGGATGAAACTCGAAACAACCCAAACAGTATAAGGCTCCACTAGTCCTATACACGGGGGGTGGACTACGAAGGACTCAATAGTACTGTCACCACCACGATCTACCACACGACCTGTCATATAGCGTGCAATCGCAGATAAATACAATATAAGCACCACGCTTACACTGTCTTTATTGTTCACCCATGTTAACAAATGATCTAGGTGGGGGCTATACGACTCCATACATGAATATAAGGGCAAATCAACTATGCTAAACATGTAATCATAATAAACACCAAAGCATATAATGTCCAATATAATCATTGATAAGAACATATGTCTATATAACAAATGTAAGGAACTAGATAAGAACTTACAAGAGCGAAGCTAGATCAGTATCTCGATCAAACTCTGGACGATCAAGAGCCAAGTAGAAGCCTTGCCTCCTCCTAGATCTAGACTAGCTAGCTACTCTACTATATGGTGTTTCTAGGGCGTAGTATCTCTGACTTGATGACTTGATCCAGGTGAATTCCATATGCCTCTGCCAGGGAGCGGGGGGCTGCTTATATAGTCATGAGGGTACACGTGCGCCGTAGGATCAAACCGACCTAAACATGTGGCTTGGATTGATTCTCATAGGCGGTGGAGGAAGCTTCCTGAAGCTGGGCTCATTTGGCACCAGGGGGGCGGTCGGCCCCACCACCAGGCCGCTCGGGCTGGGGTGGGCCCCCTCTGGGCCCACTTCAGCCAGGTGGGTCCTTGTTCCTTCTAGATGCTTCTTTCTTAGGTGCTAAGTCACGTTGAGTTCCGGAGCCTTCTGGAGTCTACTAGAGTGGTTTCTTTGAATATTTTTTGAATAGTCCCTGTAGATTCATAGATTCACCAAAACTCGTGGAAATTGTTAATATAAACCCTAATAAGGTGATCTAATTATATTTTAGTCCTTTTTCCAATAATTGTGAGGGATAAAATGCATAGATAAAATGTGTCAACAAACTCCCCCAAGCTTACCCTTTGCTAGTCCCTAGCAAAGATATGCTTTAGCAGGATCAGGAGTTGCTACAATGCTTTCACACCTCCAAAGTACTATGGTTTTCAACAACCACTTCTCCTCAACAAGATTGCTCTCTCTTACCTTCAACCTTTAAGCATAGCCTTTTCACAAATCTTGAGCAAATAAAAGACAAAACAATCAAGTCAAGCAGCATATCTCAAATTCTTTGATTAGCTATCATCCTGGGGTTTTGCAACATTTTCTTAGATAAAACTCAGAAATCTTGTGTATGACCTTCTCAAGCATGGGGTCACACTTGGCAAGATATGGATGATAGTGTTGGATGGATGAGGGTGAAAGGTGGTAAGCCTTTTAGCCTAGCTCTTGGACTATATCTCTCTTTCTAAGATTTTTAAGATCTGGGCTTTCCATTCTTGGAGAGGTGGGCTCTACTCACCCCGGACTTTTGTCCATTTTTTCTCTCTTCTTAGAGATGTGGGCTCTACTCGCCCTCAGACACGTGTCCATTATTCATCTCTGAATTTATTTTTTTTAGGGAGGTATGCCCTAATCGCCTAGTATGACACTTGTCCTTTTCTCTCCCTCTCTCTTCTCACTTTTCCTCTCTTTTCTTTTTTTTCAAATGTAGCCCCAGAATCCTTTTTAACATTGAGAGAGATATATCCTAGAGTTGCATGAGTTGTATGGCTTGATGGAAAATGCGTACTTCTATGTCAGAAACAGCATCAATGGTGGAATGGACTGATCTTGATGTGTATGACAAGCTCTTTAAGGATCATAGACACAGGAACTCATCATATATAATTTCATGATTTTTAAGAAAAATCCAGTAATCAAGCTTCTCTAGGAAAATGATCAATAGAAACTCAACTTTTCATGAATCATCTTTCAAAGCCTAGACTCGGATTAAGCATGCAGGTTTTGGGTTTAGAGCAAATTAAGCATTTAAGCTTCAGGAGAATCTAGGTCTGAAAACTAAGCACTTTTAAAAGGAATTACAGCAGAGCAACTATTCATCATCTCCAAGCATATATCATCAAGATCATTATTAAAGAGAAAAAACAACTAGCAAATTCTAGCATTTTATTCAAACTAAGACTTTTAACTAAGACTCAACTAACTAGCTAAAAACATAAGATATTGATACTTATCGTGATAACTGGGGGTGCTCTCCCGCAAGCTGGATCTTGAAGTGATTCTTGATTCATCCTTTGAACTTGTTTGCCTTCAGGTCCTTATTAAATTCTCCCTGTAAATATTAGTCTCGCACATACCTGAAGGAGCAAATTCTAGGATTATGTTGTGAGCCTTCAATTGCCCACTTCTTTTTGGGTTTTTCTGAAATGTGTGGACCTTCATGTGCCCACGTACTTTCGTGGATTTTTATATGCAAAAGGGATGCTGAATGCAAAAACATGTGAATGCAAAAATATATTTATTATTATTATTATTTTATGCCGCCACGGTATGGAATACATGGGGCCTTGAAGAATGCAAAAAGCAGAAAATATTTTTATGATTTTTTTAATGCAGGTAGGGAAATGCTAATCTAAATATGCAGTACAGAAAATAAAGATAAATACTGAGTTACCTCCTGGTGAGAGTTTAGAGTACCTACGCCCATGGCGTAGATGTAGTGGCCATTGATTGATCAGTTGATGACGTGGGTAGTGATTGGTCTTCCGAAGGTGCACTTTGATCTTTCTTCCTCCAAACTTGTTTCTTCGGTGGAGACCTTTCTAGAGTAATAGGTTCGGAATACTGGACTGGTAGAAGTTGAGCGGACTTCTCCTTAATCTCTTCTTCAATGTTCTTGACATCCGTCAACTTTGTGTTCAGCTTGCGTTGTAATTTCTAAAGGTGTCTTCGTGTCTTGTTCTTCTTGGGCTGCTCAGGATTAGTATAACTATTGAAGTAGCTGCGTACCTTTTCAGTTCTGAACTGGAAGTGGATCTCGCCACTCCTAATGTAGATGATTTCTCTTGTTGTGTTCAGGAATGGTCTTCCAAGCGCGATGGGAGGATCTTGCTCATCACCCATGTCTATGACTAAAAAGTCAGTCAGGACATAGTGGTCCTTTATCTTGATAGGTACATCTCGTGCAATTCCTTCTGGGAACCGTTGTGATAGATCTGCCATCTGCAACATTGTATATGTGGAATACAAAGCCAGGTCACCATATATTAATTCGTAGGTTACCTTAGACATTAGGTTAATGCCCGATCCCGTGTCGCAGACAACTCGCTGGAAGTTCCATTGATTGATGGAGCAGTGGATTGATGGAACTCAAGGGTCTTCAAGCTCTCGCAGTAATGGTGAAGGGAATAGGTTCTTATTCTCTGATTGAATAGTGTTGACCATCCAAACTTCCCTCACATGCGGTTGAGGTTGATTGTTCTTCTTATTCCTCTTTATATCTCTTCTCTTCTATTCGACAACTGGCTCGTGTTTTTGAGGGTAAGGATATTGGGGGTGTGCAGGAGCTTTTAAAATCTTGTTCTTGCAATTGAATCTCTCCTTTCTCCCATTGATGGTGAAGATGATCTTAGCGGCGTCAGTGTAGATGATGGCTTTTGCTGTGGCAAGGAAAGGATGTCACAAAATGATTGGAGCGTTCTCACTTCCCCCAGTCTCGATAACAATGAAGTCGGCAGCCACGTAGGAGCGTCCTACCCCTAGACATACGTCGTCCAGGATGCCCTCGGGGTGGCATAGTGACAGGTCTGCAAGCTACAAGCACATGGTTGTATACAATAAAGGTGAACCATTGATTTTCATATATATTACTTTAGGCATTATGTTGACGCTAGACCCAAAGTCACAAAGTGCATTCTTGAAGGTGTAGGCTCCAATAGTGATGTTGATGCCGGGCCTTCCTGGATCTCCTCTTTTGGCGGGCATGCCCTAGTCAGTCCATCTTGGGCCTTCTTCTGTCTTACTTGAACATAGATCTGCAGAATAGATATCGACAAGATTTGCAGATTCTATTTCTTCCGGCTGGCTCGGAATCTTACCTGGGTTAGTTGTGGGAACAGATGATGCCAGCTGAGAAATTTGAGATTCTAGCATTTTATTAAAGCTATGTTGGTTCTTGATGGCAGAAGAAAAACTTTCCATTTTATTACTAATAGTTTCGAGCATTTTATCATTGGAAGCTAACTTCTTAGACAGATTATCTATAATTCTACCCTAGTTTTGGACTAAGTCTCTTAAAGGTGAGAAATTTTTGGAAGAATTATTACCTTGATAATTACCTGAATAGTTACCTGGGTAGTTGGTCCTCTGCTGAGTCCATCCTTGATTATGTTGGGGATGATATTGGTTGTTGTTGTTGATGATGATGTAGTTCACGTCCTCCTCCAGCTGAGGACATTGACTCCCTGAGTGTCCAGTGTTTCCACACACTTCACAAGTCATGCGAGATTTGAAGAGTTGCATGACTTCCTTCTTTGTCTTCAAGCCTCTTCATCAGTAAATCCATTTTGGCAGACAGCGTGTCTACCTCCATGAGCTGGTGCATTCCTCTTTCTTTCTTGCGGGGTTGACGTTCCTCGTTCCAAGCTTGATTGTATGCCATCTTTTCCACAAGGTTAGTAGCTTGAGTAAGTGTAAGGGACAAGAAACCACCTCCAGCTGCAGCATCCATTGTTTAATGGGTGTTGGTAGAGAGCCTGTGGTAGAAGGTCTGCAAGAGCAACCAGTTCTCCATTCCATGATGTGAACAATCTGAAATGTAGTATTGAAAGCGCTCCTATGCTTCAGGAACAGATTCCTCGTGTTGTTGCTGGAAACTCGAAATTTTCCCCCGTAAGGCATTAGTTTTGCCTATAGGAAAGAACTTTGCCAGAAAGGCAGTAGAACACAATGTCCAAGTTGTAAATTTGTCTTTGTTGGGGTAAAACCATTGCTTCACTCGCCCCAATAATGAGAATGGGAATAAACGAAGTAGGACTGCATCACTTGGAACATCTTTGATCGTGAAGGTGCACATATCTCCAAGAAATTTTGAAGGTGTTTATTGGCATCTTCATGAGCTTTTCCACAAAATGGGCTAGCTTGTACCTTGTTGATCAGCGCAGGCTTGAGCTCAAAAGCAGCATCTCCTACAGCGACTGTCGAACCAGTACGAATGATGTCCGGAGTTGGTGCGGAGTATTCGCATAGGCACTTGTTTGCCATTACTTCAAACGTGGGTGTTAAGCTTCGCGCTGTTGAATCTCCCAAGGCAAAAGTCGTGGGCTGAGAATGAGGAGATCTAAGCTTTGACCTTGCCTTCCATAAGATTTTCTCTGGATTTGAAATGAAGGTTTCTGGAAGATTATTACTCATACATTACCCTGAAATATAAGATAGCCAAAAGTGGAAAGAACAAGGGTAAGCCTATTTAAGCAATGATTATTTGGATTCTCGATACATTATGCGTGAGAGATGCATGTACACTATTAGTAAAACTTTTTCATCCCCGGCAACAGCGCCAAAAATGCTTATTGACATTGCTAATGTCATCGACTAGAAAGGGATATAAGATTCATCTCTATCGTCAGCACCAGAAATGCAAAGGTATATCTTACATGATGCTAAGTGTATATCAGATGTTGCTTTCAGATAAACTAAAAGGTGAATTCTGACACGATTCATAGCACAACACGATATAGGTTGTCAGCCCTGACAAGTGTGCCTAAAAACGCATGGATATGGTACTCCTACATATGACTTGGATCTCTAGAAAAGAAGATATATATATATATATAAACAGGATATCCGCAAGCGCACAGATATGAATATACCATTGTAGCATTTTAACCAGGAGTAAAACCAGGTATCGTATTTATATTCTACCACAGGGAAAGAAGTCTTTATAATCAATAATATCTAATACATGTTCATCTCTTAGTTTTATAATGTAGAGTGGCCAAAATATATCAATTGCTATAAACAGGGGTAAGTCACATAAAGATAAAGATATTGATAGCATTGTTCAAGTCATAACATCTTGAGCAGCTAGAAAGTGTCATTATAGCAAGAGAAACATAGCAAAGTCTAGCTAGAGAGGATACTCCTCGGTAACTCTAAACTATATGTCAATGCAAACTATGATTAGTGCAAACATTTAGCAATCATGGAAGAAGAACTATTATATAAATGCATGGGGAGACTATCCAGGAGGATCAAGGTCGAAACTTGAAACAACCCAAACAGTATAAGGATCCACTAGTCCTATACACGGGGGGGAGGGGGGGACTGCGAAGGACTCAATAGTGTTGTCACCGTGATCTACCACATGACCTGGCATATAGGGTGCAATCCAAATAAATACAATATAAGCACCACGCTTACACTGTCTTTACCGTTCACCAATGTTAACAAATGATCTATGTGAGGGCTATACGACTCCATACATGAATATAAAGGCAAATTAACTATGCTAAACATGTAATCATAATAAACACCAAAGCATATATTGTCGAATATAATCATTGATAAGGACATATGTCTATATAACAAATGTAAGGAACTAGATAAGAACTTACAAGAGTGAAGCTAGATTAGTATCTCGATCAGCCTCTAGACGATCAAGAGCCAAGTAGAAGTCTTGCCTCCTCCTAGATCTAGATTAGCTAGCTACTCTGCTATATGGTGTTTCTAGGGCGTAGTATCTCTTACTTAATGACTTGATCCAGATGAATTCCAGATTCCTCTGCCAGGGGGCAGGTGTCGGTGTTTTAGACCGGCAACCTACTAAGGGAAGGACCCGAAGTAGATGAATGTGACCTTGCCGAGATCGGTAACTCGAAGGAAGAGACACGTGGCACACAATTTAGACAAGTTCGGGCCGTGACGTGCGTAATACCCTACGTCTTGTATGCTGTGTAGCTATGGGTTGATTGGGTACGATTACAAGATGATGCAATCTTACGCCGTGAGATGAGATGAAGGAGAGAGGGGTCCTTGCCTCGCCTTATATAGTCCGGGAGGTAGGGTTACAAGCCGGTTCAGGGAGAAAGTACAAGTCGAGTACGTCTAGGAGTCCTCTATACAGTGCGGGACATGTACAGCTTCCTATCCGAGCACTTCTCCTCTGTAGTACTTGTGCTCCACGCCAGCAGGTGCCGTGCAGCGCAAGTTGGGTAGTCCCAGGGGCCCACCGAGTAGTCGGTCCTGGTACCCACTGAGGTAGTGGGCCCAGGGAGGTCCATACGACAAGCCCCCGAGTACTTTGCAGTCGAGAAGGATAGCTTCGAGTAGTCTTGATGGCTGTTGACGGATAAATCTCGTATCCACCTACGATCCGCAAGCGTACGGACCTACACCTTTTTCACCACGGGATTCCCAAGGTTCTTGTCAATCCGCGGAGCAAGGAGATTACTAGCGCTTAACCAAATACTAATCTAGTTGAATGGAAAACCTTTGAAAAAGTATTAATCTAAAGGTAAAGACAATCTAACCTAAGTTAATCTAAGTTGATCAAACAAATTTAGGGTTAAACTAGATGGTAAAGGGTGAACACAAGAGAGTGATTAAGAAAGATAAGCGTTCCCTCCCTAGGATCTAGGATAACATGGATATGCATCTACTACACGAGAGTGGTAAACCAATCTACCGGGGGTTGTGACCATGGTTTCGCCCTTTCCCTCCTCTCGTACTGTCACTACGCGAAGGTAATCGTGACTAGACCTATGAAGGATATCATACGCCCGAAAAACACGGTAGCTAACCTTAATCATCAAAGCATCATCAACATGAAAACAATAGATTGAAACCACGAATCAAGTAGCGATCACATAGCATGCATCCATCTAACCCTAGGGATGAATGGAGACATTACCCCATCATCTTACACGGATTTAAGCACATAGGGGTGATGGAGACTCCGGAGAACGTCGTCGATGGAGCTTGGGAACACCCCTAGGCCAGCGGCTTGGAGTCCTCCTCTTGCTTCCTTCTCTCCGCTGGTGTTGATCCTTGAGAAGAGCTCATCTAACTCTCCCCTCATCTTGCGGCGGCGATGTTCTGGTCAATGGCGTCGGTAGGATGATTTGCTCGATGTGGCGGCCGACGGCAGCGGACGCAATAAATAGACAAACACCTAGGGCAAAGGGGGCACCGAACCGACCCCGGAGTGGGCTGGGCCGGCCGGCCCAGGCCCATTTCGGCCCGGTTCGGCCCCGGTTTCCTCCCCGGTTGCTTCTCGTGTGATCCCTTATTTGTGTGCACTTGCATGTGGGCCTTTGACGTCGTTTCCTTCACGGTTAAGGCTGGAATCCTTGCTATGCAAGCTTCGCTGTTTTCTGGTTGAGTCCCTGAAGACTTGCACGTTGATGCTTCGGTCCTCGGGTCATTTTGAGTCATGTTCATCGCGTGTCTTGACTCTTGTCGGGCTTCATGAACTTCTTCCAAAGTGCTTGGTGAACTTATCCCGAAAGTCTCCTCTTTAGCGTACATTTCCTGCATAAACAACAAACTCCAAAATTGACATGCAAGTGTGAACTTGTTACATCATTAGTATGCCTAGTGGCGGGTTAGTTGCAAATCATAATCGAAACCAATGTATAACAACTACTCTAGGTTGACGGAAATTCACCGTCAACATCTCCCCCATGCTTAAACCTTGCTCGTCCTCGAGTAAGTAATCCTTGCTTAAAAGGGAAATCAGTGTTGCCTTCCAATGTTGTCCCTGCACTTAGTCATTCATGACGAGATAAATTGCTCTCTCTTAAGAATTTATTTTTAAAGTTCAAGTTGTGACCGGCTTCTTTTTCATTATGAAAGATAGACTAATAATAAAGAACAAGCCACATGTAACACGATGCTCTCAAACTTAAGTGAACTTCAAACCATTACCTTGTCACATGGAAGATTTTCAAAAAGATGCATAATCAACATAAGTGAAAATCTCTTGCAAAAGCTCATGGAAACACTCATCTCATCAAGTCACTCAAGCCTATACTAGATTATTTTCAACCTACTCTACTCATATGTGATAGTGGAAGGCTTATGTGGAGCTTGGAAGGTTAAAAACAATCCTAGCAAAACATATATCCGAAATATTGTCAAATTAAGAGAGAGGTCCATTGGAATTACCGAGACTCGTCAAAAAGGCCATGGAAAATAAATGTTGGAAAGAGAGAGGGACGAAACACACACATTTAGATAAGTGGACATGTGCAAGTGGCAAACGGATGATCCCGAGGCACGAGTGAAGTCCTCGTTATCTGATTGCACATGGTTGGAAGATTTGAGTATGGATTTGTCATCAAGGCACTTGAGAACTTATGAAGTAAAAAGATCCGAGGAGCATCTTTATTATTTTATTTCATTTTATTTCCTTCTCATTTTTCTCTCTTTCTTTTTTTCACTTTATTCTTCCTATTTTTTGTACTTTTCTTTTCTTCTCATCATAATTTTTTTCATTTTTTTCTTTTGCTCCTCAAAACTTTTTGCAACATAATACTTACTAGCATTCGTCAGAGATGAATAACTCCTCCCCCATGCTTGAACGATGCTTGTCCTTGAGCATAAAAGAGAGGGAAAATGACTGCTAAAGTAAGTTTAAATTCCATAATATTGCGGAATATTTCAATCTCCATCGAGCATTTTACTCCATACTCAAATTGGGTTGTGGACAAGGAGGTGATCACAAAAAGATATTTTTGGTTTAGGGTGGATGCCCAGCGAAGTTTGTGAAATTTTCGATGTGAAAACACACAATGCATGGACAAAAAGGCTATCATGAAAAAGTTACACAAAGGAATGACCAGCTTCTTAGTCTCGAACCATAGAAATCAATCCTAATCCAACTCATCAAAACATATGTTTGCAATAAACGGGTTTTGTTATCATAAAACATATATGTATATGGCTTTGGTAGGTAGAACTTTGCAAGAGCATCACAAATATGTAGATAGCATAAAAGTTAAGTTTTCATAAAAACAACAAGTTATCCGGCTATCCATAAACTTAAATCAAAGAGCAAAGATATGTATGTGGGTCTAGAGCATAGTCATTTCACCTCCACAAATAAAAGAGCCGGTATTTAAATTAATTTCAGATCATATTATAGAGAGCAATTAGCCAAGACATGTATAACTTCATGTAGGTAAAACAAAGCGGCAACTTTCATCATCTTTCCGTAAGCATAGGCAATATAGAACATCGAGGTGAACACATGGTCATGCTTATCTATTGAAAGTAAAAAGAAACCTAGGTTGTCCTCCTAGTAGCCATGTTATTGTTTGAAGAGAAAAACAAAAGGTTGCACCTAGTTGAGGTTGAAGGCATACTTACAAGCATTTGTGTTTGGAAAAGAGAAGGTCCATGGAGATGTTACCATCCTTTGTAATTCTTCATTGCCTTCTTCCGACATCTCCATGTATCGATATGGCTTTTGCTTTTGTCTTGATTTATCAATGCTCCTAAACTTCTGAATTTAATCTTGTATGCCTAATGGAGTCATTGGTCGCCCTTCTCTTCAATGTTGTCATCACCATCTCCTCTTTCTTGTTCTCATCATCTCCTTGCTGTCTCTTTTTCATGGATTTCCCCCTCTGTCCAGAACAGAACATATATCGAAATATAGCTCTATTGAAAATATTATGAAATTACCTTTCCAACGTGTGGTCATTCATCGAAAACGGAGTTCAAACAAGGGAGCTATGTCCGTTTTACTTCAGCGCTGTGTGCTGTCCAAAACTGATTTCAGGACGTGTTGCACTCGGTGATTCGGGCATAACCGCTTGTAGGAACCTCCGATTGTCTTGATTCTTGATTTGTTGGAATTGTAACTTCATGGGGCTTCTAAATATCCAAAAATATCTAGTGTTTTCCCTTTGAGACCACGCAGAATTTTGATGAGATCGGTGGCTTCTTGCACATTGATCCGGAGATGTTAATGATCTTGATCATTCTATCTTCTAGAGCATCATGTTGCACTACCGTGTTGAAGATTCAGGGTCTCCCCCATGCTTAGCATTTTGATAGTCATGGAAGAAGAAGACAAAGCACTTCTTATCCATCCTTCAATTTCCTTGTAGTGAGAGTCTTTATCTTGCCTGTAAGACGTTTTAAACGCACATTCTACCCCCAAGGTGACGGTTGGGAGTAGATAGAATTGCCAATAATCCAACAATGTCTCCTAAGATTCTTAACTTGTGGCATAATTAGTCTAATGAGGAATAAAAACCTAATGAGTGTACGTGGTGCAAGGTGTGTATGCACATGATAGGAAAGCATATAAACAAAGACAATGTTTTCACCTAGTTCTAAACACCATGTTTACAACTAGGTTGCCGAATTTCTCCGTAGCCATAAAGGTTTATTTATCAAGGGTTAAAACACCATGTCTATCCCTAAATCAATAACTATTATAGCACAAGAAAAATTAAGCGCATTGCAAAGCTTATAAACTAACCAAAGCAACATGAAAACACATGAAAAGCTAGCTAGGTTTATCGAACTTAACAATGATGGTCCGCAATCTTGTTTAAACACCACGTTTACACAAGATCACAAAAGAAAAATACTCATAATGCCTTATGAAGTATTAACATGGAAAAAGAAGCATACATCATTAAGTATATAAAACAACCAAGCCAACTATGTGCAAAGCATGTATACACAAAGAAACATCACATTGATAACAAAATGCGATGCATGCAAAAAAATATGATCATGAACATGATGGTGGTTCTAAAAAGGAAAAATGAACTTAGATTAATAACCAAAAGTTGATCATCTTAAGATAGTGCCATTCTTTTATTTTCTCTAAGAAAGTAGTAAAAATATAAAGAAACGGGTTGCCTCCCGAAAAGCGCTTCATTTAAAGTCATAAAGCTCGACTTTCTCACATACCTTCTTTTCGTCGCATCTCCATGGCCCTTCATGCAAGAAGAAAAGGTACCAATGCAGATTTAATTTACTTCCCATGTTGTGCTTGATCACTTATAGAAGACTTGCCCAAAGCATCCTTTTGTTTCATCGTTATCTCCTTCTTTATCATCCTTCGGTGCTGCCTTCACTCCATGAATTTTTGTTTAATGTCCAGAACAGAAAGTACTCAAGCTGTACTCCATTGCACAGTGCACAAAATTTCCTTTCCAGCGAGTCTTCATTTGCCCAAATCGGACTCCGGACAAGAGAGTTACGTCCGTTTTACTTCGGCGATGAAATCTGTCCTGAAATTTCAGAACGCGCAACGCTCAATGTTTTCTCCATAACTCCTTGCACGGGTTTTCAAACTTGTTGGTTCTTGATGCGTTGGAATGGTAACTTGATGGAGCTTCTGAATATCTCATTTTCTTCATTTGTACACCTCTGAACAAGCTCTCAAATTGATGAAGACAGCAGCATCCATCGCGGGATTCGGAGAGGTTGATGATTTATCTTGCAACTCTTTAAGCATGACTTCTCTTTTCATTATTCAAGTCTTGTCTACATGGTTAGTGAAAATCGGGCCTTCTCCCGACATGTTCCTCTTTAAGGTCATTAGCTTGACCAAGCGCAAAGCATGACCGAGATTTACAAAACTTATTGGAAACATACGCGTCCATAATTAACACCACATGTGAATTGTAGCAACAAGTCAAGGTGTAAATAAAAGAAGCATATGTTTCATGCATAGCACTTAGCTCATTATTAGGCAAAGGTTCTTTAGGTTTGAGATTAATTGGATCAAACATAAATGTTTCCTCTTTTTCATTCTCAAGAAAATCTAGCCTATCAACATGATCACTATTGGAACAAGGCATAGACATTAAACTATCATTAAAACTATTGGTTGAGCATGAGTATTTAAATTTATCAACATAAATACCAATAATATCTTGAGATTTCAGCGCGTACCTTATCCTTAGAGCTTTTTCAACAAGAGTGATATTTGGTTCATCTAGAGGTGTTGAAGGCGAATCAATCTCAACGAGTGAAGGTGTCTCTTTGTTACCCTTTTGCATCCCCTCCATCTCATCATGTGGAACGTGTAATCCATCAATTGCATTTGCATTTGTCTCTTCTTTGAAGTCTTCATTGTCATCCCAATCTTCATCTTCAAAGTCTTGTATGTTGCTTTCTTTATCTTCCATGTACCACATGTCGTCAAGATCGCTCATTGTTGATTCACTCTTTCCGTCATCCTTGAGTACCTCCATGTCTTGATTTGCTAGTGTGTAGGCTTCAATAGCACACAAGCTATCACCTTGTGGGGAGGGGCCTTCTTGGAGTACTTGATCTATGTCAACCCCTTCCCATTCATCTTCTAGCTTGAGTCATATCTCCTCCCATTTATCCTTTGAGTCACTAGGCTCATCACGGTTGTACTCTTCTCTTCCTTTATTGCAAATTTTTGAGTTGTCCAACCGGTCGATCCATCCTTCATCTCCTTCTTCTCTTTCTTCTTCAAACATCTTTTGGATCGACTCTCCACTCATCTCTTGATCAAATATATCTTCAACTAGTTTGGCAACGTGTTGGCGTTCCTCCTTCCTTCGGTAGTTGATTAGTGGGGCGAAATCAACTTGAACCCAACTGGATTGCTTGTACTCCGCCAATGGTCTAGCATTCCACATACTTCGGCCTACATTCATGTTAGTTTCAACATTTTTAACATCCGAAATGACTTCTCTTACCTTGGGAACTGGATCTTCAATTTCTTGTATGGTTAGTTCATCTTCCTTGACCTCCGGTTCATCTTTTTCAGAAATTTCAGCAAGCACCTTGGGCTTGCTTTTGTCATTTTGCTCCTCTCGACAGCATCTTTGCCAATCTCGTTGCGTTCTTTGTCCATCGCTTATCCTTTGTAAGATTTGTGCGGCTTCACTAATTGTTTTATCCATTATATCACCTCCTGCACACATGCTTACAAAATGAGACGAGTTAGGGGTTAGTGAAAAATAAAAGGTATGCAACATCAAGTCACTGGAAAATCCCAAGTTCGGGCCTCGCTCAAGTAGTTCATTAAATCGGTCCCATGCTTCATCAATTCATTCATCCTCTCCTTGCTTGAAAGTGAGCACTTGCCTCCTTAAGTCTTGGACCTTGCTTATGGGAAAGAACTTCAAAAGAAACTTCTTCACTAGCTCATCCCAATTTCCTTTTGCTTCAACATACGCAAGTGTGTACCATCTTCGCGCTTCATCTTCGAGAGAGAATGGAAAAAGATTCCACTTGAACCAAGCGGCCGGAACTCCTTTTTGTTGCACCGTGTTGCATATCATCATGAATTCCTTAATGTGTCTATATGGGTTGTCATCCTCCAATCCTCTAAATGGTTTCGTCGCCACTAACTTGATGATTCCAGGCTTCACTTCGTAGTGGGTTGTAGCAAGCATCAAATCTGATTTTTGTATCTCAATGTCTTCCATTGACGGCATTGCTAGCTCCCTTAGCGACATCTCTTCGTCTTCCAATGGTGAGGTGAAAAAATCCATCTAGGCACAAGAAAAGTTGAAAGAAAACAAAAAAAGATTTTTTTTCTAGAAAATAAGGGTTAGGTGTTAGTAATCAAAAAAATTAATACTAGATTAAATGTAGCAAACTGGCTTGCTCCCCGGCAACGGCGCCAGAAAAGGGGCTTGTTGACGGATAAAACTCGTATCCACCTACGATCCACAAGCGTACGGACCTACACCTTTTTCACCATGGGATTCCCAAGGTTCTTGTCAATCCGGGGAGCAAGGGGATTACTAGCGCTTAACCAAATACTAATCTAGTTGAATGGAAAACCTTTGAAAAAGTATTAATCTAAAGGTAAAGACAATCTAACCTAAGTTAATCTAAGTTGATAAAACAAATTTAGGGTTAAACTAGATGGTAAATGGTGAACACAAGAGAGTGATTAGGAAAGATAAGTGTTCCCTCCCTAGGATCTAGGATAACATGGATATGCATCTACTACACGAGAGTGGTAAACCAATCTACCGGGGGTTGTGACCACGGTTTCGCCCTTTCCCTCCTCTCGTACTGTTACTACGCGAAGGTAATCGTGACTAGACCTATGATGGACACGGTATGTTGATGGAATCTATGGGAGTAGCGGATATGATACGCCCGAAAAACACGGTAGCTAACCTTAATCATCAAAGCATCATCAACATGAAAACATTAGAGTGAAACCACGAATCAAGTAGCGATCACATAGCATGCATCCATCAAACCCTAGGGATGAACGAAGACATTACCCCATCATCTTACACGGATTGAAGCACATAGGGGTGATGGAGACTCCGGAGAACGTCATCGATGAAGATGGCGGCGATGGAGTCCTCCTCTTGCTTCCTTCTCTCCGCCGGTGTTGATCCTTGCGACGAGCTCATCTAACTCTCCCCCTCATCTTGCGGCAGCGGTGTTCTAGTCAATGGCGTCAGTAGGATGATTTGTTCTATGTGGCGGCCGACGGCGGCGGAGGCAATAAATAGACAAACACCTAGGGCAAAGGGGGCACCGAACCGACCCTGGAGTGGGCTGGGCCGGTCGGCCCAGGCCGGCCGGCCCAGGCCCATTTCGACCCGGTTCGGCCCCGGTTTCCTCCCCGGTTGCTTCTCGCGTGATCCCTTATTTGTGTGCACTTGCATGTGGGCCTTTGACGTCGTTTCCTTCACGGTTAAGGCTTGAATCCTTGCTATGCAAGCTTCACTATTTTCTGGTTGAGTCCTTGAAGACTTGCACGTTGACGCTTCGGTCCTCGGGTCATTTGGAGTCATGTTCATAGCGTGTCTTGATTCTTGTTGGGCTTCATGATCTTCTTCCAAAGTGTTTGGTGAACTTATCCCGAAAGTCTCCTCTTTAGCGTAGATTTCCTACATAAATAACAAACTCCAAAATCGACATGCAAGTGTGAACTTGTTACATCATTAGTATGCCTAGTGGCGGGTTAGTTGCAAATCATAATCGAAACCAATGTATAACAACTACTCTAGGTTGACGGAAATTCACCGTCAACAACGGCCCCAACGAGTAGTCCTCAAGTGCCGCCGAGTACTACAAGTCAAAGGTCTTCAAGAATAGTTGAAGCATCCCGAGGTTGGAATGTACTCCAGCTGATGTTTGAGCAATCCTGAAGTCTTCTCGAGTAGTCCCAAGCGTCCTCGAGTGCTGCCCTTGAAGGTCTTCAACAATGCCCGTGTTGTCTTGAAGCCGAAACTGATATGGAAGTGCGATTGCAAAATCGTACTCCATATGGAGTAGCCCCCGAGCCTTAGGTTGAGTTGTAGACTCTGGCTGAGGGTCCATCTGAAGTTTTGGCAAGAATATCCCGAAAAATCCGGAGAAAAAACTGAAGGACACGTGGCACGGAGCCCCCAAGCCTTGAGTCGAGTACTTCCTCTCGAATTGAAGGGTCATCTTCGAGGACCATGTGTGGTTCGAGGACCGGTGGATGGTCACTTCCTTGTGTGATGAGTGATTGACAACGTTGTGTGGACTGATTCTTGGCTAAGTATTGCAGGTGCAGGTTGCGGCTTGACTGGTGTTGGTGCAGGTGAAGAACAAGCGCGAAAGGTCGTCGCTGGTGAGGCCTCCAGGTGTGGAGAAGACAAGTAGGCTTCGTTCGAGGGACCCGGTGGCCAGCGGAGTCAAGTGCGGGCCACATGGTGGCATGAACAGCAAGATGAAGTCGTGGACGGTTTCTTGGTTGAGCCTCAAAACCAAGGTCGAGCCGGGACTTCGTGGGAGCCACTGGGTTCCTTGGTTCATCCACAAAGCCAAGACCGAAGAACCGAAGACAGTGCTGCAACAGTGCCAGACCGGTCTGACCGGTGGGTACCGGTCTGACCGGTGGGGAGCACCGATCTGACTGGTGTGCGACGACGCAGTCCAGAGACTTCGAAGCGGAGGACACGCGTCGGGATCGCTTGGCTTGCGTCGAGGCTATACAGGGTGCGGTCGCCGGGCATCCGTCCGATGGTGAAGACATGAAGACTTCCAAATCCGCCCTTGAGGGGCTTGTATCCCTAGTTACTAGGAAAGGGCATTTTAGACTTTCGGTTGCCTCCATATAACCCAAGAGGTGAGAGGATGGCAGCCAAGCCTTGAAACCCTAGTTCATTTGCTTTCCTATTTTCCCTTCCTATTTTCCTTAGGATTACCATAGGACTAGCTTGAGAGCTTCATGGAGAGATCTTGTGAGAGGGTTGGATGATCGGGCGGCAAGCTGTACCTTGTAAGAACCTTTGTTGCTTGTATAGATGATTCGGCGTGGTTCGTCAAGGTTTGAATGTGTTGTTCCCGATTGTTCTTGGTGGTGATTTTCGGAGCCCTCTCTTGGTGATTTCTTTGGGTTGTTTTCGGGACCTTTCTCTTGGGGATTTGATGGGGGAAATTTGTGGGAACCCTTCGTGGTTCTTTGGGCTGTGATTCCCCTCCCAAATTCGTGAGTAAAGGGGCTCGATTTTGGGGTTTTCCGGGTTCTAGGGTTTGAGGTGCTCCTGGCGGGATCTCTTCGATTCCTCCTTGTTGGACGAGTTTTGGTGGGATTAAACTTGGCTATGGACTCCTCATGAGGTGTTCCTAATATCCCCAAAGTCTTGTTCAAGTCCGTGGTGCGATTCGGGAGATCGAATTTTGGATTTGGGGGAGTTGACCCACGGGTGCTGTTCATCCCGAGCTGCCCAGGCTACACCGGTCTGACTAGTGCTCTTGACCGGTCTGACCGGTGCAACCCTCGGTGGGTTTTTGCTCGGGTGAACGTCTTGGTGTGTTCGTTGTTGTCCTGTGTTGCTGCTGTTTCGAGTTTGGTTCAGTTTGGTGGTCAGTTGGCCTGTTTGGTGCTTTGGGGGCTTTCAGGCTGTGACCGGTCTAATCGGTGTGTCTCACCGGTCTGACCGGTGTGGAGCCACTTGGTGAAAGTTGCCCGGTTTCACCGGCGAGGGACCGGCCTCGACCGGTGGTGCTCACCGGTCGACCGGTGTTGGTCTGTAGACTCGAGGTTTGGTGTTCCACTGCGTTCTCGGGTCGGAAGGTTGTGTGTTGGTTCCTAGGTCCAGTGGCACTCCAGTGGCTACGTGGGCTTGACCAACTTGGGTAGTGAGTTGGAGAGGTGTGTTAGAAGCCGCGTTCATCTTGTTGGAGTTTCCATCTCCTTCGAGAAGAATTTTTATCGGCTCCCATTCACTCCCCCCTCTCTGGTTCGCCGTTTCGGTCCTTCAAGTGGTATCAGAGCCGGTTCGGGTCTTTATTGACTCTAACTAGTCTAAGGTCCAAGGATGGCGTACCAGGAACGGGGTTCGGGTCCTCCACACTTCGATGGCAAGAACTACCAGATGTGGAGTAAGCGGATGGGTGCGTTCCTCCGCGGAAAGGGTCAGATCCTTTGAGATGTCACGGTGGACACAGGCTATGTCCAGCGGATGGACTTCCTCGCTCCAGGATCGAGGGATAGGTTCGACGCCAACAACAAGGCGGTCGACTACTTGTTTCATGCTTTGTGTCAGCCTGAGTTCGATCGGGTGCACATCGAGCACTTGGCTTGTAGAATTTGGTCGGTGCTGAAGGAGGCTCATGTTGGGAATGCTCAGGTTCAAGCACGGATGTATGCGACCTACCGGAGAGAGTACGAGAACTTCACTCATCTTCCCGGAATGCCTTTATATGATCTTGACATGTTTTAGTGGCTTGGCTATGCTTAATTTGTGGTTGGATAGCTAGTTTATTGATCATATGGGGCCATAGGCTCATTTGCCATCATGAATGTTTAGCCCTCTTGCTTCATCTTGTGGAGGGGCATAAATTCCTTTTTGTCGCAAAGACATTTCATGTACCAATTATGAATCTGAAAATGAAATGTAAAATGCTAGGAAAATGTGCTCCCATGTCATATGTGCTGATTTTAATTTGCTTTGGGTGCTAAACCGTTGCATGATGCCTACCAATGAGAAGTCTTATACATAGAAGTAGGCACATGGCTCGGTGGCTTTGACATGACATGAGGTGCTTGTGGGTGTTTGTGATGGTCTTATGATTAGAATGGCTGTCCTAGCATGAAGTTTGTGTGGCTTTGCCATTTTTGGATATGCCTTGATCATGTTTAGGACTTTGCTCATGAGAGGCAAGTTTTTCGCAAAATTGCCCAAATCCATCTTAGCTTCGTCCAATGGTTGTGAAACTTGGTGATCATGTAGTTGAGATCGATACGAAGCCGTAGAGTATCTAACTTGCTCATTTGGACATGTGTAGCATTCTTTGTTGAATTTTGTCTATTTGAGAAGCTCTAGGTTGAAATTTTTTGCATTTTTGGCTTGATTCATGCATTGCCAACAAGGGGGAGAAGTTTGAGCTTGAAATGTCATGTTGGACGCATTTAGAAGGTTTTCAGGTGGTTTCGAGCCATTTCTGGGCTCTGTTGTGCACCGGTCTGACCGGTCGAGGTCACCGGTCTGACCGGCCTGAGTGCTGGTCCTCTGCACATCTTAGGCACCGGTCTGACCAGTGGTGATGACCGGTCAGACTGGTGTGAGCTGAAGTTGCTGCAGCTGCCCCGTTTTCAGCTGGTTTGCATGCATTCATCCAGGGGGAGGTGCATTGGTTCAGGAGGAGCTTGCATGTGTGCAGAGGGAGCTCTTTGTGGTTTTTCGAGCTTTGTTTCGGTGGTTTGCGCTCTTTTCTTGAGCCTTGCTTTGTCTCGGATGTGTCGAGTTGTTGCCCTTGCCTAAGGGGTCCGAGAATTGTCTTCTTCAAGTGATCTTGCTCTTTGCCTTTGTTTGGCTTACGGTCGCTTGTTGGAGTTTCTTTTTGTTCGTTTCTTTTCTTTTTCTTTTCTCTCTTGTTACTTTCGTGTGGGTGTTGTCAATGCACTCATCAAGGGGGAGATTGAGGACCATGTGTGGTTCGAGGACCGGTGGATGGTCGCTTCCTTGTGTGATGAGTGATTGACAACGTTGTGTGGACTGATTCTTGGCTAAGTATTGCAGGTGCAGGTTGCGGCTTGACTGGTGTTGGTGCAGGTGATGAACAAGCGCGAAAGGTCGTCGCTGGTGAGGCCTCCAGGTGTGGAGAAGATGAGTAGGCTTCGTTCGAGGGACCCGGTGGTGAGGACCATGTGTGGTTCGAGGACCGGTGGATGGTCGCTTCCTTGTGTGATGAGTGATTGACAACGTTGTGTGGACTGATTCTTGGCTAAGTATTGCAGGTGCAGGTTGCGGCTTGACTCGTGTTGGTGCAGGTGAAGAACAAGCGCGAAAGGTCGTTGCCGGTGAGGCCTCCAGGTGTGGAGAAGACAAGTAGGCTTCGTTCGAGGGACCCGGTGGCCGGCGGGGGTCAAGTGCGGGCCGCATGGTGGCATGAACAGCAAGATGAAGTCGTGGACGGTTTCTTGGTAGAGCCTCAAAACCAAGGTCGAGCCGGGACTACGTGGGAGCCGAGTCATGAGTGGAGATTGGCGGAGGCTACACCGAGTTCGCGGGGTTTGCAGTGGTTCACCAGAAAACCACTCGGGTTACTCGGTTGAGCCACAAAACCGAGGCCGAAGACTCGACGAGGAGGTGCGGCCACCCGGGCCGGTTCAACCGCCCGGGAGGGGCGGTCGGACCGCCCGGGGCCGGTCGGATCCACCGGGCCGGTCTAACCGCCTGGGGGGGGGGCGGTCCGACCGCCACGGCCGCCGGCGCCGAGAAGCTTCGAAGCGGAGGACACGCGTCGGGATCGCAAGGCGTGCGTCGAGGCTACGCGGGGGTGCGGTCGCCGGGTATCCGTCCGATGGTGAAGACATCAAGAATTCCAAATCCGCCCTTCAGGGGCTTGTATCCCTAGTTAGTAGAGAGGGGCATTTTAGACATTCGGTTGCCGCCTATATAACTCAAGAGGTGAGAGGATGGCAGCCAACTCTTGGAACCCTAGCTCATTTGGTTTTTCCATTTTCGTTCTCTATTTTCCTTAGGATTTTAGAAGGCTAGCTTGAGAGCTTCATGTGAGATCTAGAGAGAGGGATGGATGTTTGGGTGGCAAGCTAGACCATGTACGAACCTTTCATGGCATGTATAGATGGTTCGGCGTTGTTCATCATGGTGGTTTTCCCGTCTCTTTTGTGTTGATTTTCGGAGCTCTTTGTTGGCGGTGTTTTGAGGACGATTTCTTGGGGTTTTTGGTGGGTGTCACGTATGAGGTTGTTGTGCCTCTTTGGCTGGTGACTTTGCCCCCAAATCTCCTTTGAATCGGACTCGATTTGGTGGTTTTTCGTTGGAACTCGAGTTCTTGAGGTTTGGTCACAAGATTTGCGATTCCCCATGATTGAGAGCGTTTCGGTGCAATTCCTTTGAGGGAGAGGTCGTACATGAGGTGACCCAGGCATCCCCAAAGTTTCGCTGCAATCTGTTGGGTGAATCGGGAGATCGGGTGATGCAAAGTTGAGGGTTGACCCGCGGTTCCCCATTTTCCCGTTCGTGCGGGGAGGGCGGTCTAACCGCGTAGGAGGGGCGGTCTAACCTCCTCGGGCTCGTCCGGAGAAAGTTTTGATTTTGGCTGAGATCTTCTCGGTAGCATGTTGGCCTTGACCAGGGGATTGTATGGTTGAAATCTTGGAGCGTTTCGAGTCCGTTTGCTTGGGTTTTCACTCGGATCTTTGTGCTCGGGGGGAGGGAGGTCTAACCGCCCCCCGGCACCGAGTTTAACCGCCCTAGGCCTTTCCGAGGAAAGTTTGATTTTCTTTGGACCTTTCTCTCGTGAGTTTGTTCACCTTGATCGGAGGAGCGTTACGGTGAAATCTTGGCTCGTTTTAGTGTGGTTTGCTAGGAGTTCTTGTTTGGAGTTCGTTGCTGGGTACAGGAGGTTAGACCGCCCCTGGTAGCCGGTCTAACCGCCCCCTAGGCCCTTGGGTGAAGTTTTGGTTTTCGCCAAGATTTTCTGGTAGCTAGCATGGCCTTGACCAGAGATCTCTGTTGGTGAAACCATGGTGAGTTTTGGTGCTCGGAAGAGGCGTTTCATAGGATTCCTTGGTTGCCACGTGGAGGCGGTCTAACCGCCCCCTATACCCGGTCTAACCGCCCCCTCTGGTTAGCCGGCTTTCGAGTTGTTTCCGCTGTTGGTGCTGCGTGTGTGTTGTGGTAGCTGGTAGAGTTTGTTCCTAGGACCAGTAGCACTCTAGTGGCTACGTGGTTTTGGCAAACGGGAGGTAGAAGTGCGGAGCGTGTGATTTCGGGGGTTCGACCGAGCTAGTTCGTCTTGTCGGAGTTTCAATCTCCCTCGAGAAGAATTTTTATCGGCTCCCCATTCACTCCCCCCCCTCTCGGTCGCCTAATCGGTCCTTCAAGTGGTATCGAGCCGGTTCGGGTCTTTGTTGACTCTAACCGGCTCTAAGATCCAAGGATGGCGTACCGGGAACGGGGTTCGGGTCCTCCACACTTCGATGGCAAGAACTACCGGATGTGGAGCAAGCGGATGGGTGCGTTCCTCCGCGGAAAGGGTCGACCGCTTTGGGATGTCACGGTGGACACAGAGCTATGTCCGGCCGATGGATTTCCTTGCTCCGGGGTCGAGGGGACGGATTCGACGCCAACAATAAGGCGGTCGACTACTTGTTTCGTGCTTTGTGTCGGCCGAGTTCGATCGGGTGCACACCGAGCATTTGGCTTGTAGGATTTGGGCGGTGTTGAAGGAGGCTCATGTTGGGAACGCCCGGGTTCGGGGCACGGTTGTATGCGACCTACGGGAGAGAGTACGAGAACTTCACTCATCTCCCCGGTGAGTCCATCGATGCCTTGTTCCGGAGGTTCACGGTGGTTGTGAACAACATGAGGGCCAATGTGGACGTGCTCCCGTACGATGATCATGATAGAGCGGTCAAGCTCTTACACTCTTTGGATCGTACGATATGGGGCGGAAAGTTCGAGGCCATAGTCGAGTCGGAGAGGTACGATACTGCGACGGTGAACGAGCCGTTCTCGAAGCTCAAGTCGGCCGAGGTGGATAGGAGCATGACCGCCAAGCTCGAGGGACCGACTGACTCCCATAGTCTTGCCCTCGTTGGTGGTTCCAAAGGAAAGACTAACTCTAACCCATCCACCAGGATGTTCTCGTTTTCCTCTTTGATGTCTATGCCAGATGAGGAGTTTGATGACCTTGGAGAGGACGAGCTGGCGCTGTTGACGAGGCGGTTCGAGAGGCTGCACGAGAACCGCGTGAACATGAGGAGGAACACGAGGACATGCTTCAAGTGCGGCAAGACTGGACACTATTTCGCCGAGTGTCCGAAGGTGAACAACCACGACAAGCACAAGTTCAAGGACAAGAGGAAGAAGTCCAAGAAGAAGGATCATGGACATGGGAAGAAGGCACGGTCTCGAGAGAAGATGAAGAGATCAAGCGACATCGAGTCTGATTCCGAGGACACGTCTTCAAGCTCGAGTGATGAAGACGAAGAGGATGAGAAGAAGAGGAAGAAGAAGAAGAACCTTGGCAAGTATCTCAACGGCCTTTGTGTGACGGGCCTAAGCCTCAAGGACGACTTCGCGGCATGGCTCGCGGTTCGAGCAGACAAGAGAAGCCGAGAAGGACGCCTCGGACTTGGATTCCGAGGATGAGGTATGTGATGAGCTCTCTTCTTTGCGCAAGGAGAATGAGGAGTTGGTTGACTTGCTTGATAATCGCGATCACATGCTTAGAGAGGCTAAGAAGCTTAGGAAGGAGCTTAGATCTTTGCTCGAGGACGCTAGGACTAGAGTGGGCGAGCTAGAAACACAGGTTCTTGATAGCAAGCTTGAAATTGATTCGCTTAAGGCTAGCCCTGTTGTTTCTGATGAAAATGATTGTGCTGATTGCTCTGCTTTCCTAGCCGACTTGACTGATCTTAGGGAGAAGTATGCCTCCAAGTGTGAGGAGCTAGATGTGCTTAGGGTTGAATTGGCTGAGCTACAATCTAGACCCACTTTGCTTGGTGCTTGCACTTCTTGCCCTGGTTTGCATGAGAAAATTGTTGAGCTTCGTTCTCGCATTGGTTCGCTAGAGGCTGATTTGAAAGTGCCTATTCCTACTTCTTGTTCTACATGTGAGTTGCATGCTATGAAGAATTTGGATCTTGCAAAATGTGTTGGTCGCTTGCAAGATGAGAATGATAAGTTGCGTGAAGCGCTGAGTTGGTTGTCGAGTCAAGAACCTCAGCTTGGTATGATGATTGCTAGTTGTAAGCACTTTGATGGTTGGGCTTTGGGATTGGATGAGGTTGGTGAGGGCAGTGGTGAGAGAGAAAGGAAATTTGGGAATGTTTCAGTTCCACCAAAACCCACACCCAAAGACAAGTTTGCATCCAAGCCAAACCAACCGAGAGAAAAACCGAGTGAGAAGGCAAGTGAAAAGCCTAGTGAGAAACCAAGTGGAGAGCCTCTCCCCAAGCCTAAGCCCAAACCAATCCTTTTCCATTGTGAGTTTTGTGGGAAGGATGGTCGAGAAGAGAGAGTTTTGCTATAAGAGAAAGAGAGAGGCGAGAATGGCTAAGGAGTGGGCGAACAAGGACGGTACCACCCTTCTCATGGTGTGCCCGAGCCTCGTATGCCACTACCTAAGGGAAAGGGCTTTGTGCGTAAGGATCCGGCATGGGGATATGAGAAATCCCGTAGCCGCGGTGGTGGTACGGAGAGGGCGGTCGGACCGGCCGGCTAGGCGGTCGGACCGGCCCCGCCGGGGAAGGGCGGTCGGACCGGCCCGGCTAGGCGGTCGAGCCGGCCCTCCCCGGTTACTCGGCGATTCTGTTTCCGAGGTCGTGATGTTGGTGGTTTCGGTTCCCTTGGTTATGGTCCGGATGGTAGACACTTTGAGTCCGGTGGTGTTGAGTTTGTCGGACGTTCTCTACCTCGAGATCAATACGAGTTTGGGAGACGTCGCGGCTTTGAGTCTCGAGAGGGGCTACGGACCATGCCTTCCTTTTCGTGGTACTCGTACTCCTCCAAAGTGAGACGGGAGTGGTGTTCCCATGGTGGTTCCGGGTTTGATAGGTTTGACGGGATGGATCGCCGTATTGATAGGCGGGGGTAGGATGAATGTTGCTAACCCTACTTTTGAGGAAATGGCCCGACACCGGTTTCACACTTTTGGGACTAACCCCGGTGTTGAGTCATTTGTTGGTTCTCGCTCTTGGTTTTGAGTTGCGGGTGGGAGGCCCGGAGAACATTTGGTTGATATCGGGGGTGGTTCTTCGGCCTCATACCCGGTGGTGACATGTAGGTGCATCACTTTCGGGGATGGTGGACAAGGATGAGTGAATTGTGAAGAAATGATAAAGGTAAGTGCTTTGTGACCTTCGAGTGTGTGGCCTTGGTCAAGCCACTTGGTTTGTTTTGCTCCTTCTCTATATCATGTGTGTAGGGTGAGCTTTGTATGCTCTTTGGCCCTAGTGCATGTGTTTAGGGGGAGCTTGTGAGTTTTGTGCTCCTTTGCTCTTTTGCCTGTGGTGTCGAGCCCTTTTTGCCTCCCCTCGAGGAGCCGGTCTTTTGTGAGCTTTGTGTGTGTGGTTGGTTTCCTAAGTTGGTGGTGAAGCTCCTTTGTAGCATATGTATAGTTTTCTTTTGTGCATTTCTTGCATTTGGCGTTGCATTTGTAACATGATGTATAGGCATCCTTGTATCTTAGATTGCATGCATTTTGTATCATATGCATTTTTAGGGAAAGCTTCTCCTATATACAATGTTTACCATGGGTTGCTATATATGTTCTTGTGAGCTTGTTTGATATGCTACGGTTAGTTTGGCTTAGCTCTTGATGATCTTGATGAATGATCCATGGTTGATGGCTAATTTTTGAAAAATGTCACATACATGCTCTCTCATGCGTAAATGCCTATATATGATCTTGACATGTTTTAGTGGCTTTGCTATGCTTACTTTGTGGTTGGATAGCTAGTTTATTGATCATATGGAGCCAAAGGCTCACTTGCCATCATGAATGTTTAGCCCTCTTGCTTAATCTTGTGGAGGGGCATAAGTTCCTTTTTGTCGCAAAGACATTTCATGTACCATTTACAAATCTGAAAATGAAATGAAAAATGCTTGGAAAATATGTTCCCATGTCATATGTGCTGAAATTAATTTGCTTTGGGTGCTAAACCGTTGCATGATGCCTACCAATGAGAAGTCTCATACATAGAAGTAGGCACATGGCTCGGTGGCTTTGACATGACATGAGGTGCTTTTGGGTGTTTATGATGGTCTTATGATTAGAATGGCTGTCCTAGCATGAAGTTTGAGTGGCTTTGCCATTTTGATATGTTTTGCTCATGTTTAGGTATTTGCTTGTGAGGGAGTATCTTTTCGCAAAATTACTAAAATCCTTTTTAGCCTTGTCCAATGGTTGTGAAACTTGGTGATCACGTAGTTAAGGTCCTTACGAACCTGTCGAGTATCTAACTTGCTCATTTGGACTTGTGTAGCTCCTTGTGATGAATTTTGTATATTCGAGAAGCTATATGTTGCAAGTTTTCGCATTTTGCCTTGATTCATGCATTGTCAACAAGGGGGAGAAGTTTGTGCATGTTTTGGGCACTGGGAGTGTTTGGAAGGTGTTCCAATTATTTCGGGCAATTTTTGAGCGGTGTGGTGCGGGGGCCGGTTTCTTTGGGCGGTCTAACCGCCCCCGCGGGCGGTCGGTTCGGGCAGAGGCGGTCTAACCGCCACGGGCGGCGGTCTAACCGCCCTGGGAGTGTGAGCAGGTTTTTTGCTCTTTGTTGCATTCCCGAGTTGCATTGATGCATGTGTTCGGGGGAAGTGTCTTGTGGCTCGGGAGGGGGAGCTTGCATTTGTGCAG
This sequence comes from Cenchrus americanus, assembly GCA_947561735.1. Classification (NCBI taxonomy): domain Eukaryota; kingdom Viridiplantae; phylum Streptophyta; class Magnoliopsida; order Poales; family Poaceae; genus Cenchrus; species Cenchrus americanus. Next base: position 113,921,493 of record OX387240.1, read on the forward strand.
GGGGAGCTCTTTGTGGTGTTCGAGTTTTGCTTTGATGGTTTGCGCTCTTTGCTTGAGCTGTGTTTTGTCTCGGATGTGTCGAGCCGTTGCCCTTGCCTAAGGGGTCCGAGACTTGTCTTCTTCAAGTGATCTTGCTCTTTGCCTTTCTTTGGCTTTCGATCGCTTGTTGGGGTTTCCTTTTATTTTGTTTCTTTTCTTTTCCTTTTCTCTTGTGTTACTTCATTTGAGTGTGTTGTCAATGCACTCATCAAGGGGGAGATTGAGGACCATGTGTGGTTCGAGGACCGGTGGATGGTCGCTTCCTTGTGTGATGAGTGATTGACAACGTTGTGTGGACCGATTCTTGGCTAAGTATTGCGAGGTGCGAGGTTGCGGCTTGACTCGTGTTGGTGCGGGTGAAGAACAAGCGCGAAAGGTCGTTGCGGTGAGGCCTCCGGGTGTGGAGAAGACAAGTAGGCTTCGTTCGAGGGACCGGTGGCCGGCGGGGGTCAAGTGCGGGCCGCATGGTGGCATGAACAGCAAGATGAAGTCGTGGACGGTTTCTTGGTAGAGCCTCAAAACCAAGGTCGAGCCGGGACTACGTGGGAGCCGAGTCATGAGTGGAGATTGGCGGAGGCTACACCGAGTTCGCGGGGTTTGCAGTGGTTCACCAGAAAACCACTGGGTTACTCGGTTGAGCCACAAAACCGAGGCCGAAGACTCGACGAGGAGGTGCGGCCACCCGGGCCGGTTCAACCGCCCGGGAGGGGCGGTCGGACCGCCCGGGGCCGGTCGGATCCACCGGGCCGGTCTAACCGCCCAGGGGGGGCGGTCTGACCGCCCTGGCCGCCGGCGCCGAGAAGCTTCGAAGCGGAGGACACGCGTCGGGATCGCAAGGCGTGCATCGAGGCTACGCAGGGTGCGGTCGCCGGGTATCCGTCCGATGGTGAAGACATCAAGAATTCCAAATCCGCCCTTCAGGGGCTTGTATCCCTAGTTAGTAGAGAGGGGCATTTTAGACATTCGGTTGCCGCCTATATAACTCAAGAGGTGAGAGGATGGCAGCCAACTCTTGGAACCCTAGCTCATTTGGTTTTTCCATTTTCGTTCTCTATTTTCCTTAGGATTTTAGAAGGCTAGCTTGAGAGCTTCATGTGAGATCTAGAGAGAGGGATGGATGTTTGGGTGGCAAGCTAGACCATGTACGAACCTTTCATGGCATGTATAGATGGTTCGGCGTTGTTCATCATGGTGGTTTTCCCGTCTCTTTTGTGTTGATTTTCGGAGCTCTTTGTTGGCGGTGTTTTGAGGACGATTTCTTGGGGTTTTTGGTGGGTGTCACGTATGAGGTTGTTGTGCCTCTTTGGCTGGTGACTTTGCCCCCAAATCTCCTTTGAATCGGACTCGATTTGGTGGTTTTTCGTTGGAACTCGAGTTCTTGAGGTTTGGTCACGAGATTTGCGATTCCCCATGATTGAGAGCGTTTCGGTGCAATTCCTTTGAGGGAGAGGTCGTACATGAGGTGACCCAGGCATCCCCAAAGTTTCGCTGCAATCCGTTGGGTGAATCGGGAGATCGGGTGATGCAAAGTTGAGGGTTGACCCGCGGTTCCCCATTTTCCCGTTACGTCCGGGGAGGGCGGTCTAACCGCGTAGGAGGGGCGGTCTAACCTCCCCGGGCTCGTCGGAGAAAGTTTTGATTTTGGCTGAGATCTTCGGTAGCATGTTGGCCTTGACCGGGGGATTGTATGGTTGAAATCTTGGAGCGTTTCGAGTCCGTTTGCTTGGGTTTTCACTCGGATCTTTGTGCTCGGGGGAGGGAGGTCTAACCGCCCCGGCACCGGAGTTTAACCACCCTAGGCCTTTCCGAGGAAAGTTTGATTTTCTTTGGACCTTTCTCTGCGTGAGTTTGTTCACCTTGATCGGAGGAGCGTTACGGTGAAATCTTGGCTCGTTTTAGTGTGGTTTGCTAGGAGTTCTTGTTTGGAGTTCGTTGCTTGGGTACGGGAGGTTAGACCGCCCCGGTAGCCGGTCTAACCGCCCCTAGGCCCTTGGGTGAAGTTTTGGTTTTCGCCAAGATTTTACGGTAGCTAGCATGGCCTTGACCGAGAGATCTCTGTTGGTGAAACCGTGGTGAGTTTTGGTGCTCGGAAGAGGCGTTTCGGAGGATTCCTTGGTTGCCGGTGGAGGCGGTCTAACCGCCCCCTATACCGGTCTAACCGCCCCCTGCGGTTAGCCGGCTTTCGAGTTGTTTCCTTTGTTGGTGCTGCGTGTGTGTTGTGGTAGGCGGTAGAGTTTGTTCCTAGGACCGGTAGCACTCCGGTGGCTACGTGGTTTTGGCAAACGGGAGGTAGAAGTGCGGAGCGTGTGATTTCGGGGGTTCGACCGAGCTAGTTCGTCTTGTCGGAGTTTCAATCTCCCTCGAGAAGAATTTTTATCGGCTCCCATTCACTCCCCCCCTCTCTGGTCGCCTAATCGGTCCTTCAGGTGGCCAGCGGGGTCAAGTGCGGGCCGCATGGTGGCATGAACAGCAAGATGAAGTCGTGGACGGTTTCTTGGTTGAGCCTCAAAACCAAGGTCGAGCCGGGACTTCGTGGGAGCCGAGTCATGAGTGGTGATTGGCGGAGGCTACACCGAGTTCGCGGGGTTTCCAGTGGTTCACCAGAAAACCAAGACCGAAGAACCGAAGACAGTGTTGCAGCAGTGCCAGACCGGTCTGACTGGTGGGTACCGGTCTGACCGGTGGGCTGGTCTGACCGGTGTGCGACAACGCAGTTCGGAGACTTCGAAGCGGAGGACACGTGTCGGGATCGCATGGCTTGCGTCGAGGCTACGCAGGGTGCGATCGCCGGGCATCCGTCCGATGGTGAAGACATGAAGACTTCCAAATCCGCCCTTGAGGGGCTTGTATCCGTAGTTATTAGGAAAGGGCATTTTAGACTTTTGGTTGCCTCCATATAACCCAAGAGGTGAGAGGATGGCAGCCAAGCCTTGAAACCCTAGTTCATTTGCTTTCCTATTTTCCCTTCCTATTTTCCTTAGGATTTCCATAGGACTAGCTTGAGAGCTTCATGGAGAGATCTTGTGAGAGGGTTGGATGATCGGGCGGCAAGCTAGACCTTGTAAGAACCTTTGTTGCTTGTATAGATTATTCGGCGTGGTTCGTCAAGGTTTGGATGTGTTGTTCCCAGTTGTTCTTGGTGGTGATTTTCGGAGCCCTCTCTTGGTGATTTCCTTGGGTTGTTTTCGGGACCTTTCTCATGGGGATTTGATGGGGGAAATTTGTGGGAACCCTTCGTGGTTCTTTGGGCTGTGATTCCCCTCCCAAATTCGTGAGTAAAGGGGCTTGATTTTTGGGTTTTCCGGGTTCTAGGGTTTGAGGTACTCTTGGCGGTTCGATTCCTCCTTGTTGGACGAGTTTTGGTGGGATTAAACTTGGCTATGGACTCCTCATGAGGTGTTCCTAATATCCCCAAAGTCTTGTTCAAGTCCGTAGAGCGATTCGGGAGATCAAGTTTTGGATTTGGGGGAGTTGACCCGCGGGTGCTGTTCATCCCGAGCTGCCCAGGCTACACCGGTCTGACTGGTGCTCTTGACCGGTCTGACTGGTGCAACCGTCGGTGGGTTTTTGCTCGGGTGAACGTCTTGGTGTGTTCGTTGTTGTCCTGTGTTGCTGCTTTTTCGAGTTTGGATCAGTTTGGTGGTCGGTTGGCCTGTTTGGTGCTTTGGGGGCTTTCAGGCTGTGATCGGTCTAACCGGTGTGTCTCACCGGTCTGACCGGTGTGGAGCCACTTGGTGAAAGTTGCCCAGTTTCACCAGCAGGGACCGGTCTGACCGGTGGTGCTCACCGGTCTGACCGGTGTTGGTCTGTAGACTCGAGCTTTGGTGTTCCGCTGCGTTCTCGGGTCGGAAGGTTGTGTGTTGGTTCCTAGGTCCAGTGGCACTCCAGTGGCTATGTGGGCTTGACCAACTTGAGTAGTGAGTTGGAGAGGTGTGTTGGAAGACGCGTTTATCTCGTTGGAGTTTCCATCTCCTTCGAGAAGAATTTTTATCGGCTCCCATTCACTCCCCCCCCCCTCTCTAGTTCGCCGTTTCGGTCCTTCAATCTTGTAGAATGTGTCCTGAGTTGCCCTTGAGTCTTGTCGCTACCCAGGAAGTTGAGTAGAAGTAGTCGAGCCCCGAGGTGAGGTGCGTCGACTAGTAGAAGTTGAAGGGTCACGCGTTGCTGCTTAGTCAGCCGAGCGCAGACTTATACATCCGGCCGTTGGAGGGGCCGCCGTTGACTTATAAATAGAAGCAAAAACCCTTTGGGTTTTTCACCCCACGCATTCGCAGCCATTCCAATAGATCTAGCCAGAAATCACTGCCAGTGCGCACTGCCGCCGTTGAGAGGATTGTAGATCCAAGCGCGCCGCCGTAGGAAGCCACCGAGCGAATGCGCGTGAAGACACCGTGCACCTGGAGAATGAAGCCTTCACCGTCGAAGACCGCGAAGGCCACTGGTGGGAAGAAGAGGGCTCGTGAAGAGGCCGCCGGATCTGCTGTGGGGGCATCACCGCCGGTGTCTCCGCCGCGACCAGATCCGTACCGCAAGTGGAAGAAGTCCAATGCCAAGATCGAAGATCTGCTAGCCCTCCTCGACAGTGGGTTCTTGCGGGAAAAGAGGAGGACATGTGGAGAGCCACTGCAGGGGATCCGTACCCCATGGAAAAGAACCCGGACGAAATCCCGATGTTCACCCGGTTCGCGGAGCGCAGACTGTTCCTCCCTGCCAGCGACTTCTTCAAAGGGTTGCTGGGGTACTATTGCATCGAGTTCCTCAACCTCAACCCCAATGGTATCTTCCACACCTCAGTCTTTGTACACTTCTGCGAGGCATTCTTGGGGATCAAGCCCCATTGGATCTTGTTCCGGAAGTTCTTCCGGGTGAAGCCCCAGCCCAGCGCCAGTAGTCCCCGAGTAGTGGGGGGAGCGGGGATCCAGATGAGGGATGAAGCCGCGGAGCAGTACCTCTCGTACAAGCTCATTGATTCCAATCAGAATTGGAAGGCGAAGTGGTTCTACGTGACCAACCACCACCCGGAGCTGCCGAAGCCAAGCGGGAAGCAGCCCAAGCACCGGCCGTGGTGGAACTCGAAGCCAATGATGCATGAAGGTCTCCAGTTGCCCGAGCTGCTGGCGAAGATCAAGGCACTGAGAGAAGCCAGGCTGAAGGCCGAACATGTGGCCTTCAGCTTCATGAAGCGAAGGGTGCAGTCGCTGATGGCCTGCGACACCCTAGGGTACGAGTACACCGGCGACAACGACACGTCGCAGATGCCTGGAGATGAAGTCGACAACGACGACATTGTTGATAGGCTGGACAGATTCTTCAAAGATATGCCGGCGTACACACCGTGCCCAGTACCAGAGTACTCCGCCGCGCGCCCACCAAAAGAGGTCGGTAGCCGCATCCATTGTCGAGTACTCATTACGTAAGAGTAGTGTTGACGGATAAAAGACGTATCCCTCTACGATCCGCAAGTGTACGGACCCCACACCTTTTTCACCACGGGATTCCCAAGGTTCTTGTCAATCCGCGGAGCAAGGGGATTATAAGCGTTTAATCTACAACGACGCACTAGCTACTAAAACCCTAACTATTATTATACTAGAAAACAACTAAACTATACTAGAGAGAATGATTAAGATATCAAGATAAAAGACACTCGCCCACGGGTCTACGATACTAGAGCATGCAATCGCTTAAAGACATGAAAACCAATCTAATCTATCGGGGGTTGTGACCACGGTTTCGCCCTTTCCCTCCTCTCGTACTGTCACTACGCGAAGGTATTCATGACAAGACATTTGATGGACACGGCGTATTGAATGGATCCAAGGAAGCATTGGAGCTCTACTCCCTTTACGGCACGGTAGCTAACCTTAAGCATTAAAGTATATTCAACACAAGATGATAGATAGATAATCCGACAAAGTGCGATTACATCTCAAGATCGATTACAACCCGTGGACGAATGAGAAGATTACCCCATCAAGGTGCTGATCATGGCACCGTTGATCATGGTTTCCCTTCCGTCGGTGTCTTCCTTCTTCTCCACGAGAGGGTGCTTCCTTCGAGGTGGTTGATCTCCCTCCGGAGATCCTCCTCCTCTCTCTCTAGCTTGTGGATGGCCTTCTGGTGCGAATGACTCCTCTTTTCGGTGTTGGCGGTGCCTCGGGGCTTTTAGGGTTGAAGATCCTTCGAGGACAAGGAAAACAGGGCCGAACCGGTGCCGGAGCGGGGGTGGCCGGCCGGCCGGGGCCGGCCGGCTCGCGCCGACCGGCACTCGGGGCCCCCGGTTCGGCCGGTTCGGTCGCCCCTTTTGCTTCGTGGGTCCTTATGCATTTATGTAATTTGCCCCCTCCACTTGCATGATTTTGATGATGTTATCCTCGCGTCCAAGATGGAGGTTCTCTTCGCATGAAGTTTGATCTTTTACGCTTCAATCCCCGGGGGTGTTCCTCGTAGCACTTCAGTCCTTGCCACCATTGGAAGTGATTTCATCAAGCTCATGAACACCAACAAGACTCCGTAAATGCTCCTTTGAACTTGTTGCGAATCCGTCCTTTATGTCCATGTTTTCCTACATAAACACAACACTTCCAAATGCATGCACAAAGATGAACTTGTTATATGATTAGTGTGCCTAGTGGCGGGTTAGTTCCATAATCAAATCCAAACCAAAGTGTAATGAACATGCTAGGTGCACCAAAATACACCATCAACATCTCCCCCACGCTTAGCTCTTGCTCGTCCTCGAGCAAGTACTCGTAAAAGAACTTCGTCCAAGGTGTTGTAATCATATACCACTTATCCTTCTTCACAAGTTAGTCAATCCCTTCATCTTTAATACATAAACACAAAGTAATGATAATCAAACATAAACATGGGCGTTTAGAACTTTTACCACGTAAAGTTTTACCCCACAACTCAAACTCTTCACTCGAAGCTTTCAATCTCAACCATGCTTACTTCTTTGCTTCCATCGGAGGGTTTTTATGATTTTCAAATCAAAAATTCATGAAACAAGTATTAGACAAAAACCTTTCTCCAAGCTCTCTCAAGTCACTCATATGAAGTGGCTATCCTAACCAAGTTTTATAAAACTCTCACCTCCCATTAATCTCTCATATATCATGTAAAGTGGAGCTATAGGTAGGGCTAGCGCAATCAACACAAATGTTGTCAAACTAAGAACTTCCTCTAATGATTGTTTACCTTTCAAAGCCAATGATCATGAGAATTAACCATATGTAGGAATATCAAGAATGAGAAGATATAGAATGGTGGACATGTGCAAGGGCAAAAGAAAATTATGACTACAAGGCACCGATGACGTCCTCGTTGTCGGATTGCACATGGTTGGAAAAAGAATGAAAGTTTCGTCTCTCAACAACGTGACATCCTTCCTTACACTTTATTTTTCTTTTCTTTCACTTGATCCATCCCTATCATATCTTTATTTCTACCTCATCTTTTTCTTTTTCTTCTTTCATTCACATATAATTTTTTTTCTTTCTTTCTTTCTTTCTTTTCCATACACATACTTTTTCTCTTTATTTTTCTCTCTCTTGACAACTTTTCAAAGCTTTCAATTCTCTCTTTCCTTGCATGCATACAATCTGAAATTTTAAATAAATCATGCTAGAGACGAGATGAAACTTTGAAAGTAGGTTGTGTTCAAGGAATACGATGTGCAAAAGAGATGTATAGGGTTGGGTATGGAATTCGGCGATGTACGTGACTTCCGTTGTGAAAGTCATGTTACCGAATATATGACGAGGCTAGCAACAAAAGATAGCACAAGAGCATGATCATTACTCGAAATTAAAACTCACCAAGAGAGAAGGGTCCTAGCCTAACTCATCGTGCTAATCACACTTATGGTGGAGCGACAAAATAAACTTGGCTTTGGATAGGAATTTTTTTCTTACTCTCAACTTGGAAAAAGAGGTTTTGCTAACCTTTATTACAAGGGTTTTAAGATAATTTTCAGAACTGAAATCCTCCAACTTTTAGCATTGAACATAGCACAACTAACATATGAAGCTCAAGATCGAAGTGTGGTATGTGTACTTTAAGTAGCAGCAATTCCACTAAGCACCACGGTAAACATTTTTCAAACCACACACTTGTGTTCATATATCAAGAATCGAAGATTAAACAAACAAGTGAATAAAGATAAGCAATACATAAAACACAAAGATATATATATAGACTCTTTTTATTTGATTTTATTTGACTCAACACTAATTTAAGACACTTTCAAACTTGCAAAAATTTTAAAACACACTAACTAAAGACTCATTAAAACTCTAAGACTCTCACACGAAGATTAAACCGAACCTAAACTTGAAGTTCAAAAGCTAAGGCTAGCGAGCTAGCTCTCCCCCACGCTTAAAACATACGACGTCCTCGTCGTATCTTACAAATTCCTAAGGGGAAAACTAGATCTAGTGGTACTTCAAGCAAGTATTGCACCACTTGCCTCTCATGTTTCCAACCATGCCGAAAAGTTTGCGCACGTTACGGTAAAGGAACTTGAAATTGTCTCCAACTACGTGCTCCAAATCCTCCATACGCTGCTTCATCGCTTCCATGGCTTGGAGACATTCGTCGGCCGACGTGTAGAGATCCCCGATGGATTGACGGCAAGTTCGACAACACATCGGATGTAATCCGAAGGGGTCTTCATCGCCATAGTCTCCACCGTCGTCACCACTATTGTCGCCACCTCCATTGTCGTTGCCATCGTTACCGTCGCCGTTGGGGCCTTCGGGAGTCCTCTCTTTGGGCTGCTCATCCCAATCGTCATCATCTCTTCTGGTGGCCGCCCACGAGCTCGGGCTACGATCATCGGAGTAGTCGCTACCCCCGTAATCCTTAGGCTCCAGCGACGCCTCCTTGTAGTCTTTGCGCTTGATGCCTTGGATGCGTGCTGACCTTCGAACAGGTGTAGGGACCTTCTCTCCTTCGACGGGGTTGCGAGATGCAAGAGCTTCGGTCGGGACACGCCCTCCACAACGGATGTGTGCGGTCCTCTTGACGGGTAGGTTGAGCTTGCATCGCATCGCCTCCTCCATCGATGGCTTCTTGGCTTCTAGCTTCAACTCTAAGCTCCTTGGAGGCACAATGGCTGCTACAAGGGTGCAAAGTATTGCTTGAAAGGTTTGATCCTCGAGCTCCCAATTCGGCCAAATAAATAGTCCTGAGAGAAAAGCCCTGGGAACCTTATTTTTTCTTTTTTACACTTCCCTTAAAATCTTCTGACCAAACAAGGAAGTCAAAAAGGAGCAATTTGGGCGAAATTCGGCGTCATCGGCCGCGGGAACCCTCTGGGCCGGTCGGCCTGGGCCGGCCGGCCCACCCTGCCTCAAGGGTCGGGCCGGTCAAATTTTTTTGCACACCGCCCTATTTTTTCTTCCTTAGCCCATGGGAAAAAGTTGGCCCAGTAAATCTTCGCGAAAAACTCCAGAAAATTAAAAAGAAAAACTATTTACAAAAGTTGATGCCTTGTTTTCCGTCCTAGGCGGGACGTTCGGGCTCTTCCTCCATGGTGAAGACGTCAACATGGTGAAGGGGCACGACGTCGGAGTTCGTAGTAAACCTTAAGACGTTGACCATTCATCACAAATTGATCGCCGTTTATATCCATAATGGTTACCGCTCCGTTGGAGAACACCGAATGCACAACATAAGGTTCGTCCCATTTGCTTTGTAATTTCCCCTTTCCGAAGGTTTTAAACCTCGAATTGTAGAGGAGGACCTTATCTCCTTCTTTAAATTCTTTTTTCTTCAATCTTTTATCGTACCACCTTTTGATTCTCTCCTTGTATATGCTTGCGTTTTCATATGCTTTCAACCTCAACTCCTCTAGCTCGCTTATTTGGATTCTTCGTTTCACCACCGCGGCATCGAGATCGAGGTTCATCTCTTTAATTGCCCAATAGGCTTTATGTTCCAACTCAACTGGAAGGTGGCAAGCTTTTCCATAGAAAAATTGATAAGGGGTCATACCTATCGGTGTTTTAAACGTCGTTCGATAAGCCCATAAAGCTCCGTCTAATTTCTTTGACCAATCTTTGCCTCCCTTCTCTATGGTTTTGTTGAGGATGCTTTTTAATTGCCTATTTGTCGTTTCCTCTTGTCCGTTGGTTTGTGGGTGATAGGCCGTAGAGACCCTATGCTCAATTCCTAACTTGGACAAGCACCTTTTAAAATTCTTCCCGGTGAAGTGAGTTCCTCCATCACTTATCAAGATTCTCAGTGTATCAAAACGGGGAAAAATCACGTTCTTGATCATAGTAATGGACTCCTCCGTGGAAGCTTTGCGACATGGTATAGCCTCTACCCACTTGGATACATAATCAACCATAACAAGGATGTACTCGAATCCAAATGAGTTTTAAAAGTCCCCATGAAGTCTATGCCCCATACATCGAATATGTCGATTTGTAAGTTGTATTTCAGAGGCATAGAATTTCTTTGAGAGATGTTTCCGGTTCTTTTGCATTCGGGGCATGATGCAACATATCTTTTAGTATCTTCATGCATCTCCGGCCAAAAGAATCCGCTCGACCATACTTTTGCTTGGGTTCGAAAATGACTATAGTGCCCACCGTACTCCGCCGAGTGACACTTCCTTAGAATCTCAACCCTCTCTTCTCTTGGCACACATCTTCTCATTACTCCATCATTGCCAAGTTTGAAGAGGTATGGTGCATCCCAAAAATATTTTCTACTTTCGGAGATTATCTTCTTTTGAGTGTTTTTATCTAGATGGTCGAGAGGCATCTTTCGAATTGCTCGAATGATATCGATCATCCATGTATCTTTATCAAGCACTCTATAGAGGTGGTCATCTCTCATCTTATCTTCTATGGGATCTTTATCATCTTGTCCACGATTCATCCTAGACAAATGATCGGCCACAACATTTTCCACCCCCTTTTTATCACGAATTTCAACATCAAACTCTTGGAGAAGAAGGATCCAACGAATCAAGCGTGGTTTAGCTTCCTTCTTAGCCAAGAGATACTTGATGGCTGCGTGATCGATGTAAACAATGACCTTCGAGTTCACGATGTAAGATCTGAATTTTTTGAAAGCGAATACCACCGCTAGCAACTCCTTTTCCGTAGTGGCATAATTTAATTGCGGCCCACTAAGAGTTTTGCTAGCATAGTAAACGGCGTGAACTCGGCCTTCCTTTCTTTGACCCAAGACCGCGCCTACGGCGTAGTCACTTGCGTCACACATGATCTCGAAAGGTTGGCTCCAATCCGGAGGTTGGATGATGGGAGCACTCACCAATGCATTCTTCAAGGTTCGGAATGCCGCTAGACACTTCTCATCAAAGTTGAAAGCCACATCCTTTTGAAGGAGATGTGTTAAAGGCTTAGTGATCTTCGAGAAGTCCTTGATAAATCTTCTATAGAATCCGGCATGGCCTAGAAAGCTCCTTAAGGACTTAACATCACATGTCCGAGCACTATGCCTTGCTTAACCATGAAGTGGCACTTTTCCCAATTTAATACCAAATCTACCTCCGCACACCTCGTAAGGACCTTTTCTAAGTTTTCTAAGCAATCCATGAACGTTTTCCCGTAAACGGAAAAATCATCCATAAACACTTCAACAATTTCTTCGATGAATTCCGAAAACACGGCCATCATGCAACGTTGAAAAGAGGCCGGAGTGTTGCATAGGCCGAAGGGCATCCTCCTATATGCAAACGTTCCATAAGGGCACGTAAAAGTTGTCTTATGTTGATCTTCTGGGTGAATGGGAATTTGCATGAACCCCGAGTATCCATCGAGAAAGCAAAAATAAGCGTGGTTTGCTAACCTCTCGAGCATCTCGTCGATGAACGGTAGGGGGAAGTGATCTTTCTTCGTCGCTTTGTTAAGCTTACGATAATCGATACACATCCGCCACCCGGTCACGGTTCTTTGCGGTATCAATTCTTCACCACGGTCAAACCTCCTTTCTTCGGTACACAATGTACCGGGCTCACCCATTCGCTATGCGGAACCGGGTAGATGATTCCGGCATCAAGTAACTTGATGACCTCTTTCTTTACAACCTCTCGCATGGCATGAGTTAGCCTCCTTTTGTGGTCCACTGTGGGCTTACATTGGTCTTCCATTGGTATACGATGAGTGCAAAAGGCTGGGCTAATACCTTTGATATCATTAATCGAATATCCAATCACCTTCCTATGTTTTTTTAATAAAATCAGCAACGCTTCATTTTCTTCGGGACACAACTCGTCGCTCACAATGACTGGATAAGTCTTGTCGGGGCCCAAAAATTCATACTTTAATCCTTTGGGCAAAGGTTTAAGGTCTACCTCGGGCACTTGTGGCTCCTCGGGTTTGATTTCTCCTATGTCTTCGAATTTCTCTTCCTCCACACTATCATCATGCGGCTCTAAGCCTTTTGTTGCTTCCTCTAGTTCTTCATCTTGTTGATTACTAATTTGATTTTCCATCGCTCTTTGCAGCAGGTCTCTAAGGGTTTCAACAAAACAAAGGCTATCTATCTCTTCTACTTCTTCATCTTCGGGAGGAAAGGGTGTAAGGTGTTTGGAAGCACGAAGAAAGTTATATGTGTACTTTGTTCCATTAAGGTTCATTGTTACTTTGCCTTCTCTGGCATCTAACACGGCATCAACCAACTTAAGAAAAGGCCTACCTAAGATTATGTGATCATGATAACTATGGTAAGCATCAATAACAAAGAAATCGGTTGGTATGTAGTTTCTAGAGATTTTTACTTTCATGTTGCAAGCAATACCTAGAGGTTTGATAGTTCTACCATCTCCCATAATTAATTTCGTTGATGTTGGGGCTAAGTCTAGGTTGTGGTCTTGAACTTTATCGTAAATTTTAGAAGATAGAACACTTACTTGGGCTCCGATGTCGCATAAAGCTCTTTGTGGTTTTTCGAGCTTTGTTTCGGTGGTTTGCGCTCTTTGCTTGAGCCTTGCTTTGTCTCGGATGTGTCGAGTTGTTGCCCTTGCCTAAGGGGTCCGAGACTTGTCTTCTTCAAGTGATCTTGCTCTTTGCCTTTGTTTGGCTTACGGTCGCTTGTTGGAGTTTCTTTTTGTTCGTTTCTTTTCTTTTTCTTTTCTCTCTTGTTACTTTCGTGTGGGTGTTGTCAATGCACTCATCAAGGGGGAGATTGAGGACCATGTGTGGTTCGAGGACCGGTGGATGGTCGCTTCCTTGTGTGATGAGTGATTGACAACGTTGTGTGGACCGATTCTTGGCTAAGTATTGCGGGTGCGAGGGTTGCGGCTTGACGGGTGTTGGTGCAGGTGATGAACAAGCGCGAAAGGTCGTCGCTGGTGAGGCCTCCAGGTGTGGAGAAGATGAGTAGGCTTCGTTCGAGGGACCCGGTGGCCTGCGGGGTCAAGTGCGGGCCGCATGGTGGCATGAACAGCAAGATGAAGTCGTGGACGGTTTCTTGGTTGAGCCTCAAAACCAAGGTCGAGCCGGGACTTCGTGGGAGCCGAGTCATGAGTGGTGATTGGCGGAGGCTACACCGAGTTCGCGGGGTTTCCAGTGGTTCACCAGAAAACCAAGACCGAAGAACCGAAGACGATCTTTGCGGCGGTGCCGGACCGGCCGGCCCGGGTGGGTACCGGTCTGACCGGTGGGCTGGTCTGACCGGTGTGCGACAACGCAGTCCGGAGACTTCGAAGCGGAGGACACGTGTTGGGATCGCATGGCTTGCATCGAGGCTACGCAGGGTGCGATCGCCGGGCATCCGTCCGATGGTGAAGACATGAAGACTTCCAAATCCGCCCTTGAGGGGCTTGTATCCATAGTTATTAGGAAAGGGCATTTTAGACTTTTGGTTGCCTCCATATAACCCAAGAGGTGAGAGGATGGCAGCCAAGCCTTGAAACCCTAGTTCATTTGCTTTCCTATTTTCTCTTCCTATTTTCCTTAGGATTTCCATAGGACTAGCTTGAGAGCTTCATGGAGAGATCTTGTGAGAGGGTTGGATGATCGGGCGGCAAGCTAGACCTTGTAAGAACCTTTGTTGCTTGTATAGATTATTCGGCGTGGTTCGTCAAGGTTTGGATGTGTTGTTCCCAGTTGTTCTTGGTGGTGATTTTTGGAGCCCTCTCTTGGTGATTTCTTTGGGTTGTTTTCGGGACCTTTCTCTTGGGGATTTGATGGCGGAAATTTGTGGGAACCCTTCGTGGTTCTTTGGGCTGTGATTCCCCTCCCAAATTCGTGAGTAAAGGGGCTTGATTTTTGGGTTTTCCGGGTTCTAGTGTTTGAGGTGCTCTTGGCGGTTCGATTCCTCCTTGTTGGACGAGTTTTGGTGGGATTAAACTTGGCTATGGACTCCTCATGAGGTGTTCCTAATATCCCCAAAGTCTTGTTCAAGTCCGTAGAGTGATTCGGGAGATCAAGTTTTGGATTTGGGGGAGTTGACCCGCGGGTGCTGTTCATCCCGAGCTGCCCAGGCTACACCGGTCTGACTGGTGCTCTTGACCGGTCTGACTGGTGCAACCCTCGGTGGGTTTTTGCTCGGGTGAACGTCTTGGTGTGTTCGTTGTTGTCCTGTGTTGCTGCTGTTTCGAGTTTGGATCAGTTTGGTGGTCGGTTGGCCTGTTTGGTGCTTTGGGGGCTTTCAGGCTGTGATCGGTCTAACCGGTGTGTCTCACCGGTCTGACCGGTGTGGAGCCACTTGGTGAAAGTTGCCCAGTTTCACCAGTAGGGACCGGTCTGACCGGTGGTGCTCACCGGTCTGACCGGTGTTGGTCTGTAGACTCGAGCTTTGGTGTTCCGCTGCGTTCTCGGGTCGGAAGGTTGTGTGTTGGTTCCTAGGTCCAGTGGCACTCCAGTGGCTACGTGGTCTTGACCAACTTGAGTAGTGAGTTGGAGAGGTGTGTTGGAAGACGCGTTCATCTCGTTGGAGTTTCCATCTCCTTCGAGAAGAATTTTTATCGGCTCCCATTCACTCCCCCCCCCCCCTCTCTAGTTCGCCGTTTCGGTCCTTCAATCTTGTAGAATGTGTCCTGAGTTGCCCTTGAGTCTTGTCGCTACCCAGGAAGTTGAGTAGAAGTAGTCGAGCCCCGAGGTGAGGCGCGTCGACTAGTAGAAGTTGAAGGGTCACGCGCTGCTGCTTAGTCAGCCGAGCGCAGACTTATACATCCTGCCGTTGGAGGGGCCGCCGTTGACTTATAAATAGAAGCAAAAACCCTTTGGGTTTTTCACCCCACGCATTCGCAGCCATTCCAATAGATCTAGCCAGAAATCACTGCCAGTGCGCACTGCCGCCGTTGAGAGGATTGTAGATCCGAGCGCGCCGCCGTAGGAAGCCACCGAGCGAATGCGCGTGAAGACACCGTGCACCTGGAGAATGAAGCCTTCACCGTCGAAGACCGCGAAGGCCACTGGTGGGAAGAAGAGGGCTCGTGAAGAGGCCGCCAGATCTACTGTGGGGGCATCACCGCCGGTGTCTCCGCCGCGACCAGATCCGTACCGCAAGTGGAAGAAGTCCAATGCCAAGATCGAAGATCTGCTAGCCCTCCTCGACAGTGGGTTCTTGCGGGAAAAGAGGAGGACATGTGGAGAGCCAGCGCGCGGGGGATCCGTACACCATGGAAAAGAACCGGACGAAATCCCGATGTTCACCCTGGTTCGCGGAGGCGGGAGGCCGTTCCTCCCTCGCCGCCGACTTCTTCAAAGGGTTGCTGGGGTACTATTGCATCGAGTACCTCAACCTCAACCCCAATGGTATCTTCCACACCTCAGTCTTTGTACACTTCTGCGAGGCATTCTTGGGGATCAAGCCCCATTGGATCTTGTTCCGGAAGTTCTTCCGGGTGAAGCCCCAGCCCAGCGCCAGTAGTCCCCGAGTAGTGGGGGGAGCGGGGATCCAGATGAGGGATGAAGCCGCGGAGCAGTACCTCTCGTACAAGCTCATTGATTCCAATCAGAATTGGAAGGCGAAGTGGTTCTACGTGACCAACCACCACCCGGAGCTGCCGAAGCCAAGCGGGAAGCAGCCCAAGCACCGGTCGTGGTGGAACTCGAAGCCAATGATGCATGAAGGTCTCCAGTTGCCTGAGCTGCTGGCGAAGATCAAGGCACTGAGAGAAGCCAGGCTGAAGGCCGAACATGTGGCCTTCAGCTTCATGAAGCGAAGGGTGCAGTCGCTGATGGCCTGCGACACCCTAGGGTACGAGTACACCGGCGACAACGACACGTCGCAGATGCCTGGAGATGAAGTCGACAACGACGACATTGTTGATAGGCTGGACAGATTCTTCAAAGATATGCCGGCGTACACACCGTGCCCAGTACCAGAGTACTCCGCCGCGCGCCCACCAAAAGAGGTCGGTAGCCGCATCCATTGTCGAGTACTCATTACATAAGAGTAGTGTTGACGGATAAAAGACGTATCCCACTACGATCCGCAAGCGTACGGACCCCACACCTTTTTCACCACGGGATTCCCAAGGTTCTTGTCAATCCGCGGAGCAAGGGGATTATAAGCATTTAATCTACAACGACGCACTAGCTACTAAAACCCTAACTATTATTATACTAGAAAACAACTAAACTATACTAGAGAGAATGATTAAGATATCAAGATAAAAGACACTCGCCCACGGGTCTACGATACTAGAGCATGCAATCGCTTAAAGACATGAAAACCAATCTAATCTCTCGGGGGTTGTGACCACGGTTTCGCCCTTTCCCTCCTCTCGTACTGTCACTACGCGAAGGTATTCATGACAAGACATTTGATGGACACGGCGTATTGAATGGATCCAAGGAAGCATTGGAGTTCTACTCCCTTTACGGCATGGTAGCTAACCTTAAGCATTAAAGTATATTCAACACAAGATGATAGATAGATAATCCGACAAAGTGCGATTACATCTCAAGATCGATTACAACCCGTGGACGAATGAGAAGATTACCCCATCAAGGTGCTGATCATGGCACCGTTGATCATGGTTTCCCTTCCGCCGGTGTTTTCCTTCTTCTCCACGAGAGGGTGCTTCCTTCGAGGTGGTTGATCTCCCTCCGGAGATCCTCCTCCTCTCTCTCTAGCTTGTGGATGGCCTTCTGGTGCGAATGACTCCTCTTTTCGGTGTTGGCGGCACCTCGGGGCTTTTAGGGTTGAAGATCCTTCGAGGACAAGGAAAACAAGGCCGAACCGGTGCCAGAACTAGGCTGGGCCGGCCGGCCTGGGCCGGCCGGCCTGGGCCCAGTTCGGCCCGGTTCGGTCGCCCCTTTTGCTCCGTGGGTCCTTATGCATTTATGTACTTTGCCCCCTCCACTTGCATGATTTTGATGATGTTATCCTCGCGTCCAAGATGGAGGTTCTCTTCACATGAAGTTCGATCTTTTACGCTTCAATCCCCGGGGGTGTTCCTCGTAGCACTTCAGTCCTTGCCACCATTGGAAGTGATTTCATCAAGCTCATGAACACCAACAAGACTCCGTAAATGCTCCTTTGAACTTGTTGCGAATCCGTCCTTTATGTCCATGTTTTCCTACATAAACACAACACTTCCAAATGCATGCACAAAGATGAACTTGTTATATGATTAGTGTGCCTAGTGGCGGGTTAGTTCCATAATCAAATCCAAACCAAAGTGTAATGAACATGCTAGGTGCACCAAAATACACCATCAACATCTCCCCCACGCTTAGCTCTTGCTCGTCCTCGAGCAAGTACTCGTAAAAGAACTTCGTCCAAGGTGTTGTAATCATATACCACTTATCCTTCTTCACAAGTTAGTCAATCCCTTCATCTTTAATACATAAACACAAAGTAATGATAATCAAACATAAACATGGGCGTTTAGAACTTTTACCACGTCAAGTTTTACCCCACAACTCAAACTCTTCACTCGAAGTTTTCAATCTCAACCATGCTTACTTCTTTGCTTCCATCGGAGGGTTTTTATGATTTTCAAAACAAAAATTCATGAAACAAGTATTAGACAAAAACCTTTCTCCAAGCTCTCTCAAGTCACTCATATGAAGTGGCTATCCTAACCAAGTTTTATAAAACTCTCACCTCCCATTAATCTCTCATATATCATGTAAAGTGGAGCTATAGGTAGGGCTAGCGCAATCAACACAAATGTTGTCAAACTAAGAACTTCCTCTAATGATTGTTTACCTTTCAAAGCCAATGATCATGAGAATTAACCATATGTAGGGATATCAAGAATGAGAAGATATAGAATGGTGGACATGTGCAAGGGCAAAAGAAAATTATGACTACAAGGCACCGATGACGTCCTCGTTGTCGGATTGCACATGGTTGGAAAAAGAATGAAAGTTTCGTCTCTCAACAACGTGACATCCTTCCTTACACTTTATTTTTCTTTTCTTTCACTTGATCCATCCCTATCATATCTTTATTGCTACCATCTTTTTCTTTTTCTTCTTTCATTCACATATAATTTTCTTTCTTTCTTTCTTTCTTTTCCATACACATACTTTTTCTCTTTATTTTTCTCTCTCTTGACAACTTTTCAAAGCTTTCAATTCTCTCTTTCCTTGCATGCATACAATCTGAAATTTTAAATAAATCATGCTAGAGACGAGATGAAACTTTGAAAGTAGGTTGTGTTCAAGGAATACGATGTGCAAAAGAGATGTATAGGGTTGGGTATGGAATTCGGCGATGTACGTGACTTCCGTTGTGAAAGTCACGTTACCGAATATATGACGAGGCTAGAAACAAAAGATAGCACAAGAGCATGATCATTACTCGAAATTAGAACTCACCAAGAGAGAAGGGTCCTAGCCTAACTCATCGTGCTAATCACACTTATGGTGGAGCGACAAAATAAACTTGGCTTTGGATAGGAATTTTTTTCTTACTCTCAACTTGGAAAAAGAGGTTTTGCTAACCTTTATTACAAGGGTTTTAAGATAATTTTCAGAACTGAAATCCTCCAACTTTTAGCATTGAACATAGCACAACTAACATATGAAGCTCAAGATCGAAGTGTGGTATGTGTACTTTAAGTAGCAGCAATTCCACTAAGCACCACGGTAAACATTTTTCAAACCACACACTTGTGTTCATATATCAAGAATCGAAGATTAAACAAACAAGTGAATAAAGATAAGCAATACATAAAACACAAAGATATATATATAGACTCTTTTTATTTGATTTTATTTGACTCAACACTAATTTAAGACACTTTCAAACTTGCAAAAATTTTAAAACACACTTCAAAAACTAAAGACTCATTAAAACTCTAAGACTCTCACACGAAGATTAAACCGAACCTAAACTTGAAGTTCAAAAGCTAAGGCTAGCGAGCAAGCTCTCCCCCACGCTTAAAACATACGACGTCCTCGTCGTATCTTACAAATTCCTAAGGGGAAAACTAGATCTAGTGGTACTTCAAGCAAGTATTGCACCACTTGCCTCTCATGTTTCCAACCATGCCGAAAAGTTTGCGCACGTTACGGTAAAGGAACTTGAAATTGTCTCCAACTACATGCTCCAAATCCTCCATACGCTGCTTCATCGCTTCCATGGCTTGGAGACATTCGTCGGCCGACGTGTAGAGATCCCCGATGGATTGACGGCAAGTTCGACAACACATCGGATGTAATCCGAAGGGGTCTTCATCGCCATAGTCTCCACCGTCGTCACCACTATTGTCGCCACCTCCATTGTCGTTGCCATCGTTACCGTCGCCGTTGGGGCCTTCGGGAGTCCTCTCTTTGGGCTGCTCATCCCAATCGTCATCATCTCTTCTGGTGGCCGCCCACGAGCTCGGGCTACGATCATCGGAGTAGTCGCTACCCCCGTAATCCTTAGGCTCCAGCGACGCCTCCTTGTAGTCTTTGCGCTTGATGCCTTGGATGCGTGCCGACCTTCGAACGGGTGTAGGGACCTTCTCTCCTTCGACGGGGTTGCGAGATGCAAGAGCTTCGGTCGGGACACGCCCTCCACAACGGATGTGTGCGGTCCTCTTGACGGGTAGGTTGAGCTCGCATCGCATCGCCTCCTCCATCGATGGCTTCTTGGCTTCTAGCTTCAACTCTAAGCTCCTTGGAGGCACAATGGCTGCTACAAGGGTGCAAAGTATTGCTTGAAAGGTTTGATCCTCGAGCTCCCAATTCGGCCAAATAAATAGTCCTGAGAGAAAAGCCCTGGGAACCTTATTTTTTCTTTTTTACACTTCCCTTAAAATCTTCTGACCAAACAAGGAAGTCAAAAAGGAGCAATTTGGGCGAAATTCGGCGTCATCGGCCGCGGGAACCCTCTGGGCCGGTCGGCCTGGGCCGGCCGGCCCACCCTGCCTCAAGGGTCGGGCCGGTCAAATTTTTTTGCACACCGCCCTATTTTTTCTTCCTTAGCCCATGGGAAAAAGTTGGCCCAGTAAATCTTCGCGAAAAACTCCAGAAAATTAAAAAGAAAAACTATTTACAAAAGTTGATGCCTTGTTTTCCGTCCTAGGCGGGACGTTCGGGCTCTTCCTCCATGGTGAAGACGTCAACATGGTGAAGGGGCACGACGTCGGGTTCGTAGTAAACCTTAAGCCGTTGACCATTCATCACAAATTGATCGCCGTTTATATCCATAATGGTTACCGCTCCGTTGGAGAACACCGAATGCACAACATAAGGTTCGTCCCATTTGCTTTGTAATTTCCCCTTTCCGAAGGTTTTAAACCTCGAATTGTAGAGGAGGACCTTATCTCCTTCTTTAAATTCTTTTTTCTTCAATCTTTTATCGTACCACCTTTTGATTCTCTCCTTGTATATGCTTGCGTTTTCATATGCTTTCAACCTCAACTCCTCTAGCTCACTTATTTGGATTCTTCGTTTCACCACCGCGGCATCGAGATCGAGGTTCATCTCTTTAATTGCCCAATAGGCTTTATGTTCCAACTCAACCGGAAGGTGGCAAGCTTTTCCATAGACAAATTGATAAGGGGTCATACCTATCGGTGTTTTAAACGTCGTTCGATAAGCCCATAAAGCTCCGTCTAATTTCTTTGACCAATCTTTGCCTCCCTTCTCTATGGTTTTGTTGAGGATGCTTTTAAATTGCCTATTTGACGTTTCCGCTTGTTCGTTGGTTTGTGGGTGATAGGCCGTAGAGACCCTATGCTCAATTCCTAACTTGGACAAGCACCTTTTAAAATTCTTCCCGGTGAAGTGAGTTCCTCCATCACTTATCAAGATTCTCAGTGTACCGAAACGGGGAAAAATCACGTTCTTGATCATAGTAATGGACTCCTCCGTGGAAGCTTTGCGACATGGTATAGCCTCTACCCACTTGGATACATAATCAACCATAACAAGGATGTACTCGAATCCAAATGAGTTTTAAAAGGCCCCATGAAGTCTATGCCCCATACATCCAATATGTCGATTTGTAAGTTGTATTTCAGAGGCATAGAATTTCTTTGAGAGATGTTTCCGGTTCTTTGGCATTCGGGGCATGATGCAACATATCTTTTAGTATCTTCATGCATCTCCGGCCAAATGAATCCGCTCGACCATACTTTTGCTTGGGTTCGAAAATGACTATAGTGCCCACCGTACTCCGCCGAGTGACACTTCCTTAGAATCTCAACCCTCTCTTCTCTTGGCACGCATCTTCTCATTACTCCATCATTGCCAAGTTTGAAGAGGTATGGTGCATCCCAAAAATATTTTCTACTTTCGGAGATTATCTTCTTTTGAGTGTTTTTATCTAGATGGTCGAGAGGCATCTTTCGAATTGCTCGAATGATATCGATCATCCATGTATCTTTATCAAGCACTCTATAGAGGTGGTCATCTCTCATCTTATCTTCTATGGGATCTTTATCATCTTGTCCACGATTCATCCTAGACAAATGATCGGCCACAACATTTTCCACCCCCTTTTTATCACGAATTTCAACATCAAACTCTTAGAGAAGAAGGATCCAACGAATCAAGCGTGGTTTAGCTTCCTTCTTAGCCAAGAGATACTTGATGGCTGCGTGATCGGTGTAAACAATGACCTTCGAGTTCACGATGTAAGATCTGAATTTTTTGAAAGCGAATACCACCGCTAGCAACTCCTTTTCCGTAGTGGCATAATTTAATTGCGGCCCACTAAGAGTTTTGCTAGCATAGTAAATGGCGTGAACTCGGCCTTCCTTTCTTTGACCCAAGACCGCGCCTACGGCGTAGTCATTTGCGTCACACATGATCTCGAAAGGTTGGCTCCAATCCGGAGGTTGGATGATGGGAGCACTCACCAATGCATTCTTCAAGGTCCGGAATGCCGCTAGACACTTCTCATCAAAGTCGAAAGCCACATCCTTTTGAAGGAGATGTGTTAAAGGCTTAGTGATCTTCGAGAAGTCCTTGATAAATCTTCTATAGAATCCGGCATGGCCTAGAAAGCTCCTTAAGGACTTAACATCACATGTCCGAGCACTATGCCTTGCTTAACCATGAAGTGGCACTTTTCCCAATTTAATACCAAATCTACCTCCGCACACCTCGTAAGGACCTTTTCTAAGTTTTCTAAGCAATCCATGAACGTTTTCCCGTAAACGGAAAAATCATCCATAAACACTTCAACAATTTCTTCGATGAATTCCGAAAACACGGCCATCATGCAACGTTGAAAAGAGGCCGGAGTGTTGCATAGACCGAAGGGCATCCTCCTATATGCAAACGTTCCGTAAGGGCACGTAAAAGTTGTCTTATGTTGATCTTCTGGGTGAATGGGAATTTGCATGAACCCCGAGTATCCATCGAGAAAGCAAAAATAAGCGTGGTTTGCTAACCTCTCGAGCATCTCGTCGATGAACGGTAGGGGGAAGTGATCTTTCTTCGTCGCTTTGTTAAGCTTACGATAATCGATACACATCCGCCACCCGGTCACGGTTCTTTGCGGTATCAATTCGTTCTTCTCATTCTTCACCACGGTCAAACCTCCTTTCTTCGGTACACAATGTACCGGGCTCACCCATTCGCTATGCGGAACCGGGTAGATGATTCCGGCATCAAGTAACTTGATGACCTCTTTCTTTACAACCTCTCGCATGGCATGAGTTAGCCTCCTTTTGTGGTCCACTGTGGGCTTACATTGGTCTTCCATTGGTATACGATGAGTGCAAAAGGCTGGGCTAATACCTTTGAGATCATTAATCGAATATCCAATCACCTTCCTATGTTTTTTTAATAAAATCAGCAACGCTTTCATTTTCTTCGGGACACAACTCGTCGCTCACAATGACTGGATAAGTCTTGTCGGGGCCCAAAAATTCATACTTTAATCCTTTGGGCAAAGGTTTAAGGTCTACCTCGGGCACTTGTGGCTCCTCGGGTTTGATTTCTCCTATGTCTTCGAATTTCTCTTCCTCCACACTATCATCATGCGGCTCTAAGCCTTTTGTTGCTTCCTCTAGTTCTTCATCTTGTTGATTACTAATTTGATTTTCCATCGCTCTTTGCAGCAGGTCTCTAAGGATTTCAACAAAACAAAGGCTATCTATCTCTTCTACTTCTTCATCTTCGGGAGGAAAGGGTGTAAGGTGTTTAGAAGCACGAAGAAAGTTATATGTGTACTTTGTTCCATTAAGGTTCATTGTTACTTTGCCTTCTCCGGCATCTAACACGGCATCAACCAACTTAAGAAAAGGCCTACCTAAGATTATGTGATCATGATTACTATGGTAAGCATCAATAACAAAGAAATCGGTTGGTATGTAGTTTCTAGAGATTTTTACTTTCATGTTGCAAGCAATACCTAGAGGTTTGATAGTTCTACCATCTCCCATAATTAATTTCGTTGATGTTGGGGCGAAGTCTAGGTTGTGGTCTTGAACTTTATCGTAAATTTTAGAAGATAGAACACTTACTTGGGCTCCGATGTCGCATAAAGCTTTACATTGAACTCCGCTGATCTCGCAACTCAAGTGAGGTGTCATCTTCTCTTCTTCTTCGGATCCTATCGCGTAGATTTCAGCGAGGCGAGCGTATGGTGATGCTTCGGGCTTGATCCCCATGATTCTCTTCACCTCGGCAATATGTTCCGGATCCACTACGTCATCTCCAAAGAGCTTTTGAAAAATCTCACCGGTGGTTTCAAGGTCGTATGAATTTTCCGCTTTCTTCTCCGGTGGGAAATCCACTTCCAATGCTCTTGCCACTCCCTTTTGGTTAGGGAATGGTCTTCTCTTGTCGAATACTTCTCCGTAATCAATAGGAACCCAATCCATTGGTTCGAACTCCCTTAGTGGCTTCGCGCTTGACATGCTTCTCTTGTTCATCTCTTTTGGTACGGCGAAGTCGACGTTTGGTGTAGTCCTTGACTTGATGTGTTCTTGTTCAAGCTTTTCCATGATTGGTTCCTCTTTTGTGACTTCCGGGGTTGCCTCTTTAGAAAAATCAGCACACTTCTTCTTCCTTGAATTGTATTCCGGCTCTTCCGCAAGTCTTGTTTCCCAATCTCTTCGCATGGCAGCCGCTTTACTAATTTTTTGTAGAAGTTGGGCGGCTTCCGTGAGTGTTGTCTCCATGAGATCCCCACCTGCACACATTTCGACGTGTTGCATGCAACTAGGGGTTAGGGAAAAGAAAAATGTATGCAAGAGTACGTCACCGGTGAAGCCGAGTTTTGGTCCTTGTTCGATCAATCCATTAAACCTATCCCAGGCTTGGTCTATCCCTTCCTCTTCTCCTTGCATGAAAGTGATCACTTGCCTCCTTAGATGTTGAACCTTGCTAATTGGAAAGAACTTCTCGCAAAACTTTTTTGTCAACTTGTTCCAATTTCCTTCAACTTCAAAGGACGCAACCGAATACCATGTCTTTGCATTGCCGGCAAGTGAGTAGGGAAAGAGATTCCATTTGAACCATTCATCGGGAACTCCTTCTTGACGCACCGTGTTGCATATTGTCATGAAATCCCTTATGTGTCTATATGGGTTCTCCGTAACCATCCCTTCAAATGGGTTCGCCGCCACCATCTTGATGATCTTGGATTTAATCTCATACTTGGTCGCTTCGAGCTTCGAAACCGACTCTTGTACTTTTATGTCTTCACATCGAGGGCTAGCGTAATCCCTTAGTGATTTCTCCAGTTCTTCCACGAGTTGATTAACGAACGCCATATAGACAATAAGATAAAAACAAAAACAAAAACGAAACAAGTGTTTTTCTAGATAGTATATGTTAGATAAAGAAAATAAAAGATAAACTAAAATATAAAACTAAGTTAGATGCAAATCAAACGATGTAAACTAACTTGCTCCCTGGCAACGGCGCCAGAAAAAGGGGCTTGTTGACGGATAAAAGACGTATCCCTCTACGATCTGCAAGCGTACGGACCCCACACCTTTTTCACCACGGGATTCCCAAGGTTCTTGTCAATCCGCGGAGCAAGGGGATTACAAGCGTTTAATCTACAACGACACACTAGCTACTAAAACCCTAACTATTATTATACTAGAAAACAACTAAACTATACTAGAGAGAATGATTAAGATATCAAGATAAAAGACACTCGCCCACGGGTCTACGATACTAGAGCATGCAATCGCTTAAAGACATGAAAACCATTCTAATCTATCGGGGGTTGTGACCACGGTTTCGCCCTTTCCCTCCTCTCATACTGTCACTAAGCGTAGGTATTCATGACTAGACCTTTGATGGACGCGGTGTATTGAATGGATCCAAGGAAGCATTGGAGCTCTACTCCCTTTACGGCATGGTAGCTAACCTTAAGCATTAAAGTATATTCAACACAAGATGATAGATAGATAATCCGACAAAGTGCGATTACATCTCAAGATCGATTACAACCCATGGACGAATGATAAGATTACCCCATCAAGGTGCTGATCATGGCACCGTTGATCATGGTTTCCCTTCTGCCGGTGTCTTCCTTCTTCTCCACGAGAGGGTGCTTCCTTCAAGGTGGTTGATCTCCCTCCGGAGATCCTCCTCCTCTCTCTCTAGCTTGTGGATGGCCTTCTGCTGCGAATGACTCCTCTTTTCAGTGTTGGCGGCGCCTCGGGGCTTTTAGGGTTGAAGATCCTTCGAGGACAAGGAAAACGGGACCGAACCGGTGCCAGAACTGGGCTGGGCCGGCCGGCCTGGGCCGACCGGCCTGGGCCCAGTTCGGCCCGGTTCGGTCACCACTTTTGCTTCGTGGGTCCTTATGCATTTATGTACTTTGCCCCCTCCACTTGCATGATTTTGATGATGTTATCCTCGCGTCCAAGATGGAGGTTCTCTTCACATGAAGTTCGATATTTTACGCTTCAATCCCTGGGGGTGTTCCTCGTAGCACTTCGGTCCTTGCCACCATTGGAAGTGATTTCATCAAGCTCATGAACATGAATAAGACTCCGTAAATGCTCCTTTGAACTTGTTGCGAATCCGTCCTTTATGTCCATGTTTTCCTACATAAACACAACACTTCCAAATGCATGCACAAAGATGAACTTGTTATATGATTAGTGTGCCTAGTGGCGGGTTAGTTCCATAATCAAATCCAAACCAAAGTGTAATGAACATGCTAGGTGCACCAAAATATACCGTCAACAAGTAGTCATACTGATGATGTTGTGTTTCTTGCAGGATGACTTGGCGAAGTTCTTCTTCGAGCCGGCGTCACCTCCTCAGCTTGTCGAGGTCCCAGAGGAAGGGAAGGCCAAGGCCAAGGAGCAGCGCGAAGTTGGCAAAGGAGACGACACGGTTGTCGTTGAAGACATGTCCGAGGAAGACGATGATGAAGGAACACTGCAGGAGTGCTTCCAGCTGTGGTCAAGGTTTAGCCGCCCTGGATTGCCGCACATCCCTCTCGTTCAGGATCCGTCGGCTAGCCTGGAGGCTAGTCTCCCCGCGCCGCCAAGGAAGCCGCGCAATGTGACCCGCAAGCGCGTGGCCAAGAAGTTGAAGGTCTCAGAGACCACGTCCCAAGAGGTAAGCCGTCTTGAATAGAGTAGTCGAGCACTTATGTCTCGACGTTGTGTATTGATGACGAAGTTTCCTTGCTTGCAGGAGATGCCGCCTTCCGACCCCGATGAGCAGGGTGACGAAGGCAATTGGGACACAGTGGGGGAGCCAGCTGGGGGTAGTCGTAGCCCAGCCCCCACCGTAGAAGAGCTCTTGGCGCAGTTGGAGCGCCAGCCCCCTGTTGCTCAGGGGAGCACAGAACCGGCCGCTGCTGCCACTGAAGAGGCAGCGGCTACAGAGGCGCAGGAGGAGGCGCCTGCCGATGCAGGACTGGTCGATATCGCCAGTATCCTCGGCGCCCCCACCATGACGGTGATCCGATCAAGCTTGTGAGTGTTGATCCTTCCCGAGTAGTACATTAGATGTGGTAGTCGTACTAGGTTGACAACCAGCTTGTACACTGCAGGAAATCGACAGACTTGTCCTGGGAGGGAGATGAACCCGCTGCAGAGGTGGCGGAAGAGGAGGTCGCGTCGCCCGCTGAGGAGTCCGCTCCCGCCCCTCAGGCAGAGCCCGAAGCGCCGGCCGCTGAGATTACATTGCCTGAGGCCAACGTCGTTGAAGGTGAGTACTCTGCTCAGGTGCGAGTACCCCGAAGAGTAGTCATAGCCGCCTGGTAAGACTGATCCACTTGTCCCTTTGTCGACAGGTGCTGAGGCCGAGGGAGGCGATATCCCATCGGCGGTGCCCGTTGAAGATGTGGCACCGGAGACTCAGGAGGTTGCCGGAGGAGCCCCCGAGCCGATGGAGGTGACCGTCGGAGAAGCCGTCGCGACGACTGGAGGAGAGGGCGACAACGCGCTGCCAGAACCCGCTCTGGAGGTAGTTGTCCGCTCGCCAGAGATCTAGGACGCGGAGCCAATCCGCTCGGCGCCAATGTCCGTAGCCGCGACGAGTAGTCGTGGTGGGCTCGAGTTGTTGGCAGATGATCTTGTCGACCCGGCAACAGTGGCTCGGCACCTGGAGGCAGTGTGCCAGGCCAAGCAATGGATGAAGGTGAGTAGTCGACACCCTTGAGTAGTCAATCCTTTGATGTTGAGTACCCATTTGACATGTGTTGTCTGTTGTAGGACGTCGCGGAAAGGTCCCGCTAGAAGTCCAAGATTCTTCATGGATACGGCGACGCGGTGCTCCGGGCCGAAACCTTAGAGGAGCAACTCGTGAAGACCCGGAAGCACGCCGCTGCCATGCCGTCAAAGCTGGACACCGCCTTCGCCAAGTATCACAATGACATCCAAGAAATGCAGGCGCAGAGCGACGATCTGGTGCGGAAGAACAAGTCTCTCCGCAACAAGAATAAAGGTACACGACCGCCTTGTCGGGTACTTGTTGATGGTAGCTTGAGGTAGTCTGACCCACTTTGCCTTGTTGATTGCAGAGCTTGAGACCTGTGTCGATCAGCTAAAGGCTTCAGAGACCGACTTGAAGAACCTCTTCTACCGAGAGCAGGAGGCCCGCCAGGTACTAGAGTACGATTATAAGGAGCTTGCTTACGAGTGCGACAAGCACATGGAGCTACGTATTGCATCAGATCATGACCTCGTCAACTGCTACAAATCTTTGCAGAAGCTGAACGAGGACTGCGAGAAGCTGCGGGCTCAGCTCAAGGAACTCGAGGAAGCCGCACTCACCATTGCGAGGCTGCTGGTGCCCCACCCTGGCGGTCCGAAGATAGCTCCACTGGTGGACCGGCTGAAGGAAGCCCCCAGCCGCCTGGCGACCTACGTGAAGCACTCGGCCAAGTCGATCCCCAACCAAGTTCTTGCCTTCATGAAGTCGTACTTCCCGAAGGCTCCTGTGGACGTAGTCGCCGGCGGGCTAGCCGCCAACTGTACCGACGAGCAATACGCGGAGCTGCTGGAGCAGATGGCGCCCATTGCTGAACAAGTCGCCGAGAAGCTCAACCTCCAGTAGTCCTGTAATGTTAGCTCGTAGCAGTAGTTGTACATAAACAATTGTAATGAAATTGTTTAAGTATGAATGAAGAAAACTTCCATGAATGAGTACTCGTTATCGCGATATGTGAGTCCGGAGTCCCATCGTGGAGTCGTCGCGAGTAGTCGTACTCGCCAGTAGCCTCGTTGAGGGAAGTGGACAGTAAAATAGTTGATGTATAATCAAACTTTATTACTGAAGAAGTACACCTGGATGGCCAGGGCCGTTGTTACAGAGTAGTCGCCAGGACCCGGAGGCCGCCTACGGCTAAGTAGTGCTAGGGCGTACAGCCGCTTACAGCAGTAGATCTGTTAGTAGCTGTGTAGACTGGATCTGGAAGTACATGGTCTCTCAGTAGACCGCTGCTAGAGTCCTTTGTCGCTTGTCGCAGCCCAGGGTCTGTTAGTAGCCGCATGGGCTGGATCCTGGAGAGGAGTAGTCCGGAGACTAGTGCCTGGACCCGGAGGCCGCTTATAGCGAAGGGGTCTTAGTCGTATAGACTTGAGCCCCCAGGGTAGTTGTGTAGACTAGGCGTAGAATCGACAGAGCTGGTCGACGTTCCACGAGTTGTTGACGTCTTCGCCTTCAAGCGTCTGGAGGCAGTAGGAGCCCGGTCCGGTCACCTTTGCAACTGTGAAGGGACCTTCCCAGGGCGAGCTGAGCCTGTGTAGTCCTTCCGTGTTCTGGATGCG
Source organism: Cenchrus americanus (assembly GCA_947561735.1). Lineage (NCBI taxonomy): Eukaryota > Viridiplantae > Streptophyta > Magnoliopsida > Poales > Poaceae > Cenchrus > Cenchrus americanus. The sequence goes on from OX387240.1 coordinate 113,951,116, forward strand.
ACGGAGGACAAGATCACCAATGTTGAAGGAGCGTTCCTTGACGTTGCGATCATGGTAGTGTCGGATACTCTCTAGGTACCTTGCTGATTGGACGAGGGCGGCACAGCGAGCTTCTTCGAGTCCGTCGATGTCAACTCGTCTGCTGTCTTTGGAGATGCCTTCATCGTAGTGCTCCACTGCTGGTCAATCCCACATGACATCAGCAGGAAGGATTGCTTCGGAGCCGTAGACCAGGAAGTATGGGGATTGCCCCGTTGGCTTGGAGGGTTGTGTACGTAGCCCCCAGAGAGCGTTGGGTAGTTCCTTGATCCACTTGCCTCCTTTGGAGTTGGCGGCGTCGTGTAGCCACTTTTTGAGAGCGTCGAGCACCATCCCATTGGCGCGCTCGACTTGTCCATTGGCCCAAGGATGGGCAACTGAGACATATTGGACGTCGATCCCGTTGTTCTCGCAGTACTCCCAGAACTGGTGGTTGTTGAAGTTGGAGCCCAGGTCTGTGATGATGCGATGGGGTAGTCCGTAGTGATGTACGAGTTCATCCAGGAAGTCGAGTACTCTGTCAGCCTTGGAGCATGTAAACGGCTTGACCTCGATCCACTTGGTGAACTTGTTGATGGCCACCAGTACTCTGTTGAATCCACCTGGCGCAGTTGGAAGTGGCCCAATCATGTCGAGCCCCCAGTAAGCGAAAGGCCAGGTTGGCGGTATGGTGACTAGCTTGTAGGCTGGGACATGTTGCTGCTTGGCGAAGAATTGGCACCCTTGGCACCTTCTGACGAGTTCTTCAGCGTCGCCCAGAGCTGTGGGCAAATAGAAGGCTTGTCGAAAGGCCTTGCTGACCAGCGTGCGAGAGGACGCGTGGTTGCCGCAGACGCCTTTGTGGATCTCCTCCAAGATGTCCTTGCCCTCTTGTCTAGGAACGCACTTCATGAGTACTCCGAAAGATGCGCCTCTCCTGTAGAGCTTGTCTCCGACGAGGACGTAGGACTTGGCGCGGCGGATGAGCTGCTCGGCCAAGTTCTTGTCTGAGGGAACCTTCTGCTCGCTGAGCTAGTCGATGAAGGGCTGCCTCCAGTCCACGTCGATCATCATGACCTCCTGGCAAGCCGGGGGATGTGCTGGGACAGTGGTCGGTGGCGCCGGCTCCGGGATGGATGGCGCGTGAAGCTCGTGGACGAAGACACCCGCTGGTACTTGAGTGCGAGTAGAACCAAGCTTCGACAGGATGTCCGCTGCAATGTTGTTGTCGCGGACGACGTGGTGGAACTCGAGACCATAGAACTTGTTCTCGAGCTTGTGAAATTCTAGGTAGTAGGCGTCCATGTTCTCCTTGTTGCGGTCCCAGGACTTGTTGACTTGGTTGATGACCACTGCGGAGTCGCCGTAGACTAGTAGCCGCTTGATGCCCAGTGAAGCCGCGAGGCGGAGCCCGTGTAGCAGAGCTTTGTACTCGGCTTCATTGTTTGAGACCTTCCAGAAGATCTGCAGAACGTACTTGAGTTGTTCGCCCGTTGGAGAGATCAGGAGTACCCCTACACCTGCGCCCTCGAGGTTGAGTGAGCCGTCGAAGTACATCACCCAGTGCTCTGGGCGCTCGGTTGGAGTAGGTAGCTGATTCTCCCGCCACTCTGCCATGAAGTCGACTAGTGCTTGCGACTTGATGGTTGTGTGTGGCTTGAAGTCGATATTGAGGGCGCCGAGTTCGACTACCCACTTGGAGATTCTTCCAGTAGCATCTTGGTTCCGCAGGATGTCGCCGAGCGGGTAGTCGGTGACGACAGAGATCGAGTTTTCCTGGAAGTAGTGTCGTAGCTTCCGCGAGGTGATAAGCACTGCGTACAGGAGCTTCTGTACTGGCTGATATTGTGCCTTAGATTCTGACAGGACCTCACTGACGAAGTAGACTGGGCACTGGACTAGATAGGCGTGGCCGTCTTCCTGCCGCTCGACGATGATGGCGGTACTGACCACGTGAGTAGTCGCAGCGAGGTAGAGCAGTAGCTGCTCGCCATTGTGAGGAGCCGTGAGGACTGGTGGCTTCGATAGGAAGTCCTTGAGCTGGGCAAGGGATTCGTCCGCCTCTGGAGTCCACACGAACTTCTATTGGTGCTTGAGTAATTTGAAGAAGGGGAGCCCCCGTTCTCCAAGCTTCAAGATAAATCTGTTCAAGGCCGCCATGCACCCGGTCAGCTTCTGGACGTCTTTAATGCACGTGAGAGCTTTCATGCTGGTGATGGCAGAGATCTTCTCGGGATTGGCTTCGATGTCGCGATGGCTGATGATGAAGCCGAGTAGTTTGCCCGAAGGCACGCCGAAGACGCACTTGTTCGGGTTGAGCTTCCCGCGGTACTCGCGCAGGGATGCGAAAGTCTCTTCAAGATCGTCGATGAGCGTGCTGGAATTTCTGGTCTTGACGACCACGTCATCCACATAGGCTTCAACGTTCTTGAGTTGCCTCTTGAAGCAGGCCTGGATAGCTCGTTGGTATGTGGCGCCGGCGTTCTTCAACCCGAAGGACATGGTCGTGTAGCAGTACGCGCCAAACGGGGTGATGAACGCGGTCTTCTCCTGGTCTTCTTCCTTGATCGCGATCTGGTGGTACCCGGAGTAGCAGTCGAGGAAGCGGAGAGCAGTCACGGCGCCCGCCGTGGAGTCGATGACTTGGTCAATCCGCGGCAACCCGAAAGGGTCCTTGGGGCAGTGCTTGTTGAGGTCGGTGTAGTCGACGCACATCCTCCACTCGTTCGAGTTCTTCTTGCGAACGAGGACGGGGTTGGCGAGCCACTCAGGATGGAAGACTTCTTTGATGAAGCCAGCTGCGAGTAGTTTGGTGAGTTCCTTCTTGATGGCATCCTGTCGGTCGTCGGCGAAGCAGCGGAGGGAATGCTCAATCAACTCCCTGGGCACCCCTGGCATGTTCGCTGGCTTCCACGCGAAGATGTCGCGGTTAGCCCGAAGGAAGTTGATGAGCGCGTCTTCCTATTTGGGGTCGAGACCCACCCCAATGGTGGTGGTCTTGCTGCTGTCGCCTGTCCCGAGGTCGATTGCTTTGACCAGAACCTCCTCAGCTGGCTGAGGCTTGTTAGCTTTGTCCGACTTTTCTGGGATGTCGAGTTCACTTGGGGAAGCTTCTTTGACGCAGCGTAGGTCTCCATCATTGCATTGGGTACTTGATTTGTGGAGGCGATCTCCACAGCTTCCGTGTCGCAGTTGTGCGAGATCTTCAAGTCCCCTTGCAGTGAGAGTACACCTGCCGGACTTGGCATCTTGAGTACCAAGTAGGTGTAGTGGGGTACCGCCATGAACTTGGCGATAGCCAGCCTACCGAGGATGGCATGGTAGGAGGTCTCGAAGTCCGCGACTTCGAAGTTGATGTACTCGGTACAATAGTTGTCCCGAGATTCCCCAAAGGTAATTGGCAGGACCACTGAGCCCAGTGGGATAGCCGCGTTCCCGGGGACGATGCCGTAAAAGGGCGAGGTGCTCTTGGTGAGGATGTGGGTGATGTCGAGCTTCATCTTCTTCAAGGTCTTGGTGAAAAGGACGTTGAGCCCGCTTCCACCGTCGATGAGGACCTTGTTGAGCCTGGAGCCCGCGACCACCGGCTTCAGGATGAGAGGGAACCACCCTGGTTCGGAGAAGCTAGTCCATAGATCCGCGCGGGAGAAGGTAATGGGTACCTCCGACCACCTGAGCGGGGTCGGAACCGCTGGTTCAATGCTCATGACTTCTCGACGGGTAGCCTTTTGTTCCCGTCTGCTGGGTAGTCCGCCGAAGAGGACGTTGACCATTTTGTCGGGTTCCTGGAAGTCGCCATTGCCTTCATCGTTCTTCTTCTTGCCTTTCTTGTCATGAGGGTGCGGTGGCTCTGGAGTACCCTTGAGTGCTCGCCTGAGTTGGTAGCACTGCTCGGTGGTGTGGTTGTCGTCCAGATGCCAGAGGCACTTCTCTTTCAGCAAGTCTTTGAAGCCGCCGGAGGTCTTCTTCGAGTTCTCCTTCGCAGGGCGCTGGATAGCCGCTACAGTGTTGTCTGGCTTGCGCTTGCGGTTGGGACCCGAGTAGTAGTTGTTGTTGTTGCAGCCGCCTTGGTTCCCGTTGTTGCTGCTGCCACCGCCCATGTTCTGTTTGCTCTTGCCACGGATGGCATCGTACTTGGCGTTGGCTTTGTCTTCTTCGTCGCCCCAGGACGTGATCATGTCCTTGAGATGGGTGATGGACCTGGGGCGGCGTCGACCGAAGTCTTCGAAGGTGCGACGGTGGTAGAGACCGTCTTGGAAGAGGTCGATGACCTCCTTGTCGGTGACGTCGACTACGGTGGCGCGCTTGTCGAAGAAGCGCCGCATCTACTTGTGGAGGGTCTCGCCTTGTTCCTGCTTCACCTTAGCCAGGTCCATGCGAGTACCCGAGCGGCCCATAGCGCCCGCGAAGTTGCTACTGAACTGGTCCTTTAGCTGGTCCCACTTGTCGATCGAGTGCTTTTCCAGTGACTCGAGCCATGTGAGCGGGGCTTGGTCCAGGCAGAAAGGGAAGTAGAGACACTTGGTGTCGTTGTTGCCGCCAGCGTTCTCGATGGAGAGGGCGTAGCACCTGAGCCACTGGATGGGGTCTTGCTTCGCGTCGTACTTGGTGATTCCCAGAGGTTTGAACTTGTCCGGGAGAAGTAAGTTGCGAAGCCGAGGAGAGAAGGCGGGGAAGCCGTCGTTGTCGCCTACGGTGGCGGACTTCTTCCGCCGCAGTTCTTCGATCTTCTGGTGGGCGTCGAAGCCGCCTTGTGAGGCTCCGGAGGCGTGGCTATTCGCGTGGAGTCGGCCACCGCGATCGCCTCCGTCACCGGCCCTCCTGTTGGCTCCATGGTTGGAGCTTCCGCCGTCGCTGCCGCCGCTGCCGGGGTCGCGATGGGGGATGATCTCGCGATCGCCGCCAGCAGCTGCGGCGCTGTTGCCAGCTTGAGAGGGTCCGCCGGCGTTTGCACGAGTACGGTTGGGCTGGGCCGGCAGCTCGCCTCAAGTACGGTTGCGGCTGAGTGAAGGATCAGATGGCGACTAGAGAGGGGGGAGTGAATAGGAGCCGGTAAAAATTCTTTCCAAAGAACCCGGCCTATGCCCTAGTCAAATCCCGGTCACACACAAGTGATGGATCGAATCACACACCAATCGCCAAGACCACGAGGTTATGCATCAACCTCTAGCCTTAGGAACGATTCCTTGAAGCACACGCGGAAGCACGAAAGTGGGAAGGGAGGAATCGAACCAAGAAGCAAAGCGCTCAGCCTTTGGCGGACCGTCCGGCCAGACAAGGCGGACCGTCCGCGATGGGCCGCGCGGACCGTCCGGCCGGCACCGCGGACCGTCCGCACCCAAGCCGCGGACCGTCCGGCCCGAGCCGCGGACCGTCCGTTAAAGCCAACGGAACCACCAGTGGCACACCGCGAACCACGGACCGTCCGCGGGGAGTACGCGGACCGTCCGCCGTGCACCCGCGGACCGTCCGCCCGCCGGCCGCGGACCGTCCGAAACTCCGTCCAACCGAAAACCAAAAACGCGACGGATCGAAACGAAAGGCGAGCAAGAACACGAAGAACACGGGACGAACCCTACCCGCGCGGACCGTCCGCCAGCACCTCGCGGACTGTCCGCCAGGTGCGGACAGAGCAAAAAACGCCCGACCCCGAAAGTCAACTCCCCCAAATCATAATCGGATTTCCCAAACGGTTGAAGCTATGGAGACAAGGGTTTGGGGACTTGAAAAGCGTCACACAAGGATGCTATAGCCCAAAAATCTTGCCTCCTAACTCCCTAAATCACCGGGAATCGCGAATCCTTTGAGCACCACCAAAAGCTAGAGCACCGAACGAAAAACTACGAATCCAAGTGGTTTCCCGGCGTTTGAGGGCACAAGATCAAACACAAAGATGCACGAGACATCTATCCATGTTTCCCTCAAAGAAATCTGGGGAGAAACCCACTCAAATCCGCGGAATCACACCGAGAACAAAGGCACGAAAACAAGCACAAAAAGGCCACGAGAAACACAACTCCGAATCTTCTATACAAACCTGGAAAGATTCACAAGGTCTAGCATGCCGCCCTAGCATCCATCCCTCTCAACAAATCTCTCATGAAGCTCTCATGCTAGCCTAGAGAAAATGGAAGAAAAAATAGCTACGAAAATGAGAAATGGGAGGGAGGAAATGAAACCCTAAGTCGCAGAGAGAGAAAGCCATCCACACACACTCATGGCTTATATATCAGGTCCCGCCGGAGTGGTAAATGACTCGACTACCCCTAACTTAACTACTGGCGATACAACCCACGTAGGGGCATTTAGGTAATGTTTGTGGGTCTTGCCATCGGACGGCCACGCCTTTGCCGCACCCCGCGTCCCCGCCGACGCAAGCCATGCGATCCCGCCGCGTGTCCTCCGCCTCGAAGCTTCCCGACACGCCGGGGATCCCGTCTCCGTCGTGTTGGGCCCTCGGACTTGGTTTTGAGGCCCAAACCAAGAAAACGTCCGCCGATGGTTTTGTGGGCAAACCACCAAACCCCCGCGTGCTCGGTCCGGCCTCCCGCAAACCACTTGACTCGACCGCCACCGTGCACCGGCTCTTTCGTCCATGACTTCGTCTTGCTCGTGTCGCCACCATGTGGCCCGCACCCGGCCTTGCCGTCCGCCGGTCCCTCGAACCAAGCCTACTTGTCTCTCCATCTCCCGGAGGCCCCTCAAGGCTGAAGACCTTTCGCGCTCGTTCTTCACCTGCAACAACACGAACTAGGCCGCAGCCTACACCTGCGCACTAAGCCAAGAGTCAGTCCAACACCCATTGTCAATCACTCATCACTGAGGAGGGGTCATCCATCGACCACCGGGACGCTCCTGGTCCTCAATCTCCCCCTTGATGAGTGCATTGACAACACACAACACGAAATGAAATTCAGAGAAAAAGAAAGGAAGGAAGAAGAAAGAAAAACAAAGAAGCTCAACTCATGACCAAAACCAAAGAAAGGCAAAGAAAGGTCACAAGCCCAGCAAAGCACAAACTCCACACCGAAAACACCAAGAAAGCTCCCCCTGAACAAATGCAAGCTCCCCCTGAACATGTGGATGCAAACTCCCAAATTACAGCTCACCTCTCTTCTGAATTTTCATTAAGCTCATCTCATCTCCCCCTTGTTGACAATGGATGAATCAAGGTGAAAATGCAGAAATGCAAAACAAAGCATATAAACATCTACATGAGCTTCTCAAATAGGCCAAAGCTAGTGTCAAAGGCTAAAAATGAGACAAAGATCACACATTTGAATCATAGCATAGTCAAAGCATTGCCACAAGTAATATATGAAAATACAAGCATGTGACAAAGCAAAATTTTCAGATTTAAGCAATTTTACCAAAAGAAGGCTCGCTTCACATGTAAAAGCCTATCCATGTCACACTTGAGCCACAAACATGCATACCATTCAAAGATCATACAAGGATATCAAATTCTCAGCAAAAGATCATGGCAAACACCCATAAAGCAAAGCATGTCATGTCAAAGCTCATGAGCCATGTGTCCACTTCGGGGAGACTTCTCCACTGGTGAACATCATGCAACATGTTTTGCACCCATATGTGAAAAATAAGACATTTTAAGCATAGACAGGATGGATGGAGCATTTTTCAAGCATACACACTTCTTTTCAAGATTAATTCATTTCATGGTACATGAAGTGCCTTTGCGGCAAAAAGAAGCTTATGCTCCCCCATGAATAATGCAACATAGGCTAAACATTCACCATGATATTCGGCCTTTGGCCCAAATGCAAGAACAAGGCATCCAAGCACAATCTAAGCATGAAAAGCACATTTAGACCAAACTGTGACATGGATACACAACTACACACGAGTGAAGCATATTTCATCAAAAATTAGTCAAGATTAGCATTTATTTCAAAAGAGGCTATCTCACCACACATATATCTCAAATATTCCAAGAGCATAGCCTCACATCACCATTTCTCCACACATATAACCAATATCTCACAAATAGCCAAAGAAACTCAAATATGGCATATGAAAGAAGCTCATCATCCTAAAATGCAATATGATACAAATGCAACATGATATATGACAAGATGGCTATCCTACCATGGTTTGTACATCAAGCAAAGCATGTATATACATCAAAGTAAAACATGGTATGATACATATGATACAAAAGGAAATCCCCCAAGAATCAACTAGAAAGGGCAACAAACCTCAAGTTCCCCCCGCAAGCGCACAAATGTAGCTTGGTCGAGAGGCTTTGTGAAAATGTCTGCAAGCTGATCTTGGGTAGGGACATGGCTCAACACAATAGTTCCTTTTTCAACATTGTCCCTCAAGAAATGATACCTCACTTCTATGTGTTTGGTTCTGGAGTGAAGCACTGGGTTTTTGGCTACGCTTATGGCACTGGTGCTATCACAAAGAAGTGGGATCTGGGTGCACTCCTCACCAAAGTCTCTCAAAGTGTATGAAATCCACAACAAAGTCGGGAACAACAACTCGCGGCAAAGAACATACTCCGCCTCGGTGGTAGACCGAGCTACACTAGATCGCTTGCGGGAAGACCATGAGACCAACGAAGAACCAAGAAACTGGCAAGTACCAGAACTAGACTTCCTCTCGACTTGACATCCAGCAAAATCCGCATCGGAAAAACCATGAAGAGAAAGAGTCGAGGAGGAAGAATACCAAAGGCCAAGACCAGGGGCAGACTGTAGGTACCTGAAAATCCTCTTGACGGCCTGACGATGTGATGTCCTCGGCGAAGCCTGAAAACGAGCGCACGGACACACGCCGAACCGTATGTCCGGCCTCGTCGGCGTCGTCAAGTAGAGGAGGGAGCCGATCATGCCCCCGTACTCCCGCCGGTCCACTGGTTCTCCGTCCTCGTCCGCATCCAAAGTGGCCGTACTCCCCATGGGAGTCGACATCGGCTTCACATCTTGCATCTGGAACTTCCTCAGCATGTCTTTTGTGTAATTGGTCTGGTGCACAAATGTACCGTCCTTCACTTGCTTGATCTGCAGCCCGAGAAAGTACTACAACTCGCCCATCATGCTCATCTCGAACTCCCTGCTCATCTCATCTGCAAACTTGGCAACAAGGTTATGTGACGAGCGACCAAAGACAATATCATCCACGTATGTCTGCACAATCAACAAGTCATTCCCATGCTTGAGGAGAAACAAAGTCCTATCCACGGTACCCATCACAAACCCTCTGCTCAACAGAAAACCTCTCAATCTCCCATACCAAGCACGGGGCGCCTGTTTCAACCCATACAGAGCCCTTTTCAACCTGTACACCCTATGTGGGTACAGCTCGCTCTCAAACCCAGGTGGCTGCTTCACATACACCTCCTCCTCTATTACCCCATTCAGAAAAGCACTCTTCACGTCCATCTGAAACAACTTGAACCCTTTAGCCACGGCAAAGGCTAGAAGGATCCGAATTGCCTCAAGACGGGCCACGGGAGCAAAGGTCTCCTCATAGTCGATCCCCTCCTTCGACTAAACCCCCGAGCAACAAGTCCGGACTTGTTCCTCACAACCATCCCATTTTCTCCCTCTTTGTTCTTCCAAACCCACTTGGTTCCTATGGGATGGCAATTTGGAGGTGGTTCAACTAACTCCCACACCTGGTTCCTCTCAAAGTTTTCCAACTCCTCATGCATAGAATTGACCCAGTTTGCAACAGATAAAGCATGTCCAATGTCCCTGGGCTCAAAAGTAGCAACAAAAGCAGCATGAGCAAAATGAGAGGAATTCCTGGACCTCGACCGTGTAGTGCGTTCATCGATGTTCCCAATGATCTTCGACAGGGGATGCACTTCTTGAATCCGCCGGGAGCCTCACGCCTCGAAACTACCTCCCCCTCAACTTCAGCTTCTCTCGCCTGGTCCTCTTGTTGCACCGTCGTTGTCCATGAAGTAGACGGTCCACGCTCTATAGTGGTCGTAGGGGAAGTAGTAGGTACACATTCAGCTTCAGGCGCATGGTTCTCTCCATCATCATCTCCAGCTTCATCCTTCTCCTCTTCAAAGAGGTCCTCGGCCATCTCTTCATCACCTGCACATTCAAAGACAAGAAAGGTACATGGCATTGTCTTGTCGAAGGTCACCTCGCAAGTCTCCATTATTTTGTTAGTCTCAAGATTAAGCACCCTATAGGCTCTAGAGTGGTTAGCATATCCAAACAAAATACCATCACTAGACCTAGCCTCAAACTTGTCAAGTTTTCCCTTCTTAAGAATAAAGCACTTGCAGCCAAAAACTCGGAAATGACTCACCTTGGGTGCCCGACCATGCATCAGCTCATAACAGGTCTTCTTCTTGAAAGCTCGCAATAAAATCCTGTTGGAAACATGACAAGCCGTATTGACCGCCTCAGCCCAATACCTCCTAGGAGTCCTGTGCTCATCAAGCATCGTCCTAGCCATCTCACAAAGAGTCCGATTTTTCCTTTCCACAACTCCATTTTGAGGGGGCACATAAGGGGTCGAATACTGATGTTCAAGACCTAGATCACGACAAAAGGCATCAAAGCGAGAGTTCTTGAACTCAGAGCCATTATCACTGCGGATAGCTCGAATAGCATTCCCATGCCTCTCGTTTTTCAACCTCACGATCAGATCTCGAACAAAACCAAATGTCTCACTCTTATCTTCCAAGAAAAACACCCAATCATAGCGAGAGTAATCGTCCACCACAACAAGGACATACCACTTCCCACCCACCGAGCGAACTCGAGCTGGCCCAACAAGATCCATATGCAACAGCTCTGTCGGACGCTCTATCATGACATCAGTCAGGGGTGGATGGGGAGTGGCTACCATCTTGCCATGCCTACAAGGAGCACAAACCAAATCCTTCTGAAGCTTCAACCTCGGCAATCCTCGGACAAGGTCAAGACCACTCAAGCGGGAAACCAAATCAAAGCTCAAGTGTCCCAACCGCCTATGCCATTTCCACAAATCAGAAGAAGGACCGACCATCAAACAAAAGCGAGCAGACCCAAAGAACGAGAGAAATCAGCCCTGAAAATCTGACCCTCGGGGATGATCATACAGACAAGATCACCTCGAGAATCAAGCAAACGAGACTCGCCAGACTTGAAACGCACCTCAAAACCCTCATCAAGCAACTGAGAAACCGAAAGCAAATTGAAACCCAAAGACTTCACAAGAGCCACTCTCTTCAACGTTACCTTGTCACTCACATGCGCAACACCCTCCGAAAGAACCCTTCCTCGTCCATTGTCCCCAAATGTGATGTACATCTTTTCCTTCACTGGGGTGAGGCTGGAGAACCACTTCTTATCTCCGGTCATGTGTCGAGAACATCCGGAGTCGATCAACCAAATGTTCTCCAAGCCTCCTCGCCTCATCCTCCGAGTCGGAGTCGCTGTCTTCCTTCTCGCTCTTCTTGCTGCTTGAGCTATGGGCCATGCCACAAAAGCCCTCAAGCGCCACACGGCTCAACCTCGCCGAGGTTCCGGCTTGCACTCTTCTTGCCCTTGCGCCTCCCGGCGTCTTCATCTTCGCTGCTTGAGCTTGACTGCTCCTCGCTTGAGCTTGAGTCAACGTCGCTCGCACCGGCCACCATCGCTCTTGCCTTGTTCTTCTTGTAGTCGCTCTTGCTCGGTCGCCGCTTGTCCTTGTCCTTGCTCTTGGACTTGTTAAAGTGCTTGCCCTTGGAGGAGTACTTGTCTTCACGCCTCGGGTGCGCCTTGTACTCGTTCACCTTGTACTTGTTCTCCTCCGCTTTCGGGCACTCGGCGATGAAGTGGCCACGCTTGCCACACTTGTAGCACGTCCCTGAGCTCCGCCTTGCATTCCTCCGACTCTCGTGTAGTCGATCAAACCTCCTTGAGAGCAAGGCTAGCTCCTCCTCGCCCAGCACATCAAACTCCTCATCTGGAATGGACATAAGTGAAGACAAGGAAAACTATCGACAGGAAGGGTTAGATTTGCCCTTTGATCCGCCCACAAGAGCAAGACTATGATCAGTCGAGCCCTCATGCTTGGAGTGCAACTTCCTGTCAACCTCAGCCGACTTGAGCTTAGAAAAGAGGTCATCCAACTCAATAGTCAAGTACCGCCGTACTCCTTGATGGCCTCAACCTTAGCACCCCAAACATTTGGGTCCAAGACATGCAAGAGCTTCAAAGCCCGATCATGCTCGGTGTAGGGAAAATCCTCAACGTTAGCTTTCATGTTGTTCACGATGGCGGTGAACCTGCGAAACATCGCATCAATGTCCTCACCGGGAAGTGGAGTGAAATTCTCATATTGCATCCTAGGTAAGAGACAAAGAGGCGAGCCTTCACATGGTTATTACCACCGTGAGCAACCAACAACTTCTCCCAAATTTGCCAAGCAAGATTCAAATGGCGAACACGCTCAAACTCGGATCACACAAGCTTCGGACCAAGTGATCAACGGCTTTTGCATTAGCCTCATACTTGGCCTTAGCACCGGCATCGGTCACCATAAGAGTATGGATGTTGACCGGAATAGCATAGGTCTTGTCAAGCACAATGAAATCCAACAGCTTCCCACGAAGAAAGATCATCATACGAGCCGCCCACTTGTGGTAACCCTTGCCATCGAAGTGCGGCGGACCGCCCCGCTCAACGTATGCCATCTTAGGATTCGAGACTTGTCAAAGTCGCAAAGAATCCGGCACCAAGCTCTGATACCAATTGAAGGATCAGATGGCGACTAGAGAGGGGGGAGTGAATAGGAGCCGGTAAAAATTCTTTCCAAAGAACCCGGCCTATGCCCTAGTCAAATCCCGGTCACACACAAGCGATGGATCAAATCACACACCAATCGCCAAGACCATGAGGTTATGGATCAACCTCTAGCCTTAGGAACGATTCCTTGAAGCACACGCGGAAGCACGAAAGTGGGAAGGGAGGAATCGAACCAAGAAGCAAAGCGCTCAGCCTCTGGCGGACCGTCCGGCCAGACAAGGCGGACCGTCCGCGATGGGCCGCGCGGACCGTCCGGCCGGGTACCGCGGACCGTCCGCACCCGAGCCGCGGACCGTCCGGCCTGAGCCGCGGACCGTCTGTTAAAGCCAACAGAACCACCAGTGGCACACCGCGAACCACGGACCGTCCGCGGGGAGCATGCGGACTGTCCGCCAGGCACCCTCGGACCGTCCGCCCGCTGCTGCGGACCGTCCGAAACTCCGTCCAACCGAAAACCAAAAACGTGACGGGTCGAAACGAAAGGCGAGCAAGAACACGAAGAACACGGGACGAACCCTACCCGCGCAGACCGTCCGCCAGCACCTCGCGGACTGTCCGCCAGGTGCGGACAGAGCAGAAAACGCCCGACCCCGAAAGTCAACTCCCCCAAATCATCATCGGATTTCCCAAACGGTTGAAGCTATGGAGACAAGGGTTTGGGGACTTGAAATGCGTCACACAAGAATGCTATAGCCCAAAAATCTTGCCTCCTAACTCTCTAAATCACCGGGAATCGCGAATCCTTTGAGCACCACCAAAAGCTAGAGCACCGAACGAAAAACTACGAATCCAAGTGGTTTCCCGGCGTTTGAGGGCACAAGATCAAACACAAAGATGCACGAGACATCTATCCATGTTTCCCTCAAAGAAATCCGGGGAGAAACCCACTCAAATCCGCGGAATCACACCGAGAACAAAGGCACGAAAACAAGCACAAAAAGGCCACGAGAAACACAACTCTGAATCTTCTATACAAACCAGGAAAGATTCACAAGGTCTAGAATGCCACCCTAGCATCCATCCCTCTCAAAAAATCTCTCATGAAGCTCTCATGCTAGCCTAGATAAAATGGAAGAAAAAATAGCTACGAAAATGAGAAATGGGAGGGAGGAAATGAAACCCTAAGTCGCAGAGAGAGAAAGCCATCCACACACACTCATGGCTTATATATCAGGTCCCGTCGGAGTGGTAAATGACTCACTACCCCTAACTTAACTACTGGCGATACAACCCACGTAGGGGCATTGAGGTAATGTTTGTGGGTCTTGCCATCGGACGGCCACGCCTTTGCCGCACCCCGCGTCCTCCCGACGCAAGCCATGCGATCCCACCGCGTGTCCTCCGCCTCGAAGCTTCCCGACACGCCAGGATCCCGTCTCCGTCGTGTTGGGCCCTCGGACTTGGTTTTGAGGCCCAAACCAAGAAACCGTCCGCCGATGGTTTTGTGGGCAAACCACCAAACCCCACGTGCTCGGTCCGGCCTCCCGCCAAACCACTTGACTCGACCGCCGCCGTGCACCGGCTCGTCTGCGCATGACTTCGTCTTGCTCGTGTCGCCACCATGTGGCCCGCACCCAGTCCTGCTGTCCGCTGGGTCCCTCGAACCAAGCCTACTTGTCTCTCCATCTCCCGGAGGCCCCTCAAGGCTGAAGACCTTTCGCGCTCGTTCTTCACCTGCAGCAACACGAACTAGGCCGCAGCCTACACCTGCGCACTAAGCCAAGAGTCAGTCCAACACCCGTTGTCAATCACTCATCACTGAGGAGCGGTCATCCATCGACCACCGGGACGCTCCTGGTCCTCAATCTCCCCCTTGATGAGTGCATTGACAACACACAACACGTAATGAAATTCAGAGAAAAAGAAAGGAAGGAAGAAGAAAGAAAAACAAAGAAGCTCAACTCATGACCAAAACCAAAGAAAGGCAAAGAAAGGTCACAAGCCCAGCAAAGCACAAACTCCACACCGAAAACACCAAGAAAGCTCCCCCTGAACAAATGCAAGCTCCCCCTGAACATGTGGATGCAAACTCCCAAATTACAGCTCACCTCTCTTCTGAATTTTCATTAAGCTCACCTCATCTCCCCCTTGTTGACAATGGATGAATCAAGGTGAAAATGCAGAAATGCAAAACAAAGCATATAAACATCTACATGAGCTTCTCAAATAGGCCAAAGCTAGTGTCCTGCGAGCTTGGCGATGTCTTGTCCCGCGCGCATCCCCTGGGCCTGACGTGCTATCGTGGTGATAGACATGAGGCATTGCTCTGGGGTGGTGTGTACCCAGCTCTCGACTTGGTCGAGTGCTTCCGCGAGGTTGCAGATGGGGAGGGAGTCTAGAAGACGCCTTCGTCGTTCGTTCCGCTTTCTGTTACGCTCACGTCGAGCGTCCCTGTTGGTGTCAGTCTCATCCGCAGGTGCTTCAGCAGACAGCTCGTCTGCGGAGATGTCCTCAAGGTATCGGTCGTCTGCCGTCCCTGAGGGTCCTGGCGTGTCGCCGGCAGCCATGAAGACATGGTGGTCGGGGTTGCCAAGACTGGAGTCGGAGCTCGCCACCTCAGTTGGAGTGTACTCCTCAGCTCGAGCGAGTGGTGTTCCCTCCTGGAAGGGAAGCGAGTCGAGGTAGGCGACGTAGCGTGAGTCCCCGCTTAACAGGTCGGCGGGCTTGCGGTCTGGCCAGTAGACGAATCTCCCGGCGGGTGTGGACGTTATAACCAGCCCAGAAGCCGGTCCTGATAAGGGTTGCTCAGTAGAGTTGTCCTCGGACTCGGGATCCTCGGGGTCCGACCCGAAGTCGAACTCGTACGCGGAGTCCGAGTAGAAGCCGAAGAGAGGGTTGGAGTTCGAGGCGAGGCCGGGGGCGGTGTCGGAGTCTGAGTTGTACTCGGGTACGGGCTCCTTGCCGGCCCGGCGTGTAGAGGGAGCCTCCGTGCGGGCCCTACTGAGGTTACGGGGGCCACGTGTGAAGTGCTCGCGGGGTGGGGAATCCACATGCGATGGCTGAGTAGCCGGCTCGCATACGATAGCCCACGGGGACGTCGAGTTCGAGTTGGAGGCGGATCCAAGCTCGAAGTCGGCGTGTTGGTCAAAAAGCGAAATTTCGCCGAACTTGCCGGCGAGTTCGCCCATGACTACTTCAGGAAGTGTCACGAGGCCGGTCTCTGGGTTGGGCGGCATGGTGAGGCGGCGTTGGAAAGATCCAGCGCCGTCAGCAGTGCAGACCCAGGCGCCGAAGACGAAGGTGTCGCCGCGGTTGAAGGTGACGGTTGGCTTGATGTAGACGGGAGCCGTCGAGTTCGCCATGTGATCTCGGGCGAGAGCCCCTACCTGGCGTGCCAGCTGTCAGTGTTTTAGACCGGCAACCTACTAAGGGGAGTACCTGAAGTAGATGAATGTGGCCTCACCGAGATCGGTAACTCGGAGGAAGAGACACGTGGCACACAATTTAGACAGGTTCAGGACGCGAGGTGCGTAATACCCTACGTCCTGTATGCTTCGTAGCTCTGGGTTGATTGGGTACGATTACAAGATGATGCAATCTTACGCTGTGAGATGAGATGAAGGAGAGAGGGGTCCCTACCTCACCTTATATAGTCCGGGAGGCAGGGTTACAAGCCGGTTCAGGGAGAAAGTACAAGTCGAGTACGTCTAGGAGTCCTCTATACAGTGCGGGACATGTACAGCTTCCTATCCAAGCACTTCTCCTCTGTAGTCCTTGTGCTCCATGCCAGCAGGTGCCGTGCAGCGCAAGTCGGGTAGTCCCAGGGGCCCACCGAGTAGTCGGTCCTGGTACCCACTGTCGGGCATACTCCCCGGGTACTCATGCAAGGAAGGAAGAATAGTAGAAGACGGACTCCTAGTAGAATTCCCCTGTACTCCTACTAGGACTCGCTCTGTGTACTCCTACTAGGACTCCTGTCTTGTAACCGACTAGGAACCCGCCCCCTGGACTATATAAAGGAGGGCCGGGTACCTAGCCAAACACCCCCAATCCCTCCGGGGACAACCCAACACCAAGCGCAGGGCGCCATACTTGATCCCCCAAACAGGACGTAGGGCTCGCCACCTTGGCGGTCCGAACCTGTATAAATCTTGTGTCCCGTGTCCTTGCGCATACCTTCGAGTTCTCGGTCTCCCGATCACGATCCCCACCGCTCAATCTACTACCTCGGGTACCCCCTCGGTAGGTTTGCCGGTCTAAAACACCGACAGCTGGCGCGCCAGGTAGGGGTGATCATCACCACCGGGCGAATTCGAAGGACCCTCGTCAACAAGATCAATCCTCTCGTCGACTCGCCGAGATCCATTGAAGCAAGTCGCCTTGCTCTTGTCAAAGCGGAATCAATCTTCCTACGCCGCGCTTCCGGTTGCTTCGGCTCGTCGCGCGGCTCGTCACGCGGCTCCTCGCGCCGCTCGTCGTCGACTACTCCAGGCTCGTCGTCGACTACTTCGCCTACGCCGCGTGTCCGGTTGCCTCAGCACATCGCGCGGCTCGTCATGCGGCTCGCCGCGCCGCTCGTCGACTACTCCGCCTCGCCCAGGCTCGTCGTCGACTACTTCGTCTTCGCGCGCGTCTTCGCCGCGCGTCCGGGTGCCTCGGCACGTCGCGCGGCTCGTCCGCGGCTTGTTGCGCCGCTCGTCGTCGACTACTCGTCGTCGACTACTTCGTCTCCGCCGCGCGTCCGGGTGCTTCGGCACGTCCGCGCGGCTCGTCACGCGGCTCCTCGCGCCGCTCGTCGTCGACTACTTCGCCTACGCCGCGCGTCCGGTTGCCCTCGGCACATCGCGCGGCTCGTCATGCGGCTCGCCGCGCCGCTCGTCGACTTCTCCGCCTCGCCCGGGCTCGTCGTCTACTACTTCGTCTTCGCGCGCGTCTTCGCCGCGCGTCCGGGGTGCCTCGGCACGTCGCGCGGCTCGTCCCGCGGCTTGTTGCGCCGCTCGTCGTCGACTACTCGTCGTCGACTACTTCGTCTCCGCCGCGCGTCCGGGGTGCCTCGGCACGTCGCGCGGCTCGTCACGCGGCTTGTCGCGCCGCTCGTCGTCGACTACTCGTCGTCGACTACTTCGTCTTCGCCGCGCGTCCCGGGGTGCCTCGGCACGTCGCGCGCGGCTCGCCCCGCGGCTTGTTGCGCCGCTCGTCGTCGACTACTCGTCGTCGACTACTTCGTCTCCGCCGCGCGTCCGGTGCCTCGGCACGTCGCGCGGCTCGTCACGCGGCTTGTTGCGCGCGCTCGTCGTCGACTACTCGTCGTCGACTACTTCGTCTCCGCGCGCGCGTCCGGGGTGCCTCGGCACGTCGCGCGGCTCGTCACGCGGCTTGTCGCGCCGCTCGTCGTCGACTACTCGTCGTCGACTACTTCATCTCCGCGCCGCGCGTCCCGGTGCCTCGGCACGCCGCGCGGCTCGTCCCGCGGCTTGTTGCGCCGCTCGTCGTCGACTACTCGTCGTCGACTACTTCGTCTCCGCCGCGCGTCCGGGTGCCTCGGCACGTCGCGCGGCTCGTCACGCGGCTTGTCGCGCCGCTCGTCGTCGACTACTCGTCGTCGACTACTTCGTCTCCGCCGCGCGTCCGGGGTGCCTCGGCACGTCGCGCGGCTCGTCCCGCGGCTTGTTGCACCGCTCGTCGTCGACTACTCGTCGTCGACTACTTCGTCTCCGCCGCGCGTCGGGTGCCTCGGCACGTCGCGCGGCTCGTCCACGCGGCTTGTCGCGCCGCTCGTCGTCGACTACTCGTCGTCGACTACTTCGTCTCCGCCGCGCGTCCGGTGCCTCGGCACGCGCGCGCGGCTCGTCCCGCGGCTTGTGGCGCCGCTCGTCGTCGACTACTCGTCGTCGACTACTTCGTCTCCGCCGCGCGTCGGGTGCCTCGGCACGTCGCGCGGCTCGTCACGCGGCTTGTCGCGCGCTCGTCGTCGACTACTCGTCGTCGACTACTTCGTCTCCGCCGCGCGTCCGGGTGCCTCGGCACGTGCGCGGCTCGCCCCGCGGCTTGTTGCGCCGCTCGTCGTCGACTACTCGTCGTCGACTACTTCGTCTCCGCCGCGCGTCCGGTGCCTCGGCACGTCGCGCGGCTCGTCCCGCGGCTTGTTGCGCCGCTCGTCGTCGACTACTTGTCGTCGACTACTTCGTCTTCGCCGCGCGTCCGGGTGCCTCGGCACGTCGCGTGGCTCGTCACGCGGCTTGTCGCGCCGCTCGTCGTCGACTACTTCGCCTTCGTCGCGCGTCCGGGTGCTTCGGCACATCGCGCGGCTCGTCATGCGGCTCGTCGCGCCGCTTGTCATCGTCGACTACTCCGCTTCGCGCAGGCTCGTCGTCGACTACTCTGCCTCGCCCAGGGTCGTCGTCGACCACTCCGTGCGCCGCGACTTCGTCTCGCGGCCACGCTGGCTCTACTTCAGCCACGCCGTGCGTGGTGACTACTTGCCTCGCGGCAACACTGGCTCTACTTCGAGTGCGCCGCATGCTGCCACGACGTCATCTTCCTCGGTCGCATCGCGTCGACCATTCATCTCGACTAGTTTTCCAAACTAGTCGAGAACGGCAGTCACGCCCCCAGCGACTAGCCGGAATCAACTCTGACTAGTCAACTTCGACAACAACCCTCGTGGCTCCATCGCTGACCACCTTGGCTTCATCAACAAGTCGCCGGGCCAGCAAAGAACAGCTAAGTCATTTATCTAAATGATTACTGTTTTCTTGGCTTGTTCTCCTCATCATGTAGGACTACTTGCCGACTACTCACGTGTGTATGCTTCTCGGCGGGTTTTCACGGGAGCTACACTCTCGCCGACTACTCTTGGGGTATATCAATCAAGTCGCCACGAGTCTACTTCATCAACTCGGGGGCTATCCCTAGGAGGCGGATCTCTAAAGTCCGCTACGCGCGGCAATCTAAAGTCGACTTCTAAAGTCGCATTCTAAAGTCCGCTCCGTGCGGCAACTTAAAGTCGACTCCGGTCGCATCTTCGCCTGCTTCGATGGCATACTACGTGTGTAAGCTTCGATGGAACCTAGCTGTAAGCGGCCCTCGGGTCCTGGCGACGATGGAACCTAGCTGCACGTGGTCTTCATGCTCTGTACCATGGGTCCAAGTACCCTAAGTACTCCCGCTCTGTACCATGGGTCCAAGTACCCTAAGTACTCCCGCTCTGTAACTTGGGTCTGAAATCCATGGCCCAGGTATGCAAGTCGACTCCGGTCGCACCTTTAAGCCCACTCCGGTGGCACATGCCCGCTCCGGCGGCAACCGTACCTTGGGTCTGAAATCCATGGCTCAGGTACTTAAGCCCACTCCGGTGGCACAAGCCCGCTCCGGCGGCAACCGTACCTTGGGTCTGAAATCCATGGCTCAGGTACTCAAGCCCACTCCGGTGGCACAAGTCGACGCTAACGGTCACACTCAAGCCCGCTCCGGCGGCAACTGTACCTTGGGTCTGAAATCCATGGCTCAGGTACTTAAGCCCACTCCGGTGGCACGAGCCGACTCCGGTCGCAATCTTAAGCCCGCTCCGGCGGCAAAACTACTCGTTTTTTCTGATTTTTTATTCGCTTTGGCTTTCCGGAAAGTGCTTTTCGTTTTTTGCATCTTAAGTCCACCCCGCGTGGCACAAAGTCGACTACTGCAGTCGCACCTAAAGTCCGCTATACGCGGCAACTAAAGTCGACTTCTAAAGTCGCATATCAAAGTCCGCTCCGCGCGGCATTCTAAAGTCGACTTCTAAAGTCGCATATCAAAGTCCGCTCCGCGCGGCATTCTAAAGTCAACTTCTAAAGTCGCATCTCAAAGTCCGCTCCGCGCGGCACAAAGTCGACTTCGGTTCTAAAGTCGCATCTCAAAGTCCGCTCCGCGCGGCACAAAGTCGACTTCGGTTTTCAAGTCGCATCTCAAAGTCCGCTCCGCGCGGCACAAAGTCGACTTCGGTTTTTAAGTCGCATTCTAAAGTCCGCTCTGCCGGCATCTAAAGTCGACTTCGGTCGCAACTAAAGTCCGCTCTGACGGCACGACTACTTCTCAAGCTCCATGGCTCGACGCCAAACTGCTACTTGGAATCTCTCCAGCTCGGGGGCTGCATTTCACATACTACTCGAAGATAACTTCAGCATGCTTCGCTCGCTCTCAGGCTCGGGGGCTCCTCACCCATCACTACTCGACGTGGCTCATACGGCTCTCTTATCTCGGGGGATACACGCTGCAAGAGTACTTGGATGATGGCTTCGCGAACACTGAAGACCCTTGGATTGATTACCTAATCATTTCAAGGCTCGGGGGCTACTATGCTACACCCATCATTCAAATTTTTTCAAGACCGATGAGTGGACCACCTTCCGGCCTCGCGGCGGTTCAAGTACTATTGAAGACTTCTCCAAGCGGTACTCGAGGACGCTCAAGAACTACTCGAAGAGGCTTCAAGACTACTCGAACTACTACTCTCGACTCCAACGTGCTCGGGGGCTTGTCGGGCATACTCCCCGGGTACTCATGCAAGGAAGGAAGAATAGTAGAAGACGGACTCCTAGTAGAATTCCCCTGTACTCCTACTAGGACTCGCTCTGTGTACTCCTACTAGGACTCCTGTCTTGTAACCGACTAGGAACCCGCCCCCTGGACTATATAAAGGAGGGCCGGGTACCTAGCCAAACACCCCCAATCCCTCCGGGGACAACCCAACACCAAGCGCGGGCGCCATACTTGATCCCCCCAAACAGGACGTAGGGCTCGCCACCTTGGCGGTCCGAACCTGTATAAATCTTGTGTCCCGTGTCCTTGCGCATACCTTCGAGTTCTCGGTCTCCCGATCACGATCCCCACCACTCAATCTACTACCTCGGGTACCCCCTCGGTAGGTTTGCCGGTCTAAAACACCGACACCCACCGAGGTAGTGGGCCCAGGGAGGTCCATACGACAGCAGGGGGGCTGCTTATATAGTCCTGAGGGGTAGACGTGCGCCGTAGGATCAAACCGACCTAAACATGTGGTTTAGATTGATTCTCATAGGCGGTGGAGGAAGCTTCCGGAAGCTGGGCTCATTTGGCACCAGGGGGGCACCACCACCAGGCCGCTCGGGCTGGGGTAGGCCCCCCTCTGGGCCCACTTCGGCCAGGTGGGTCCTTGCTTCTTCTAGATGCTTCTTTCTTAGGTGCTAAGTCACGTTGAGTTCCGGAGCCTTCTGAAGTCTTCTAGAGTGGTTTCTTTGAATATTTTCTGAATAGTCCCTGTAGATTCATAGATTCACCAACACTCGTGGAAATTGTCAATATAAACCCTAGTACGGTGATCTAATTATATTTTAGTCCTTTTTCCAATAATTGTGAGGGATAAAATGCATAGATAAAATGTGTCAACACCAACACAGTGTTGGCTAACCATTTCGGGCACCAAAAGCGTTCCCAGAGTCCACCTGGCAATGTTAGCTTCAACTACAAGGGCATCGTTGTGAGGGAAACCCTAGAGCTTGACATCCTCTTCAGAAAAAAGTGATTGGAATGTGTGACCACCTGGTTCTTTCGACTCTTCAATGATATTTCGGACCTCATGGAAATAGTTCTTCCTGTCCCTCTTGCATTCGAATTCAAGAGTAGAGCCGCCCGAGATTGGCAGGATGGTTCCGACCGAAGGAAGTGGATCATTTGTAAGGGGGAGGGGTGGATATATAGTGTGCTGGTCAATAGGTCTACGCTCTACATTTTGCACTTGAAAAGCCTAGGGTTGTTGTGGTGGTTGTTGGGTGTAGGTTGGCATAGGCTGAGAAAATTGAGGTGGCTGGAAAGGGTTGACGAAAGCATTCCCCCCAAAGTGGGGGTTATGCGAAGTTGGGATGGAATGAGTTACTGAGCTAACTCTTTGTTTTTGTTTTTTCTCCTCCAATATAGCTCAAATCTCTTCTTATTTGAGCAATAATTTGAGATGTGGTCATAATTCTCTTTGCGAAAGATGCAATACCACTTTCTTTTCTCTTGTTGGCATTGGCCTCTACCGCGAACCCTTCCTTGGCCACCGCCCTGCCACCTCTGTGGCCATTACCAGGAATTTATTCTAGAGGATTGGGCGGGCTATTTGATTGGACTGGAACATCTGAGGATTGCAACTTTCTTGACTAGGTCCCCCTCCAAACCGTAAACGCTTCGAGGGTGGTGTTGGTGTGGGACATTTTTGGGGTTGGCCCGTTCTCTCTCGTTGGATTGGTCAACTTTTGCAAATTTCTTTTGTTGGGATTGCTCTTCAATGCACATTCTGAAGTCATTGTCGAAGTGACAATACTTCTCGAACTCTTTGTAAAGGTGTTGGATTGTTTTAGGCATTTCGCGCATGAGATGTGAACAAAATTGACCAGCCCTCAAACCCACGATTGCGATGTTGATGGCAACAGCATCCATGATGTTAGGTGCCTGAGCTCTGAGGTGGATGAATCTCCTGAAAAAATTCTGGAGCGGCTCCTTTTCTTTCTGCTTGCAAAAAAAATATCATTTTCTATGAGTTGGGGCCGCTGGAAACCTTGGAAATTGGAAAGGATACGTTGTTTTTAGGTCCTCCCAGCAAAAGATTACCCCGTGGCCCAGGAGCGAATACCACTGCGTGGCAGCCTCATTAGCGGCAATGATGAAAGATTTCACCAGTACCGAGTCGTCACCCCACAGCTGAAAGGATTGAGGCTTCGTAACTAATTAGGAATTTCCTGGGGTCTGACCGCACCGAGAATCTAGGGAGTGGGATTGGTCTGTAGGTTTGCGGCCAAGGAGTGAGTTGAATTTCCTGAGACTGGGGTGACTTTGGATCCCAGGCTCTCGTGCGGATCGTTCGGGCCTCGCGATGCGAGGCGCCGGACTCAAAGGGATTGGAGAATGGATTTCGGCTAAAGGTAGTGAACGGAACGACTGGGTGAAGAAGTTCTCGCCTTCGATGTTTACGGGCTGATTGGGTAAGGTGTATTCAGGAGAAGGTTGGTTAAAATTTAGAGATTGCTTTGCTTTGATGACGTGCAACTCCTCTTGCAGCTTGCTAATTTCTGCTTTTTGCCTTTGGATTTCTTTGGCCGCATCGGCCTCCTGCTGCACTACCAAAAGCCTCTTTTTAGTTTTAGCCAGTTCGTCGGCCTCATGCAACTTGGCCAGGTCGTCCTCGCATGCTGCTTTGGTCGTAGCCGCACTGATTCGGCCTTGGCTGGTTGGAATTTGGATCTGGCACCTCCTCCCCTTGAGTGAGAAGGTTCAAAGGATTCAGATCCTCCTCTAGGTACGATGGTGCCGCTTTGCTAGAATTTTCGTAACACAAACAATAACTAAACAATTCGGATTGAAGACTCGAAAGGTGATGGACGAAAACTCAAACAATGTAATTCTCAAAAGTTGACCCCTTTAAGTGTCGGTCAGCCTCCTTTTATAGGGAGATGAGCGGACTTTTAGATTTCGGAAATAACCTTGTGTGAAAGGAATCATTCTATAATGTGCTAGGCTAAATTTGGGATCTCTCCATCGGGTCTTCACGTAATCGGTGCTTTTCTGATTCCGCGCCGCAAATCACGACGCTTTTTCCGGTACAAGCATGTGCACTTGTCGGGCGAAGACCTTCAATTCGGAGATGCCCTTCGTCCCGTCATTCGTGTCAACTGAAATCTTCGTTGGAAAAATATGGAAAGCAAAGTATTAGTGCTGGCGAAGCCATAAAAAAGGCAAGGCAAAGTGCTGGCGAAGCCATAAAAAAGGCAAGGCAAAGATTCCCCTTGATACGAGGATTCAACCACTGGGTTTCGTCTTCCAGAAAACTGAAAGTGCTATATCACGGTTGAAAAAAGAAAACTTCTCGACGCCGCGCTCTTTCGGGCGACGAAAGGTACACAGCGAAAACTCCGACGCCAAGGAAAAAGGTGAGGATGAACGGTTTTGCGGGCTTCGCTATTGCGTAACAGAAGAATTTGTTTTGCACAAGGCTTTCGTGAGGGTCAAAAATGAAAACCTGTTATAGTCGATTCCGAATCCCCCAACAAATAGTAATTTGTGATGAAGAGAGTATATTGCAGTATACATGTATAATTGGACAGCAAAAAGAAACTTTCACACTTTTCGAAAAGGAAAAGTCCATTTTACTTTCCTCACCTATTTACTTTGTCCACTTAACTCACTAAGCAAATTTTGAGCTCATTTTACTCCCCAGAACTATTTTAGTTGGTCCAATCCACCCCTTTTAGATTTTTTTTTCTTTTTTGTTTCTTCGCTTACAAATTGTGTTTTAATACGATGCTCTATGTTAGAAAAATATATTAGTATTTTTATGATTATTTTTGTACAGTTTTGTAAATCTAAGATTAATTTCGTATTAAATATTTCTAACCTATGAAAATAATTATGAAAAATTCTTAGTATACATAAAACCTCATGTTTTGTATCTACTCAGAAAATTTGAACTCAAAATTCAAGTTATGCATGGAGAAACGAAAAAGAGAAATCTAAGTAAGAGGTAAATTGGATCAAATAAAATATTTTAGGTGAGTAAAATAAACTTAAATTTTGTTCAGGGGTTAAGTAGACAAACTGGATAGTTGAGGGGAGTAAAATGAATTTTTTCCTTTTAAAAAAGAAACTTTCTCCAGTATTATATGCCCGATGGGTTACTAGAAAAACACGAACCGTGCAATCTCTGACGTATGCATGAATACAAACAAGCTATAGTGCTTGCTACTTATAATTCTTTCTATATGAATTATGTCAGTAGACACTGTACAAAGGCAATGAGAACATGGAGCCGAACATAATCTACCTACACATCTTGCCTACATACAGGGCATGAACCGTGGTCAATGAACCATCTGTCCACGCAAGGCTGGTGGAAAGTGTGAGAACACTTCGGCAACTTCCTCACTATCTCTCCGGCAACAACATCCTGGAGAAGAGCAAACTGTCAGTATGTCCGAGACAAAGTGCCATTGCATGCCATTTTGAGAGGTGGGATAAAAAGGAATCCTAAATTTACTGATCACATACAACATAAATGTGGATACTTCATATTAAAAAAAACTCGTGCCAAGGAGAGAGACACCCGAAGGCATTGCTTTGAAGGTCGATGAAAAATGAATACTATGAATCTGTCCATGTACTTTAATGGGATGGATTGCCCCCGCAGCACTCTTACAATCTAAACAGAGCACCATCAAAATGTATGTTACACGTTAGTTACAGTTGAGACAAACTAGTTGAGAAAGCTGGCAACTCTTTGGAAGTAAGCCAAGCAACCATCAGGTGGACAGAGGTGATTCAACCTTAGAAGCCGGGAATTCCGGACCGGGAACGTGAACATTCCGGGAACAATTTAGTGTAAAAATCCTTCGTAACTGTTGTTCCTCGTTCCGGGAATGTTCCGGTTCCGGGGACGGGGACGAGAACATGGCTACTAAGGATTCAACATCTGAGTAAACTATAATCAACCTATGAGGCAGAGTGATGGTCACTCCTACAGTCCTGCTTCAACTCCCATCATCTTAGGGCTTGTTTGGAAATTAGTGGAATGAAGGGGAATGAAGGGCATTGGGGTGGAGGAATTTCCACTATAAGTCAAAATTTTTCAAAATCCCCTTCAATCCTCTTCCATCCACTTGAATCCTCCATTTCCCAAACAAACCCTTAATGAGTGTCAAATTACATGTTCCCCATGATTAATCAACTGCCAACCTCCAAAAGAAAATGACATATGCACATCATGTTAACTTATCAAGACAAGAAAAGCCAGCATCTAAACTACAAAATCCCCCAGACCCCCGCAACATTAAGACTTCAATGCAGGTTAGTTTTCCACTAAGCAAATATGTAATTTGACATTAGTACAATAGTACCTGGAGGCAAATAGCGCAAGACAATTCTTCAGCAACTGACTCTTGCTTCTGATCAGTAACAACATGATATGGTAACTTCTTTAGGGTATCTTGTGAGAGCCCATCAGATAAAACCTCTTCGAGGACATCGTACAGATTATCATTGTCCGCAATACCAACCTGTTGGAAAATATCTATTGTTCATGTAAAAATGGATGTGATGCTCTACGGTGAGGATGCTACCAGCAGGAACACAACTGACCTGCCAACGATATGCCATATATGCTGATGGTTCATACTGATCTTGCACAAATCGAGCATGAAGGAGCTGCTCTATGAAATCACCCTGGAACGCAACAAAGAATTCTCTTAAAGGCACGCTGGCAATGATCAATGACGATAATTGCATTGCACAATGTAAATTAAGTTCCCATGATCTGGGCTGAAAAATTTCCTGAATCCAATGATATTTCTGTCAATTTCTCGAGTT
This sequence comes from Cenchrus americanus, assembly GCA_947561735.1. NCBI lineage: Eukaryota > Viridiplantae > Streptophyta > Magnoliopsida > Poales > Poaceae > Cenchrus > Cenchrus americanus. Next base: position 113,978,187 of record OX387240.1, read on the forward strand.
AACGAAGACAACATGGAGCACTTTGGTAACTGATTTGCGCATCAATCATGGGGGCTGAATTGCTGAAGTATGAAGAACCTTACGGACCATGGAGGACGTGCTCTGCGGGCTCGATCGGTCCGCGCTCCAGTACGCGCGCGAAGCCTCCAGAACCTCGATGGAGAGCACCGCCCCCGCGAACGCCCCCAGCCCGGCTCCCCGGAGGACGCCGCTGTCGGACGCCCTCCCCGCCAATGCGCCGGTGAACGCCCCCGTCAAGCCCCCAGCTTCAGACAGCAAGCACCACAAATCCGCGTCAAAAAATTTAAAAAACGCCAGAGCACGCAAACCAACATACACAAGCAACACGAAGGCGTCCGTCGTCAACGCGACGGGTTCGCAGGCGCGCAAGCGCGTACCGACGGCGAAGAGGCCGGTGAGGGCCCCCGAGAGGATGCCGGAGACCAGCCTGGGGAGGCACGACCCCGTCGCCGCGCCACGGCGCTCCTCCTCCGCCGACGCAACCGCCGCTGGCAGCGGCGCCACCTCCATGGCGCGGCGTCGTCGTCGTCACGACACGGGGCGGCCTCCACCTCCCCCGCCGCACGCAGCAAGCTATCCGGTCGAGCGTCGCGGTGGCGCGCCGCGCGCGTGCGCCTGCCTACCGGGGTCGTGGCGCTCGCCCGGTGGACTGACTGGTGGTTGGTAGACGCGTGGAGGAGGGTCTCGCCGGGAAGAGAGGGAAGGAGAGGCCGGGGAGGCGTGACCGTGTCCGTGACTCCGTGTGACGCAGCCTGAAAATGATCTGCGGCCTCGGCTGGTTGCTGCCGCGCCATCCGGGTGGGTTCTGTCTGTGTGCTTGGAGAAAATTGCGCGGAATTGCAAGTAACATCTGCCGTGCAAGGGCTGCGATGCACGAGATCCTTGAATCTACACGCAACTGGAATGTGCAAGCAGCTGAGCATTCCCTTTCCTTTGAAAAAGGATGTGGCGGCTAAACTGGCGAGAACACCTGTGACGTCGCCTCCTCCATGTAGAAACTGTGGCTGCCGAATTCTTCGTTGGAACTTGGAAACCAAACAGCAACTATGGTAAGCATGGCATACTGGTAACTAGCAAAACCATGGCCTCAACCTGTCAAAAGTTGATTAGCTTATTGCGAAATCTATCTACCCACTTCGATCATTGCTCAGCTGATGGTGGTGCTAGTGCCACCGTTCCAACAACCGGCTTCTCATCAATGGCGCACCTTCTCGCATTCTGATGGCCCAGCTGGAGCCAAATTTAGGCACCGAACGTGTCGTCGGCAGCTTATCTATCATATGATTATTTCAGCGAATATAGGATAGCTGGCAAAAATGGGGATATCTAACAACCACTAGAGCAGGTCGATTGCAGAATTGTGGGATATCTAACAGCCAAGCATTGATTTCTTTGGTCGAGCTTGATCGCTCAAGGGCAACGTCAGGTCATGACGTGGCTATACACAGTGCAGGTGAAGGCAACAGCGGCAGTAGGATGTAACTAGCACTGAGATTGGTCTTAGCGTTTTAAGTTGACACATGGGCAGCAGAAGAGTCATGCCTGATGCCAAGGTCCCAATCACTGAACGAAACACCGCAGGAAAAAGGTACAAAGTATATTGTTCAGCCTCAATAGGCGTACACATAAGGTTCGTCACACATAGAAACGATACTTATTTGACAACGATTCAAACATACAAACGCCACCAACACATGGCACACTTCAGGATAGAGCAGTACCAACTCATCGAAACCGCCAGTGCCCAGAACGCAAAGGCAAGCAAATCCATCTTTATTTATGCAGTAACCAGATACAGTGGTCGTTGCGGTAGACTAAGGCCACACCCAGCAGAAGGTACCAGCAATGAGTGCTTAATCGTCGTAGTCGTGGCGACGGTGGTGGTGGTGCTTCTGATAACGCTGCTTCTTCTCATCATCAGAGTCATCATCCTACCAAGTGGCAACAAGAAACAGTTAGTGGTGGAGAGAAAGTTCTATTCTTACAGCTTGACTGCTTGAGTCACTTGTGTCAGCACTTTCAAACAGAAGATTCCATTCCTTCAGGAACTACAAAGTCCAAAATTACTATTCATTTGGGCTTTTCTAGATTCATAGCTTTTGCTATACACCTACATGTACCTAGCTAGATGCTATGTTTAGATGCGTAGCAAAAAGTCATGTACCTAGAAAAGCCAAAACGAATAGTAATTTAGGATGGAGGGGGTACCTTTTGTGTAACACAGAATTATGCACTATACCAATAGCAACAGTTGAAGCCTAGACTTCTGCCTGCTCAGATAAATGTGTTTATGAATATATATAACTATTGAAGCGCAGAGCTTATTCCTAGAACTGGGTCACTCAACATAAATGAATAATCATTACCGATTGTTTGTTTAGCTAGACTACTTTAGCCTCAAGGTGGGGAAGCACCACCCCAGGGAAAGCTTGTTGGTCAGGGACAGTCACCCCACAGCGTGAGCTTCCAAATGGATTCCACGGACTTCCTGCCCGGGGAAAGAGCTTGGAAACCCCAAGAATTTCAGGTTTCCAAAGCACTTAGTGTGAATTGAATGGCATATGCCCACAGTTTGTATTGGACCCTGAATACCAAATATTTTCAGACACAAGAATCACTAACAAGCACTTCAAAATGGATCAATTTCATACAGAATGTTCCTCACAACATGTTTTTGACACTGGATTCCTCACTTCTCAAAACACCTTCAACATAGGCAGCATCTTCTCTACAAGCTATGTTTCGCACCAAAATACCATATATCTTGAATTTTAGATTCAGGATGCCTATTCCTTCCACCAGTATTTTCTAAGACTGACTCCAACAACGTGATGCAAACGCATAAATGGCTCTTCCGCGACACTGTGCATCACCAAAACAACCTCCAACAGAGGAGGCAACCGGAGTGGCATTTTGCATCGTGAGGAGAGAGGAGAGGTAAAAATGGATTCCCTCTCTCGATTGCATTTGGTGAGCGCCGGGAAGGAGGCGGAGTAGCCGCGCGGAAGAGGAGGTGGTGGAGGCGCGGGAAGGAGGCGGAGCAGACCTGGACTGCACAACGACACGAGCAGGAGGCCGGGCCGCGATTCCATGGTGTCGCCGCCGTCGAGCTCCTCCGAGGTGGCAACGGGCAAGGCGGTAATGAGCAGGGTGATGAATCCATGGTGTCTCCGGGCCGATTCGAGCATCTCCTCCGTTGATTCGAGCACCTCCAGGCCGGCAACGGGCAGGGCGGCGAATCCATGGTGTTGCCGCGATGGCCTCCCTCGTGGGCGGCGCGCAGCAAGACGGAAGGGGGGGCGGGCGCTCCGGTTCAGCGCTCAGCAGGGAGGAAGTGAGGTGGGCGCTCAGTGGGATCCGTCGCGGTCAAGCTCCCCGACGGAGGTGGGCAGCAGGCACGGCGGCGGAGCAGCGGTGGCAGCGCGGTGTGGGGAAATGGTTCTGCTGTTGCCTTTTGGCTGTTGGAGACGACCGAGAATGCATATGCGTGCTAGGCAAACCCGGTTATGCCTCTCCTATTTTGCATGCTCTTGTTGAACTCAGTCTAAGAAAGTTGTTACTTCCTCTATCCCTTGAAGGATGCTAGCTTCCTTCACAAAGATCAATGAACAAGTAAAATGACAAATATGCCCCTAGAACAGTACCCTCTGTGTCCAGGATGGTTTGGTCTTGTGCGGTGACAGAAAAAGGGAAGCTAGACACGGGTGAATTTTTTCACGTTCTCTAGTGTTGGAAGTCCTGGAACCATCTCGATGGTCCACAGACCAGTGTAAGTGGCTCAGCCATAAGCCACCACCATTGCTATGGACACCCCATTGCTATGGAATTTTTTAATACTAAAATCATCCACCTGTGGGTCTCCTATTTAGTTGGAGTTGCGTCTATTTTGGGACAAAATTTGAATGCTAGAGTTGCATCCTTTCCGAGACAGAGGGAGTATCAGCTAAACAGTTGTCTATCTCAGAAGGTCATCTACTGTAAGGCCTAATACAACACACAATTGTCTCGTCTTTTCTTGAACTTTCATCACATTATATAACTTATAACATGTATATAAGCACAACAAAGTAACTAAGGTAGATGAGTAAATATCAACACAGCCCAGTTCAAAGGGGAAGGGACTTACATGCTTCTTGCGGCCATAGCTCCCATGATACTCATGCTCCTCCCCATACGGCTTTGGCTTCGGCTTCTCGTACCCATACGCAGAACCACCATAGCCCTCCTCCTCGGTCTTCCTGCCGTAGCCATACCCCGACGAACCATAGCTCTCCTCCTGAGTCTTCCTGCCATACCCAGCACTGCCATACTCCTCCCCACCCTGTGGCCTGCTGCCATACCCCGACCCGTAGCCCTCCTCAGCCTGAGGCTTCCTCACGTACCCAGATCCGTACTCCGATCCATAGCTCTGCTCCACCTGCGGGTTCCTGCCATACCCAGACCCATACTCCGATCCGTAGCTCTCCTCCACCTGCGGCTTCCTCCCGTAGCCAGAGCCGTAGCTCTCAGCCTGCGGATTGGAGCCATATCCAGATCCATACGCTGCTGACCCATAGCCCGCCTCCGGCCGGGCCTGGCTGCCATACCCGCCGGACCCGTAGGTCTCCTCCGCCTGAGGCTTCCTCCCGTACCCAGAACCATAGCTCTCCTCCTCCTGCTTCTCCCTACCGTACCCGGATCCGTAGCCAGATCCATAGCCGCCGCCCTCCTCCGCGGCGGGCTCGGGCCTGGACCCGTAGCCGCCGCCGGAGGATCCGTAGGACGGCTGCTGCTCCTGCTGGGGGCGGAACCCGTAGTTGGGCTTGGCCTTTGTGTGGTGCCCGTAGGGGGACGGCTCGGACGCGGAGTAGTGGGGCACGTCGTAGGAGGTGGAGGGCTCGGAGCACGGGTAGCAGGTCTCCTCGGACGGCGGCAGCGGGCGGCCGAAGGTGACGAAGAGGTCGTAGCCGCCGCCGTACGGCGTGGGGTCGTACTCGTCGAAGTCGTCCCCCTCGTCGGCGGCGGGGCGGCGGGGGCTCTCGTAGTACGCGGACGCCATGGCGGATCGGCCGGCTGCTTGATCGGATGGCAGGTGTGGAGCGAGGGTTTGACTTTGGGGCGTTGGTCTGGAACTGGAACTCTGGGAGAGGGGATGGAAGGGTGTGCGCGTGGCTGCTTGTATCTCTCAGAATCTGGGGAGTCGTGGGGGCACGTGGCGGCGGCGGTGCCGGTGGCCGGTGGGCTGGCCCGCCTGGCCGGTCGGTTGGGTGGGGGGGGGGGGGGGGCGCGCGCGGGAGGCGCGGCGGCGGCGTCGGGCGCGGCGCGGGGAAATGGCAAAAATGGGTACCCGACCAACCGCGCAATATTTCGCCTCCACAAATACGTGTACAAAATCAACGCAAGCTGGTTCAGATTGTCCCACTTTTTAACTTTTTAGCCCTTTTGCGAAAAATTTTCATAAGTAGTTCCTTTTTGGAAAGATTTCAAAAATGGGCCTGGAGCCAGCGTAGCCGTGGATCGTGGCGCCGAGCTTACGTCTTTCGGCGCGGATCGTGGCGCGCGGGTGAGGCTGAAAACAGTATCGATTTACCTACTTTGAAATTCTTTTGTGAAGAAATTTGTATGTTTTCATTGTCAAAAACATACACAAAATGTTTATTAAACATCATACTTCATTGGGGATCCAAATTCTTTCAATGTATATATGAAAACTTTTCGAATAGAATTTCAAAGTTGCATGCCTGTTAATGTTTTAAGGGTTCTCAGCACTTAGAATTTTTCAGCGCATGAGTAAATGCCGACAACAATACTTTCAATTTTGGAATGTCATTTTAAATATGTAAACTCGCTTAGTTTTTATCCACAAATGTTGTAAGATGTTAAACAAAGTTCATAGATTCCATTTTGCATGTTATTGACCACATTTTACATACAAATTTCTTCACAAAAGAATTTCAAAGTAGGGTAACTGATATTGTTTTTAGGCCCAAGACCCCGGCGCCATGATCTGTGGCGCCGAGGCATGTAACCTCGGCGCCATGATCCACGGCGCCGAGCTCAGGGTCCATTTTTTGAAATCTTTCCAAAAAGGGTCTACTTGTGAAAATCTTCCGCAAAAGGGGCTAAAAATCAAAAAAGACGGTCAGATTGTCCGCACCGGGACCTGTATCGGGCCGGCAAAGTGAAATGGAGGCCGTTTTTACCGTCCAAAACGTTGCAGCGGCAAGGTGAAATGGAGGCCGTTTTTACCATCCAAAACGTTGCAGCGGGGGACCGGACCTGATTGGTTGAGGGCCAAATCTGCCAAACCAAAGGTTTTGCTATTTTAAGTTTTGACCACTAATTCAAAATCTTGATCAATTTTGACAAGTCAAATGAACTAAGGTGCACAAGATGAACCTTTTAGCCACTCATTCATTTAGATTGTTTGGTCAAAATTTTGAATTGGTAGTCAAAATTTAAAATGGCCAAAACTTTGGTTTGGCAGCTTTGGCCTTCAACCAATCAGATCCATAGTACTCGGGACAGACTCAACCCGTTCCGCCCGGCGGACGCCATTCCTGGGGAGGCAAGAGATAAACCTGCTAATGGGGATTAACCCGCCCCTACCCATAGATAATGACACGACAGTGGGTTTGTCAACCCGCCCCGCCTCGCAAATGCACCGCCCCGCCCCGCCCCATCTGGCAGCGAGTCCGGGACGGACCCGTCGCTTCGCGTACCTCGCGCTCTCCAACCCGCGCGGCTACACCGGCGGCCGCGAGCTCGCGCGCCGGCTCGAGTCCCTCGCGGCGCGGGAAGGTCGAGTTGGTGGCCACACTGCGAGGGCGACGACCGGACCACACCGTTCGCCGAGAATCCCGAGATCACCACCTCCGGTGGCGTGCTCCCACGGGGAACGCGGCGAGTCGGAGGTCCGGCGGTGCCGGCGCCGCCGCCGCCGCCATGGTGTGCCGAGCCGGCCTGCTCCCGCGCCTCGCGGCGTGGGACAAGTCCAAGGCGCTCGCCGCCGGGATCATGTACGCCGTCGAGGGGCGGATGCGAGGGCTGCGCCTTCACGCTCGGCCTCGGCGAGCACAACCTCACCGGCAAGCCGGTGCTCGAGTACGATCGTGTCGTGCGCCCGCACGAGCTGCACGTACTCAAGCCCGCGCCGGAGCCGAGGTCCCCCCATCCGCGGCGAGTCGGGACCGGTCGCGCGGCCTCGCGGCGCGGCTCCCCGTGCCGCCGCTTCTGCCAACCTCTGTCTTCAGTCGGCGCCGGTGTCATCAGCGGCGGGCGCCTGGTGCTTGAGTGTGAGAATTGCTGCCTGCTCAAGCAACCAGTTAGCCTACATCACCTCAAAGAACTCTCGAGCTAGGCAGGCTGCCATGGACGTCTGCACAAGTACCCAGCGTGAGCCCCCAAGAGCACCGCGAAGCTCCCAATTTGCTTAGGTCTGCAGCAGCTCACCTCATCTACTCTTCTTCATGGTCTAATTTCTTGATTCATCAATGGATTTGGAAGAATAGATAGGAGAAAGGAAGGGGATCGAGGCTGAAGGACCGATAAGGCGACCAGAGAGGGGGGGAGTGAATGGGAGCCGATAAAAATTCTTCTCGAGGGAGATTGAAACTCCGACAAGACGAACTAGCTCAGTCGAACCCCCAAAATCACACGCTCCGCACTTCTATCTCCCGTTTGCCAAAACCACGTAGCCACTGGAGTGCTACTGGTCCTAGGAACAAACTCTACCAGCAACCACAACACACACGCGGCACGACCGACGGCGGAAACAACTCGAAAGCCGGCTAACCGGAGGGGGCGGTTAGGCCGAGGTATAGGGGGCGGTTAGACCGCCTCCACACGGCAACCAAGAAATCCTCCGAAACGCCTCTTCGGAGCACCAAAACACACCACGGTTTCACCAACGAGAGATCTGCTGGTCAAGGCCATGCTAGCTACCGAGAAAATCTTGGCGAAAACCAAACCTTCACCCAAGGGCCTAGGGGCGGTTAGACCGGCTACAGGGGCGGTCTAACCTCCTGTACCCAGGCAACAAACTCCAATCAAGAACACCTAGCAAGCCGCGCGAGAACGGCTCCAAATTTCACCCCGGACACTCCTCGATCAAGGCGAACGAACTCACGGAGGAAAATCGGGCGAAACAAAACTTTGACCGGAAACACCCGGGCGGTTAGACCGCCCCCCCGCATGCGGTTAGACCGCCCCTTCCGAACGAGGAACCCGCGGGTCAAACCTCAACTTCCTTGCGCTCAATCTCCCGAATCACTCCACGGATTGCAGCCAAACTTCGGGGATAGCTGGGTTACCTCCTGGGCAACCTCTACCTCAAAGGAATCGACCCGAAACGCTCACAATCAAGAGGAATCGAAGAAATCGCTTCTCTAGGTCAACACTCGCCCAACTCGAAAAACCACCAAATCGAGTCCGATTCAAAGGGGATTTGGGGGCAAAGTCACCAGCCAAAGAGGCACAAGAACCTCATACGTGACACCCACCAAAAACCCCAAGAAATCGTTCTCAAAACACCGCCAAAAAGAGCTCCGAAAATCAACATCAAAGAGACGGGAAAACCACCATCAAGAACCACGCCGAACCTTCTATACATGCCATGAATGGTTCGTACAAGGTCTAGTTTGCCACCCAAACATCCATCCCTCTCTCTAGATCTCACATGAAGCTCTCAAACTAGCCTTCTAAAAAAACCTAGGGAAAATGGAGAACGAAAATGGAAAAACGAAATGAGCTAGGGTTCCAAGAGTTGGTGCGCCAACCTCTCACCTCTTGGGTTATATAGGCGGCAACCGAATGTCTAAAATGCCCCTCTCTACTAACTAGGGATACAAGCCCCTCAAGGGCGAATTTGGAATTCTTGATGTCTTCACCATCGGACGGATGCCGGCGACCGCACCTGCGTAGCCTCGACGCACGCCTTGCGATCCCGACGCGTGTCCTCCGCTTCGAAGCTTCTCGGCGCGGCGGCCGGGGCGGTCGGACCGCCCCCGGGGGCGGTTAGGGCCGGCCCGGTGGATCGACCGGCCCCGGGCGGTCCGGCCGCCCCTCATGGGCGGTTGAACCGGCACGGGTGGCCGCCCCTCCTCGTCGAGTCTTCGGCCTCGGTTTTGTGGCTCACCGAGGTAACCCGGTGGTTTTACGGTGAACCACCGCAAACCCCCGCGAACTCGGTGTAGCCTCCGCCAATCTCCACTCATGACTCGGCTCCCACGTAGTCCCGGCTCGACCTTGGTTTTGAGGCTCTACCAAGAAACCGTCCACGACTTCATCTTCTTGTTCATGCCACCATGCGGCCCGCACTTGACCCCCGCCGGCCACCGGGTCCCTCGAACGAAGCCTACTTGTCTTCTCCACACACGGAGGCCTCACCGGCAACGACCTTTCGCGCTTGTTCTTCACCCGCACCAACACGAGTCAAGCCGCAACCGCGCACCCGCAATACTTAGCCAAGAATCAGTCCACACAACGTTGTCAATCACTCATCACACAAGGAAGCGACCATCCACCGGTCCTCGAACCACACATGGTCCTCAATCTCCCCCTTGATGAGTGCATTGACAACACACTCACATGAAGTAACATAAGAGAAAAGGAAAAGAAAAGAAACAAAATAAAAGGAAACCCCAACAAGCGATCGAAAGCCAAAGAAAGGCAAAGAGTAAGATCACTTGAAGAAGACAAGTCTCGGACCCCTTAGGCAAGGGCAACGGCTCGACACATCCGAGACAAAACGCAGCTCAAGCAAAGAGCGCAAACCACCAAAGCAAAACTCGAACACTACAAAGAGCTCCCCCTGCACAAATGCAAGCTCCCCACGAGCCACAAGACACTCCCCCCGAACACATGCATCAATGCAACTCGGGAATGCAACAAAGAGCAAAAACCTGCTCACACCGCCCGGGCGGTTAGACCGCCTGCCCGGGCGGTTAGACCGCCTCTGCCCGACCGGACCGCACAGGGGGCGGTTAGACCGCCCGAAGAAACCGACCCCGCACCAAAGCTTGCTCAAAAATCCGCCGAAACAATTGGAACACCTTCCAAACACTCCCGAGTGCCCAAAACATGCACAAACTTCTCCCCCTTGTTGACAATGCATGAATCAAGGCAAAATGCGAAAACTTGCAACATATAGCTTCTCGAATATACAAAATTCATCACAAGGAGCTACACAAGTCCAAATGAGCAAGTTAGATACTCGACAGGTTCGTAAGGACCTTAACTACGTGATCACCAAGTTTCACAACCATTGGACAATGCTAAAAAGGATTTGAGTAATTTTGCGAAAAGTTACTCTCTCACAAGCAAATACCTAAACATGAGCAAAACATATCAAAATGGCAAAGCCACTCAAACTTCATGCTAGGACAGCCATTCTAATCATAAGACCATCATAAACACCCAAAAGCACCTCATGTCATGTCAAAGCCACCGAGCCATGTGTCTACTTCTATGTATGAAACTTCTCATTGGTAGGCATCATGCAACGGTTTAGCACCCAAAGCAAATTAATTTCAGCACATATGACATGGGAACATATTTTCCAAGCATTTTTCATTTCATTTTCAGATTTGTAAATGGTACATGAAATGTCTTTGCGACAAAAAGGAACTTATGCCCCTCCACAAGATTAAGCAAGAGGGCTAAACATTCATGATGGCAAGCGAGCCTTTGGCTCCATATGATCAATAAACTAGCTATCCAACCACAAAGTAAGCATAGCAAAGCCACTAAAACATGTCAAGATCATATATAGGCAATTACGCATGAGAGAGCATGTATATGACATTTTTCAAAAATTAGCCATCAACCATGAATCATTCAACAAGATCATCAAGAGCTAAGCCAAACTAACCATAGCATATCAAACAAGCTCACAAGAACCTATATAGCAACCCATGGTGAACAATGTATATAGGAGAAGCTTTTCCTATCCGATGCATATGATACAAAATGCATGCAATCTAAGATACAAGGATGCCTATACATCATGTTACATATGCTATGCCAAATGCAAGAAATGCACAAAGGAAAGCTATACATATGCTACAAACCGGCTCCTCGAGGGGAGGCAAAACGGGCTCGACACCACCGGCAAAGGAAAGCCCCCCACACACCCAACTCAAGAAATTAAACACACACCAAGTTCCCCCCGCAAACGAGTGAAAGTTGCTTGATCTAGGGGTTTGGTGAAAATATCGGCTAGTTGGTCATGTGTGGGTACATGGATCAAGGCTATCTTCCCTTTCTCTACGTTGTCTCTCAGGAAATGATACCTCACTTCTATGTGTTTGGTTTTGGAATGGAGCACTGGGTTTTTTGCAACGCTTATGGCACCGGTGCTATCACATTGAAGTGGGACATGGGTATACTCCTCACCAAAGTCACTCATGGTGTAGGTGATCCAAAGGAGCCGAGAGCAACAACTAGCGGCGGCAACATACTCGGCTTCGGTCGTGGATTGAGCAACACTCGGCCCGCTTACGAGAAGACCAAGACACCAACGAAGACCCCAAAAAGCGGCAAGTCCCGGAAGTGGACTTCCTATCCAACCGACACCCGGCAAAATCCGCGTGCGAAAAGCCATGAAGCGCCAAAGAAGAGGACGCGGAGTACCAAAGGCCGAAGTCGGGAGTGTGACGCAAGTACACGAAAATTCGCTTCGCTTGCCGATGCGAAGTCCTCGGAGACGCTTGAAAACGAGCGCACGGACACACCGAGAAGCGTATGTCCGGCCTCGTCGCCGTCAAGTAGAGGAGTGACCCGATCATGCTTCGGTACTCCTTCGGTCCACATGTTCACCTTCCTCGTCCGCATCAAGAGCCGTAGTCGTACTCATCGGCGTCGTCATAGCCTTGGAGTCCTCCATCTTGAACTTTCTCACAATGTCCTTGGTGTACTTAGCACGGTGCACAAATGTTCCTTCCTTTGATTGCTTGATTTGTAGCCCGAGGAAGAACCGCAACTCACCCATCATGCTCATCTCGAACTCCCTGCTCATATCATCCGCAAACCTCGCAACAAGAGAGTTAGACGAGCCACCAAAGACAATATCATCCACGTACACCCGCACAATCGGAATATCTCCCGCCCCCGCCTCGCAAAAACAAGGTCTGATCGACCTTCCCCATCTCAAAGCCTCTCTCAAACAAGAACCCCCTCAACCTGCCATACCAAGCTCTAGGCGCCTGCTTCAACCCATACAGCGCCTTCCTCAACTTGTACACCGGTGGGGGTACTTCTCACTCTCAAACCCCGGAGGCTGCCTCACATACACTTCTTCCTCCAGCACACCATTCAGAAAAGCACTCTTCACATCCATTTGGTGCAACTTGAACCCTTTAGCCACAAGAAAAGGCTAGAAGAATCCTAATCGCCTCCAAACGGGCTACGGGAGCAAAGGTCTCCTCGTAGTCGATCCCCTCCTTCGACCGAACCCCCGAGCAACAAGTCTCGACTTGTTCCTCACAACCTCACCCTTCTCTCCCTCTTTGTTTTTCCACACCCACTTTGTACCAATCGGCTTACACCCGGGGGAGGGTCAACCAACTCCCACACCCGATTCCTCTCAAAGTTCTCCAACTCCTCATGCATCGAGTTAACCCAATTGTGATCGGATAGTGCGTGTCCAATGTCTTTGGGCTCAAAAGAAGCAACAAATGCAGCATGAGCAAAATGGGAATTGTTTCGAACCCTCGGCCGGTGTAGTGCGTTCATTCATGTCGCCAATGATCCTCGAAGCTGGGTGATCCACTTGAACTCGTCGGGGAGGTTCTCGCCTCGAAGCTACCTCCCCCTCAACATCAGCTTCTCCTCGTTCTTGATTTGTCGTCGTAGGTGTAGCAGAGGGTCCATCCATCATCGTAGTCGAAGTAGTGGGTACATGTCCAGCCGGGGGCACTGCACCGCCATCTTCATCATCACCATGTTCATGCTCCTCCTTCTGAAAGATCTCCTCGCCAAGCTCATCATCACCTGCACACTCAAAGACAAGCTGACTACGTGGCTCTGTCTCGTCGAAGGTTACCTCGCAAGTCTCCACGATTTGGTTAGTTTCAAGATTGAGCACACGATATGCTCTAGAATGAGATGCATAACCAAAGAAAATGCCATCGACGAGACCTAGCCTCAAACTTATCCAACTTCCTGCCCTTCTTCGAATGAAAAAACACTTGCAACCAAAGACATGAAAGTGACTCACTTTGGGTGTGCGACCATGCATCAACTCATAGCATGTCTTCTTCTTGTGCACTACGAGGTATATTCCGTTCGACACATAGCATGCGGTATTCACCGCCTCGGCCCAATACCTCCTCGGAGTCCTATGCTCATCAAGCATCGTCCGAGCCATCTCGCACAAGGTCCTGTTCTTCCTTTCCACAACACCATTCTGGGGAGGCGTATACGGACTCGAAAACTGGTGCTCAAGACCCAAGTCATGACAAAAGGTTTCAAAACGAGAGTTCCTGAATTCCGAGCCATTATCATTGCAGATAGCTCGTATGGCATCTCCGTGCCTCTCGTTCCTCAACCTCAAGACCAGATCTCGAACAAAACCAAACGTCTCCCCCTTCTCCTCAAGAAAGAACACCCACGCATACCGAGAAAAGTCGTCCACCACAACAAGGACATACCACTTCCCACCCGCAGATCGCACACGAGCTGGGCCAACAAGGTCCATATGGAGCAGCTCGCATGGACGCTCAGTCATCACATCGGTGAGAGGCGGGTGAGAAGAGGCCACCATCTTGGCATGCCTACACGGAGCACAAACCAACTCTTTCTCAAGCCTCAAACGTGGCAATCCTCGGACCAAATTGAGTTTACTCAAGCGAGACGAGAAGGTCAAAGCTCAAGTGACCCAACTTCCTATGCCACTTCCACAACTCACTCGAAGAACCGGCCAAGAAACAACGCTCAACACCCGAAGACCGAGAAAAATCAGCACGAAACACCCGACCCTCGGGAACGACCATACAAACAAGGTCCCCTCGAGAGTCCACAATCCGAGAACCACCGGCCGAAACAACACCTCAAAACCCTCATCCAACAACCGAGACACGAAAGCAAATTGTACCCCGGCGATTGAACAAGAGCAACACGCCTCGAGTGATCTTGTCACTCACTTTTATCTCACCTTCGAAAGCACACGCCCACGCCCATTGTCCCCAAAAGTGATGTACCTCTTCGTCACCACCGGGACGAGACTTGAGAACCACCCCCTGTCTCCGGTCATATGCCTCGAACAACCGGAGTCAATCAACCAAATGTTCTTCAAGTCTCCCACACCGAAATTCAAAAACAAGCACGTGAGCGAACAAACGACTCAAGACTCGGGGTTAGTACCAAAGGAGGAAAACCGGTGCCGAGCCATTTGCTCGAAAGTGGGGTTAGCACCAACCAAAGCATCTCTCCTACCAAAGCTACCTCCACGAACACCACCTCGGTAACCACTCCGAGGAAACCACCCCTCCTTTGCACGGAGAAGGACCAAAACCACGGAAGACAACCCGTGGAGCGTCCCTCCTCTCCTTCTCAAAGCTACGACTCCTCCCATCCCCGTAGTGACCTCGAGGGGGAGAATGCCTAGCAAGCCGACCACCTGCTTGTCTCCCCGGACCAACCACCGGCAACTCCACCTCCCGGACACGAAACCTCTCGACTCACCACCTCGAAAACCACTCCGCCCGAGTGGGGGGGGGGCCGGTTAAACCGCCTAGCCGGGCCGGTCTAACCGCCCCCCCCTGCGGGCCGGGCCGGGCGGTCCGACCGCCTAGCCGGGCCGGTCGGCCCGCCCCCTCCCGAACGGCTCCTCGGGCGCGGGAACTCGCATCTCCCCATGCCGGAACACTTCTCACCACAGCCTTACCCCTGGGCAGTGGCATACGAGGCTTAGGTACACCATGGGAGGGGTTGTACCTATCCTTGTTCGCCCACTCCTTTGCCATCCTCTCTTCCCGCTTCCTCTTGAAGCAAAACTCATCCTTGTGACCCTCCTTCCCACAATGGCCACAACGGAACCTCACAGGCTTAGGTTTCGGCTTGGATTGGGGCTGCTCGCTTGGTTTCTCTCCACTCAACTCCTCCACCGATTTCTCCTCACTTGCCTTCTCTCTCACTTTCCCAAAGAACACTTTCCCCGAAGTGCTCACAAACTTGATGGGCTTTTGGAGATCATTTGTGGATGTAGGAAATATAGGTGGAGCTGGGGTTGTGTCTAGTCGGTTCCTAAGATGGTTGGGTTTTGGAGGGAAATCATTTTTGTGGTGGGTTTTTGGTGGCTCCGGGATATTCTCTCCACTTCCTTCACCAACCTTGTTTGCCCCAAGCCCCTCACCATCTTGCCTCTTAAAAGCCTCGATCATCATCCTCAACTGAGGCTCATGACCGGACAACCAACCCATCAACTTCCTCAAGTCATCATTCTCATCCTGCAAGCGATCAACATAATGTGCAAGCTCCAAATTTTTCAATGCATGCATTTCACAAGTAGAGCGAGGATGTAGGCATGGGTTCCTTTAATTTAGCCTCGAGCGAACTAGTGTAAGCATGCAACTCATCAATCTTAGCATGCAAAACGGGGCAAGAAGTGCAAGCACCTAGCAAAGCGAGGTCTAGACTTAAGCTCGGCCACTTCAACCCTAAGCACATCTAGTTCCTCACACTTGGAGGCATGCTTCTCCTTAAACAAAGCAAGATCGGCAAGGAATATGGAGCAATCAGCACAATCATTTTCATCGGCAACAACGGGGCTAGCCTTAAGCGAATCAATCTCAAGCTTGCTATCAAGCACCGTGTCTCTAGCTCGGCCACTCTAGTCCTAGCATCCTCGAGTGAAGCCCTAAGCTCTTTCCTCATTTTCTTGGCCTCTCTAAGCATGTCATCACGGTTATCAAGCAAAGAGCCAAGCCTCTCATTCTCCTGGCGCAAGAAAGGAAGTTCATCACGCACCTCGTCGTCGGACTCGCAGTCCGAGTCGCTCCGTGTGCTCTTCTTGCTGCCGGAGCTCAACGCCATGGTACAGAAGCCGTCTCTCGCGAAGCGGCTCGGCCCCCGCTCAGGTTCTTGGACGACCTCTTGTTCTTGCGGCGATCTCCCTCGTCGTCGGCCGCTGCTCGAGCTCGAGGTGGAGTACGCGGGCCCGGAGTCGACGTCGCTCGCTCCCACCATCGCTCGGGCCTTGCCTCGGCCCTCCTTCTTCCTCGATCGCCGCTCGTCCTTGTACTTGTTCTTGTGCTTGCTCTTGTGGTCGCGCCTCGAACGGTACTTGTCGTCGTTCTTCCTCGGCTTGTGCTTGTAGCCGTCCTTGTTCTCGGCCTTCTCTCGGGCGGTCGGCGACGAAGTGCCCGGCTTGCCGCACTGGAAACAGGTCCTCGTGTTCCTCCTCATGTTCACGCGGTTCTCGTGCAGCCTCTCGAACCGCCTCGTCAACAGCGCCAGCTCGTCCTCTCCAAGGTCATCAAACTCCTCATCTGGCATAGACATCAAAGAGGAAAACGAGAACATCCTGGTGGATGGGTTAGAGTTAGTCTTTCCTTTGGAACCACCAACGAGGGCAAGACTATGGGAGTCAGTCGGTCCCTCGAGCTTGGCGGTCATGCCCCTATCCACCTCGGCCCGACTTGAGCTTCGAGAACAGCTCGTTCACCGTCAGAGTATCGTACCTCTCCGACTCGACTATGGCCTCGAACTTTCCGCCCCATATCGTACGATCCAAAGAGTGTAAGAGCTTGACCGCTCTATCATGATCATCGTACGGGAGCATGTCCACATTGGCCCTCATGTTGTTCACAACCACCGTGAACCTCTGGAACAAGGCATCGATGGACTCACCGGGGAGATGAGTGAAGTTCTCGTACTCTCTCCGGTAGGTCGCATACAACCGTGCTCGAACACGGGCGTTCCCAACATGAGCCTCCTTCAACACCGCCCAAATCCTACAAGCCAAGTGCTCGGTGTGCACCCGATCGAACTCGGCCGACACAAAGCACGAAACAAGTAGTCGACCGCCTTATTGTTGGCGTCGAATCCGTCCCCTCGACCCCGGAGCAAGGAAATCCATCGGCCGGACATATCCTGTGTCCACCGTGACATCCCAAAGGATCCGACCCTTTCCGCGGAGGAACGCACCCATCCGCTTGCTCCACATCCGGTAGTTCTTTCCATCGAAGTGTGGAGGACCCGAACCCCGTTCCCGGTACGCCATCCTTGGATCTTAGGCGGTTAGAGTCAACAAAGACCCGAACCGGCTCTGATACCACTTGAAGGACCGATAAGGCGACCAGAGAGGGGGGGAGTGAATGGGAGCCGATAAAAATTCTTCTCGAGGGAGATTGAAACTCCGACAAGACGAACTAGCTCAGTCGAACCCCCAAAATCACACGCTCCGCACTTCTATCTCCCGTTTGCCAAAACCACGTAGTCACTGGAGTGCTACTGGTCCTAGGAACAAACTCTACCAGCAACCACAACACACACGCAGCACCGACAGCGGAAACAACTCGAAAGCCGGCTAACCAGAGGGGGCGGTTAGACCGGGTATAGGGGGCGGTTAGACCGCCTCCACCTGGCAACCAAGAAATCCTCCGAAACGCCTCTTCCGAGCACCAAAACACACCACGGTTTCACCAACAGAGATCTCTGGTCAAGGCCATGCTAGCTACCAGAAAATCTTGGCGAAAACCAAACCTTCACCCAAGGGCCTAGGGGCGGTTAGACCGGCTACCTGGGGCGGTCTAACCTCCTGTACCCAGCAACGAACTCCAATCAAGAACACCTAGCAAACTGCGCGAGAACGGCTCCAAATTTCACCCAGACACTCCTCTGATCAAGGCGAACGAACTCACAGAGGAAAATCGGGCGAAACAAAACTTTGACCCGGAAACACCCCGGGCGGTTAGACCGCCCCCTGCATGCGGTTAGACCGCCCCTTCCCGAACGAGGAACCCGCGGGTCAAACCTCAACTTCCTTGCGCTCAATCTCCCGAATCACTCCACGGATTGCAGCCAAACTTCGGGGATAGCCGGGTTACCTCCGGGCAACCTCTACCTCAAAGGAATCGACCCGAAACGCTCACAATCAAAAGGAATCTAAGAAATCGCTTCTCTAGGTCAACACTCGCCCAACTCGAAAAACCACCAAATCGAGTCCGATTCAAAGGGGATTTGGGGGCAAAGTCACCAGACCAAAGAGGCACAAGAACCTCATACGTGACACCCACCAAAAACCCCAAGAAATCGTTCTCAAAACACCGCCAAAAAGAGCTCCGAAAATCAACATCAAAGAGACGGGAAAACCACCATCAAGAACCACGCCGAACCTTCTATACATGCCATGAATGGTTCGTACAAGGTCTAGTTTGCCACCCAAACATCCATCCCTCTCTCTAGATCTCACATGAAGCTCTCAAACTAGCCTTCTAAAAAAAACCTAGGGAAAATGGAGAACGAAAATGGAAAAACGAAATGAGCTAGGGTTCCAAGAGTTGGCTGCCAACCTCTCACCTCTTGGGTTATATAGGCGGCAACCGAATGTCTAAAATGCCCCTCTCTACTAACTAGGGATACAAGCCCCTCAAGGGCGAATTTGGAATTCTTGATGTCTTCACCATCGGACGGATGCCCGGCGACCGCACCCTGCGTAGCCTCGACGCACGCCTTGCGATCCCGACGCGTGTCCTCCGCTTCGAAGCTTCTCGCGCGCGCGGCGGCCGGGCGGTCGGACCGCCCCCGGGGGCGGTTAGGACCGGCCCGGTGGATCCGACCGGCCCCGGGCGGTCCGACCGCCCCTCCGGGCGGTTGAACCGGCCTGGGTGGCCGCCCCTCCTCGTCGAGTCTTCGGCCTCGGTTTTGTGGCTCAACCGAGTAACC
Source organism: Cenchrus americanus (assembly GCA_947561735.1). Classification (NCBI taxonomy): domain Eukaryota; kingdom Viridiplantae; phylum Streptophyta; class Magnoliopsida; order Poales; family Poaceae; genus Cenchrus; species Cenchrus americanus. The sequence continues at coordinate 113,997,072 of OX387240.1, forward strand.
CGGTGGTTTTACGGTGAACCACCGCAAACCCCGCGAACTCGGTGTAGCCTCCGCCAATCTCCACTCATGACTCGGCTCCCACGTAGTCCCGGCTCGACCTTGGTTTTGAGGCTCTACCAAGAAACCGTCCACGACTTCATCTTGCTTTGTTCATGCCACCATGCGGCCCGCACTTGACCCCGCCGGCCACCGGGTCCCTCGAACGAAGCCTACTTGTCTTCTCCACACCGGAGGCCTCACCGGCAACGACCTTTCGCGCTTGTTCTTCACCTGCACCAACACGAGTCAAGCCGCAACCTGCACCTGCAATACTTAGCCAAGAATCAGTCCACACAACGTTGTCAATCACTCATCACACAAGGAAGCGACCATCCACCGGTCCTCGAACCACACATGGTCCTCAGAGGCACACAGGCGTTCGTGGCTCGCGGGACAGCGGGAAGAGGAAGACGTTGTGTGGGCCCCATGTTGCCATTTATTTCGGAGGAAGTCGCAGGGGCGGATGGGCGCACGACACTCCGGTTCCACCCGTGCGACCCGCATCGCAGAAGCCCCCCGCCCCGCCCCACCCCGCAGCCTCTAGTACCCATTTCCACCCATCGCAATGAATCCCCGCACGTAGACGCGCCCCGAAATCCCCAATTCACCCTGCCCCCACTAGCAGGCCTAGCAGGAGACGAACGCCACACGCCACGTCAGCGCGGGCCCACTGTCCCAACCTTCGTGCGCCCTAGAAGACGGATCCGCGCCGCCCTCCCGCTGCCGTGCCCCCCCCGGTGTGGAGACCGGGGGCTCCCCTCCCCATGCCGCCGGAGAGGAGGGGTCGGCCGGCCTCCGCGCGCGTCGGCGATCTGAGACGCGCTGGATCCAGTTGCCGCCTGGCCTCATCTTCTCCCAATCGCGTCGGTTGTGCGGAGAAGCAGAGGAAAGTGGGGGAGGAGAGATAGGAGGAGGAGAGAAGGAGTCGTGGAGGCAGGGAGCCTGCTCAACGGCATCCCCTACAGCACCCTGCAATGCCACCTCGCGCCAACCATGGAGCTCCATCGACACACCGGCAGAGGGAGGATGTGGCGCGCTGGCGAAGGGAGGGAGGAGGCGGGCACTGCCGGTGGGCTGGCTTGGAGGAGCTCGGCCACATCGCCCGAAGAAGGAGGTCATTGAGGCCGTCGCGCCCCTGCTCGCACCGTCGTGCCCCTGGCGTGCCTCGTCGCGAGCACTGCCGGAGGGGGGCCGACACGAGCTCGAGCTGAGGTGTTGTGCCTCAAGGAGATCGCTCGCATCAAGCCCTCCTCCTCAATTCAAAGCTCGATCCATCCATTCAGGACTAAAATCATAGGAGCCCGGCGCCAGGGGCTCCGATTCGCCGCCGGCCTCCCCTGCTTCGGTTGCGACAGGACCCGCGCCAGGTAGGGTCAAGGCGCAGCGAGGAAGACGAGGAGGCAAAGGGAGAAGGGGAGGGGCGTTGCGCGCCGACGGTAGGAGAGGCAGTTGTGACAACCCCACCCGAGATAATTCCGTACTATCGCCTAAACCACTACATTTGGTCATTAAGCGATAATAAGGAATCATCCTGTTGAGTGTTGCCGGGTTTACACCTGGTAAATCACTTGACAACACAGAGAGGATCGAACGTATGCATTAAAACTCCCACGAAGGAGAGTCCAGAGTGCCTTACAAAATAATCTTAAATCCCCGTAGGGTCCATTATTACAACATAGTTCTTTGACATGAAAGTAAATGGTTCAGAGTTTATTGAAAACAGCAGAAGATAACTAAACGGTACGATCACATCATAGGAGGCCTGTCCATGATGCAATTACTCTTCGTCATCCACCCATTCCAGCTCCCAGCCGGGTGGAAGTTCTCCGGGCCACACATCACATGCATTACTTGGAAACAACATTTATAAAGCAAGGCTGAGTATACTAATACCCAGCAAGACTTACCTGTCCGAAAGAAAGACTTTACCTCTAATCTTGCATGGCTTTTGGCTAGTGGGTTTGTTTGCCAAAAAGCTACTAAGTAGTGAGTCGTTACTTTCACATTTTAGCTCAAGTTCTAGTAGAAGTAATCATTACTAGATAAGCAACTATTGCAATCAAGTTGTGCAAACAATTACTCAAAGTAATAATCTTCACAAAGTTCCATCTTAAAGGGATATCATGGCCAGTTGGGTAATGTCGATGTTTTTGACCGGCAACCTACCAAGGGGAGTACCCGAGGTAGATGAATGTGGCCTCGCTGAGATCAGTAACTCAAAGGAAGAGACACGTGGCACACAATTTAGACAGGTTCGAGCCGCGAGGTGCGTAATACCCTACGTCCTGTATGCTGCGTAGCTCTGGATTGATTGGATGTGATTTAAAGATGATGTGTAATGAGAGAGAAGGGTCCCTGCCTCGCCTTATATAGTCCGGGAGGCAGGGTTACAGGTCGGTTTAGGGAGAGAGTACAAGTCGTGTACGTCTAGGAGTCCTCTACACAGTACATGGTATGTATAGCTTCCTATCCAAGTACTTCTCCACCGTGGTCCTTGCGCCTCACGCCATTAGGTACCGTGCGGCACAAGTCGGGTAGTCCCAGGGGCCCACCGAGTAGTCGGTCCTGGTACCCACCGAGGTAGTGGGCCCAGGGAGGTCAATACGACAAGCCCCCAAGTACTTTGTAGTCGAGCAGGATAGCTTTGAGTAGTCTTGACGGGCTTGACGAGTAGTCCTCAAGCATCCCCGAGTACTACAAGTCGAAAGTCCTCAAGAATACTTGAAGCATCCCGAGGCTGGAAGGTACTTCAGCTGATCTCTGAGTAATCCTAAAGTCTTCTCGAGTAGTCCCCAAGCGTCCTCGAGTTCTGCTCTCGAAGGTCTTCAACAATACCCGTGTTGTCTTGAAGCCGAAGTTGATATGGAAGTGCGATTGCAAAATCGCACTCCATATGGAGTAGCCCCCGAGCCTTAGGTTGAGTCATAAACTCGGGGGTCGGGGCGAGGCGCGTCAATCAGATTTGCGGCAAGATTATCCCGTAAAAGTACCAACGGAGAAAAAGCCGAAGGACACGTGGCACGGAGCCCCCCCAGGAGCCTTGAGTCGAGTACTTCATCTCGAATTGAAGGGTCATCTTGTATGTAGAATTTGTCCCGAGTTGCTCTTGAATCTTGTCGCTACCGGTGGGAAGTGATTAGTGTATGTGGCCGAGCCCCCGAGATAAGGCGCGTCGACTCCGGAAGTTGAAGGGTCGAGGGCGGGGTGCGCTAAGTCAGCCGTGTTGAAACATATCCATCCAGCCGTTAAGGAGCCGCCTGTTGACTTATAAATAGAAGCCAAAACCCTTAGGGTTTTTCACCCCACACACTTGCAGCCATTCGGAGCACACCTCGCCAAGAATCCACCAGTGCACACTGCCACCTCAGTGTAGATCGTAGATCTAGGCGCGCCGTCGCGGATAACCACCACTGCAGCCCCCGAGTGAATGCGAGTGAAAACCCGGTGCACTTGGAGAATGAAGCCCTCGCCATCCAAGAGCATGAAAACCGCCGGCGGGAAGAAGAGATCCCGAGAGGAAGCTTGGCTCGGATCCGCCGCGGGGTCAACGCCGCGCGTGGTGTCTCCCTCGCGTCCAGAATCCCAACAAGGAATGGAAAAAGTCAAGGGCCAAGACGCGAGGGGGCCTGGTCGGAGGGGGCGTGGCGAAGGGGGGATTTCTCCGGGAGAAAGAGGTCGACATGTGGCGCGCCGCCGCGGGGAGATCCGTACCCGCCGTGGAGAAAAATCCGGATGAGATCCCGATGTTCACGCGGTTCGTAGAGCGCGGGTTGGCTCTCCCGCTGGAAATTTTCTTCAAGGGACTCTTGGAGTACTACGGTATTGAGTACCTCAATCTCAACCCTAATGGTATCTTCCACACCTCCGTCTTCGTCCATTTTTGCGAAGCTTTCTTGGGGATCAAACCCCACTGGGTACTCTTCCGGAAGTTCTTCCGCGTAAAGCCCCAGCCGAGCGCCAATGACCCCCGAGTAGTCAGAGGGGTCGGCATCCAGATGCGGGAGGATGCCGCGGAGCAGTACCTGGCGTACAAGTTGATCGACTCCAATCAAGATTGGAAGTCGAAGTGGTTCTACGTCACCAACCACCACCCGGAGCTACCGAATCCCGGCGGGCGTTTTGCAGGCACAAGACCGGCCCTTGGAACACCGAGCCGACGCATGCGGGGAGGGTATCCGGCTACTCGAACGGCTTGGTGAAGATCAAGGCTTTGAGAGAAGGCCCGAGGGGGGCCGAGGGCATGTGGCCTTCGGCTTTATGAAGAGGAGGGTGCGGCCGGCGATGCCTCGCGGACACCCTCGGCTACCTTGCACCGATGAGGGTGACTCGTCGCGGATGCCCGGCGGCGAGATTGACGACGACGACATCATCGACATTGCTAGGAAGGATCTTTAAGGACATGCGGGCGTACACGCCATGTCCGGTCCGGAGTACTCCGCCGCGCGCCCGGGGGACGAGGTCGGGGTCGTAGGACTCGGTGTCGAGTGCCGATTATGTAGTAGTAGTCGTGCTCACCCAGATGTGCTTCTTGCGAGATGACATAGTGAAGTTTTGTCTCCGAAACTTGCGCCTCCTCGACTTGTCGAATCCCGATCCCGGAGGGAGGGGAAGGGCAAAGCCAAAGAGAGCCGCCAAGAGTCGGCGGAAGGGGACGAAACGATTTGTCGTTGAAGACACATCGGATGAAGATGACGAGGAAATGCTTCAAGAGCGGGCGGTACGGCGAGCTGCGGCGGAGCACCGGAATCGCCCAACGTCCCTCTCGTCCAAGATCCTCCAACTAGTTTGGAGGCTAGTTTGCCTGCGCCGCTGTTGACGGTTAATAGTTGTATCAAAGTTCGTTTGTGACTTGCAAGCGGACAAGTCTCCCGTCGTAGTCAAGGGACCCTTCTTCCCTCGAGTGGTGAACCCAAGGTATCGAATCCGTGGAACAATGTGCAACGCAAGGATTCAATCTAGTAAAGCAAGGTAAAGCTATCTATTGAAGAACAAAGATGCATCTAATCTACTAACTCATAAAGAAAACGAATCTAATCTAATCTACTAAAGAGGTAGCAAGAGAAAGCAAGAGATAACCAATCTAGAGAATCTAGATCATGCTTATGTTGTAGCTCCAAACAAGATAGATGAAGATAGCAAAGCGAATCTCATTAAAAGCATCTTTAAATCATGGCCTTCCCATCCGACTCCGAAAACATCCGCCTTTCGAGACCCCCGTTCTGTCACAACGTGTCCCTATTCATGCGGGGAGCTTAGGGCAAGTTCGATAGAACAAGTTGAAATCACTTGGCCGGTCCGGTATGCACCTCTAGCCACCGCGGCTACAAGAGCACCCTATGTAATCTAGCTGCAAACTAGATCGTAGAAGAAGCAAAATCAAGAAGAAAACAAAATCATCGAGAAGGCACTTAATCGCTAGAAATCGGATTCACTTACAAACTTCACCATGAATGATTACATGAACAAGATCACCACCGGGGCCCTCCCTCGATCTTGATCCTCGCTCCGAGCTCCGACGTGGTCTTCCATGCAAGGTTCCCACGTCGGCCGGGGAAACCCTAGACAACTAGCACGACCCTCATCTTCAAGTTGGTGTCCCTCAAGCTTCTCTGCTCCTCGGCGGCGGAATACGACTTCGGTTCGCGTGGCTCTCGGTCGGGGGACTATAAATAGCCCGATTGGCGGCTAGGGCAAAGGAGGACGGATTTGGGCCCTAAATGGGGCCGGGCCGGCCGGCCGGGGGCCGGCCGGCCGCCCGGGCCCATTTAGGCCCAGCCCCGTGGGCTCCTTTGCCGAGGGTCGGCTTCCCTTGCTTCTGGATGCTTCCCCCTTTCGCATGTAGGTCCATGTCGTGGGTTTCTCTCCGAATTGGACTCAACTCCTTGTCTTGCAAGATTCAAGCACTTTTCCGGTCGGGCCCCCGGAGTTTGTCGTCTTCTCGGATCAAGTCCCCGGGCTCTTGGAGTTAATTTTGCTTCATTGCATGACTTGTTCAGGACTTCAAGGTCTTATCATGAGGTGCTTGATGAACTTATCCCGAAAGTCTTGCATTCAACACTAAAACCCTGCATAAACATTAAACTCCAAAACCGACATGCACACGTGAACTTGTTATACCACGGGGGTTAGTACCAATGAATAAGATACAAAAGTTATGCCAACACCGAAGGTAAACTCATGGCTAGGTTGACGGATTTTCACCGTCAACATCTCCCCCATGCTTAAACCTTGCTCGTCCTCGAGTAAGCCTTCGATGGATATCATCATTGCCAAACAATGTTTAAACCTTGCACTTGATCATACATGAAAAAAAACATAATGCTCTCAAAAGTTTAATTCGTTAAAGTTCCATAATGTACTAGCCTTCACCTCTACGGAGGGTGGATTCCTTTTAAGCTTATCCCACAAGTATTAACATGCTCACAAAGTTTAAATAGATCTCAGAATTTTTGAAATAAAGAACGAGATAAAGAAAAGCTAAACCAAGTTCACAAATTTAAATCATCTTGCATATTGCTCATGAACTCTCATCTCACTTGTCTCTCAAGCCTATATATTCTACTCCTTTCCCTCTCATAACATGTATTTGTGGTAGGCTTTATATGGAGCTTTGGGAAAGTTTAGTCCTAACAAGATTTTATAAATGAGGTGTTGTCAAAACAAGACAAGCTTCTCATGGTCTTACCGAGACTCGTCAAAAAGGTCATTGGAAAATAATGTTAAATCAAGGAGGGGAAAGAGAAAAATACACACACTTTTAGATGAGTGGACATGTGCAAATGGCAAAGAGTGATCCCGAGGCACAAAGGAAGTCCTCGTTATCGGATTGCACATGGTTGGAAAAAGAGAATGGATCTTTTTAACTTGAAGCCTTGAATGCACTCTTAGAGAACCGGGGAGTTCACTTTACGCACAAATATATTTTTTCTCTTTCTCATATTTCTCATCCTTTTCTTTCTTTCATTCATTCATTTTTTTTTCTCGTCATATATTTAGTCCATGACTTTCACAACGAAGTTTTGATTTTTTATACCTTGAAAGTCATGAATATCACTGGATTTTTTTCTTTCATCATCATTTTTTTTAAAATATTCCCCTTTTTAACTCTAAAACTGCACCGTACCTACCTCCTCCCCCATGCTTAGACGTTGCTCGTCCTCGAGCAAAGAGGCGAAAAATAAGGTAGGTACCGGAATATTTTTCCTTGGAGAGATACTTGAAATCTTCAACGTTGGCACCGTCTTGCGATCTTCCTTGAATTGATGATCCATTCTCAACGATAGGTTGTGGTCAAGGAGGTAATCACAAAAAATGATATTTGGTTTAAGGGTGGATATCCGGCGAAGTTTGTGAGATCTCCGATGCGGGGATACACAATGCACGGATAAGAGGCTAGCAAAAAGATAGATACGCAAAAACGGAATGACCAGCTTCTTAGTCTCGGGCCAGAGAAATCATGGCCTGCAATAACTCACTCAAAAATAAATCTTGTACACTAAGGTTTATGCACTCAAATATATATAAGGCTCTGGATAGGTTGAGCAACACACAAGTGATATTTGTGACAAGGTTAGCAATATTTTTGAGCATTAAAGACATCTTTAATCTATTCATAACTTGAGAGCACATAAAACACTATGGGTCTTTATTTTAATCATAACCTCCGCTGAAGATTAAGCTAGCATTTAGATAATTTCAGATTTGTATTTTTAAGAGAGCACTAGTTCAAACATGCATAAATCAATTACAAAGATAAACAAAGCGGCAATTATAATCATATATCATCATGGCACAAACTTTGTAACTTTACCAAAGGTAAAAACTTGGTGGTGACATTATTCATGATGAAAATAAACACTAAGATACATGCTGAAAATTAAACTAAAAACTGAAAATTAAAGCAAAGCTGAAAATACTACGCAAACATAGGCGCATGAAAGCTGAAAATTAAAGAGAAGGGGGTAAAGGAAAGATAACTAAAGCTCCTCCTCTCTCTAATCTTCCGCCGGTGGTTGATATTGATAGTCTTGGTTGTTGTACCCTTACTTGTAATAGGAATGCACCACTACTCCTATGAATTGTCCGACGGTGCTAGGTGAAGGTGTTAAAGCACATAAGCGACGTTTGCATTTCCTTCACCCATTTGGTTTGCATTGGTTAGGATGGCTGCAATAATTTGCATGTTCCTTGCAGCGTATCCTCCAATGGTGGCTACATTTTGTTGTGGTTGAGGAAGGTGTGCATATGGCTCCGCAAAGGCTACGTTGGGCACCGCAAAAATGGTGGGGGTATGGCTGCACCACTCCCCCATGCTTGCTTTGGTACACCACTGTAGTAATTTGGCGATGCCGGAATTTCTCCGAATGGTGGGACATAATTTTGTTGTGCACCTCTTTCTTGGGCCATAGAAGATCCTTCTCCTATAATTCTTCTTTATTATTTTTTTTTCTTCGCCGGCAGAAGAAGTCCTTCCTCTAACCGATCTTCTTCCCCTTAAGAAAAGTCTTAATCTTCAATCCGGAAGGGGCAAATTCACCTAGGCCACTTGGAATCCTCCTTTCTCATCTTCACTCTTATATTTTCCTTTCTTCATATATTACTAGGGAAGTCCCGGGTAGGAGATGATTCGGGTTCCTTGTAATAACCGGTTTTAAAGAGATAGTCAACATGGAGAGGTAACAACCCGATCTCCCGAATCCGATGTTGCCACAACACCACCGGTTAATCATAGGTGAGTAGGGTTGATTGGCTGCGAGTAAATCCAATTCAACTCCGTGTTGGTTATCTATGTCTCTCTTATTCTCCCAAAAATCCACTTTGCACAAAAGTGACACACTTGGATGATGGGGTTCCGGATAGTATTTCTTCGTTGATGGTCTCTTCCCGTGATCATACTCCAACACCTTCCCATGTGCCTTCATGCACATACTTGTTCCGGAGCTCCCTTTTGAAAATAGGAGACACTCGCCCATGGGTCTACGATACTAGAACATGCAATCGTTTCGAACATGAAAACCAATCTAATCTATCGGGGATTGTGTTGAATGGATCCAAGGAAGCATTGAGGCCTTACTCCCTTTACGGCATGGTTGCTAGCCTTAAGCATTAAAGTATTTTCAGCACAAGATGATAGATAGATAATCCAACAAAGTATGATCACATCTCAAGATCGATTGCAACCCATGGATGAAAGGAGATTACCCCATCAAGGTGCTAGAAATAGCATCATTGATCAAGGTTACCCTTCCGACGATGTCTTCCTTCTTCTCCACTTGTGGGCTCCCTCCAACGGAATGAGAGACTCAGCACTCCTTCATCAAGGTTATACGCCATGGTCATGAAAATTTCCTAGGCGAATTTCTTGTGGGTGTTTGCCGACACTCCGCTAGAGAATTGCTCCGGTGTCCCGTGTGAAACCCAATATGTGGAGAGCTTGGTCGTCGATGTCGACGTTCTCTACAAGCCTCTACTTAAGGCGAGCGAGCTTCTTCTCCTCCTCCGTCATGATGACATACTCCTCGGAATACCGCGGAGCATATGGAGGTGGAGCGGATGATCGTGTCAAGTGGCGAGGTTGGACGGGCGGCTCCTCCATATGTTATTGAGGTTTGGTAAACCTAATAAACGAGTTTTGTGTGGCCCTCATGCCACCAAGGAGAAGAGTGGTTCCTCCTCAGTGGTGCCGTGTCCTCCTCCATACTCCAAGGAGACTCGAAAACCGAGCGCCTCCTCGAAGAGGTTGTCGATGATGGCTTAGACGACGATGATCCCTTCTTCTTCGGTGAAAAGGCTTGTAGTTTTCTTCCATGATTGCAGCACTCTCCCTTACAAATATATATCCGGGGTTTTCACCCGGTAACAAGGTACACAAATATTATTTTGGAGTCTGGACTTTGAGTGGATTAAGGATGTGATTTGTTGCACGAAACAAACGCGGTGGATGGCTAAGTCTAAGGTGGTTCCGGCCTACAAACTAGAGCACACGAACAAAGAGTTGGATGAAAGACTTACCTCTCTCCTCCTCTTGGCTCGGTTCTTCTCTAGTGCATTCATGTTGCTTCGTGATCGCGTACACCTTCCAAACGTTCCCGTCCACTCCTTCGCTTGCATTATTGCTCCTTCCACTTGATGTTTTCGCTTTGACTCACTTCCATACTCCCTTGCCTCATATGCATCCATGATATTCCTACAAAACAAAGCCTTGGCTGCCCCCCCATGCTTGTACTTTGCATGTGGTTTAAATATGTTGGAGGGGCATCCCGTGATGTATCATGGTGCATGCATGGTTAGGTTAACTAGATTGCCTCCCTTTAAGTGTGTTTAAGGCTAAGCACTCCTCTAATTTCGAAATTTAAAAATATTTTTCAGAGCCATGCAAGAGCTCAAGCATAAATTTAGAGAAGTTTTTAACCCATTAAAAACAAATTCAAGTCGAAAATATTTTTTTATTACGTCGATTTCGGTCTCACCGGTATAGTTTGCCTTCATTGGTTGAGAGCAAGCTTTTCCCGGCTTGATCATGAGGGCATAGGTTTAGGTCCTAATTTTGATTAGATGAGAGAGATTTTGAATGAAATAAAATTAAGTGAGGCTTAGAAAAATTCTAATCTTAGAGAAACCGAGGATATGGATTTTTAAACCAACCAAAAATCAAGTTTCTAGGTTCACGCGAGTCCTACCACATGCTGAAATTTAAATAACATCTAGATACAAGTCGTGGCTCTACTCGTGTGTTTTTAGCATGAAAAAACAAGTCAACCACAGCACCATAATGAGGGTGAAGGGTTGAGTTTGGTTCTGAATTTTTTTTGTTTTGGTTGTGGTTTCTCGAAAAAGAAGCAAACAATCACATAGGATGGTTCATGTAAAGGGTTTATGATCAAGAAAAATATTCAACCAAGAATTATGTCTCTAATATTGATCAACCATTCTAAGTCTAAGGTTTTGCGTAGTAAAATTCAAAACTGAATTAAAAAGACTCGAAAAACCTGGAATCGGGTTGTCCTCCCGGTAGCTTATTCTTGACTCGACGAAACGGGTTGCCTCCCGCCTAGCGCTTCGTTTATAGTCCATGGCTAGACTTCTTCACTTGATTACTCCGGATCAACGCTCTTTGCGGGCGTTGCAATCTTGGGTACCCACTTTGGCTTAGTCATTTTTTTTGGTCTTCACAGTGGCTTTGTCCTTTGGTCTTGACGGATGCAACATCTTCCTTGTGGCTCGGCATCTCGAACTCCGGTCCTTCGGTCGTGATCTTCATGGTCTCTAGTGTGATCCTTCATCTCTCCCGAATGAGTTTGAGTAGCCTTCGCTGTCTTGGGACCTTGGAGTTGTCTCGGATATTCTTCTTTGTCACCCATCGGTTGTCCGGCAAGTTGTCCCACTTGCGTCTAGCATCTTTATCATGATGAACACTTCGCATGTGGATCTTGCCTTGGCAGCCTTTAGGTGTTGAGCTTCTTTCTCCATCTCCATCTTCTCCATCCTCCTCTTGATTTGAACGGCCTTCCGGCGTCTTGACTTGGAGGTGGTGATTCCCTTGGAGATTTTGATGGTCCTTCGACTTTGACTTTTGAATCTAGGGTTTCCGCCCCTTTAGCTTGTGTTGCACGTCACCTTTGCCTGTAAAGTTTTCCTGGATCATCCACAAAAAAGTTTGGGTTTCTTGGAGAGGTAGCCAACCATCTCCGGTTAGGGTTAGTAATAAAACAAAAATCTAAACATAAAAACTAGGGTTAATGAAAACTAGATTAGATTGACTCTTTTTTTCTTTTTGGGGATGATCAAACATAAGAGATGCAAAAGAAAATCAAAAGAAAAACTGAAAGATAAGTGATACTAGATCGGATCTTGATTGCTTGTTCCCCGGCAACGGCGCCAGAAAAAGGGGCTTGTTGACGGTTAATAGTTGTATCAAAGTTCGTTTGTGACTTGCAAGCGGACAAGTCTCCCGTCGTAGTCAAGGGACCCTTCTTCCCTCGAGTGGTGAACCCAAGGTATCGAATCCGTGGAACAATGTGCAACGCAAGGATTCAATCTAGTAAAGCAAGGTAAAGCTATCTATTGAAGAACAAAGATGCATCTAATCTACTAACTCATAAAGAAAACGAATCTAATCTAATCTACTAAAGAGGTAGCAAGAGAAAGCAAGAGATAACCAATCTAGAGAATCTAGATCATGCTTATGTTGTAGCTCCAAACAAGATAGATGAAGATAGCAAAGCGAATCTCATTAAAAGCATCTTTAAATCATGGCCTTCCCATCCGACTCCGAAAACATCCGCCTTTCGAGACCCCCGTTCGTCACAACGTATCCCTATTCATGCGGGGAGCTTAGGGCGAGTTCGATAGAACAAGTTGAAATCACTTGGCCGGTCCGATATGCACCTCTAGCCACCGCGGCTACAAGAGCACCCTATGTAATCTAGCCGCAAACTAGATCGTAGAAGAAGCAAAACCAAGAAGAAAACAAAATCATCGAGAAGGCACTTAATCGCTAGAAATCGGATTCACTTACAAACTTCACCATGAATGATTACATGAACAAGATCACCACCGGGCCCTCCCTCGATCTTGATCCTCGCTCCGAGCTCCGACGTGGTCTTCCATGCAAGGTTCCCACGTCGGCCGGGGGAAACCCTAGACAACTAGCACGACCCTCATCTTCAAGTTGGTGTCCCTCAAGCTTCTCTCGCTCCTCGGCGGCGGAATACGACTTCGGTTCTCGCGTGGCTCTCGGTCGGGGGACTATAAATAGCCCGATTGGCGGCTAGGGCAAAGGAGGACGGATTTGGGCCCTAAATGGGCTCGGGCCGACCGGACCGGGGGGCCGGCCGGCCCGGGCCCATTTAGGCCCGGGCCCCGTGGGCTCCTTTGCCCGAGGTCGGTTCCCTTGCTTCCGGATGCTTCCCCCTTCGCATGTAGGTCCATGTCGTAGGTTTCTCTCCGAATTGGACTCAACTCCTTGTCTTGCAAGATTCAGCACTTTTCCGGTCGGTGCCCTGGAGTCTGTCGTCTTCTCGGATCAAGTCCCCGGCTTCTTGGAGTTAATTTTGCTTCATTGCATGACTTGTTCAGGACTTCAAGGTCTTATCATGAGGTGCTTGATGAACTTATCCCGAAAGTCTTGCATTCAACACTAAAACCCTGCATAAACATTAAACTCCAAAACCGACATGCACACGTGAACTTGTTATACCACGGGGGTTAGTACCAATGAATAAGATACAAAAGTTATGCCAACACCGAAGGTAAACTCATGGCTAGGTTGACGGATTTTCACCGTCAACAGCCGCCGAGGAGGCCGCGCAACGTGGCACGCAAGCGCGTGGCCAAGAAGCTCAAGGTCACTGAGACCACATCCCAAGAGGTAAGCTCCTTGAGTAGGGTAGTCGAGTACTTATTTCTCCATGTTTTGTATGCTGACAACAAAATTCTGTTGCTTGCAGGAGATTCCGCCTTCCAACCCCGTGGAGCAAGGGGACGAAGGCGTCTGGGAGACTGTGGGGGAGCCGGCTGAGAGAGCCCGCAGCCCAGCCCCGACATGACAGAAGCCGTGCCGCGCAGCGCCGGCTTGCCGAGGCGGGCGGACCGAGGCGGCCGGCGCAGCTCGCCGCCGAAGAGCCGGTGGCTACTGAATCCAAAGACGAGGCGCCTGCTGAAGCCGGACTTGTCGACGTCGCCAGCATACTTGGCGCCCCAACCGTGACAGTGGTCCGGTCGAGCTTGTAAGTAAAGATCTTTCCCGAGTAGTACATGTAGTTTGGTAGTCGTACTTGGTTGACAACCAGTTGTGTACTGTGCAGGAAATCCACGGACTTGTCCTGGGATGAGGATGAACCCAACACGGCAATGGCTCAAGAGGATTCCGTGCCAGCCGCTGAGGAGTCTGCTCCCGCCCCCCAAGTAGAGACCGAGGCACCGGCCATGGAGGCTACGCTGCCAGAGGCCAGCATTGTAGAAGGTGAGTATACCGCGCAAACGCAGTCTTCCTCAAGGAGTAGTCGTGGCCACCGAGGGAGACTAATCCAAATGTCTTCTATTGACAGGGGCCGAAGTTGAGGGAAACACCATCCCCGAGGCGGTGCCCGTTGAAAGCTTGGCGCCAGAGACCCAAGGAGCCGCCGGAGTAGCCCCCGAGTCGGCGGAGGTAGCCAGCGGAGGAGCCCCAGTGATGGACGGAGAGGGGCGCGACGATGTACTGCCAGAGTCAAACCTGGAAGTAGTCGTCTGCTTGTCGGAAATTCAAGATGCGGAGCCGATCCGTTCGGCACCGATGTCTGGAGCCGCCACGAGTAGTCGTGGTGGGATTGAACTCCTGGTAGACAACCTCGTCGACCCGGCGACAGTGGCGCGTCACTTGGAGTCGATGCGCCAGGCCGAGCAGTGGATGAAGGTAAGTTGTCGGTACCCTTGAGTAGTCAATCTGCCACAGATGCCGAGTACCCCGGTAACAGCTATTGTCTGCTGCAGGATGTCGTGGAGAGATCCAAACAAAAATCGGACATGCTCCAGGGATACGGCGACACAGTGCTCCGGGCTGAAGCATTGGAAGAACAACTCGCAAAGGCCCGGAAGCACTCTGCCATGCTCCAGTCGAAGCTTGATGGCGCCTTTGCCCAGTATCATAACGAAGTCGAGGACATGCAGGCGAAGAGCGACGAGCTGGTGCGGAAGAACAAGTCACTCCGCAACAAAAACAAAGGTACAGTGCTGTCTTGTCTGAGGACCATGTGTGGTTCGAGGACCGGTGGATGGTCGCTTCCTTATGTGATGAGTGATTGACAACGTTGTGTGGACTAATTCTTGGCTAAGTATTGCAGGTGCAGGTTGCGGCTTGACTAGTGTTGGTGCAGGTGAAGAACAAGCGCGAAAGGTCGTCGCCGGTGAGGCCTCCAAGTGTGGAGAAGACAAGTAGGCTTCGTTCGAGGGACCCGGTGTCCAGCGGGGTCAAGTGCGGGCCGCATGATGGCATGAATAGCAAGATGAAGTCGTGGACGGTTTCTTGGTTGAGCCTCAAAACCAAGGTCGAGCCGGGACTACGTGGGAGCCGAGTCATGAGTGGAGATTGGCGGAGGCTACACCGAGTTCGCGGGGTTTCCGGTGGTTCACCAGAAAACCACTGGGTTCCTTGGTTGATCCACAAAGCCAAGACCGAAGAACCGAAGACGGTGCTGCAGCAGTGCCAGACCGGTCTGACCGGTGGGTCTGACCGGTGGGTACCGGTCTGACCGGTGTGCGACGACACGGTCCGGAGACTTCGAAGCGGAGGACATGCGTCGGGATCGCATGGCTTGCGTCGAGGCTATGCAGGGTGCGGTCGCCGGGCATCCGTCCGATGGAGAAGACATGAAGACTTCCAAATCTGCCCTTGAGAGGCTTGTATCCCTAGTTATTAGGAAAGGGCATTTTAGACTTTCGGTTGCCTCCATATAACCCAAGTGGTGAGAGGATGGCAGCGAAGTCTTGAAACCCTAGTTCATTTGCTTTCCTATTTTCTCTTCCTATTTTCCTTAGGATTTCCATAGGACTAGCTTGAGAGCTTCATGGTGAGATCTTGTGAGAGGGTTGGATGATCGGGAGGCAAGCTAGTCCTTGTATGAACCTTTGTTGCATGTATAGATGATTCGGCATCGTTCCTCAAGGTTTGGATGTGTTGTTCACGGTTGTTTTTGGTGGTGATTTTCGGAGCCCTCTCTTGGTGACTTTTTTGGGTTGTTTTCGGGACCTTGCTCTTGGGGATTTGATGGGGGAAATTTGTGGGAACCCTTCGTGGTTCTTTGGGCTGTGATTCCCCTCCCAAATCCGTGAGTAATGGGGCTTGATTTTGGGGTTTTCCGAGTTCTAGGGTTTGTGGTGTTCTTGGCGGAATTTCTTCGATTCCTCCTTTTTGGACAAGTTTTGGTGGGATTAAACTTGGCTATGGATTCCTCATGAGGTGTCCCTAATATCCCCAAAGTCTTGTTCTTGTCCGCGGAGCGATTCGGGAGATCGAGGTTTGGATTTGGGGGAGTTGACCCGCGGGTGCTGTTCATCCCGAGCTGCCCAGGCTACACCGGTCTGACCGGTGCTCTTGACCGGTCTGACCGGTGCAACCCTCGGTGGGTTTTTGCTCGGGTGAACGTCTGTGTGTGTTCCGTTGTTGTCCTGTCTTTGCCGCTCGTTTCGAGTTTGGATCAGTTTGGTGGTCGGTTAGCCTGTTTGGTGCTTTGGGGGCTTTCAGGCTGTGACCGATCACCGGTGTGTCTCACCGGTATGACCGGTGTGGAGCCACTTGGTGAAAGTTGCCCAGTTTCACCAGCAGAGACCGGTCTGACCGGTGGTGCTCACCAGTCTGACCGGTGTTGGTCTGTAGACTCGAGGTTTGGTGTTCCGCTGCGTTCTCGGGTCGGAAGGTCGTGTGTTGGTTCCTAGGTCCAGTGGCACTCCAGTGGCTACGTGGGCTCGGCCAACTTGGGTAGTGAGTCGGAGATGTGTATTGGAAGTCGTGTTCATCTTGTTGGAGTTTCCATCTCCTTCGAGAAGAATTTTTATCGGCTCCCATTCACTCCCCCCTCTCTGGTTCGCAGTATCGGTCCTTCAAGTGGTATCAGAGCCGGTTCGGGTCTTTATTGACTCTAACCAGTCTAAGATCCAAGGATGGCGTACCAGGAACGGGGTTCGGCTCCTCCACACTTCGATGGCAAGAACTACCAGATGTGGAGTAAGCGGATGGGTGCGTTCCTCCGTGGAAAGGGTCAGATCCTTTGGGATGTCACGGTGGACACAGGCTATGTCCAGCCGATGGACTTCATCGCTCCAGGATCGAGGGACAGATTTGACGCCAACAATAAGGCCGTCGACTACTTGTTTCGTGCTTTGTGTCAGCCTGAGTTCGATCGGGTGCACACCGAGCACTTGGCTTGTAGAATTTGGACGGTGCTGAAGGAGGCTCATGTTGGGAACGCCCAGGTTCAGGCACGGATGTATGCGACCTACCGGAGAGAGTACGAGAACTTCACTCATCTCCCCGGTGAGTCCATTGATGCCTTGTTTCAGAGGTTCACGGTGGTTGTGAACAACATGAGGGCCAATGTGGACGTGCTCCCGTACGATGATCATGATAGAGCGGTCAAGCTCTTACACTCTTTGGATCGTACGATTTGGGGCAGAAAGTTCAAGGCCATTGTGGAGTCAGAGAAGTATGACACTCTGACGGTGAACAAGATGTTCTCGAAGCTCAAGTCAGCTGAGGTGGATAGGGGCATGACTGCCAAGCTCGAGGGTCCGACTGATTCCCATAGTCTTGCCCTCGTCGGTGGTTCGAAAGGAAAGGCTAACACTAACCCATCCACCAGGATGTTCTCTTTGTCCTCCTTGATGTCTATGCCAGATGAGGAGTTCGACGTGCTTGGAGAGGACGAGCTGGCACTCCTGACGAGGCGGTTCGAGAGGCTACACGAGAACCGAGTGAACATGAGGAGGAACATGAGGACATGCTTCCAGTGCGGCAAGCCAGGAGACTTCGTTGCCGACTGCTTGGAGAAGGTCGAGAACAAGGACGGCTACAAGCACAAGTCGAGGATGGATGGCAAGTACCGGTCGAAGCGCGACCACAAGAGCAAGCACAAGAACAAGTACAAGGACGAGCGATGATCGAGGAAGAAGGAGAACCGAGGTAAGGCCCGAGCGATGGTGGGAGCGAGCGATGTCGACTCCAGTTCCGCGTACTCCACCTCGAGCTCGAGCAGCAGTGAAGATGAAGGTGATCGTCGCAAGAACAAGAAGTCGTCCAAGAACCTGAGCGGGCTGAGCTGCTTCGCGAGAGACGGCTTCTGCACCATGGCGCTGAGCTCCGGCAGCAAGAAGAGCACACAGAGCGACTCAGATTCCGATTCCGACGACGAGGTGTGTGATGAACTTCCCTTCTTGCGCCAGGAGAATGAGAGGCTTGGCACTTTGCTTGATAACCGTGATGATATGCTTAGAGAGGCCAAGAAAATGAGGAAAGAGCTTAGGGCTTCACTCGAGGATGCTAGGACTAGAGTGGCTGAGCTAGAGACAGGTGCTTGATAGCAAGCTTGAGATTGATTCCCTTAAGGCTAGCCCTGTTGTTTCGGATGAGGTTGATTGTGCTGATTGCTCCATCTTTCTTGCTGATCTTGCTTTGTTTAAGGAGAAGCATGCCTCCAAGTGTGAGGAACTAGATGTGCTTAGGGTTGAAGTGGCCGAGCTTAAGTCTAGACTCGCTTTGCTAGGTGCTTGCACTTCTTGCCCCGTTTTGCATGCTAAGATTGATGAGATGCATGCTTACACTAGTTCTCTTGAGGCTAAGCTGAAAGAACCCATGCCTACATCATGCTCTACCTGTGAAATGCATGCTTTGAAAAATTTGGAACTTGCACATTATGTTGATCGTTTGCAGGATGAGAATGATGAGCTGAGAAATTTGATGGGTTGGTTGTCTGGTCATGAGCCTCAGTTGAGGATGATGATCGAGGCATTTAAAGGCAGGATGGTGAGGGACTTGGGGCAAACAAGGTTGGTGAGGGAAGTGGAGAGAATATCCCGGAGCCACCAACAACCCACCACAAAAATGATTTCCCCCCAAAACCTAACCATCTTAGGAACCGACTAGACACAACCCCAGCTCCACCCGTGTTTCCTACACCCACAAATGATCTCCAAAAGCCTATCAAGTTTGTGAGCACTTCCGGGAAAGTGTTCTTTGGGAAAGAAAGTGAGAAGGCTAGTGAAGGGAAACCGGTGGAGGAGTTGAGTGGAGAGAAACCTAGTGAACAGCCACATCCCAAGCCTAAGCCTAAGCTTGTGAGGTTCCATTGTAGCTATTGTGGGAGAGATGGCGATAAGGATGAGTTTTGCTTCAAGAGGAAACGAGAGGAGAGAATGGCAAAGGAGTGGGCTAACAAGGACAAGTACCACCCTTCCGATGGTGTACTTGAGCCTCGTGTGCAGATGCCCAGGGCCAAGGCGAGTGTGAGGACAGTTCGGGCTTGGGGAGAGCGGAAGGTTGTTGGAGGTGCTGCTGCCCAGGTCACACCGGTCAGACCGGTGTGGGGCACCGGTCAAACCGGTGCAGGCCTGGACAGGCAGCAGTTCGGGTTTCGTGCTCGTATAGGTGCGAGGGTTGTTTCTGGAGGTCATGGTTCTAGTGGTTGGGCTGGAGAGTTTGCAGGTGGTCAGGTTGCTAGGCGTTCTCCCCCTCAAGTTCACTACGGGGATGGGAGGAGTCGTAGCTTTGAGAAGGAGAGAAGGGACGTTCCACGGGCTTTCTTTCGTGGTTTTGGTCCTCCTCCAGGCAGAGAGGGGTGGTTCCCTCAGGGTGGTTACCGTGGTGGTGTTCGTGGAGGTAGCTTTGGTAGGAGAGATGCTTTGGTTTGTGCTAACCCCACTTTCGAGCATGGCTCGACACTGGTTTTACTCTTTTGGTACTAACCCCAATGTTGAGTCATTTGTTCGCCCACGTGCTCGTTTTTGAATTTCAGGTGGGATACTTGAAGAACATTTGGTTGATCGACTCCGGTTGCTCGAGGCATATGACCGGAGACAGGGGGTGGTTCTCAAGTCTCATCCCGGTGGTGACAAAGAGGTACATCACTTTTGGGGACAATGGGCGTGGGCGTGTGCTTTCAGAAGGTGTGATTAAGGTGAGTGACAAGATCACTCTGAGGCGTGTTGCTCTTGTTCAATCGCTGGGGTACAATTTGCTTTCTGTGTCCCAGTTGTTGGATGAGGGTTTTGAGGTGTTGTTTCGGCCAGGTGGTTCTCGGATCTTGGACTCTCGAGGGGACCTTGTCTGTATGGTCGTTCCCGAGGGTCAGGTGTTTCGTGCTGATTTTTCTCAGTCTTCGGGTGTGGAGCGTTGTTTCTTGGCTGGTTCTTCGAGTGAGTTGTGGAAGTGGCATAGGAAGTTGGGTCACTTGAGCTTTGACCTTTTGTCTCGCTTGAGTAAACTCAATTTGGTCCGAGGATTGCCACGGTTGAGGCTTGAGAAAGAGTTGGTTTGTGCGCCGTGTAGGCATGCCAAGATGGTAGCCTCTTCTCACCCGCCTCTCACCGATGTGATGAGCGAGCGTCCATGCGAGTCGCTCCATATGGACCTTGTTGGCCCAGCTCGTGTGCGATCTGCGGGTGGGAAGTGGTATGTCCTTGTTGTGGTGGACGACTATTCTCGGTATGCGTGGGTGTTCTTTCTCGAGGATAAGGGGGAGACGTTTGGTTTTGTTTGAGATCTAGTCTTGAGGTTGAGGAACGAGAGGCACGGAGATGCCATACAAGCTATCCGCAGTGATAATGGCTCGGAATTCAGAAACTCTCATTTTGAAACCTTTTGCCATGACTTGGGTCTTGAGCACCAGTTTTCAAGTCCGTATAAGCCTCCCCAGCATGGCATTGTGGAAAGGAAGAACAGGACCTTGTGCGAGATGGCTCGGACGATGCTTGATGAGCATAGGACTCCGAGGAGGTATTGGGCTGAGGCGGTGAATACCACATGTTATGTGTCGAACAGGATCTACCCTAGAGTGCACAAGAAGAAAACATGCTATGAATTGATGCATGGTCGCACACCCAAGGTGAGTCACTTCCATGTCTTTGGTTGCAAGTGTTTCATTCTGAAGAAAGGCAGGAAGTTGGATAAGTTTGAGGCTAGGTCTGTTGATGGTATTTTCTTTGGTTATGCATCACACTCTAGAACATATCGTGTGCTCAATCTTGAAACTAACCAAATCGTGGAGACTTGCGAGGTAACCTTCGACGAGACAGAGCCACGTAGTCAGCTTGTCTTTGAGTGTGCAGGTGATGATGAGCTTGGCGAGGAGATCTTTCAGGAGGACGAGCATGAACATGGAGACAATGAAGATGGCGGTGCGGTGCCCCTGGCTGAACATGTACCCACTACTTCGACTACGGTGATGGACGGACCCTCTCCTACACCTACGACGACAAATCAAGAACGAGGAGAAGCTGATGTTGAGGGGGAGGTAGCATCGAGGCGAGAACCTCCCTGGAGAGTACAAGTGGATTACCCAGCTTCGAGGATCATCGGCGACATGAATGAACGCACTACACGGTCGAGGGTTCAGAACAACTCTCATTTCGCTCATGCTGCATTTGTTGCTACTTTTGAGCCCAAAGACATTGGACACGCACCATCTGTTCACAATTGGGTTAATTCGATGCATGAGGAGTTGGAGAACTTTGAGAGGAATCAGGTTTGGGAGTTGGTTGACCCTCCCCCAGGGTGTAAGCCGATTGGTACAAAGTGGGTGTGGAAGAACAAAGAGGGAGAGAAAGGTGAGTTTGTGAGGAACAAGTCGAGGCTTGTTGCTCAAGGGTTTAGTCAGAAGGAGGGGATCGACTACGAGGAGACATTTGCTCCCGTAGCCCGTTTGGAGGCGATTAGGATCCTTCTAGCCTTTTCTGTGGCTAAAGGGTTCAAGTTGCACCAAATGGATGTGAAGAGTGCTTTTCTGAATGGTGTGTTGGAGGAAGAAGTGTATGTGAGGCAACCTCTGGGGTTTGAGAGTGAGAAGTACCCCCACCGGTGTACAAGTTGAGAAAGGCGCCGTATGGGTTGAAGCGGGCGCCTAGAGCTTGGTATGGTAGGTTGAGGGGGTTCTTGTTTGAGAGAGGTTTTGAGATGGGGAAGGTCGATCGAGACCTTGTTTTTCTTGCGGCGGGGGCGAGAGATATCCCGATTGTGCGGGTGTACGTGGATGATATTGTCTTTGGTGGCTCGTCTAACTCTCTTGTTGCAAGGTTTGCGAGAGGATATGAGCGGGGAATTTGAGATGAGCATGATGGGCGAGTTGCGGTTCTTCCTCGGGCTACAAATCAAACAATCAAAGGAAGGAACATTTGTGCACCAGGCTAAGTACACCAAGGACATTGTGCGGAAGTTCAAGATGGAGGACTCCAAGGCTATGACGACGCCGATGAGTACGACTACAGCTCTTGATGCAGACGAGGAAGGTGAACACGTGGACGAGAAGGAGTACCGGAGCATGATCGGGTCACTCCTCTACTTGACGGCGACGAGGCCGGACATACAGTTCTCGGTGTGTCTGTGCGCTCGTTTTCAAGCATCTCCGAGGACTTCGCATCGGCAAGCAGTGAAGCGAATTTTCAGGTACTTGCGTCACACTCCTGACTTCGGCCATTGGTACTCCGCATCCTCTTCTTTGGCGCTTCATGGTTTTTCAGACGCGGATTTTGCCGGGTGTCGGTTGGATAGGAAGTCCACTTCTGGGACTTGCCAGTTTTTGGGTTCTTCTTTGGTGTCTTGGTCTTCCCACAAACAATCGAGTGTTGCTCAATCCACTACCGAGGCCGAGTATGTTGCCGCTGCTAGTTGTTTCTCTCAGCTCCTTTGGATTTCATACACCATGAGTGACTTTGGTGAGGAGTATACCCATGTCCCACTTCAATGTGATAGCACTAGTGCCATAAGCGTTGCAAAGAACCCAGTGCTCCATTCCAAAACCAAGCACATAGAAGTGAGGTACCATTTTCTGAGAGACAACGTAGAGAAAGGAAAGATAGCTTTGATCCATGTACCCACATGTGACCAACTAGCCGATATTTTCACCAAACCCCTAGATCAAGCAAATTTCACTCGTTTGCGGGGGGAACTTGGTGTGTGTTTGATTTCTTGAGTTGGGTGTGTGGGAGCTCACTTGTAGCATATGTATAGTTTCCTTTGTGCATTTCTTGCATTTGGCATGGCATATGTAACATGATGTATAGCATCCTTGTATCTTAGATTGCATGCATTTTGTATCATATGCATTGGTTAGGAAAAGCTTCTCTCATATACATTGTTCACCATGGAATGAGATTTATGTCTTTGTGAGCTTGTTTGGTATGCTATGGTTAGTTTGGCTTAGCTCTTGATGATCTTGATGAATAATCCATGGTTGATAGCTATGTTTTTGAAAATGTCACATGTATGCTCTCTCATGTGTAAATGCCTTTATATGATCTTGACATGTTTTAGTGGCTTGACTATGCATAATTTGTGGTTGGATAGCTAGTTTATTGATCATATGGGGTCAAAGGCTCATTTGCCATCATGAATGTTTAGCCCTCTTGCTTCATCTTGTGGAGGGGCATAAGTTCCTTTTTGTCGCAAAGACATTTCATGTACCATTTATAAATCTGAAAATGAAATGAAAAATTCTTGTAAAATGTGCTCCCATGTCATATGTGCTGAATTTAATTTGCTTTGGGTGCTAAACCGTTGCATGATGCCTACCAATGAGAAGTCTCATACATAGAAGTAAGCACATGGCTCGGTGGCTTTGACATGACATGAGGTGCTTGTGGGTGTTTGTGATGGTCTTATGATTAGAATGGCTGTCCTAGCATGAAGTTTGTGTGGCTTTGTCATTTTGATATGTCTTGATCATGTTTAGGACTTTGCTCATGAGAGGCAAGTTTTCGCAAAATTGCCCAAATCCATCTTAGCTTCGTCCAATGGTTGTGAAACTTGGTGATCATGTAGTTGAGATCGATACGAAGCTGTAGAGTATCTAACTTGCTCATTTGGACACGTGTAGCATTCTTTGTTGAATTTTGTCTATTTGAGAAGCTCTAGGTTGAAAGTTTTGCATTTTTAGCTTGATTCATGCATTGCCAACAAGGGGGAGAAGTTTGAGCTTGAAATGGCTTGCTGGTTGCATTTAGAAGGTTTTCAGGTGGTTTCGAGCCATTTCTGGGATCTGTTGTTCACCGGTCTGACCGGTCGAGGTCACCGGTCTGACCGGTGTGAGTGCTGATCCTGTGCACATCTTAGGCACCAGTCTGACCAGTGTGAGCTGAAGTTGCCGCAGCTGCCCTGTTTTCAGCTGGTTTGCATGCATTCGTCCAGGGGGAGGTGCATTGGTTCAGGGGGGCTTGCATGTGTGTAGGGGGAGCCCTTTGTGATTGTTCGAGCTTTGTTTCGGTGGTTTGCGCTCCTTGCTTGAGCTTTGTTTTGTCTCGGATGTGTCGAGCGTTGCCCTTGCCTAATCGGTCCGAGACTTGTCTTCTTCAAGTGATCTTGTTCTTTGCCTTTGTTTGGTTTTCGATCGCTTGTTGGAGTTCCTTTTTGTTCGTTTCTTTTCTTTTTCTTTTCTCTCCTGTTACTTTCGTGTGGGTGTTGTCAATGCACTCATCAAGGGGGAGATTGAGGACCATGTGTGGTTCGAGGACCGGTGGATGGTCGTTTCCTTGTGTGATGAGTGATTGACAAAGTTGTGTGGACTGATTCTTGGCTAAGTATTGCAGGTGCAGGTTGCGGCTTGACTGGTGTTGGTGCAGGTGAAGAACAAGCGCGAAAGGTCGTCGCCGGTGAGGCCTCCAGGTGTGGAGAAGACAAGTAGGCTTCGTTCGAGGGACCCGGTGGCCAGTGGGGTCAAGTGCGGGCTGCATGATGGCATGAACAGCAAGATGAAGTCGTGGATGGTTTCTTGGTTGAGGCTCAAAACCAAGGTCGAGCCGGGACTACGTGGGAGCCGAGTCATGAGTGGAGATTGGCGGAGGCTACACCGAGTTCGCGGGGTTTCCGGTGGTTCACCAGAAAACCACTGGGTTCCTTGGTTGATCCACAAAGCCAAGACCGAAGAACCGAAGACGGTGCTGCAGCAGTGCTAGACCGGTCTGACCAGTGGGGAGAACCGGTCTGACCGGTGTGCGACGACGCAGTCCGGAGACTTCGAAGCAGAGGACACGCGTCGGGATCGCATGGCTTGCGTCGAGGCTACGCAGGGTGCGGTCACCAGGCATCCGTCTGATGGAGAAGACATGAAGACTTCCAAATCCGCCCTTGAGGGGCTTCTATCCCTAGTTTTTAGGAAAGGGCATTTTAGACTTTCCGTTGCCTCCATATAACCCAAGTGGTGAGAGGATGGCAGCCAAGTCTTGAAACCCTAGTTCATTTGCTTTCCTGTTTTCTCTTCCTATTTTCCTTAGGATTTCCATAGGACTAGCTTGAGAGCTTCATGGTGAGATCTTGTGAGAAGGTTGGATGATCGGGCGGCAAGCTAGACCTTGTATGAACCTTTGTTGCATGTATAGATGATTCGGCGTGGTTCCTCAAGGTTTGGATGTGTTGTTCCCGGTTGTTTTTGGTGGTGATTTTCGGAGCCCTCTCTTGGTGACTTCTTTGGGTTGCTTTCTGGACCTTGCTCTTGGGGATTTGATGGGGGAAATTTGTGGGAACCCTTCGTGGTTCTTTGGGCCGTGATTCCCCTCCCAAATCCGTGAGTAAAGGGGCTCGATTTTGGGTTTTTCCGAGTTCTAGGGTTTGTGGTGTTCTTGGCGGGATTTCTTCGATTCCTCCCTTTTGGACAAGTTTTGGTGGGATTAAACTTGGCTATGGACTCCTCATGAGGTGTCCCTAATATCCCCAAAGTCTTGTTCAAGTCCGTGGAGCGATTCGGGAGATCGAGGTTTGGATTTGGGGGAGTTGACCCGCGGGTGCTGTTCATCCCGAGCTGCCCAGGCTACACCGGTCTGACCGGTGCTCTTGACCGGTCTGACCGGTGCAACCCTCGGTGGGTCTTTGCTCGGGTTAATGTCTGGGTGTGTTCGTTGTTGTCCTGTGTTGCTACTGTTTCGAGTTTGGGTCAGTTTGGTGGTCGGTTGGCCTGTTTGGTGCTTTGGGGGCTTTCAGGCTGTGACTGGTCTAACCGATGTGTCTCACCGGTCTGACCGGTGTGGAGCCACTTGGTGATAGTTGCCCAGTTTCGCCAGCAGAGACCGGTCTGACCGGTGGTGCTCACCAGTCTGACCGGTGTTGGTCTGTAGACTCGAGGTTTGGTGTTCCGCTGCGTTCTCGGGTCGGAAGGTCGTGTGTTGGTTCCTAGGTCCAGTGGCACTCCAGTGTCTACGTGGGCTCGGTCAACTTGGGTAGTGAGTCGGAGACGTGTGTTGGAAGCCGTGTTCATCTTGTTGGAGTTTCCATCTCCTTCGAGAAGAATTTTTATCGGCTCCCATTCACTCCCCCCCTCTGGTTCGCCGTATCGGTCCTTCATTGTCGAGTACCCATTGGAGGTGGCTTGAAGTGGTCTAACCCCGCCTTGTTGATTGCAGAGCTTGAGACCCGGGTCGAGCAACTGAGAGCTTCAGAAGTCGACATGAAGAACCTCTTCTACCGGGAGAAGGAGGCCCGTGAGGTACTTGAATATGACTATAAGCAATTGGCTTACGAGTGCGATAAGCACATGGAGCTTCGAATTGCCTCGGATCGTGACCTCGTCAACTTCTACAAATCCCCGCAGAAGTTGAACGAAGACTGCGAGAAGTTGCGGGCCCAGCTGAAAGAACTTGAAGAAGCCGCACTTCCCATTGCGAGGCTACTGGTGCCTCATCCGGGCGGGCCGAAGATAGCTCCATTGGTGGACCGGTTGAGAGAAGCTCCCACTCGACTGGCAACGTACGTCAAGCATTTGGCGAAGCCGATCCCCAATCAAATCTTGGCGTACATGAAGTCGTATGAGGACCATGTGCGGTTCGAGGACCGGTGGATGGTCGCTTCCTTGTGTGATGAGCGATTGACAACGTTGTGTGGACTGATTCTTGACTAAGTATTGCAGGTGCAGGTTACGGCTTGACTCGTGTTGGTGCAGGTGAAGAACAAGCGCGAAAGGTCGTTGCCGGTGAGGCCTCCAGGTGTGGAGAATACAAGTAGGCTTCGTTCGAGGGACCCGCGGGCCAGTGGGGTCAAGTGCGGGCCGCATGGTGGCATGAACAGCAAGATGAAGTCGTGGACGGTTTCTTGGTAGAGCCTCAAAACCAGGGTCGAGCCGGGACTACATGGGAGCCGAGTTATGAGTGGAGATTGGCAGAGGCTACACCGAGTTCGCGGGGTTTGCAGTGGTTCACCAGAAAACCACTGGGTTACTCGGTTGAGCCACAAAACCGAGGCCGAAGACTCGACGAGGAGGTGCGGCCACCCAGGTCGGTTCAACCGCCCAGGACGGGCGGTCAGACCGCCTGGGGCCGGTCAGATCTCTCGGGCCGGTCTAACCGCCCAGGGGTGCAGTCTGACCGCCCTGGCCGCCGGCGCTGAGATGCTTCGAAGCGGAGGACACGCGTCGGGATCGCAAGGCTTGCATCGAGGCTAAGCAGGTTGCGGTCGCCGGGCATCCGTCCGATGAAGAAATTCCGAAGACTTCCAAATCCGCCCTTGAGGGGTTTGTATCCCTAGTTATTAGGTGAGGGTAATTTAGTCTTTTGGGTGCCTCCATATATACTCATTGAGTGGATGGATGGCAGCCAACTCTTGGAACCCTAGCTCATTTGTTTTTCCATTTTTGTTCTCCTTTTTCCCTAGTTTTTCCTAGGACTAGCTTGAGAGCTTCATGTGAGATCTAGAGAGAGGGATGGATGTTTGGGTGGCAAGCTAGACCCTGTACGAACCTTCATGGTATGTATAGATGGTTCGGCGTTGTTCCTCAAGGTGGTTTTCCCGTCATTCTTGGTGTTGATTTTCGGAGCTCATTGTTGGCGGTGTTTTGAGGACGATTTCTTGGGGTCTTTGGTGGGTGTCACGTATGAGGATCTTGTGCCTCTTTGGCTGGTGACTTTGCCCCCAAACATCTCTTGAATCGGACTCGATTTGGTGGTTTTTCGAGTTGGGCGAGTTCTTGACCTAGAGAGGCGATTTCTTCGATTCCTCTTGATTGTGAGCGATTCGGGTCGATTCCTTTGAGGTAGAGGTTGCCCAGGAGGTAACCCAGCTATTCCCGAAGTTTCGCTGCAATCCGTGGAGTGATTCGGGAGATCGGGCGCGAGGAAGTTAGGGTTTGACCCACGAGCTGTTTTTCTAGGAGAGGCGGTCTAACCGCCTTGGGCTTTCCAGGTCGAAGTTTTGTTTTGCCTGATTTTCCTCTGTGAGTTAGTTCGCCTTGATCAGAGGTGCGTCTGGGTGATATTTCGGGTCGTTCTCGTGCCGTTTGCTAGGTGTTCTTGGTTGGTGTTCGTTGCTGGGTACAGGAGGTTAGACCGCCCCTGGTAGCCGGTCTAACCGCCCTTAGGCCCCTGGGTGGAGTTTTGGTTTTCGCCAAGATTTTGTGGTAGCTAGCATGGCCTTGACTAGAGATCTTTGTTGGTGAAACCGTGGTGCGTTTTGGTGCTC
Organism: Cenchrus americanus; assembly: GCA_947561735.1. Classification (NCBI taxonomy): domain Eukaryota; kingdom Viridiplantae; phylum Streptophyta; class Magnoliopsida; order Poales; family Poaceae; genus Cenchrus; species Cenchrus americanus. Next base: position 114,025,231 of record OX387240.1, read on the forward strand.
GGAACAGGTGTTTCGGAGGATTTCTTGGTTGCCTGGTGGAGGCGGTCTAACTGCCCCCTATACCCGGTCTAACCGCCCCCTCTGGACAGCCGGCTTTCGAGTTGTTTCCGCTGTCGTGGGTGCGTGTGTGTTGAGGTTGCTGGTAGGGTTTGTTCCTAGGACCAGTAGCACTCCAGTGGCTACGTGGTTTTGGCAAACGGAAGGTAGAAGTGCGGAGCGTGTGATTTCGGGGGTCCGACCGAGCGAGTTCATCTCGTCGGAGTTTCAATCTCCTTCAAGAAGAATTTTTATCGGCTCCCATTCACTCCCCCCTCTCTGGTCGTCTAATCGGTCCTTGAAGTACTTCCCGAAGGCTCCAATAGATGTAGTCGCGGGTGGACTAGCCGCCAACTGCACTGATGAGTAGTACGCGGAGCTCCTGGAGCAGATGGCGCCAATTGCTGAGCAGGTCGCCGTAAAGCTGAACCTTCAGTAGTCCTGTAGGGTTAGCTTGTAGCAGTAATTGTATAGACAAAGTTGTACTGAACTTGTTTAATTATGAATGAGAAAGTTCTCAGAAATGAGTACTCGTTGTCGCAAGATGTGAATGCGGATTTCTCATCATGGAGTTGTCACGAGTAGTAGTACTCGCCAGTAGGCCCGTTGAGGGAGACACAGTAAGTCAGTTGATAAATGATCAAACTTTATTACTGAGAGAAGTACACCTGGATGGCCAGGGCCGTTTTACAAGAGTAGTCGCCAGGACCCGGAGGCCGCCTACGGCTAAGTGGTGCTAGGGTGTATAGCCGCTTACAACAGTAGATCCGTTAGTAGCCGTATAGGCTGGATCTAGGATTACATGGTCTTTTAATAGACCGCTGCTGGAGTCCTTTGTCGCTCTGAGCAGCCCAAGATCCGTTGGTAGCCGTTAACGCTGGATCTTGGAGTAGAGTAGTCCGGGGACTAGTGCCTGAACCTGGAGGCCACTTACAGCGATGGGGTCTTGGAGTAGTCGTGCAGACTTGAGCGGGGTAGTCGAGAGACTAGGCGTAGAATCGACAGAGCTGGTCGATATTCCACGAGTTGTTGACGTCTTCACCTTCAAGCGTCTGGAGGCGGTAGGAGCCTGGTCCGGTCACCTTTGCGACTGTGAAGGGACCTTCCCAGGGCGAGCTGAGCTTGTGTAGTCCTTCCGTGTTCTGAATGCGGCGGAGGACGAGATCACCAACGTTGAAGGAGCGTTCCTTGATGTTGTGATCATGGTAGAGTCGGATACCCTCAAGGTACGTTGCTGACTGGACGAGGGCGGCGCAGCGAGCTTCTTCGAGTCCATCATATCAACTCATATGCTATCTTCAGATATGCCTTCGTCGTATTGCTCTACTGCTGGTGAATCCGACATGACATCGGCGGGGAGAATTGCTTCGGAGCCGTAGACTAGGAAGTATGGCGATTGTCCCGTTGGCTTGGAGGGTTGAGTATGTAGCCCCCAGAGCGCATTGGGTAGTTCCTTGATCCACTTGCCTCCTTTTGAATTAGCAGCATCGTGCATTTGCTTCTTGAGAGTGTCAAGTACCATCCCATTGGCGCGCTCGACTTGTCCATTGGCCCGAGGATGGGCAACTGAGACATATCGGACGTCAATCCCGCTGTTCTCGCAGTACTCCCAGAACTGGTGATTATTGAAATTGGACCCCAGGTCTGTGATGATGCGGTGGGGTAGTCCGTAGCGATGCACGAGTTCATCCAAGAAGTCGAGTACTCTGTCGGCCTTGGGGCATGTGACCAGCTTTGACCTCGATCCACTTGGTGAACTTGTCGATGGCCACCAGTACTCTGTTGAATCCACCTGGAGCAGTTGGTAGAGGCCCAATCATGTCGAGCCCCCAGCAGGCGAAGGGCCAGGTTGGCGGTATGGTGACTAGCTTGTAGGCCGGGACGTGTTGTTGCTTGGCGAAGTATTGGCACCCTTGGCACCTTTTGACGAGTTCTTCGGCGTCGCCCAGAGCTGTGGGCCAGTAGAAAGCTCGTCGGAAGGCCTTGCTGACCAACGTGCGTGAGGATGTGTGGTTGTCGCAGACACCTTTGTGGATCTCCTCCAAGATGCCCTTGCCTTCTTCTCGGGGGACGCACTTCATGAGTACTCCGGAAGATGCGCCCCGCCTGTAGAGCTTGTCTCCGACTAGGACGTAGGACTTGGCGCGACGAATGAGTTGCTCAGCCAAGTTCTTGTCCAAGGGAACCTTCTGCTCGCGGAGGTAGTCAATGAAGGGTTGCCTCCAGTCCGCGTCTATCATCATGACCTCCTGGCCAGCCTGGGGATGTGCTGGATCAGCGGTCGGTGGCGCCGGCTCCGGGATGGATGGAGCATGAAGCTCGTGGACGAAGACACCTGCTAGTACTTGAGCGCGAGTAGAACCAAGCTTTGACAGGACGTCAGCTGCAACATTGTTGTCGTGGACGACGTGATGGAACTCGAGACCGTAGAACTTGTTCTCGAGCTTGCGGACTTCTAGGCAGTAGGCGTCCATGTTGTCCTTGTTGCGGTCCTAGGACTTGTTGACTTGGTTGATGACCACTGCGGAGTCGCCGTAGACTAGTAGCCGCTTGATGCCAGTGAAGCCGCGAGGCGGAGCCCGTGTAGAAGGGCTTCGTACTCGGCTTTGTTGTTTGAGACCTTCCAAAAGATCTGCAGGACGTACTTGAGTTGTTCGCCCGTTGGGGAAATCAGGAGTACCCCTGCACCTGCGCCTTCAAGCTTGAGCGAGCCGTCGAAGTACATCACCTAGTGCTCTGGGCGCTCGGTTGGAGTAGGTAGCTGATTTTCCCACCACTCCGCCATGAAGTCGACTAGTGCCTGCGACTTGATGGTTGTTCGTGGCTTGAAGTCGATGTTGAGGGCACCGAGTTCGACTGCCCACTTCGAGATCCTTCAAGTAGCATCTTGGTTCCGCAAGATGTCACCGAGCGGGTAGTCGGTGATGACGGAGATCGAGTACTCCTGGAAGTAGTGTCGTAGCTTCCGTGAGGTGATGAGCACTGCGTACAGTAGCTTCTATATGGGTTGATAGCGTGCCTTGGATTCGGACAGGACCTCGCTGACGAAGTAGACTGGTCGCTGGACTGGGTAGGCGTGGCTGTCTTCCTGCCGCTCGACGACGATGGCGATGCGACCACGTGAGTAGTCGCGGCGAGGTAGAGCGAGGTCGCTCCTTTTTGCGAGGAGCCATGAGGACTGGTGGCTTGGATAAGAAGTCCTTCAGCTGAGCAAGGGCTTGGTCTGCCTCTGGAGTCCACGCGAACTTCTCTTGATGTTTGAGTAGTTTGAAGAAGGGGAGCCCCCATTCTCCAAGCTTCGAGATGAATCTGTTCAAGGCCGCCATGCACTCGGTTAGCTTCTGCACGTCTTTGATGCACGTGGGAGCTTTCATGCTGGTGATGGCGGAGATCTTCTTGGGATTGGCTTCGATGCCGCGGTGGCTGATGATGAAGCCGAGTAGTTTGCTCGACGGTACGCCGAAGACGCACTTGTTCGAGTTGAGCTTCCAGCGGTACTCTCACAAGGATGCGAAAGTCTCTTCAAGATCGGCGATAAGCGTGTTGGAGTTTCTGGTCTTGACCACCACGTCATCCACATAGGCTTCGATGTTCTTGTTGAGTTGCCTCTTGAAACAGGCCTGGATAGCTCGTTGGTAGGTAGCGCCGGCGTTCTTCAACCCGAAGGACATGGTCGTGTAGCAGTACGCGCCAAACGGGGTGATGAACACGGTCTTCTCCTGGTCTTCTTGCTTGATTGCGATCTGGTGGTACCTGGAGTAGCAGTCGAGGAAGCAGGGCAGGTCGCAGCCCGCCGTGGAGTCAATGACTTGGTCTATCCGCGGCAACCCGAAGGGGTCCTTGGGGCAGTGCTTGTTGAGGTCGGTGTAGTCGACGCACATCCTCCACTCGTTAGAGTTCTTCTTGCGGATGAGGACGGGGTTGGCGAGCCACTCAAGATGGAAGACTTCTCTGATGAAGCCAGCCGCGAGTAGTTTGGCGAGTTCCTTCTTGATGCCATCCCGTCTGTCGTCCGCGAAGCGGCGGAGGTGTTGTCACTTCGGGGTAGCTTTAGGATCGACGTTGAGTGAATGCTCAATCAGATTCCTGGGCACCCCTGGCATGTCCGCTGGTTTCCACGCGAAGATGTCTCGGTTAGCCCGGAGGAAGCTGATGAGTGTGTCTTCCTATTTCGGGTCGAGGCCCGCCCCGATGGTGGTGGTCTTGCTGCTATCGCCTGTCCTGAGGTCAATTGTCTTGACTTGAACCTCCTTAGTTGGCTGAGGCTTGTTGGCTTTGTCCGACTTCTCTGGGATGTCGAGTTCACTTGGGGCAAGCTTTTTGGATGCAGCGTAGATCTCCATCATTGCGTTGGGTACTTGATTCGTGGCTGTGATTTCCACAGCCTCTGTGTCGCAGTCGAAGGATATCTTCAGGTCCCCTTGCAATGAGAGTACACTGACCGAACTTGGCATCTTGAGTACCAAGTACGTGTAGTGGGGTACCGCCATGAACTTGGCGATAGCTGGTCTGCCGAGGATGGCATGGTAGGAAGTTTCGAAGTCCGCGACTTCGAACTTAATTTACTCAGTGCGGTAGTTTTCCCTTGTCTCCCCGAAGGTAACTGACAGGACCACTAAGCCTAGTGGGATAGCCGCGTTCCCGGGGACGATGCCGTAGAAGGGAGAAGTGCTCTTAGTGAGCATGTGGGTGATGTCGAGCCTCATTTTCTTCAAGGTCTTGGTGAAAAGGACATTGAGCCCTCTTCCACCGTCGATGAGGACCTTGTTGTGTTTGGAGCTCGCGAGCACCGGCTTCAGGATGAGAGGGAACCGTCCTGGTTCAGAGAAGCTTGTCCATTGATCCGCGCGCGAGAAGGTAATGGGTACCTCCGACCACCGGAGAGGGGTCGGAACCGCTGGTTCAATGCTCATGACTTCTCGTTGAGTGGTTTTCTGAGCCCGTTGGTTGGGTAGTCCGCCGAAGAGGACATTCACCGTCTTGTCGGGTTCCTGGAAGTCGCCGTTGCCCTCGTCGGTCTTCTTCTTGCCTTTCTTGTCGTGAGGGTGCCGTGGCTCTGGAGTGTCCTTGAGTGCTCGCCGGAGTTGGTAGCACTGCTCGGTGGTGTGGTTGCCGTCCAGATGCCACGGGCACTTCTCTTTCAGCAAGTCTTTGAAGCCGCTGGAGGTCTTCTTCGAGTTGTCTTTCGCAGGGCGCTGGATAGCCACGACAGTGTTGTCTGGCTTGCGCTTGCGATTGGGACCCCAGTAGTTGTTACTGCGACCGCGTTGATTCCCGTTGTTGTTGTTGTTGCCAGTGTTCGGCTTGCTCTTGCCACGGATGGCGTCGTACTTGGCGTTAGCCTTCTTCTTCATCAGCCCAGGAGGTGATCATGTCCTTGAGGTGGGTGATGGAGCTCGAGTGGCGACTACCGAAGTCTTCAAAGGTGCGACGGTGATAGAGACCGTCTTGGAAGAGGTCGATGACCTCCTTGTCGGAGACGTCGACTACGGTGGCGCGCTTGTCAAAGAAGCACCGCATGTACTTGCGAAGGGTCTCGCCTTGTTCCTGCTTCACCATTGCCAGGTCCATGCGAGTACCCGAGCGACCCATAGCGCCCGCGAAGTTGCTGGTGAACTACTCCTTAAGCTGGTCCCACTTGTCAATCGAGTACTTCTCGAGTGACTCGAGCCATGTAAGCGGGGCTTGAACCAGACAGAAGGGGAAGTAGAGGCACTTGGTGTCGTTATTGCCGCCAGCGTTCTGAATGGAGAGGGCGTAGCATCTGAGCCACTGCACTGGATCCTGCTTCGCGTCGTACTTGGTGATCCCCAGAGGTTTGAATTTCTCCGGGAGAAGTAGATTGCGAAGCCGCGCGGAGAAGGCGGGGAAGCCATCGTTGTCGCCTGCCGTGGAGGACTTCTTGCACCGTAGTTCTTCGATTTTTTGGTGGGCGTCAAAGCCGCCGCGTGAAGCGCCGGTGGCGTGGCTATTTGCGTGGCCTCGGCCACCGCGGTCGCCTCCGCCCCCGGCTCTCCTGCAAGCCCCATGGTTGGAGCTCCCACCATCGCTGCCTCCGCCGCCAGCATCACGGTGAGGGATAAGCGATACTAGATCGGATCTTGATTGCTTGCTCCCCGGCAACGGCGCCAGAAAAAGGGGCTTGTTGACGGTTAATAGTTGTATCAAAGTTCGTTTAGACTTGCAAGCGGACAAGTCTCCCGTCGTAGTCAAGGGACCCTTCTTCCCTCGAGTGGTGAACCCAAGGTATCGAATCCGTGGAACAATGTGCAACGCAAGGATTCAATCTAGTAAAGCAAGGTAAAGCTATCTATTGAAGAATCAAATTGCATCTAATCTAAGATATCATAAGGAAAATGAATCTAATCTAATCTACTAAAGAGGTAGCAAGAGAAAGCAAGAGATAACCGATCTAGAGAGTCTAGATCATGCGTATGTTGTAGCTTCAAACAAGATAGATGAAGATAGAAAAGCAAATCTCATTAAAAGCATCTTTAAATCGTGGCCTTCCTTCCGACTCCGAAAACGCCCGCCTTTCGGAACCCCCGTTCTGTCGCAACGTATCCCTACTCATGCGGGTAGTCTAGGGCGAGTTCGATAAAACAAGTTGAAATCACTTGGCCGGTCCGGTATGCACCTCTAGCCACCGCGGCTACAAGAGCACCCTATGTAATCTATCTTAAGTATAGATCGTAGAAGAAGCAAAACCAAGAAGAAAACAAAATCATCGAGAAGGCACTTGATCGCTAGAAATCGAATTCACTTACAAACTTCACCATGAATGATTACATGAACAAGATCACCACCGGGGCTCTCCCTCGATCTTGATCCTCGCTCCGGAGCTCCGACGTGGTCTTCCATGCAAGGTTCCCACGTCGGCTATGGAAACCCTAGACAACTAGCACGACCCTCATCTCCGAGATGGTGTCCCTCAAGCTTCTCTGCTCCTCGGCGGCGGATTACGAATTGGATGATGCGTGGCTCTCGGTAAGGGGGCTATTAATAGCCTGAGAAGCAATTAGGTCAAAGGGGAGGCTGACTGGGCCCCGAAAAGGGCTGGGCCGGTCGGCCTGGGCCGACCGGCCTGGGCCCGTTTCAGCCCAGTTTGCTGCCTCCTTCGCCCGGTGTTGCTTCCCGCGTCTTCTAGATCCTCTCCCCTTTTGCATGTGGGCCTTGACGTCAGTTTCTCTCCGAATTGGACTCAACTCCTTGTCTTGCAAGATTCAGCACTTTTCTGGTTCGGTCCTCGGAGTTTATCATCTTCTCAGGCTTGGTCCTTGGGCTCTTGGAGTCATGTTCACTTCATTGCTTGACTTGTATCGGGCTTCAAGGTCTTGTCATGAGGTGCTTAATGAACTTATCCCAGAAGTCTTGCTTTTAACGTTAAAACCCTGCGTAAACACTTAACTCCAAAACCGACATGCACAAGTGAACTTGTTATACCACGAGGGTTAGTACCAATGGATAAGATACAAAAGTCATGCCAACACCGAAGGTAAACTCATGGCTAGGTTGACGGATTTTCACCGTCAACAGCGCTGTTGCCACCATGAGAGGGTCCACTGGCCGATGCCCGGGTACGGTTGGGGTTAGCCGGTAGCTCTCGTCGAGTACGGTTGCAACCGATGTCTGCACTGCGACTTGTGGCTTCGTTGTCTTGCTGGCGGTTCCTGACGGGAGCACTTCAGTGACCCTGTTGTCAACTCGCATGAAGTAGGCGTCCTCTGCGAGCTTGGCGATGACTTCTCCCGCACGCATCCCCTGAGCCTGACATGCTATCGTAGTGATAGACATGAGGCATTGCTCTGGGGTAGTGTGCACCCGACTCTCGACTTGGTCGAGTGCTTCCGCGAGGTTCCGGATGGGAAGGGACTCGCGGATACGTCGGCGCCGTTCGTTCCACTTTCTGTTGCGTTCACGTCGAGCGTCCCTGGTGGCGCCGGTCTCGTCAGCAAGTGTGTTGGCAGACAACTCGTCCGCTGAGATATCCTCGAGATATCGGTCAGGGACTGTCCCTGAGGGCCCCGGCATCTCGTTGGTAGTCATGAAGACTTGCCGATCAGGAGAGCCGAGGCTGGAGTCACTGGTTGCCACCTCTGTTGGAGTGTGCTCCTCAGTTGGAGCTAGTGGTGTTCCCTCTTGGAACGGCAGTGAGTCGAGGTAGGCGATGCAGCGTGAGTTCTTGTCTGTCAGGTCTGCGGGCTTGCGGTCTGGCCAGTAGACGAATCTGCCGGCGGGTATAGATGTTATAACCAGGACGGATGTAGGTCCTGACAGCGGTTGCTCCATCGTGTAGGTCTTGGACTCGGGCTCGTCCGGGTCCACTCCGAAGTCGAACTCATAGGAGGAGTCCGAGTAGTAGCCGGAGATGGGGTTGGAGTCCGAGTCGTCCTCGGAGGCGATCTCTTTCCCAGCCCGGCGTGCGGAGAGAGCCTTCGCGTGGGCCTTGCTAGCGATGCAGAGACCGTATGGGAAGTGCTCATGGAGTGGGGAGTCCGTACACGATGGCTCGGTAGCCGGCTCGCATGCGATGGCCCATGGTGATGTCGAGTTCGAGTTGGAGTTGGATCCAAGCTCGAAGTCCGCGTGCTGATTGTAGAGCGAAATTTCTCCGAATTTTCCGACGAGATCACCTGTGACTACTTCGGGAAGCGTCACGAGGCCAGTCCTCGGGTTGGGCGGCATGGTGAGGCAGCGCTGGAAGGATCCGGCGCCGTCAGCAGTGCAGACCCAAGAGCCGAAGACGAAGGTGTCGCCGCGGTTGAAGGCGACGGTTGGCTTAATGAAGATTGTAGCTGTCGAGTTCGCCATATGATCTTCGGCGAGATCCCCTATCTGGCGCACCAGCTGTCGATGTTTTAGACCGGCAACCTACCAAGGGGAGTACCCGAGGTAGATGAATGTGGCCTCACCGAGATCGGTAACTCGAAGGAAGAGACACGTGGCACACAATTTAGACAGGTTCGGGCCGCGAGGTGCGTAATACCCTACGTCCTGTATGCTGCGTAGCTCTGGATTGATTGGATGTGATTACAAGATGATGCGTAATGAGAGAGAAGGGTCCCTGCCTTGCCTTATATAGTCCGGGAGGCAGGGTTACAGGTCGGTTTAGGGAGAGAGTACTAGTCGTGTACGTCTAGGAGTCCTCTACACAGTACATGGTATGTATAGCTTCCTATCCGAGTTTCTCCACCGTGGTCCTTGCGCCTCACGCCATCTGGTACCGTGCGGCACAAGTCGGGTAGTCCCAGGGGCCCACCGAGTAGTCGGTCCTGGTACCCACCGAGGTAGTGGGCCCAGGGAGGTCCACATGACAGGTTAGTAGTCTCAGATGACGGTGAGAGACCGACAATCGATTGATTCAAAACCTTTGCAAAGGTGGACCTAAGCACACGAGAGGTGCCCTCACTAAGAGTTCACCAACCAGGCCGTTCCCGTCAATCCTCGGATTGGGATCAGATGCTACAGTCTCAAGTACGAGGTTTACTGGGCTACGCCACCGAGGTCACCCAACATCACGCAAGTACTCGGGTGGCGAGCTATGACGCCCCAGGTTTTTAATTAGCATCATTAACGCTGATGGCCGAATAAGCCAAGTCACACCGGATGACCTTGGTCAAACCGAGGTCAACCTGGGTCATCACCTCAAAAATCTCGCCCACACACCCAATTGAATCCCTTGACCAAGTCAACACACCCTTGTGGTCAACCCTTGGTCAAAGACACGGACAAATCCTGCTTAAACCCTGACGTCGGTGAATGTCTTCCGGAACTTTTGCCGCGTTCTCTAAATTTCACCTAAACACTTCAAAATCTACCGTAATGAAAGTTATCCAGCTTGTTGAGGACACAACTTTCATGTAGATTGACATTTCAAATTTTGAGAGCAAATTGGTGAAAAACTTGGTCAACTGTCAGCATCTCCTGTTCACCGAGACATGGCGACATTCAAAGTTTGGCTGCAATTTATGCAAAATCCGTTGGGAAAAACACCCTATAGTCTTTGTAAAAGTAGTAGAGCATAGTGAGATCTACAACTTTCCTATTCACCACTTTATGCACTCCAATGCAAATTTTTGGAGAAAGTTGTTTTCGAACAGTGCCAGTCGAGTTGGTTTGTCATCGCGCCGCGGCGTCGCAATGGCCATAGCGCCGAGCGCGCCGCGCCTCAGGCCAACCGCACCCTCGACTTCGGGGTCCGCGCGCGCCTTCCCCGGACGCGTTGCGCCGCCCGAGGCCACGCACCCCGAGGCGGGGAGGACTCGGGGCGGCTCGTGGCCCGAGCACGCCACGCGCCACGTCACCGTCACGCGCGGGCGCCCCTGCCCACGCTGCCCGCGTCGCCGTACGCGCTGCTGCCCACGGTCACCTCCCTCCTCTACTCGAGTGAGGCCACCGTGGAGCCGCCTCTCGCACCTATAAAGCCTCCCCTTTTCCCTCCTCGCGCGCTAGCACGCCGACGAGCTCGCCTTGCTCTGCCGCCGGCCTCCATTGCCACCACTCGTCGAGCTCCGCCTCCTCTTGCCCCCACGGTCGACCGACCCCTCAGGCGCCTCTTCTAGGATCCGTAGAGGCTCAAGCCGCTACCCATCGCCCTGTCTTGTGCCGCCCCTCGCCGGACGGCAGGCCACCGCGACTGCCACTCGGGTGCGCCGCCGTGGGCCATCAACGGCCCTCCTTCCGCCCCGTCCGAGCGAGGGAATAGAGCCACGGGCACCCGTGGACCGTCCCTCACTCGCGCCGCCGGACCAGGCCGCCGGTTCGCCGGAATTCGGCCGGAGCGCCGCCGACCGGTGCCCAAGGGCCCAATTGCAAAGGGCGACTTCTTTCTGAGGGCTAATCCGCAAATTAAGGGTATATTTGTGAGACCCCAAGTATTTCCAGGGATCTTAGTGAAAAACTGTAACTTAAATAGTACATGTGTTTTGCTGATTTTTGTAAAATCCATATAAAACCGTACAAACATCAGAAAAATGCAAACCCAATTTTGTTGGATTCGATGTGAAAAATCCTACAACTTTTGTTATACTCACCTAGTCTGTTTCCTGATATTTTTAACATGAAAAATAGAAATGTGAAAACCCTAGATCTGCTATATGTCAAAATCCATAAATCCTCTGTAGCTAATTTTTGGATATGTTGTGAGTTATGTCATGACTAGCTTCTGTACCAAACACAAAGTTATGCTGTAAATCTTTTTCTAAAAATTGTTTTCCATTTCTGCATAATCTGCCTAGATGATTTTTGTAGACAAAAATAATTTTGTTTTTGTGCCCAACTTCTGCATGTTGCCTTGTTATACGAAAATACACCTTTGGTGAATTAAACACAATTTTATGATTATCATAAATATTTATTCTTGAAATATGCTTGCTTTTCTTTGAAAATACATAACTCAAGATTCATAATAGTTCTAGGTGTATATGTTGCATCCCTAGGCTAGTTTTGGACCATATAACATTTGTGAGAAAGTTTGGAGCATTTTGACGAGTATTTATTTTTGTGTGCATTTACCTTGTTCTTCTAGCTAGCTTTTGTTATTTTCAAAAAGAATTAATTTCTTAGCTATCCTAAGCATGCATGAGTGTTCAATGGCTTGTTATGGGTGTTTAGTGCTTAATAAACCCTTCCACTGAATTTTTAATGAATTAGATTATGAATAAAAGCTATTTGAGCGATTTAAGGATTAATAGTCATTTAAATGAGAAAAATCACCAACCCATTGCTGTATGTGAAGTTAAAATTGAATTATTTACATATATATGTACACAGTCACTATCAGAATGAATATTTAATAAAAAGCTGCATATTGTTCCTTTTTGGAAGAGTATGCTGAATGTATTCTTATGTAGGTGAATGTGTTCAACCAATGCACCCCATGGTTGTCATCTATTGTGTGTAATTAATTAAATTAAAAATCGTCGAATAAATCTTGCATTTGCATCTTCGTGTAGATCTTCCCGACGGTAGACGTACGCTCGTGCCGGAAGGAGGAGACGAAGGTGCTGACGAAGAGCTGTAGTACGTGGATGTAGCTCAAGACCTGGACCCAAGTCCAGAAGGGCCCAAGGCCAACCTTGCCTGCGAAGGCAAGCCCCGGATCATTAACCCGTCTTTTAAAACTATGCCATTATGTTTTACTATGATTGCGCATTTACGTTACAGGAATTGAATGGAAACCCTAGATGAATGTCCCTAGGTACCTATGCTCTATCACTAGTATGGTAGATCGATAGCTGCTCTGCTATAGGACCCGATAGAAGTTGAGTGATGTCTGTCACTCGCAAGAATAGGTCCTGATGCTGGAATCATCAAATCTTATTAAATGGAATGCTCATGTGGTAAGAGCATGGGATTTGGGCTCCGGTCCAGTGGCTTTCGTGGGCTAAGCTTCTGAACATACTAAGCACTTGTCGGGAATGGGACCGGTAAGCCTAGTACCTTAAAGAGACGGTGCGGGAACTTACTATTACTACTCCTGAAGAATCACCTAACCGGCTAGCTACTGGGAAGGGGGGTGCATGTGTGAGACTGGATGCCTCGCGGGGTGTGCCAGTTAGCCTTGTACCCAGGACTGTAAGATTCGATCCCAGCCCGAGGATTTTTGGGAACTGCCTGGGTGGTTGTCCTCGCGGGGGAATCCTACCGTGTGCTTAGGTCTACCTTGCAAGGTTTAAATCAATCGGCCTCTCACCGTTATCCGAGACTACTTAATCAACTGGCCATGATATCCCGTAATGATGGAATTGGTGAATAATATTGTATTAATTAATTGTTGTCCAAATTCTTGATTGAATTAGTTGGCACATTTAGAAATGGCAATCAACTAGAACTTGTGCGAAAATACTGAAAGGACCTACTCTTCGTGGCTTTTCAGCAAAAGAAACTCCACCGGCCTAAAGCCTTTCATGTCTAGAGTTTGGTGATGTAGTTATCACGCGACAGTTAAGTCTTGCTGAGTATTAGTATACTCAGCCGTGCTTTAAAACTGTTGTGTAGGTGTTGTTGATCGGGCGGATAACAACAAGTGATGACATCACGGATGGCCTCCTATGATGTTTATTGTTGCACTAGTTTAATTTATTTCCGTTGTTTGCTAACTCTGAACCTTTACTCCATGTCATGAACAATGGTTGTAATAAACTGGCTCTTAACTCGTGTTGTACTCTGGACTCGCCTTCGTGTGAGTTTTAATGCATATGTCGATCCTCTGTATGATTTCCAAGTGATTTACCGGGCGTTAACCCGGCAACTAACAACAGGATGATACTTTACTATTGCTTAATGACCAAAGTGGATTGGTTTTAGGCGATAGTACGGTATTTTCCTAGGCAGGTTGTCACAGCTGGTATCAGAGCGATTATATGCACCAGAGATTAGTTAATAACCTTAATCACTGGTTTTTGAATAAAATTTGCCAAGATTGTTTGATTTTCCAAAACACGTTGGTCTGCTAAGGATAAACTAGACTGAGAGGCCCTAGAGGGAGTTTTTGGTTTCTTTTAGGTGGCTTATTAACCTATGGTTTATTTTGATAACTCCCAGCACATTTTACCTTATGTCAGACTTACATTCTTGCACAACCGAACTAGATGAGCCACGTGTTTTATACGTGTGTTGTACCGCTTCACGGGAATTGCGAGGGTTGATGGAGTGATCCATTCCACGGATCCCATCTTTGCGTCTTGTTGTAAGTTGTGTGTCGCCACGTGTTTCATACGTGAGCATTCCGCATGTCGAATATGCGAGGCAAGGATACACTCCATTCAAACGGGGGGTGTCCGAGGTTGGACGCTGTCCATGCAGCGGCTTAACGCATGGGTGCCGTTTCTACAGTGAACGGTAATGTATGTGGACGCTTTCATGAGAGTTGGCATGAAAGGTTCATCGTGTTCTGTGATCTTCTGCAGGTACACTAACCTCGTTTTGTAAGTCGCTAAGTGAGCATCGACTAGTTCTCGACTAGTTATTATAGGGAGAAACGTATATGTGCCACGCCACCGGTGCAAACTGCGAGTTTTGGTTTGAATGCCTTGTGAGGACAAATAGGACGTCTTGCATCATGCTAAAAATCGTGGAAGTTCAAAACTGAACCCATACTTGTTTGTGTGCTCTCTAAGGTGAAATATTGCTAGTATGGTTTGTCTTGCCTAGCCTCTCTGGTGTAGGTGTTGTTGTCCAAAGGTCTGTTGTGACTAATGGTGTAGATCTTGCACCCTGTCCAAGAATCCTTTGTCTAAGAGATCTCTACCAAAGTTGCTCCACATCTACTCTAGTTCCTACTCGCAAAAGCTCGCAATCATAGCTTTTGTATATATCAAGTTATAGTTAGATTTAGGAACCTCGGTCCTGCTGATTTACCGGGTACCCAATCCGAAACTCTTGCTTAGTTAAGCACCTTCCTGACCTTCTAGCTCAATCTTGCTTACCCAACCTTGTGTCTCATAACCTTGCTAAGTTTGCTACGCAAATTTGAGAAATTTGAACTCTGGTTTGAGTTATGAAGTTCGGTTCACAATTACCAGAACCTCGTATCCTTATGTATGCCTTCTCGTTTCGAGTTCAACATACGATGGTGTCTTAGTATACATGGTTACCCCATATCTTAACCACCTACCCTTTATTCTTGGATCGAGTTATCCTGGTATACTCGTATCCGACTGATTCTCACTTTTGTCATTATGTCCAGATGGACAACGCTGGAACTGTGTCGGCTGATGTGGAAGCATGTACTCTCGTGAATTACCTCGAGGAGGGTGGATTTCCTGCACTTTTGTGGGACACCCTGAAGGACTTTGGGTATACGACTTACCCAGAGTACTCGAAACGGGAGATCATGACCACAGGCCAGCTCCTTCGTTGTGAAGTAAAGGAGAAGATTTCCATGTGCCCGACCAATCCTGCTTGGAACGAGTGAGAGTGTAAGGCACAAGGCTGAACTTGAATGACACCGTGCAGAAGGCTTCTCTCGAAGCGCTCACAACTTTTTGTGGGAAGCACCCTGACGAGATAGCCGGCTCTGCAGCCAAA
Source organism: Cenchrus americanus (assembly GCA_947561735.1). Lineage (NCBI taxonomy): Eukaryota > Viridiplantae > Streptophyta > Magnoliopsida > Poales > Poaceae > Cenchrus > Cenchrus americanus. Next base: position 114,040,297 of record OX387240.1, read on the forward strand.
GTAATTCCTGTACCTGAGCGGCACACTGCACCTTGTGTCGAACGCGAAGCTGTCCTTCCAGCCCAGAGCAACTCTCACCATAACCCTGATCTCGTCACCTCAGTCCGCTTTTGAGATGCCATGTATGACACCTACCGATGCATGGTGGGAGAAAATGTATTCTATAGACACCAGATCTATAGGTACCGAGTTAAAGAGATGGAGTGTACAGCTCAAGCGTTGAAGGAAGCCCGAGTAATGATAGCTACTCTCAAGAAGGAAAGGCGCAAGGACAGAGCAAAGATACAAGAGTTGAGTGAGATCATTCATGAGCAGAACTTCCTGTTGCAGCATAATGACCAGTACATGCTTGAACTAGAAAATCAACTGGAAGCTATAGCCGTTCCACCTCCGGAACATGTCATTCCTGGAACACCAGAAGGAGAAGGTGTCGAGGACGTCCAAGGAGAGTCCGGAGTAGAGTCTGGACCCGAGTTACCATAGTCCTTCCGCATTGAAGATCCATCCCTAGGGAGTTGGTATGTTGGAAATAAAATTCTAAGTCGTACGAGTGTAGTATTTATAAGGAACCCTAGTGTACAACCGCGTTGGTTAGCTGTTGCGGTTGGTTGAACTATGAGCTTCTTTATGCAGCCAGTCTGCATTGTAACCCCAAACATTGTTGGTAATTCTGAAACCCCCCATCAATGTAACGCCTTGGTTGAACATTTTTCAGCAGTAATGTTCGTGAGGCGTTATTTATGCTAGTTGCGATCAGATCAACGTTATGTAGTGAATCGCAAACTCGTCCGAGAGTTTCTTGCCAATCAAGATCCGAATGATTCCTCATTCCTGAACTTATTCCTTTGGGTCTTGCTCATGACTTTTTAAATTAAAATTAATGCCACTGTTGGGCATGCATTGCATAGCACATGCATTTGGGAAACTCAGGCATACTAACATGCATTCGCATGAAAACTCCGTACTCCTACCCTATCTCTCTTGGTGATGTTGTTGTCCCATAACCAATGGTGCCGCGACGGGACCTAGGGCATCGTGTGTGCTACAGCCACATGACTACCACTAGGAGCGCGCTAGGTATCTTGATTGTGGGAAAGCGACTCGCCACACAGATCCTTTCTCTGCCGGTGATTGCCCTCGCAATCACTAATTCATCATATGGGTAATTAGGTCATTCTAACATGCATCATGAGCACCATACCGCACAAGCATGTGTATCGCATCAATCTTTAGGATCATTGCACCTCAAAATAGCGAGTCGACAACACCTCAAATTCACAAGTTGAGTAAAGGTGCGAGCGAGATTGTTTTGAAACTCCCACACGAAATTATCTTTCATGCAAGAAATTATGGAACTCTTTTACTAGCCTTCTAGCCTTCCTTCTTTCGCAAAGGTCTTTTGAAAATCCCCGCCGACTTGATTCCTTGTCGCCAATCTAGATGACCTTTTAACAATCAACTCTTTTCCGATCAGATAAGCAGAAGAAGTAGAAGTTTTCTTGAGCAGTCAAGGTTCTCGAAAAGTCCAGGTGGAAAAGTCATCCATCGTTTATCCATTCTTGGTCCGTGCTCATAACCTCCAAACCCTCAGGATCGAGCAAGGAAGTAAACCCAAGATTGATCGAAGCTTTTGCTAAGCTTCTCTTAGTTACAATCACAAACGTAGAGTGTTGTACACTGAGCTCCTCTCATTCTTCTCTCCATCACGGTCAATTCTTTAGACCGTTGGACCTCATCTTCGTCAATGTCACGACCATACGACGCCGTGACGCCACTAAGCCATCTTCTCCCGCAACCGTGCTCACGCCGCTGAGACCTCACGGGCTGACCGTTGTCGAGCTCCGTGTTGTCTACACTAGATACCCAACTGGTTAATGACCGTTGCAGCCCCGCGGCGGTCATAAAAGGGGAGTCCTGTTACCCAGAACCGTCAGCACAAAAGCCTCATGTCCGTCCAAGCTCGGCAGCCCCCACTGCTTTTGTTCTTCCCCCAACTAGTCTTGGTCACCCAGCCTTTAAAGCATCTCTCCCATCTGTTCCGTTCCTCGCCGAGCAAGTTGTTCCTCCGTCTTCATCCACGACGTCGAGAAGAAACTCGTAAGTAGGCCGGAAGAAGGGCTCAAGCTACACCGACACCCATGACTCAGTCCTCGGAAGAGTTCGAGCTGCTTCGTTGGACGCTGGTGTGGATGTACCTCTATATTGCAGGCGGAATCTGTCTACTATTGGCTGTTCATGTGCACATCCATCGCCCGCTTCCTCATGAACGGCGATGAGGTAGTAGGGAACACACCTTACCCCTTTTCTCCATCTAAATTCCAGTATTGGGACGTGTAAACAGAGCTTTATGAAATTGAACTTGTGACAGTTTTGGGGTCCGGTTCGCATTACTTACCGTGAATGAGTTTCGTAGTGGATGTCCACATTGTGAGTTTTCTGGGTGAGATTCTGAACATGTATTTATTAGGGACTCAGTTTTCATATGTTCAGACCGGCACGGAGTATCCCCAATGGTGTTGGTGTGTCGGGCAGTGGTGATCTATCGCCACCGCCGTCCACAACGCGGACCTAGGCTTTCGTGGCAGCACATACTGAAGTATTGTGCCAGATCCTACAAGCACAACAATGGATGGCCCAACAACTACAACAAATGCCGCCGAAGCAACAGATGCTCCGACCCTTTTCTCCCTGTTCACCCAGAGTACCTATCCCGATGAGTTCAAAACGCCATTATCGGCGCAATCTAGATGTTGGAGGGGCAAAATTCAGTGCTGAATCAGATGGTGTACGATATCATCCAAGGACGTTATGGGGGACCCTCTCAAACGAGTTTGGCAGACAGTCTCTCTCATTCTTTATCTGCATCCATGGTCGAGCAGGCCCGCTTGTTCAATCTGTTGGTGGATCATGTAAATCAAGGTCAACCCCAGGACTCCGACTCCATATTACCACCTTCTCAATTACCCATGGACCTTAGCAGGGAAGAAAGAACAAGTCGGAGCAACAAGCGAATATTATCAGAGATAGATGTAAGTGAGTGGAAAATCACTTATAAGGAGACTCGTCCGCATGAGTGCAAATGACGTTGCGACACTGGCAAGGCCACCCAGCTCACTGCAGGCGAAATTCACTCGCAAGCCGCGAGGGTAGGAAAGAGAAAGAAGAAGAAGCTCCGCCTCATCAGGAAAGATCAACAACAAATTCCTGAGCACAGAGGCCTGCCACCCCACTTGTGTTACAATTGTAAGAAACCTGGACATTTCATGCGTAATTGCCTGAATCCCCAGCAGCAGAAGCAGAACTTCGGAGCAACTAAGGGTGATCACGGCAAGAAGCTGATTATTCAATGGAAGCCAATTCAACTTAACTCTACGGGTAATCTCTCCCTTCAAGAACTACCTCCTCATCCTGTCCCTAAATTCAAATCTCAGGACGAGATTCTTCTTAAGGGGGGTAGGCTGTGACGCCCTAGGTTTTTAATTAGCATCATTAACGCTGATGGCCGAATCAGCCAAGTCAAACCAGCTGACCTTGGTCAAACCGAGGTCAACCTGGGTCATGACCTCGAAAACCTCGCCCACACACCCTATTGAATCCCTTGACCAAGTCAACACACCCTTGTGGTCAACCCTTGGTCAAAGACACAGACAAATCCCACTTAAACCCTGACGCCGGTGAATGTCTTCCGGAACTTTTGTCGCGTTCTCTAAATTTCACCTAAACACTTCAAAATCTACCTTAATGAAATTTATCCAGCTTGTTGAGGGACACAACTTTCATGTAGATTGGCATTTCAAATTTTGAGAGCAATTGGTGAAAAACTTGGTCAACTGTCAGCATATCCTGTTCACCGAGACATGACGACATTCAAAGTTCGGCTGCAATTTATGCGAAATCTGTTGGGAAAAACACCCTAGAGTCTTTGTAAAAGTTGTAGAGGGTAGTGAGATCTACAACTTTCCTATTCACCACTTTATGCACTTCTATGCAAATTTTTGGAGAAAGTTGTTTTCGAACAGTGCCAGTCGAGTTGGTTTGTCGTCGCGACGGCCAGAGCGCCAAGCGCGCCCGCGCGTGCGCCGCGCCTTGGGCCAACCGCACATTCGACTTCGGGTTCGTGCGTGCCTTCCCCCGGACGCGTTGCGCCGCCCGAGGCCGCGCGCCCCGAGGCCGGGGAGGACTCCGAGGGCAGCTCGTGGCCCGAGCACGCCACGCGCCGCGTCGTCTTGACGCCGGGCCGCCCCTGCCCGCGCTGCCCGCGTCTCCGTACGCGCTACTGCCCACGATCACCTCCCTCCTCTGCTCGAGTTAGGCCACCGTGGAGCCGCCTCTCTGAGGACCATGTGTAGTTCGAGGACCGGTGGATGGTCGCTACCTTGTGTGATGAGTGATTGACAACGTTGTGTGGACTGATTCTTGGCTAATTATTGCAGGTGCAGGTTGCGACTTGACTCGTGTTGGTGCAGGTGAAGAACAAGCGCGAAAGGTCGTTGCCGGTGAGGCCTCCAGGTGTGGAGAAGACAAGTAGGCTTCGTTCGAGGGACCCGGTGGCCAGCGGGGTCAAGTGCGGGCCGCATGGTGGCATGAACAGCAAGATGAAGTCGTGGACGGTTTCTTGGTTGAGCCTCAAACCAGTTTGGGGTCGCAGGGCGCCGGAAGCTTCGAGGTGGAGGACACGCGTCGGGATTGCAAGGCTTGCGTCGAGGCTACGCGAAGTGCGGTCGCTGGGCATCCGTCCGATGGTGCTACGAAGACAAATTCCCAAAGCGCCCTTGAGGGGCATGTATCCCTAGTTACTAGTGAAGGGTAGTTTAGTCTTTTGGGTGCCTCCATATATACTCATTGAATGGGTGGATGGCAGCCAACTCTTGGAACCCTAGCTCATTTGTTTTCCCATTTTCCTTCCTATTTTCCTTAGGTTTTCCATAGGACTAGCAAGAGAGCTTCATGGAGAGATCTTGTTGAGAGGGATGGATGATCGGGCGGCTTGCTAGACCTTGTATGAACCTTTGTTTCATGTATAGATGATTCGGCGTGGTTCCTCAAGGTTTGGATGTGTTTTCTCCGGTTGTTCTTGGTGGTGATTTTCGGAGCCCTCTCTTGGTGATTTCTTTGGGTTGTTTTCGTGACCTTTCTCTTGGGGATTTGATGGGGAAAATTTGTGGGAACCCTTCGTTGTTCTTTGGGCTGTGATTCCCCTCCCAAATTCGTCAGTAAAGGTGCTCGATTTCGGGGTTTCTTGAGTTCTTGGGTTGGAAGTGCCCTTGGCGGGATTTCCTTGATTCCCCCTATTTGGACTAGTATTGGTGGGATTAAACTTGGCTATGGACTCCTCATGAGGTGTTCCTAATATCCCCAAAGTCTTGTTCAAGTCTGTGGAGAGATTCGGGAGATCGAGGTTTGGAATTGGGGGAGTTGACCCGCGGGCTGTGTTCTTCCCGACTGTCCAGGAAAAAACCGGCCTGACCGGTTTCCCAAACCGGTCTGACCGGTTTCGCCCTGTGGGCTGTCGAGAAAGGTTTTTGAACAAGGAAGTCTCTGTTGCTTCATGGCTTCGTTTGTTCAGATGTGGAAAGGCTCTTCAGGTGTTTGGGATCTTTGGGGAGTTTCTGGACAAAATCGGTCTGACCAGTTTGCCAAACCGGTCTGATCGGTTTCCCCTGCTTGCGTCAGGCTAAGTCCAACAGAAGAGGTCTGACCGGTTTCAGAAACCGACCTGACCGGTTTGGGTTGCCAGCAGCCATGTCGTGTGTGTTTCCGCTGCGTGTGTATTGAGGCTGTTGGTTGGGTCTTGCTCCTAGGTTCAGTAGCACTCCAGTGGCTACGTGAACTTGGCAAGAGAAGCTTGCGGAGTTGCATGAGCGAAATTGGGTTCATAGGCCGAATTCTTGAATAGAATTTTTATCGGCTCCCATTCACTCCCCCCTCTCTGGTTTGCCGTTTCGGTCCTTCAAGTGGTATCAGAGCCGGTTCGGGTCTTTGTTGACTCTAACCAGTCTAAGATCAAAGGATGGCATACCAGGAACGGGGTTCGGGTCCTCCACACTTCGATGGAAAGAACTACCAGATGTAGAGTAAGCGGATGGGTGCGTTCCTCCGCGGAAAGGGTCAGATCCTTTGGGATGTCACAGTGGACACAGGCTATGTCCAGCCGATGGACTTCCTCGCTCCAAGATCGAGGGACAGATTCGACGCCAATAATAAGGCGGTCGACTACTTGTTTCGTGCTTTGTGTCAGCCTGAGTTCGATCGGGTGCACACCGAGCACTTGGCTTGTAGAATTTGGTCGGTCTTTCGAAGGAGGCTCATGTTGGGAATGCCCGGGTTCGAGCACGGATGTATGCGACCTACGGAGAGAGTACGAGAACTTCACTCATCTCCCCGGTGAGTCCATCGATGCCTTGTTTCGAGAGGTTCACGGTGGTTGTGAACAACATGAGGGCCAATGTGGACGTGCTCCCGTACGATGATCATGATAGAGTGGTCAAGCTCTTACACTCTTTGGATCGTACGATTTGGGGCAGAAAGTTCGAGGCCATTGTGGAGTCAGAAAAATAATGACACTCGACGGTGAATGAGCTGTTCTCAAAGCTCAAGTCGGCTGAGGTGGATAGGGGCATGACTGCCAAGCTCGAGGGTCCGACTGACTCCCATAGTCTCGCCCTCGTTAGTGGTTCCAAAGGAAAGGCTAACTCTAACCCATCCACTAGGATGTTCTCCTTCTCCTCTTTGATGTCTATGCCAGATGAGGAGTTCGACGAGCTTGGAGAGGACGAGCTGGCGCTCCTGACGAGGCGGTTCGACAGGCTGCACGAGAACCGCGTGAACATGAGGAGGAACACGAGAACATGCTTCCAGTGCGACAAGCCGGGACACTTCGTCGCCAACTGCCCGGAGAAGGCCGAGAACAAGGACGGCTACAAGCACAAGCCGAGGATGGACGGCAAGTACCGTTCGAGGCGCGACCACAAGAGCAAGCACAAGAACAAGTACAAGGACGAGCGACGATCGAGGGAGAAGGAGAGCCGAGGCAAGGGCCGAGCGATGGTGGGAGCGAGCGACGTCGACTCCAGTTCCGCGTACTCCACCTCGAGCTCGAGCAGCAGTGAAGACGAAGGTGATCGTCGCAAAAACAAGAAGACGTCCAAGAACCTGAGCGGGGCCGAGCCGCCGCGAGAGACGGCTTCGCACCATGGCGCGAGCTCCGGCGGCAAGAAGAGCACACGGAGAGCGACTCGGACTGCGAGTCCGACGACGAGGTGCGTGATGAACTTCCCTTCTTGCGCCGGGAGAATGAGAGGCTTGGCTCTTTGCTTGATAACCGTGATGACATGCTTAGAGAGGCCAAGAAAATGAGAAAAGAGCTTAGGGCTTCACTCGAGGATGCTAGGACTAGAGTGGCCGAGCTAGAGACACGAGGTGCTTGATAGCAAGCTTCGATTGACTCCCTTAAGGCTAGCCCCGTTGTTTCGGATGAGGTTGATTGTGCTTGATTGCTCCATATTTCTTGCTGATCTTGCTTTGTTTAAGGAGAAGCATGCCTCCAAGTGTGAGGAACTAGATGTGCTTAGGGTTGAAGTGGCCGAGCTTAAGTCTAGATGCGCTTTGCTAGGTGCTTGCACTTCTTGCCCGTTTTGCATGCTAAGATTGATGAGATGCATGCTTACACTAGTTCACTTGAGGCTAAATTGAAGGAACCCATGCCTACATCATGCTCTACCTGTGAAATGCATGCCTTGAAAAATTTGGAACTTGCACATTATGTTGATCGTTTGCAGGATGAGAATGATGACTTGAGGAAGTTGATGGGTTGGTTGTCTGGTCATGAGCCTCAGTTGAGGATGATGATCGAGGCATTTAAGAGGCAGGACGGTGAGGGACTTGGGGCAAACAAGGTTGGTGAGGGAAGTGGAGAGAATATACCAGAGCCACCAAAAACCCACCACAAAAATGATTTCCCTCCAAAACCTAACCATCTTAGGAACCGACTAGACACAACCCCAGCTCCACCCATATTTCCTACACCCACAAATGATCTCCAAAAGCCTATCAAGTTTGTGAGCACTTCCGGGAAAGTGTTCTTTGGGAAAGTGAGTGAGAAGGCTAGTGGGGAGAAATCGGTGGAGGAGTTGAGTGGAGAGAAACCATGTGAGCAGCCCCAATCCAAGCCCAAAACTAAGCTTGTGAGGTTTCATTGTGGCTATTGTGCGAGAGATGGCCATAAAGATGAGTTTTGCTTCAAGAGGAAGCGAGCGGAGAGAATGGCGAAGGAGTGGGCTAACGGGGACAAGTATCACCCCTCCAGTGGTGTACTTAAGTCTCGTGTGCAGATGCCCAGGGCCAAGGCGAGTGTGAGGATAGTTCCAGCTTCGGGAGAGCGAAAGAGTGCAGGAGGTGCTGCTGGAGGAGTGAAACCGGTCAGACCGGTTTTGGTACCGGTCAGACCGGTTTGGGGTCTGCAGAATGACAAGTTTGGTTTTCGTGCTCGTACAGGTGCGAGGGCTGTTTCTGGAGGTCGTGGTTCTGGTGGTTGGGCTGGAGAGTTTGCAGGTGGTCAGGTTGCTAGGCGTTCTCCCCCTCGAGTTCACTACGGGGATGGGAGGAGTCGTAGTTTTGAGATGGAGAGGAGGGACGGTCCACAGGTTCTCTTTCGTGGTTTTGGTCCTCCTCCAGGCAAAGAGGGGTGGTTCCCTCAGGGTGGTTACTGTGGTGGTGTTCGTGGAGGTAGCTTTGGTAGGAGAGATGCTTCGGTTGGTGCTAACCCCACTTTCGAGCAAATGGCTCGGCACTGGTTTTACTCTTTTGGTACTAACCCCAGTGATGAGTCGTTTGTTCGCTCACGTGCTCGTTTTTGAATTTCAGGTGGGAGACTTGAAGAACATTTGGTTGATTGACTCCGGTTGCTCGAGGCATATGACCGGAGACAGGGGTGGTTCTCAAGTCTCGTCCGTGGTGACGAAGAGGTACATCACTTTTGGGGACAATGGGTGTGGGCGTGTGCTTTCAGAAGGTGAGATCAAAGTGAGTGACAAGATCACTGCGAAGCATGTTGCTCTTGTTCAATCGGCGGGGTACAATTTGCTTTCGTGTCCCGGCTTGTTGGATGAGGGCTTTGAGGTGTTGTTTCGGCCAGGTGGTTCTTGGATTTTGGACTCTCGAGGGGACCTTGTCTGTATGGTCGTTCCCAAGGGTCAGGTGTTTCGTGCTGATTTTTCTCAGTCTTCGGGTGTGGAGCGTTGTTTCTTGGCTGGTTCTTCGAGTGAGTTGTGGAAGTGGCATAGGAAGTTGGGTCACTTGAGCTTTGACCTTTTGTCTTGCTTGAGTAAACTCAATTTGGTCCGAGGATTTCCACGGTTGAGGCTTGAGAAAGAGTTGGTTTGTGCGCCGTGTAGGCATGCCAAGATGGTAGCCTCTTCTCACCCGCCTCTCACCGATGTGATGACTGAGCGTCCATGCGAGCTGCTCCATATGGACCTTGTTGGCCTAGCTCTTGTGCGATCTGCGGGTGGGAAGTGGTATGTCCTTGTTGTGGTGGATTACTACTCTCGGTATGCGTGGGTGTTCTTTCTCGAGGATAAGGGGGAGACGTTTGGTTTTGTTCGAGATCTAGTCTTGAGGTTGAGGAACGAGAGGCACGGAGATGTCGTACGAGCTATCCGCAGTGATAATGGCTTGGAATTCAGAAACTCTCGTTTTGAAACCTTTTGCCATGACTTGGGTCTTGAGCACCAGTTTTCGAGTCCGTATACGCCTCCCCAGAATGGTGTTGTGGAAAGGAAGAACAGGACCTTGTGCGAGATGGCTCGGACGATGCTTGATGAGCATAGGACTCCGAGGAGGTATTAGGCTGAGGCGGTGAATACCGCGTGCTATGTGTCGAACGGGGATACACCTCGAGTGCACAAGAAGAAGACATGCTATGAGTTGATGCATGGTCGCACACCCAAGGTGAGTCATTTCCATGTCTTTGGTTGCAAGTGTTTCATTCGAAGAAAGGCAGGAAGTTGGATAAGTTTGAGGCTAGGTCTGTCGATGGTATTTTCTTTGGTTATGCATCTCACTCTAGAGCATATCGTGTGCTCAATCTTGAAACTAAATAAATCGTGGAGACTTGCGAGGTAACCTTCGACGAGACAGAGCCACGTAGTCAGCTTGTCTTTGAGTGTGCAGGTGATGATGAGCTTGGCAAGGAGATCTTTCAGGAGGAGGAGCATGAACATGGAGATGATGAAGATGGCGGTGCGATGCCCCCGGCTGAACATGTACCCACTACTTCGACTACGATGATGGACGGACCCTCTACTACACCTACGACGACAAATCAAGAACGAGGAGAAGCTGATGTTGAGGGGGAGGTAGCATCGAGGCGAGAACCTCCCCGGCGAGTACAAGTGGATCACCCAGCTTCGAGGATCATCGGCGACAAGAATGAACACACTACACGGTCGAGGGTTCGAAACAATTCCCATTTCGCTCATGATGCGTTTGTTGCTACTTTTGAGCCCAAAGACATTGGACACACACTATCTGATCACAATTGGGTTAATTTGATGCATGAGGAGTTGGAGAACTTTGAGAGGAATCAAGTGTGGGAGTTGGTTGACCCTCCCCCAGGGTGTAAGCTGATTGGTACAAAGTGGGTGTGGAAAAACAAAGAGGGCGAGAAAGGTGAGGTTGTGCGGAACAAGTCGAGACTTGTTGCTCAGGGGTTCAGTCAGAAGGAGGGGATTGACTACGAGGAGACCTTTGCTCCCGTAGCCCGTTTGGAGGCGATTAGGATCCTTCTAGCCTTTTCCGTGGCTAAAGGGTTCAAGTTGCACCAAATGGATGTGAAGAGTGCTTTTCTGAATGGTGTGTTAGAGGAAGAAGTGTATGTGAGGCAACCTCGGGGTTTGAGAGTGAGAAGTACCCCCACAGGGTGTACAAGTTGAGGAAGGCGGCTCGTATGGGTTGAAGCGAGGTGCCTAGAGCTTGGTATGGCATGTTGAGGGGGTTCTTGTTTGAGAGAGGTTTTGAGATGGGGAAGGTCGATCGAGACCTTGTTTTTTGCCGAGGCGGGCGAGAGATATCCGATTGTGCGGGGTGTACGTGGATGATATTGTCTTTGGTGGCTCGTCTAACTCTCTTGTTGCCAGATTTGCAGATGATATGAGCAGGGAATTTGAGATGAGCATGATGGGCGAGTTGCAGTTCTTCCTCGGGCTACAAATCAAGCAATCAAAGGAAGGAACATTTGTGCACCAGGCTAAGTACACCAAGGACATTGTGCGGGAGTTCAAGATGGAGGACTCCAAGGCTATGACGACGCCGATGAGTACGACTACAACTCTTGATGCGGACGAGGAAGGTGAACATGTGAACCAGAAGGAGTACCGGAGCATGATCCGGTCACTCCTCTACTTGACGGCGACAAGGCCGGACATACAGTTCTCGGTGTGTCTGTGCGCTCGTTTTCAAGCGTCTCCGAGGACTTCGCATCGGCAAGCGGTGAAGCAAATTTTCAGGTACTTGCATCACACTCCCGACTTCGGCCTTTGGTACTCCGCGTCCTCTTCTTTGGCGCTTCATGGTTTTTCGGACGCGGATTTTGCCGGGTGTCGGTTGGATAGGATGTCCACTTCTGGGACTTGCCAGTTTTTGGGTTCTTCTTTGGTGTCTTGGTCTTCCCGCAAACAGTCGAGTGTTGCTCAATCCACTACCGAAGCCGAGTACGTTGCCGCTGCTAGTTGTTGCTCTCAGCTCCTTTGGATTTCATACACCATGAGTGACTTTGGTGAGGAGTATACCCATGTCCCACTTCAATGTGATAGCACCAGTGCCATAAGTGTTGCAAAGAATCCAGTGCTCCACTCCAAAACCAAGCACATAGAAGTGAGGTATCATTTTCTGAGAGACAACGTAGAGAAAGGAAAGATAGCTTTGATCCATGTACCCACACATGACCAACTAGCCGATATTTTCACCAAAACCCTAGATCAAGCAAATTTCACTCGTTTGCGGGGGGAACTTGGTGTGTGTTTGATTTCTTGAGTTGGGTGTGTGGGAGCTCTTTTGTAGCATTGTATAGTTTCCTTTGTGCATTTCTTGCATTTGGCATGGCATATGTAACATGATGTATAGGCATCCTTGTATCTTAGATTGCATGCATTTTGTATCATATGCATTTTGTAGGAAAAGCTTCTCTCATATACATTGATCACCATGATGTGCTATATATGATCTTGTGAGCTAGTTTGGTATGCTATGGTTAGTTTGGCTTAGCTCTTGATGATCTTGATTTATATCCATGGTTGATGGCTATGCTTTCGAAAAATGTCACATATATGCTCTCTCATGTGTAAATGCCTCTATATGATCTTGATATGTTTTAGTGGCTTGGTTATGCTTAATTTGTGGTTGGATAGCTAGTTTATTGATCATATGGGGCCAAAGGCTCATTTGCCATTATGAATGTTTAGCCTTCTTGCTTTATCTTATGGAGGGGCATAAGTTCCTTTTTGTCGCAAAGACATTTCATGTACCAATTATGAATCTGAAAATGAAATGTAAAATGCTTGGAAAACATGCTCCCATGTCATATGTGCTGAATTTAATTTGCTTTGGGTGCTAAACCGTTGCATGATGCATACCAATGAGAAGTCTCATACATATAAGTAGGCACATGGCTCGGTGGCTTTGACATGACATGAGGTGCTTGTGGGTGTTTGTGATGGTCTTATGATTAGAATGGTTGTCCTAGCATGAAGTTTGTGTGGCTTTGCCATTTTGACATGTTTTGCTCATGTTTAGGTTTTTGCTTGTGAGAGTAACTTTTCGCAAAATTACTCAAATCCTTTTTAGCCTTGTCCAATGGTTGTGAAACTTGGTGATCATGTAGTTGAGGTCTTTACGAACCTGTAGAGTATCTAACTTGCTCATTTTGACATGTGTAGCATCTTGTGATGAATTTTGTATACTTGAGAAGCTCTAGGTTGCATATGTGCCTTGATTCATGCATTGGCAACAAGGGGAGAAAGGAAGGTGGAGAAAAGTTGCTTTGTATCCCTGGAACCTATCCCAAGTGTCAAGGGGGAGCTTGTGCATTTCTTTTGCATTTTTGGCTTTTGGGGGTGTGGTCTGCTGTATGAAATCGGCCTGACCGGTTTTGGTGGAACCGGCCTGACCGGTTATGGGAACCGGTCTGACCGGTTTGTGCCCAAAGTTGGCACTTGATCAGGGGGAGCTTGTATATGTGCAGGGGGAGCTCTTGTGTGCTTTGGTGGTTTGTGTTCTTTGCTTGAGCATGGTTTTTGTCTCGGATGTGTCGAGCCGTTGCCCTTGCCTAAGGGGTCCGAGACTTGTCTTCTTCAAGTGATCCCGTTCTTTGCCTTTCTCGGCTTTCGATCGCTTGTTGGAGTTTTTCTTTTTACTTCTTTTCTGTTTTCTTTTTTCTTTATTTACCAAATGTGTGTGTTGTCAATGCACTCATCAAGGGGGAGATTGAGGACCATGTGTGGTTCGAGGACCGGTGGATGGTCGCTTCCTTGTGTGATGAGTGATTGACAACGTTGTGTGGACTGATTCTTGGCTAAGTATTGCAGGTGCAGGTTGCGGCTTGACTCGTGTTGGTGCAGGTGAAGAACAAGCGCGAAAGGTCATTGCCGGTGAGGCCTCCAGGTGTGGAGAAGACAAGTAGGCTTCGTTCGAGGGACCGGTGGCCGGCGGGGGTCGAGTGCGGGCCGCATGGTGGCAAGAACAGCAAGATGAAGTCGGTGGACGGTTTCTTGGTTGAGCCACAAAACCAAGGTCGAGCCGGGACTTCATGGGAGCCAAGTCATGAGTGGTGATTGGCGGAGGCTACATCAAGTTCGTGGGGTTTGCGGTGGTTCACCAGAAAATCACCGGGTTACTCGGCTGAGCCACAAAGCCGAGGCCGAAGACCGGGAGTGGCTGTATGGCCAAAACCGGCCTGACCGGTTTGGAGAACCGGTCTGACCGGTTTGGGGTCGCAGGGCGCCGGAAGCTTCGAGGCGGAGGACACGCGTCGGGATCGCAAGGCTTGCATCGAGGCTACGCGAAGTGCGGTCGCCGGGCATCCGTCCGATGGTGCTACGAAGACAAATTCCCAAAGCACCCTTGAGGGGCATGTATCCCTAGTTATTAGTGAAGGCTAGTTTAGTCTCTTGGGTGCCTCCATATATACTCATTGAATGGGTGGATGGCAGCCAACTCTTGGAACCCTAGCTCATTTGTTTTCCCATTTTCCTTCCTATTTTCCTTAGGTTTTCCATAGGACTAGCAAGAGAGCTTCATGGAGAGATCTTGTTGAGAGGGATGGATGATCGGGCGGCTTGCTAGACCTTGTATGAACCTTTGTTTCATGTATAGATGATTCGGCGTGGTTCCTCAAGGTTTGGATGTGTTTTCCCCGGTTGTTCTTGGTGGTGATTTTCGGAGCCCTCTCTTGGTGATTTCTTTGGGTTGTTTTCGTGACCTTTCTCTTGGGGATTTGATGGGGGAAATTTGTGGGAACCCTTCGTGGTTATTTGGGCTGTGATTCCCCTCCCAAATTCGTGAGTAAAGGTGCTCGATTTTGGGGTTTCTTGAGTTCTTTGGTTGGAAGTGCGCTTGGCGGGATTTCCTTGATTCCTCCTTTTTGGACGAGTTTTGGTGGGATTAAACTTGGCTATGGACTCCTCATGAGGTGTTCCTAATATCCCCAAAGTCTTGTTCAAGTCCGTGGAGCGATTCGGGAGATCGAGGTTTGGATTTGGGGGAGTTGACCCATGGGCTGTGTTCTTCCCGACTGTCCAGGCAAAAACCGGCCTGACCGGTTTCCCAAACCGGTCTGACCGGTTTCGCCCTGTGGGCTGTCGATAAAGGTTTTTGAACAAGGAAGTCTCTGTTGCTTCATGGCTTCGTTTGTTCAGATGTGGAAAGGCTCTTCAGGTGTTTGGGGTCTTTGGGGAGTTTCTGGACAAAATCGGTCTGACCGGTTTTGTCGGTGTTTTAGACCGGCAACCTACTACGGGGAGTACCCGAAGTAGATGATTGTGACTCGCCGAGATCGGTAACTCGAAGGAAGAGACACGTGGCACAAAATTAGACAGGTTTGGGCCGCGAGGTGCGTAATACCCTACGTCCTGTACGCTGCGTAGCTCTGGATTGATAGGGCACGATTACAAGATGGTGCAAAGGTGCGCCGTGAGTTGTATGAGAGGAGATTGGATGCTAGAGATCGGTCCCTGCCTCGCCTTATATAGTCCGGGAGGCAGGGTTACAAGTCGGAGTAGAGAGAGAGAGTACTAGTCGAGTACGTCTAGGAGTCCTCTATACAGTGCGGAACATGTACAGCTCCCTAACCGAGTACTACTCCTGTGTAGTCCTTGTGCTCCACGCCTTCAGGTGCCGTGTAGCGCAAGCCGGATAGTCCCAGGGGTCCACCGAGTAGTCGGTCCTGGTACCCACCGAGGTAGTGGGCCCAGGGAGGTCCATACGACAAGCCCCCGAGTACTTTGTAGTCGAGAAGGATAGCTTCAAGTAGTCTTGACAGCCTTAACGAGTAGTCCTCAAGCGTCCCTGAGTGCTACAAGTCAGAAGTCCTTAAGAGTAGTCGAAGCATCCCGAGGCTGGAATGTACTCCAGTTGATGTTTGAGCAATCTTGAAGTCTTCTCGAGTAGTCCCAAGCATCCTCGAAAACTGCCTTCGAAGGTCTTCAAAAAATGCCTGTCTTGTCTTGAAGCCGGAGCTGACATGGAGGTGCGATTGCAAAATCGCACTCCATACGGAGTAGCCCCCGAGCCTTAGGTTGAGCCACGGACTCTGGCTGAGGGTCCATCTGAAGTCTTGGCAAGAAAATCCCGAAAAATCCGGAGAGAAAAACCGAAGGACACGTGGCACGGAGCCCCCGAGCCTTGAGTCGAGTACTTCCTCTCGAATTGAAGGGTCTTCTTGAAGAATGTGTCCTGAGATGCTCTTGAGACTAGCCGCTTCCCAGGTAGTCGAGTAGAAGTAGCCGAGCCCCCGAGGTGAGGCGCGTCGACTAGTAGAATACGAAGAGTCACGCGCAACCGCTGAGTCAGCCACGCGTGAACTTATCAAGCCGCCCGTTGCGGAGCCGTTTTGGCTTATAAATAGAAACAAAAACCCTTAGGGTTTTTCACCCATTCGGGCTGCAACCATTCCGTTTGCATCTGAAGCGAATCCACTCCCAGCGCTTGCTGCCGCCGTAGTAGATCCAAGCGCGCCGCCACCCGAAGCCTTTAGGGTAGCCCCCGAGCGGATGCGAGTGAAGACGCCTTGCACTTGGAGGATGAAGCCGTCACCGTCCAAGACGTCCAAGGTCGCCGGGAAGAAGAGGGTCCGCGAAGAGGCCGCTGCGGCTGCCACCGGAGCAGCGCCGCCCATGTCTCCACCGCGGGCTGATCCAAGCCGCGAGTGGAAGAAGTCCAAAGTGAAGACGGAGGATCTGCTGACCCTCCTGAACAGTGGGTTCATCAGGGAGAAGGAAGTCGACATGTGGAGATCCGCCGCTGGAGATCCATATCCGATGGAGAAGGCTGAAGACGAGATCCCAATGTTTTCGCGGTTCGTGGAGCGCGGTCTTGCGCTCCCGGCCAGCGATTTCTTCAAGGGGCTGCTCGGGTACTACGGGATCGAGTACCTGAACCTGAACCCCAACGGCATCTTCCACACGTCGGTCTTCGTCCACTTCTGCGAAGCCTTCCTCGGGATCAAGCCGCACTGGGTGCTTTTCCGGAAGTTCTTCCGCGTCAAGCCGCAACCAAGTGCTACGAACCCCAGGGTAGTCGGAGGAACCGGCATCCAGCTGAGGGAGGACGCCGCGGAGCAGTACTTGGCGTACAAACTTGTCGACTCCAACACGGACTGGAAGACCAGGTGGTTCTACATCACGAACCACCACCCTGGCCTGCCGAAGCCGAGTGGACGGCAGCCCAGGCACCGTGATTGGTGGAATACGGAGCCCACCATGCAAGAAGGAATCCAGCTCCCCGAGCTGCTAGCACGCATCAAGGTGCTCAGGGAGGCGGGACTGAGGGCCGAGCACGTGGCCTTCAGTTTCATGAAGCGCAGGATCCAGCCGTTGATGGCTCGGGAAACCCTAGGCTTCGAGTACACTGGCGACGACGACGCGTCGCGGATGCCGAGAGGCGAGCTGGACGACAACGACATCGTCGAGAGGTTGTCGCGGATCTTCAAGGACATGCCGCCGTACACGGCGTGCCCTGTCGAGGAGTACTCCGCCGCGCGCCCGCCCAAGGAGGTGAGTAGTCGTACTCCCCTAGTCGAGTAGTGATTGCTTGTAGTAGAGTTGCTGACGTCACGTGTCTTGCGCAGGATGATGTGAAGAGGTTCATCTCCGAGCCGCAGCCACCTCCGAGCGGGATCGAGATCCCAATGGAGGGGAAGGCGAAGGAGCGCTGAGAGTTCGGTGAAGGCCACGACACCGTCGTCGTGGAGGATACCTCCGACGACGACGACGAAGACGAGGAGACGCTGCAGGACCGCTTCCAGCTGCGGTCGAGGTTTAGCCACCCGGGCTTGCCTAATGTTCCGCTGGTACAAGACCCTCCGGCTAGCCTGGAGGCTAGCCTGGCTGCGCCGCCACGGAAGCCGCGCAACCCCGCCAGGAAGCGGGTGACGAAGAAGCTAAAGGTCTCAGAGACCACGCCTCAGGAGGTAAGTTTGCCTTGAATAGAGTAGTCGAGTACTCGTTGTACGAGTACGTTTGCTGACGAGTAGTCTTCCTTGTATGCAGGAGGTACCGCCAGCGGAGCCCGTCGAAGAGGGCGACGAGGGCGTGTGGGACACGGTGGGGGAACCAGCTGGAAGTCGTAGTCCAGCCCCCACTGTTGAAGATATCCTGGTGCAACTGGAGCGCCAACTCCTGCTCCACAAGGGAGCACAGGACCCGTGGCCGCTGCCGTTGAAGAGGTGGTGGCCTCAGGGGCGCAGGAGACATCTGCGCCGGCCGCCGCCACCGTGGAGGAGGCAGTAGCCCGAAGGGCGCAGGAGGAGGCGCCCGCCGAGGGTGGACTGGTCGATATCGCCAGCATCCTCGGTGCTCCGGCCGTGACCATTGTCCGGTCGAACTTGTAAGTACCATATCCTCACGAGTAGTACTTGCTACAGTAGTCGATCTTGCCTGACGACCCTCTGTGAATGTTTCTGCAGAAAATCCACGGATCTGACCTGGGATGGGGATGAGCCCTCATCAGCGGTGGCGGAAGAAGTCGCGCCGCCCACCGAGGAGACTGCTCCCACTGCCCAAGCCGCGACTGAGCCACCGGCTACCGAAGCGCCGCTGCCGGAGGCCAGTGTAGTCGAAGGTGAGTACCCTTCTTGAAGCTGCAGAGCTCCAGGAGGAGTAGTCGTAGGCACTGATGCACATGTCCTCTTTTGATAGGCGCTGAAGGTGGTGACATCCCTGCAGGGGTGCCAATGCAGAGGTTGACACCAGAGGCCCCGGAGGCTGCAGAAGGAGCCCCCGAGCCCATGGCGGAGGTCGTCGAGAAGACTGCCGGGGGAGAGGCGGTCACCACGTCGCCAGAGATTGCTCTGGAGGTGGCTATTCGCTCCCCTGAGATCCAAGACGCAGAGCCCATCCGCTCTGCGCCGATGACGGAGGCCACCGCGAGTAGTCGTGGCGGGATAGAGCTTCTTACGGACGATCTCGTCGAGCCGGCGATGGTAGCAAAGCACCTGGAGGCGATCCATCAAGCCGAGCAGTGGATGAAGGTAAGTAGCTGTAACCTTTCGAGTGGTCAATCCTTTTGCCGTTGCGTACTCTTCGTGACTTGAGTTGTCTTATGCAGGACGTTGCGGAGCGGTCCCGCGACAAGTCGAACCTGCTGCAGGGCTATGGCGACACCGTGCTCCGAGCCGAGGCGCTAGAAGAGCAACTTATGAAGTCGCGGAAGCACGTGGCTGCCATGCAATCAAAGCTCGACGCCGCCTTCGCCAAGTACCACAACGACGTCCAGGAGTTGCAGGCGAAGGGCGACGACTTGGTGCGGAAGAACAAGGGCCTCCGCAACAAGAATAAAGGTATACCCTTCGACTTGTCGGGTACTTGTTGGAGGTCGAGAAGCATCTGACCCGCTGTTGCGTTGCTGTGTTGCAGAGCTTGAGGGCCAGGTGGAGCAGCTGAAGGCCTCGGAGACGAGCATGAAGAACCTCTTCTACCGGGAGCAAGAAGCCCGCCAGGTACTCGAGCTCGACTACAAGGAACTCGCCTTTGAGTGCGAGAAGCATATGGAGTTGCGGATTGCTTCTGACAGAGATCTCGTCAACTGCTACAAATCTTTGCAGAAATTGAACGAAGACTGCGAGGCATTGCGGGCCCAGTTGAAGGAGTTGGAAGAAGCCGCACTGCCGATCGCAAGGCTCCTGGTGCCGCACCCGGGCGGCCCCAAGATCGCTTCTCTGGTGGATCACCTCAAGGAAGCGCCAAGCCGGCTGGCCGCCTACGTGAAGCATATGGCGAGGTCGATCCCAAGACAAGTCTTGGCCTTCATGAAGTCGTACTTCCCGAAGGCCCCAGTGGAGGTAGTCGCCGGCGGGGTAGCCGCCAACTGCTCCGATGAGCAAGATGCGCAGGCCGCCGGAGCGAGATGGCTCCCCATCGCGGAGCAGGTAGCCGAGAAGCTGAACCTTCAGTAGCCCTGTAATAAGTAGCTAGTAGCCATAGTTGTACAGGAAAACAATTGTAATGAATTGTTCAAGTATCAATGAAAGATAATTTTCCAGCAATGAGTACTCGTAGTCGCGATCTCAGAGTGCGGAGCGCCCATCGTGGAGTGGATGTGAGTAGTAGTACTCGACTTTAGTAGTCCCGTTGTAGGGAGTAGGCAGTAAAGAAGTTGATGAACGATCAATCTTTATTACTGAAGAAGTACACCTGGGTGGCCAGGGCCGTAGTTACAGAGTGGTCGCTTGGACCCAAAGGCCGCTTACAGCTGAGTGGCGCTGGAGCGGGTGGCCGCTTACAGCAGGTGATCCGTAGGTAGCCGTGTAGGCTGGATCGTAGATCCGTAAGTAGCCGTGCAGGCTGGATCTTAGAGTGTGGTCTCTTAGTAGACCGCTGCTAGAGTCCTTGACGCTCGTCGCAGCCCAGGGTCCGTAGGTAGCCGCACGGGCTGGATCATGGAGAGGAGAAGTCCGGAGACTGGAGCCAGGACCCGGAGGGTCGCTTACGGCCAGGGGGCGTTGATGTAGTCGTGTAGACTTGAACCCCAGAGTAGTCGTGTAGACTAGGTGTAGAAACGACAGAGCTGGTCGACGTTCCACGAGTTGTTGATGTCTTCGCCTTCAAGTGTTTGGAGGCGATAGGAGCCCGGCCCGGTCACCTTTGCCACGGTAAAGGGACCTTCCCAGGGGGAGCTGAGCTTGTGAAGTCCTTCCGTGTTCTGGATGCGGCGGAGGACGAGATCTCCAACGTTGAAGGAGCGTTCCTTGACATTGTGATCATGGTAGCGTCGGATACCCTCCAGGTACCTTGCTGATTGGACGAGGGCAGCGCAGCGAGCTTCTTCGAGGCTGTCGATGTCAACTCTTCGCTCGTTGTCTTCGAGACGCCTTCGTCGTAGTGCTCCACTGCTGGCGAGTTCCATATGACGTCGGCAGGGAGGATAGCTTCGGAGCCGTAGACCAGGAAATAGGGGGATTGCCCTGTTGGCTTGGATGGTTGAGTCCGTAGCCCCCAGAGTGCGTTGGGTAGTTCCTTGATCCACTTGCCCCCTTTGGAGTTAGCAGCGTCGTGTAGCCGCTTCTTGAGCGCGTCGAGCACCATCCCATTGGCGCGCTCGACTTGTCCGTTGGCCCGTGGATGGGCAACTGAGACGTATCGGACGTCGATCCCGCTGTTCTCGCAGTACTCCCAGAACTGGTGGTTGTTGAAGTTGGACCCCAGGTCTGTGATGATGCGGTGGGGTAGCCCATAGCGGTGTACGAGTTCATCCGGGAAGTCGAGTACTCTGTCGCCTTGGGGCATGTGACCGGCCGGACCTCGATCCACTTGGTGAACTTGTCGATAGCCACCGCACTCGTTGAATCCTCCCGGCGCAATTGGCGGTGGCCCAATCATGTCGAGCCCCCGGCAGGCAAAGGGCCGGGTGGGCGGTATGGTGACTAGCTTGTAGGGCGGGATGTGTTGTTGCTTGGCGAAGCATCGGCATCCTTGGCACCTTCGACGAGTTCTTCGGCGTCGCCCGTGGCCGTGGGCCGCAGAATGCTCGCCGGAAGGCCTTGCTGACCAGCGTGCGTGAAGACGCGTGGTTGCCGCAGATGCCCTTGTGGATCTCCTCCAAGATGTCCTTGCCTTCTTCACGAGGGACGCACTTCATGAGTACTCCAGAGGATGCGCCCCACTTGTAAAGCTTGTCTCCGACGAGGACGTAGGACTTGGCGCGGCGGACGAGTTGTTCGGCCGCGTTCTTGTCGGAGGGGACCTTCTGCTCGCTGAGGTAGTCGATGAAGGGTTGCCTCCAGTCCACGTCGATCATCATGACCTCCCCGCCCACCGGTGGATGGGGCGGGACAGTGGTCGGTGGCGCCGGCTCCGGGATGGATGGCGCGTGAAGCTCGTGGACGAAGACGCCCGCTGGCACTTGAGCGCGGGTGGATCCAAGCTTCGAGAGGACGTCCGCTGCAACGTTGTTGTCGTGGACGATGTGATGGAACTCGAGACCATAGAATTTGTTCTCGAGCTTGCGGACTTCTAGGCAGTAGGCGTCCATGTTCTCCTTGTTGCGGTCCCAGGACTTGTTGACTTGGTTGATGACCACTGCGGAGTCGCCATAGACTAGTAGCCGCTTGATGCCTAGTGAAGCCGCGAGACGGAGCCTGTGTAGGAGAGCTTCGTACTCGGCTTCGTTGTTGGAGACCTTCCAGAAGATCTGCAGGACGTACTTGAGTTGTTCGCCCGTTGGAGAGATCAGGAGTACCCCTGCGCCTGCGCCCTCGAGGTTGAGTGAGCCGTCGAAATACATCACCCAATGCTCTGGTCGCGCGGTGGGAGTAGGTAGCTGGTTCTCTCGCCACTCCGCCATGAAGTCGACTAGTGCTTGCGACTTGATGGCTGTGCGTGGCTTGAAGTCGATGGTGAGGGCACCGAGCTCGACAGCCCACTTGGAGTTTCTTCCGGTAGCATCTTGGTTCCTCAGGATGTCGCCGAGCGGGTAGGCGGTGACGACGGAGACCGAGTACTCCTGGAAGTAGTGTCGTAGCTTCCGCGAGGTGATGAGTAGAGCGTACAGGAGCTTCTGCACGAGCTGATAGCGAGCCTTGGACTCTGATAGAACCTCGCTGACGAAGTAGACTGGGCGCTGGACCGGGTAGGCGTGGCCGTCTTCCTGCCGCTCGACAACGATGGCAGTACTGACTACGTGAGTAGTCGCAGCTAGGTAGAGCAGTAGCTGCTCACCCTCGCGAGGAGCCGTGAGGATCGGTGGCTTTGATAAGAAGTCCTTGAGCTGGGCAAGGGCTTGATCCGCCTCTGGAGTCCACACGAACTTCTCGTGATGCTTGAGTAGTTTGAAGAAGGGGAGGCCCCGTTCTCCTAGCCTCGAGATGAATCTGTTCAGCGCCGCCATGCACCCCGTCAGCTTCTGAACGTCTTTGATGCTCGTGGGAGCTTTCATGCTGGTGATGGCGGAGATCTTCTCGGGGTTGGCTTCAATGCCGCGCTGGGCCGATGATGAAGCTGAGTAGTTTGCCCGAAGGGACGCCGAAGACGCACTTGTTCGGGTTGAGCTTCCAGCGGTACTCGCGTAGCGATGCGAAGGTCTCTTCAAGGTCGTCGATGAGGGTACTGGAGTCCCTGGTTTTGACGACCACGTCGTCCACGTAGGCCTCGACGTTCTTGTTGAGTTGCCACTTGAAGCAGGCCTGGATGGCCCGTTGATAGGTGGCGCCGGTATTCTTCAACCCGAATGACATGGTCGTGTAGCAGTACGCGCCAAACGGGGTGATGAACGCGGTCTTCTCCTGGTCTTCCTCCTTGATTGCGATCTGGTGGTACCGGAGTAGCGGTCGAGGAAGCGAGAGAGCGAGGTCGCGCGCCTCGCCGTGGAGTCGATGACTTGATCAATCCGCGGCAACCCGAAGGGGTCCTTGGGGCGGTGCTTATTGAGGTCGGTGTAGTCGACGCACATCCTCCACTCGTTCGAGTTCTTCTTGCGGACGAGGACGGGGTTGGCGAGCCACTCGGGATGGAAAACTTCTCTCGATGAAGCCACCGCGAGTAGCTTGGCGAGCTCCTTCTTGATGGCGTCCCGTCCGTTGTCGGCAAAACGTCGGAGGTGTTGTCGCTTGGGGGTGGCCTTTGGATCGACG
This sequence comes from Cenchrus americanus, assembly GCA_947561735.1. NCBI lineage: Eukaryota > Viridiplantae > Streptophyta > Magnoliopsida > Poales > Poaceae > Cenchrus > Cenchrus americanus. The sequence goes on from OX387240.1 coordinate 114,063,632, forward strand.
TTGAGGCAATGCTCAATCGGCTCCCCGGGCACTCCCCGGCATGTCCGTTGGCTTCCACGCGAAGATGTCGCGGTTAGCCCGAAGAAAGCTGATGAGCGCGTCTTCCTATTTGGGGTCGAGGCCAGCCCCGATGGTGGTGGTCTTGCTGGGGTCGCCTGTTCCAAGGTCGACCGTCTTGACGAGTACCTCCTCAGGTGGCTGAGGCTTGTTGGCGTTGTCAGACTTCTCTGGGATGTCGAGTTCACTTGTAGCAAGCTTCTTTGACGCGGCGTAGACCTCCATCATCGCGTTGGGTACTTGGTTTGTGGAGGCGATCGCCACGGCTTCTGTGTCGCAGTCGTGGGAGATCTTCAAGTCCCCTTGGAGGGAGAGTACAACGGCTGGACTTGGCATCTTGAGTACCAAGTAGGTGTAGTGGGGCACCGCCATGAACTTGGCGATGGCCGGTCTGCCGAGGATGGTGTGGTAAGAGGTCTCGAAGTCCGCGACCTCGAACTTGATGTACTCGGTGCGGTAGTTGTCCCGAGACGCCCCGAAGGTAACTGGCAGGACCACTGAGCCCAGTGGGATAGCCGCGTTGCCTGGGATGATGCCGTAGAAGGGCGTGCTGCTCTTGGTGAGCATGGGGGTGACGTCGAGCTTTATTTTCTTCAAGGTTTTGGTGAAGAGGACGTTGATCCCACTTCCACCGTCGATGAGCACCTTGTTGGGCTTGGAGCCCGCCACCGTTGTCTTCAGGACGAGGGGGAACCGTTCTGGTTCGGAGAAGCTGGTCCATTGGTCCGCGCGGGAGAAGGTGATGGGTACCTCCGACCACCTGAGAGGGGTCGGGACCGCTGGCTCGATGGACATCACTTCACGACGGTAGCCTTCGCTCCCGCCGCCGGCGTCCGCCGAAGAGGACGTTGACGGTCTTCTCGGGTTCTTGGAAGTCGTTGTTGTCGCCGTCCTTCTTCTTGCCCTTTTGGTCGTGAGGGCGTGGTGGCTTCGGCGTATCCTTGAGTGCATGCCTGAGTTGGTAGCACTGCTCGGTAGTGTGGTTGCCGTTTGGATGCCACGGGCACGTCTCCTTCAGCAGGTCTTTGAAACCGCCAGAGTTCTTCTTCGAGTTCCCTTTCGCAGGGCGCTGGATAGCCGCGACAGTGTTGTCTGGCTTGCGCTTGCGGTTGGGACCCGAGTAGTTGCTGTTGCTGTTGTTGTTGTTGTTGCGGCCACCTTGGTTTGCATTGCTGCCGCTGCCGCCGCCCTGGTTCTGTTTGGACTTGCCGTGGATGGCGTCGTACTTGGCGTTGGCCTTGTCCTCTTCATCCGCCCAGGACGTGATCATGTCCTTGAGGTGGGGGATGGACCTGGGGCGGCGACGACCGAAGTCCTCGAAGGTGCGGCGATGGTAGAGGCCGTCCTGGAAGAGGTCGATGACCTCCTTGTCGGTGACGTCGACGACGGTAGCGCGTTTGTCGAAAAAGCGGTGCATGTACTTGCGAAGGGTCTCGTCCTGTTCTTGCTTGATCATGGCCAGGTCCATGCGAGTACCCGATCGACCCATGGCGCCCGCGAAGTTGCTCGTGAACTGCTCCTTCAGCTGGTCCCACTTGTCGATCGAGTGCTTTTCGAGCGACTCGAGCCATGTGAGTGGTGCTTGGTCCAGACAGAAGGGGAAGTAGAGGCATTTGGTATCGCTATTGCCGCTAGCGTTCTCGATGGAGAGGGCGTAGCATCGGAGCCACTGGATGGGATCCTGCTTCGCGTCGTACTTGGTGATCCTCAAAGGCTTGAACTTGTCGGGGAGGAGCAAGTTGCGAAGTCGAGGTGAGAAGGAGGGGAAGCCGTCGCCCTCAACGGCAGTGGTCGACTTCTTCCGCCGCAGCTCCTCAATCTTCTGGCGAGCGTCGTACCCGCCGTGCGAGGCGCCGGAGGCGTGGCTGTTCGCGTGGCCTCGGCCGCCGCGACTACCGCCGCCTCCAGCTCTCCTGTTGGCCCCATGGTTGGAGCCGCCGCCGTCGGCCGCCGCCGTCGGGATCGTTGCCTCCGCCACCGGCCGGAGTGCAGTGGGGAACAACTTCTCGGTTGCCTTGGTCTTGCTGTGAAGGTCCGCCGGCGTTGGAGCGGCGGCGGTTTGGCTCGGCTGGGAGGTCAGCTCGAGTGCGGTTGGGACCAGCGTTGGCGCTGCGACTAGTAGCTTCGTTGTCGCGGGGTTTAGCTGGAGGAGGTTGGTTGACTCTGTTGTCGACCCGCATGAAGTAGGCTTCTTCGGCCGAGCTTGGCGATGACCTCTCCGGCGCGTATGCCCCGAGCTCCGGCGTGCGATCGTTGTGATCGACATGAGGCACCGCTCGGGGGGTGGTGTGTACTCGCTCTCGACCGCCTCGAGAGCTTCCGCAAGGTTGCGGATGGGGAGGTTGTCTCTGAGCCGCCAGCGCCGTTCGCTGCGCTTCCTGTTACGCTCGCGCCGAGCGTCCCTGTTGGCGGTGGTCTCGTGCCGGGGGTGCGTCGGCGAACGGCTCGTGCGCGGAGATGTCCTCCAGGTACTTGTCCTCAGCCGTGCCTGAAGGTCCTGGGGTGTCCCCAGCAGCCATGAAGACTTGGCGATCGGGGGTGCCAAGGCTGGACTCAGAGGGTGCCACCTCAGTTGGTGTGTTTGAGTCAGCCCGGGCTAGTGGTGTTCCCTCCTGGAACGGTAGCGAGTCTATGTAGGCGACGTAGCGTGAGTCTCCCTTTACCAGGCCAGCGGGCTTGCGGTCTGGCTAGTAGACGTATCTTCCGGCCGGCGTTGATTTTATAACCAGCCCAGAGGCTAGCCCTGACAAAGGAAGCTCAGTGGAGTCATCTTCGGACTCGGGCTCCTCAGGGTCCGACCCGAAGTCGAACTCGTAGTCCGGGTTCGAGTAGAACTCGGAGAGAGGGCTGGAGTCCGGAGCGTGATCGGGGGCGGCGTCGGAGTCCGAGTCGTACTCGGGTACGGGCTCCTTGCCGGTCCGGCGCGAAGTGGGAGCCCCCGTGCGGGCCCGGCTGAGGATGTGCGGGCCACGCGCGGAGTGCTCGCGTGGTGAGGGGGCCTGTTGACGGTGAAAATCCGTCAACCTAGCCATGAGTTTACCTTCGGTGTTGGCATGAGTTTTATACCTTATCCATTGGTACTAACCCCCGTGGTATAACAAGTTCACGTGTGCATGTCGGTTTTGGAGTTTAATGTTTATGCAGGGATTTAGTGTTGAATGCAAGACTTTCGGGATAAGTTCATCAAGCACCTCATGACAAGACCTTGAAGCCCCGTACAAGTCATGCAATGAAGCAAACTTAACTCCAAGAAGCGGGGACTTGATCCGAGAAGACGACGGACTCCGGGGACCCGACCGTAAAAGTGCCTTGAATCTTTCAAGACAAGGAGTTGAGTCCAATTCGGAGAGAAACCGACGACATGGACCCACATGCGAAGGGGAAAGCATCCGGGAAGCAAGGGAACCGACGTCGGGCAAAGGAGCCCACGGGCTGGGCCTAAATGGGCCCAGGCCGGCCGGCCCAGTCCGGTCGGCCCAGGCCCATTTTGGGCCCAAATCCGTCCTCCTTTGCCCTAGCCGCCAATCGGGCTATTTATAGTCCCCTGACCGAGAGCCACGGAGAGAAGATTTCGTCTTCGGCCGCCGAGAAGTAGAGAAGAGAGGGACACCATGTCGGAGAGGAGAGGGTCGAGCTAGTTGACTAGGGTTTCCCTAGCCGACGTGGGAACCTTGCATGGAAGACCACGTCGGAGTTCCCGGAGCTAGAAGCAAGATCAAGGAAGGATCCGGTGGTGATCTTGTGTATGTATCATTGTCATAGTTGAATTATCAAGTTGAATCTTTTCTTAGCGATCAAGTGTTTCCTCGAAGATTTCGTTTTTCGATCGGCTTTGCTTATTCCAATTCTATTCGTACGATAGATTACATAGGGTGTTCTTGTAGCCGCGGTGGCTAGAGGTACACGCGGATCTTCCGAAAGAATCTCGACTTGTCTTTTGACTCGCCCTAAGCTCCCCGCATGAATAGGGATACGTTGTGACGAACGGGGGTCTCGAAAGGCGGATGTTTTCGGATTTGGACGGGAAACCACGATTTAAAGAGGCTTCTATTAAGATTCGATTTGCTACTTCTTCTCTTGCTTGGAACTTCAACAAAAAGCTTACCCCGATCCCTTTAGATCGGTTTATCTACCCAATCTTACTTTGTTTTCTCCGGTCTTTAGTAGATTAGATTTATCTTTGTTTTGTGCTCTTATCTAGATTCATTAGGGTTTCCCTTTTACCAAAGATTGAAGTTACTTGGCTTTACTAGATCAACTCTTGCGTCACACATTTGTTCCACGGATTCGATACCTTGGGTTCACCACTCGAGGGAAGAAGGGTCCCTTGACTACGACGGGAGACTTGTACGCTTGTGAGTCACAAACGAACTTTGATACAATTATTAACCGTCAACAAGCCCCTTTTTCTGGCGCCGTTGCCGGGGAACAAGTGATCAAGATTTGGTTTTTTTATTGCCTTTTCGTAATTTTCAGTTTTCTTTTTGTCTTTCTTTTTGCATCTACTAAACTTTGATCATCCTCAAATTACATCTAATCTAGTTTGTCTAACCCTAGTTTTCATAGATTTATTTTTCCTTTCTAGTTTTTGCATACTTTGCTTATTGCTAACCCTAACCGGAGATGGTTGGCTACCTCTCCAAGAAACCCAAGCTTCTTTGTGGATGATCCAGGAAAACTTTACAGGCAAAGGTGACATGCAACACAAGCTAAAGGGGTGGAAACCCTAGATTCAAAAGTTGAAGTCGAAGGACCGTCGAAATCTCCAAGGGAATCACCACCTCCAAGTCCAAAGGAAGATCAACCTCAACCACCGGAGCGCCGCGCACCCCCGGACATCGTTGATCTACCTATCATAAACCTTCAAGACGCCGGGAGGCCGTTCAAGATCAAAGTCTCAACTATCCGCATGACGATTGCGAGAGCCGAATGCATACGAGTCGGATTCCTTGAGTGGCATATCGGTTTACTTAAGAGGAGGATGGAGAAGATGGAGATGGAGAAAGAAGCTCAACACCTAAAGGCCGCCGAAGCAAGATCCTCATGCAAGGAGTGTGTGGAGTACGACCATGTCCAAGGACGCCGTCACTAAGTTCGAGGCTATGGAGAAAATATTGAAGAATTTAGATGGCAAGGTGACGGAGGTCGGAAGCTCTATACGTGAAGTGTTCATCGTGATGAAGATGCTAGACGCAAGTGGGACAACTTGCCGGCGCCCGATGGGTAACGAAGAAGAATATCCGAGACAACTCCAAAGTCCAAAGACGGCGAAGGCTACTCAAGCTCATTCGGGAGAGATGAAGGATCACACTAGAGACCATGAAGATCACGACCGAAGGACCGGAGTTCGAGATGCCGAGCCACAAGGAAGTTGTTGCATCCGTCAAGACCAAAGGACAAAGCCAGCTTGTGAAGACCAAAAAAATTGACTAAGCCAAAGCGGGTACCCAAGATTGCAACGCCCACAAAGAGCGTTGATCCGAAGTAATCAAGTGAAGAAGTCTAGCCATGGACTATAAACGAAGCGCTAGGCGGGAGGCAACCCGTTTCGTCAAGTCAAGAATAAGCTACCGGGAGGACAACCCGATTCCAGGTTTTTCGAGTCTTTTTAATAATTTAGTTTTCGAGTTTTATTACGCAAAGACATTAGACTTAGAAGTGGTTGAACAATATTAGAGACATAATTCTTGATTGAATGTTTGTTTTATCATAAACCCTTTGCATGAACCCTCCTATGTGCTTGTTTGATTCTTTTCTTTTCGAGAAACCTCAACCAAATAATTTCAGAACCTTAACTCAACCTTTCACCCTCATTATGGTGCTGAGGTTGACTTATTTTTCATGCTAAAACCACACGAGTAGAGCCACGATTTATGTTTAAGTGTTAATAAAATTCAGCACGTGGTAGGACTCGCGTGAACCTAGAAATCAAAGCTTTTGGTTGGTTTTAAAAATCTTTATCCTTGGTTTCTCTAGGATTAGAATTTTTCTAAGCCTATTCTAATTTTGTTTTATTCAAAATCTTTCTTATTTAGCCAAAATTAGAACCTAAACCTATGCCCCCATGATCAAGCCGGGAAATGTTTGCTCTCAACCGATGAAGGCAAACTATACCGGTGAGACCGAAATCGACGTAAAAAAAATATTTTCGACTTGCATTTGTTTTTAATGGTTTAAAAACTTCTCTAAAATTATGTTCGAGCTCTTGCATGGCTCTGAAAAATATTTTAAATTTCGAATTAGAGGAGTGCTTAACCTTAAACACACCGTAATGGAGGCAATCTAGTAATCATGCATGCACCATTGGATTCCCTTTCATCAACTTTCACCAATTCCACATGCAAAGGACAAGCATGGTGGGCAGCAAGCATCAACTTTGTAGGAATTTCATGGTGGCATGTGAAGCAAGTGGAGCTAGGGAGCATGGACACGACCCAAAACATGAAGCATCAAGTGGAAGGACCAAGGAGTGGACGTGAGCATTTGGGCGGTGCAACTCATGGAGCACGCGGGCAGGAAAGTTGCAGAGGTGAAATGATCATGCTGGAAGAAAGACGAGGCGGGGAGGCGCACCGAGGCCGGCCTCACCTACATAAGGAGCCCCCCCGGCTCCCGTTTTCTGCAGGCAAGCTTCCCTCTCCTTCCTTTGTTTGTGTGTTCAAGTTTGTGTGCTCAAAACCTCCGTAGACATAGCCAACCTTCCCAAGCTTGATAGCTCAAGAAAAAATCCACATCCTTAATCCACTCAAAGTCCACATCCGAAGCAAAGAGTCTAAGTGCCTAGTTACCGGTTGCAACCCGGAATTTTAGTTGAAGAAAAGAGTGCAGCAACCATGAAGAAGACCACAAGTCTCTTCTCCAAGAAGAAGAGTTCGTCGTCATCCAAGCCGTCATCAACCACGTCTTCGAGGAGGCACTTGGTTTCCGAGTCTCCCCGGAGCATGGAGACGGATACGGCACCACCGAGAAGGAACGATGCCCTCCTCCTTGGTGGTATGAGGGCTGCAAGAAGCACTTCCATGAGGTTTACCGAACCTCGTGGGCACACGGAGGAGTAGCCCGCGCCACCACGACGATCGACTCGCTCAACCGCACCACCTCCTTACACCCCGACACACTCTTCGTACGGCTTCATCATCTTGTCGGCGGAGGGGGAGGAGAGGCTCGCCAATCTTGAGAAGAGGCTTGTGCCCAACGTCGAGTTCGACGACCAAGCACTCTACACCTTGGGTTTTGGCACCGACATATACTATATGTTGGGGCACCTTGGATGGGTGCAGTCTCCAACGGAATATCGGTGGGCACCCATTTGGGGTTCTCCTTGGAAATTTTGATGACTATTGCACCCATCGTTGATAATGATGGGGTGCAAAGCTTGTCATTCCATTTGGAGGGAGTCCAACAAGTGGTTCCCTACGAGCACGTTAGGGAGCTGCTTGGATTCCACAAGGGAGCTCCGGAGAAAGTTGACGTGCCACCGGCATGTTAGCGGGATTTTGGAATATGATCTCCGGAGAAGCCCATCAACAACGCAATTGCATCCGCAACCCCATTATCCGGATATTTCACTCTTGGATGTGCAAGAGGGTATTGGGGAGGATGAAGGAAACAAAGGTGACCGACATGGAGTTGAATTGGCTATACTCGGCTTTAATTGCCGGGCGGCCAATAGACCCCTCTTACCTCATGATCAACCGTTGGTGTTGTGAAGCAACATCGGGGGCGGGTAATATTGGTTCGGGGTGTTACCTCTCCATGTTGGCCTTTTCCTTGCGGCCGGGGATCGCAAGAAACCCCGCTCACCTTTTGCGTGGTACCTCTCTCGGCATTGAGTATTTGCAAGGCAAGTACATTAGTGGAGATGAGAGAGGAGGTTATCGGTTGGCCATTGTGAACCTACCTCTTCCCAACGAGAGGCTTAGGCTTTTCAATGAAGGGAGAGAAGATTGGTTGGAAGAGGGACTACTTGTCCCTGCAAGGAAGAACAAGAGAGGAAGAATCGTAGAGGAGGGAACATCCTCTGCACAAGCGAGTGGAGCACAACCCAAAGTGCAACCATTCGGCGGGGTCCCTCCTCCGCCAAGTTATTACGGAGGGCCACAAGAGCAAGCATGGGGGGGTGGTGCACCTGTACCCCCACCAAATTATGTTGTGCCCAATGCTAACTTCGCGGAGTCCTACGCTCATCATCCCCAACCACAACAAAGCATGGCCATTATTGGAGGGTATGCTGCAAGTAACGCTCAAAACATCGCAGCCATCCAAGCTAACGCAGCTCAACTTGGTGAAGGCAACACAAATATTGCCTTTGATCTTGGACGCCTTCACCTTGTGGAGCCAAATCAATTCGTCGGAGGAAGTGTCCAACCATATTATGAGCAAGGGTATTATTATCAAGATCATCAACATCAACCACCGGCGGAGGACTAGAAGATTTAGGAACTTTAGTTTTCTTTTCTTTTCTTTTTCTCTCGTAATTTTCAGCTTTTGCTTATGTGTGTTTGCGTAGTATTTTCTGTTTTTATTTAAATTTCAGCAAGCATGTTAGTTTATTTTCAGTTTGTATTTCAACTTGATGTCACCATTAATAAAGACACCACCTTGACTATATCATTGGAAAAGTTACAAAATTCGTGCCATGATGATATATGATTAAAATTGCAGCTTTGTTCATCTTTGTAATTGATTTATGCATGTTAAAGCTAGTGCTCTCTTAAAATTACAGATCTGAATTTATTTAAATGCTAGCTTAATTTTCAGCGGAGGTTATGATTAAAATAAAGGCCCATAGTGTTTTATGTGCTCTCAAGTTATGAATAGATTAAAGATGTCTTTTATGCTCAAAAATATTGCTAACCTTGTCACAAATATCACTTGTGTGTTGCTCAACCTATCCAAAGCCTTATATATATTTGAGTGCATAAACCTTAGTGTACAAGATTTATTTTTGAGTGAGTTATTGCAGGCCATGATTTCTCTGGCCCGAGACTAAGAATTTGGTCATTCCGTTTTTGCGTATCTATCTTTTTGCTAGCCTTTTATCCGTGCATTGTGTATCCCCGCATCGGTGATCTCACAAACTTCGCCGGATATCCACCCTTAAACCAAATATCATCTTTTGAGATTACCTCCTTGACCACAACCTATCGTTGAGAATGGATCATCAATTCAAGGAAGATCGCAAGACGGTGCCAACGTTGAAGATTTCAAGTATCTCTCCAAGGAAAAATATCTCCGATACCTACCTTATTTTTTTCGCCTCTTTGCTCGAGACGAGCAACGTCTAAGCATGGGGGAGGAGGTAGGTACGGTGCAGTTTTAGAGTTCAAAGGGGAATATTTTAAAAAAATGATGAAAGAAAAAAAATCCAGTGATATTCATTACTTTCAAGGTATAAAAAATCAAAACTTCGTTGTGAAAGCCATGGACTAAATATATGACGAGAAAAAAAAATGAATGAATGAAAGAAAGAAAAGAATGAGAAATATGAGAAAGAAAAAAATGTGCGTAAAGTAAATTCCCCGGTTCTCTAAGAGTGCATTCAAGGCTTCAAGTTAAAAAGATCCATTCTCATTTTCCAACCATGTGCAATCCGATAACGAGGACTTCTTTTGTGCCTCGGGATCACTCTTTGCCATTTGCACATGTCCACTCATCTAAAGTGTGTGTATTTTTTCTCTTTCCCCTCCTTGATTTAACATTATTTTCCAATGACCTTTTTGATGAGTCTCGGTAAGACCATGAGAAGCTTGTCTTGTTTTGACAACACCTCATTTATAAAATCTTGTTAGGACTAAACTTTCCCAAAGCTCCATATAAAGCCTACCACATATATATGAGAGGGAAAGGAGTAGAATATATAGGCTTGAGAGACAAGCGAGATGAGAGTTTATGAGCAATACACGAGATGATTTAAATTTGTGAATTTGGTTTAGCTTTTCTTTATCTCGTTCTTCATTTCAAAAAATTCTGAGATCTATTTAAAACTTTGTGAGCATGTTAATACTTGTGGGATAAGCTTAATAAGAATCTACCCTCCGTAGAGATGAAGGCTAGTACATTATGAAACTTTAATGAATTAAAATTTTGAGAGCATTATGTTTTCTCATGTGTAATCAAGTGCAAAGTTTAAACATTGTTTGGCAATGATGATATCCATCGAAGGCTTACTCGAGGACGAGCAAGGTTTAAGCATGGGGGAGATGTTGACGGTGAAAATCCGTCAACCTAGCCATGAGTTTACCTTCGGTGTTGGCATGAGTTTTATACCTTATCCATTGGTACTAACCCCCGTGGTATAACAAGTTCACGTGTGCATGTCGGTTTTGGAGTTTAATGTTTATGCAGGGATTTAGTGTTGAATGCAAGACTTTCGGGATAAGTTCATCAAGCACCTCATGACAAGACCTTGAAGCCCCGTACAAGTCATGCAATGAAGCAAACTTAACTCCAAGAAGCCGGGGACTTGATCCGAGAAGACGACAGACTCCAGGGACCTGACCAGAAAAGTGCTGAATCTTGCAAGACAAGGAGTTGAGTCCAATTCGGAGAGAAACCGACGACATGGACCCACATGCAGAAGGGGGAAGCATCCAGGAAGCAAGGGAACCGACGTCGGGCAAAGGAGCCCACGGGCTGGGCCTAAATGGGCCCAGGCCGGCCGGCCCGCCCGGTCCGGTCGGCCCGAGCCCATTTTGGGCCCAAATCCGTCCTCCTTTGCCCTAGCCGCCAATCGGGCTATTTATAGTCCCCTGACCGAGAGCCACGGAGAGAAGATTTCGTCTTCGGCCGCCAAGAAGCGAGAAGAGAGGGACACCATGTCGGAGAGGAGAGGGTCGAGCTAGTTGACTAGGGTTTCCCTAGGCGACGTGGGAACCTTGCATGGAAGACCACGTCGGAGTTCCGGAGCTAGAAGCAAGATCAAGGAAGGATCCGGTGGTGATCTTGTGTATGTATCATTGTCATAGTTGAATTATCAAGTTGAATCTTTTCTTAGCGATCAAGTGTTTCCTCGAAGATTTCGTTTTTTGATCGGCTTTGCTTATTCCAATTCTATTCGTACGATAGATTACATAGGGTGTTCTTGTAGCCGCGGTGGCTAGAGGTACACGCCGGATCTTCCGAAAGAATCTCGACTTGTCTTTTGACTCGCCCTAAGCTCCCCGCATGAATAGGGATACGTTGTGACAGAACGGGGGTCTCGAAAGGCGGATGTTTTCGGATTTGGACGGGAAACCACGATTTAAAGAGGCTTCTATTAAGATTCGATTTGCTACTTCTTCTCTTGCTTGGAACTTCAACAAAAAGCTTACCCCGATCCCTTTAGATCGGTTTATCTACCCAATCTTACTTTGTTTTCTCCGGTCTTTAGTAGATTAGATTTATCTTTGTTTTGTGCTCTTATCTAGATTCATTAGGGTTTCTCTTTTACCAAAGATTGAAGTTACTTGGCTTTACTAGATCAACTCTTGCGTCACACATTTGTTCCACGGATTCGATACCTTGGGTTCACCACTCGAGGGAAGAAGGGTCCCTTGACTATGACGGGAGACTTATACGCTTGTGAGTCACAAACGAACTTTGATACAATTATTAACCGTCAACAGGGCCGCCTGCGATGGCCGAGCAGCCGGCTCGAATGCGATGGCCCATGGCGACGTCGGGTTCGAGTTGGAGACGGACTCGAGCTCGAAGTCAGCATGGTGGTTGAAGAGCGAAATTTCGCCGAACTTGCTGGCGAGTTCGCCTGTGACAACTTCAGGAAGTGTCACGAAGCCTGTCTTCGGGTCGGGCTGCATGGTCAGGCGGCGCTGGAAGGAGCCAGCGCCATCAGCAGTGCAGACCCAAGCGCCGAACACGAAGGTGTCGCCGCGGTTGAAGGCGACGGTTGGCTTGAAGTGGACGGGAGCCGTCGAGTTCGCCATGTGATCTCGGGCGAGAGCCCCTACCGGCGCGCCGCCGTCGGTGTTTTAGGACCGGCAACCTACTACGGGGAGTACCCGAAGTAGATGATTGTGACTCGCCGAGATCGGTAACTCGAAGGAAGAGACACGTGGCACACAATTTAGACAAAGTTCGGGCCGCGAGGTGCGTAATACCCTACGTCCCGTATGCTGCGTAGCTCTGGATTGATAGGGCACGATTACAAGATGGTGCAAAGGTGCGCCGTGAGTTGTATGAGAGGAGATTGGATGCTAGAGATCGGTCCCTGCCTCGCCTTATATAGTCCGGGAGGCAGGGTTACAAGTCGGAGTAGAGAGAGTACTAGTCGAGTACGTCTAGGAGTCCTCTATACAGTGCGGAACATGTACAGCTCCCTAACCGAGTACTACTCCTGTGTAGTCCTTGTGCTCCACGCCTTCAGGTGCCGTGTAGCGCAAGCTGGATAGTCCCAGGGGCCCACCGAGTAGTCAGTCCTGGTACCCACCGAGGTAGTGGGCCCAGGGAGGTCCATACGACAGGTTTGCCAAACCAGTCTGACCGTTTTCCCCTGCCTGCGTCAGGCTAAGTCCAACAGAAGCGGTCTGACCGGTTTCAGAAACCGGCCCGACGTGGGTTTGGCCGCCGCCACCGTGCCGTGTGTGTTTCCGTTGCGTGTGTGTTGAGGCTGTTGGTTGGGTCTTGCTCCTAGGTTCAGTAGCACTCCAGTGGCTACGTGAACTTGGCAAGAGAAGCTTGCGGAGTTGCACGAGTGAAATTGGGTTCATAGGCCGAATTCTTGAATAGAATTTTTATCGGCTCCCATTCACTCCCCCCTCTCTAGTTTGCCGTTTCGGTCCTTCACTCTCGCACCTATAAAGCCACCCCTTTTCCCTGCTCACGCGCTAGCACGCCGATGAGCCCGCGTTGCTCCGCCGCCGGCCTCCATTGCCACCACTCGGCGAGCTCCGCCTCCTCTTTCCCCCAAGGTCGACCGACCCCTCAGGCGCCCCTTCTAGGATCCGTAGAGGCTCAAGCCGCCACCCCTCGCCCCGTCTTGCGCCTCCCCTCGCCGGACGGCAGGCCACTGTGGCTGCCGCTCGGGTGCGCCACCGTGGGCCATCACCGGCCCTCCCTCCGCCCCGTTTGAGCGAGGGAATAGAGCCCCGGGCACCCGTGGATCGTCCCTCGCCCGCGCCCGGCCGGACCCGGCCGCCGGTTCGCCGGAATTCGGCCAGAGCGCCGCCGGCCGGTGCCCAAGGGCCCAATTGCAAAGGGAGACTTCTTTCTGAGGGCTAATCCGCAAAGTAAGGGTATATTTGTGAGACCCCAAGTATTTCCAGGGATCCTAGTGAAAAACTGTAACTTAAATAGTATATGTGTTTTGCTGTTTTTTTGTAAAATCCATATGAAACAGTAGATAAATCAGAAAAATGCAAACCCAATTTTGTTGGATTCGATGTGAAAAATCCTACAACTTTTGTTTTACTCACCTTGTCTGCTTCCTGATATTTTTAACATGAAAAATAGAAATGTGAAAACCCTAGATCTGCTATATCTCAAAATCCATAAATCCTCTGTAGCTAATTTGTGGATATGTTGTGAGTTAAGTCATGTCTAGCTTCTGTACCAAACATTGCACAAAGTTATGTTGTAAATCTTTTTCTAAAAATTGTTTTCCATTTCTGCAGAATCTTCCTAGATGATTTTTGTAGCCAAAAATAATTATGTTTTTGTGCCCAACTTCTGCATGTTGCCTTGTTATACCAAAATACACCTCTGGTGAATTCAACACAATTTTATGATTATCATAAATATTTATTCTTGAAATATGCTTGCTTTTCTTTGAAAATATATAACTCAAGATTCATAATAGTTCTTGGTGTATATGCTGCACCCCTAGGCTAGTTTTGGACCATATAACATGTGTCAGAAAGTTTGGATCATTTTTACGAGTATTTATTTTTGTGTGCATTTACCTTGTTCTTCTAGCTAGCTTTTGTTATTTTCAAAAATAATTAATTTCTTAGCTACCCTAAGCATGCATGAGTGTTCAGAGGCTTGTTATGGGTGTTTAGTGCTTAATAAACCGTTCCACTAAATTTTTAATGAATTAGATTATGAATAAAAGCTATTGGAGCGATTTAAGGCTTAATAGTCATTTAAATGAGAAAAATCACCAACCCATTATTGTATGTGAAGTTAAAATTGAATTATTTACATATATATGTACACAGTCACTATGAGAAAGAATATTTAATAAAAAGCTGCATATTGTTCCTTTTTGGAAGAGTATGCTGAATGTATTCTTATGTAGGTGAATGTGTTCAACCAATGCACCCCATGGTTGTCATCTATTGTGTGTAATTAATTAAATTAAAAATCGTCAAATAAATATTGCATTTGCATCTTCGTGTAGATCTTCCCGATGGTAGACGTACGCTCGTGCCGGAAGGAGGAGACGAAGGTGCTGACGAAGAGCTGCAGTACGTGGACGTAGCTCAAGACCTGGACCCAAGTCCAAAAGGGCCCAAGGCCAACCTTGCCTGTGAAGGCAAGCCCCGGATCATTAACCCGTCTTTTAAAACTATGCCATTATGTTTTACTATGATTGCGCATTTACGTTACAGGAATTGAATTGAAACCCTAGATGAATGTCCCTAGGTACCTATGCTCTATCACTAGTATGGTAGGTCGAGAGCTGCTCTGTTATAGGACCCGATAGAAGTTGAGTGATGTCCGTCACTCGAAAGAATAGGTCCTGATGCTGGAATCATCAAATCTTATTAAATGGAATGCTCATGTGGTAAGAGCATGGGATTTGGGCTCCGGTCCAGTGGCTTTCGTGGGCTAAGCTTCTGAACATACTAAGCACTTGTCGGGAATAAGACCGGTAAGCCTAGTACCTTAAAGAGACGGTGCGGGAACTTACTATTACTACTCCTGAGGAATCACCTAACCGGCTAGCTACCGGGAAGGGGGGTGCATGTGTGAGACTGGATGCCTCGCGGGGTGTGCTAGTTAGCCTTGTACCCAGGATTGTAAGATTCGATCCGAACCCGAGGATTTTTGGGAACTACCTGGGTGGTTGTCCTTGCGGGGGCATCCTACCGTGTGCTTAGGTCTACCTTGCAAGGTTTAAATCAATCGATTGTCGGCCTCTCACCGTTATCCGAGACTGCTTAATCAACTGGCCATGATATCCCGTAATGATGGAATTGGTGAATAATATTGTATTAATTAATTGTTGTCCAAATTCTTGATTGAATTAGTTGGCACACTTAGAAATGGTAATCAACTAGAACTTGTGCTAAAATACTGAAAGTAAGGACCTACTCTTCGTGGCTTTTCAGCAAAAGAAACTCCACCGTCCAAAAGTGTTTCATGTCTAGAGTTTGGTGATGTAGTTATCACCCGACAGTTAAGTCTTGCTGAGTATTAGTATACTCAGCCGTGCTTTAAAACTGTTGTGTAGGTGTTGTTGATCGGGCGGATAACGACAAGTGATGACATCACGGATGGCCTCCTATGATGTTTACTGTTGCACTAGTTTAATTTATTTCCGCTGTTTGCTAACTCTGAACCTTTACTCCATGTCATGAACAATGGTTGTAATAAACTGGCTCTTAACTCGTGTTGTACTCTGGACTCGCCTTCGTGTGAGTTTTAATGCATATGTCGATCCTCTGTATGATTTCCAAGTGATTTACCGGGCGTTAACCCAGAAACTAACAACAGGATGATACTTTACTATTTCTTAATGACCAAAGTGGATTGGTTTTAGGCGATAGTACGGTATTTTCCTAGGCGGGTTGTCACACGAGCCCGGGGCCGCAACCCTAAGGGTAGTAGCGCAAAGTTCCCGCACCGCCTCATTTAGGTACTAGGCTTATCGTACCCATTTCTGACAAGTGCTTAGTACGTTCAAACACTTAACCAACGAAGCCATTGGACCGGAGCCCAATCCCATGCTCTTACCACATGAGCAATCCATTTATACATATGGTGGTTCCATAAAGGAGATTCTATTCTCGCAAGTGACGAACATCACTCGACTTGTACCGTATCCTTATAGCATAGCAACTAGCATAACCATAGGCTAGTAAAAACAATCAAAAGGGGTACTTAAGGATAATGCATCTAAGTTTCCGTTCAACTCCTGAACGTAAATGCACATAGTAATTCAAGAGAGAACATGAGAAACTTTAAAAGTAAAACATAGGTGAATGTTAAACTGGGGCTTGCCTTCGTCAGCACAACCCGACAGACAACCTTCCGAACTTTGGCCTGGGTCTTGCTCTATGGTCACATAGTGCACATCTCCTCTTGCTCCCTCGTCCTCGTCAGCCGACACGAGCGTGTAGCTACCGTCAAGGACTTCTACACGGGGAATGTAATGCAGTGATTAGGAGTGCAATTATTTTAATTTAATTCAAAAACAGTACTAAACATCCACATTTGGCATGTGGTTGGCCATATTCACCTTAACAAAAGCATTTAAACAATTTCCCTTTAAAAGATACTCAAAAAGCTTAATTAGCCTTCTCTTAAAGGTGATTGTGTGCACATCTATAAAAGATTACTTACTTCAAATAAAAACAGCAAGGAAAGTTACTTTTATGCCACAATACACTTTCCTAACTCACTTATATAACTCATGCACAAAAGGATTTGTTTTTCCTATTTTTCCTTCACTAGATTAATCTAGTTTGCAACCTCTTAATCCACCAATTACCCTTCAAACTTGCTCAACAGTGCCCACTGGTCCTAATGACCAGGAAACACTCCTTTGGACAACAAGCAACTAGCACTACTAGATTTCCCCCCTAATGCAACGCACAAAATGTGTTGCAATATGCCATATTTGGTTGCAATAGACACAATTGCAACCAAATTATTCCGTGGGCCATGGGATGCGAAAGGCCGCGTTGCATTAGGGTATTGCGACGTTGTCCATCTAGTGGTTGCCAAAGTTTTTTTGTTACAACGTAACGCAACGTTGCAATTAGGTTTTTTTACAACGCTTGTTCTGGTTGCAAAGTGTACTATTGCGACACATCTGTGGTGTTGCCAAAGGTGCAATTGCAACGTTTCTGTTTCGTTGCAAGTTATAGTATTGCTACACACTGACTTTGGTTGCTATTGGTTGATCCTCGTCTATTACCACGAAAGTAATTTGGTTGCAATATGTAGTATTGTCTGATGCCATGAAATTTGTTAGTTGCTATAGGTGGTCTCCTCTATTGCCACAAAAGTTGATTTCGATGTGATAGGTAGCATTGTCTGATGCCACGATATTGGTTACGTTGCTTTAGGTGGTATCCTCTATTGCCACGTAATTTGATTGGTTGTAATATGTGGTCCTCTATTATTGCTTCGAAATTTGGTTGGTTGCCATAAGTTAAAGTCTTTATTACAACGTTTCTATTAGGGTTGCTACAAGTGCACTATCTATTGCCACGCTCATTTTGTGTTGCTACAAGTTGAACTTCTTATTACCATGTTCCTATTAAGGGTTGCTACAAGTACACCATACTATTGCCACGTTCCTTTTGTGTCGCTACAAGTTGAATTTCTTATTACCACGTTCGTATTAGGGGTGCTACAAGTGCACCTTACTATTGCCACGCTACTTTTTGGCAACGAAAAACACTGGTTGTGATATCATGATTTATCATTTGCAACATATGGTGTATTCGCCACGCTCATTTATGTAGCAAGCACTAATTGCAACATTAATTAACATCAAGCAGATAAATATAACAATGCATCTATAGTTAATTAACCAACATTGAACCATCCACCGAGTTAATTACATGACTCATGAAGTACTTAAATACCGAAAAGTTTGGCACAGGACATTGTTTCAACACATAGTAGACAAATTTGCTAGGACATGAAGAACTTGGTCTGCCAATTGTGACTTGGAGATGATCCCAAGACTTGATCAGCAAAGGGGGATTCAATGCAAGGAGGTCGCATCACCTGTAAAGAATCAACAAAATTTTTAAGCTAGCATCAATTAATCTCTAATATTGGAATTTGTGAAACAACAACATATAGCAAACCAAAGATTAATTGTGATTCATAAAAATAGCATAATGACATCAAATAATTACCACAACCATAAACACACTTTGACAAACTGAAACATGAATTACATTCACAGAAGAAGAGTTGTTGAAAAAAGCTTCACCTCATGTCTTTTTGGTGCTTTGACGTCTCCTTTGTGCAACTTGTACCGTAGTCGTTGAGAAGAAATTTGTCTAACGGTGGATTGTGTTTCGGGATTGTTAACACCACCTTTAGTGCTTCTGGTTTTGCGAAATACTTGTTTTCGAACTTCTTCAGATTCCTTCTACTATGAACCAATCATTTGGAAGGACAAGATTAGGAGTAATTTCATCGAGAATCGATGATATGTACTAGTAAAAAGTTGTGAATTCGAGAACAACCTGAGTACACGAGAGCACATTCCCGGAGTCCGGTTGTACATTCCCAGATGTAGGAATTGATGGTTCCTCCGCCACGTTGTCCGCGGATTCGGCCGACAAGGTTGTTTTGTCGGGTGATTGATGCAACCGCCGCCACATCGGCGGATTCGGTGACATTGTTGCTTGGGCTTGGTTGCACGGATATTGGCTGGTCAACCTACGAAAGGATACAAACATTCATATATAGAACCCAAGGAAAGAAACCCATTCATGCAAATAGCTTGACCAAGTACATGTGGAACTTGTGATTGTCCATTTGATGCTTGCAAGCATTGATAGGAACTCTTGCCTAAGCCGTTGTAGATCCGCTCTGCCTTCTCTTTTCACTTTCTTCAAGTTGGCGTGCATGTTCTCTCCTTTCTCGCTTCCCTTTCTTCTTCCCATCCCGACATTTTTTCTTGTAGCCGCCCAAATGCGTCCATGAGCTCGACGTGTTCCTCATGCTGTAGCTCTTCCCTACGAATTTGTTCCTCGTGCTCCGCATTGAGCAGCTGCCTTCTAGTTGGGTTTTTTGCCAGGTACCCATTTCCATGAAACTTGGTTGATTTGCACTTCGTGACTTCTTTGTAGGCTTTTTGGAACATCTCGTTTTTTCCTTTTGGGAAACAAAGTTGTTGTCTGCATTTGATTCCGCCTCAGCAATAATGCTTCTTGCGGTGTCCTAACATTTGCAAGGCACAGGTGGAGGAGTTAGTTGAACAAGAGATTGGTTGCATTCTATAGTTGCATAAGCCTATGTATAGTAATGTATGTACTAATTCATTGAGAACTCACATAGACATTTTTAGATTGTTCGTCTGTCCAAGACCCCTGGTTAGTGTGAGTTATCCACCAAAGTTCCATATCATCGGGCTCTTCACCAGTTTCTGGGTCTCTCTGTTATGCCAAGAAAATAACAAATTAATGTTCTTCATCCTGCAAGACAGATTGGAGATGTGCTTCTCCAGTTATTACCTTCTAATAGTTGTGCTGAGAATAAGGCATAGCGCCTGACAAATGTCTTATCATTTGTTGGCATCGAATCGCAGAATTTTGTGTGCTCCTTTCCTATACAATGTAAAGTTATGAACAAAAATCTTAAAGACTCAGACATCGCCATTTGAATGAAAAATGTAGTGGTCAGAAATCGTAATTAACAATGTGGAACAAACCTTGAATTTAGCAGTACTGAAATACTTCAATAGATAGTGCCATTCAACAATATCAATTCTGTAGGCTTATGTAACATTCTCTGGTGGTAGTTGTTGTATGTCTTGGCTGTAGCACTGAAAGTTGAACGGCATCCTTTGTAACGCTCCCTAGCAATGGCCCATATCTTTTCCCTTGATTCAACATTATCCTTCATGTCCCACTTTGCCTGTTATATAATCACAATAGCATTCAAATATTGTGTGAGTTGATATGTTAGTTTTTATTTGAATTGTACTGAAAAGCAAAGTCTATTATTACCAATACATCAGTTGCTATTGCGTTTTTGACTTCTTCCCTCACATTTTTCCATGATTTCACTCCAATCATAGGAGCCCTTTTCCTTGTATACATGACCACTTCATCAACGAATGAGCGGTAGTTATCACCTACCGGTCCTCCATGTTTAGACAATTGAATGTCTAACTGCTGCTTGCCCGCCTTGATTCTCTTGGCGATTACCGTCAATGCTCTTACGGGACCGCGTCCTCTTTTCTTAACTTTTTGTGAGCCTATTCCATGCGAACAACATGCATGTGATAATACCCAAAAAATAAATGTATGCACAGACAGGTAATTTCTATGGAACACATGTTACCAGATCCTTGCTCCTGTTGTTTCCAACGCCGAGCATGAGATGGAGGCTGCACTGCAGGTGTTGGGTTCATTTCATTCCTGTGTTGCAAAATGAAGGTGGGGTTGTTGATGGATAAAACTCGTATCCACCTATGATCCGCAAGCGTACGGACCTACACCTTTTTCACCACGGGATTCCCAAGGTTCTTGTCAATCCGCGGAGCAAGGGGATTACTAGCGCTTAACCAAGTACTAATCTAGTTGACTAAGGAAACCATTAAAGAGAGTATCAATCTAAAAGTAAAGACAATCTACCTAAGTTAATCTAAGTTAAGTTGATCAAACAAATCTAGGGTTAAACTAGATGGTAAAGGGGTGAACACAAGAGAGTGATTAAGAAAGATAAGCGTTCCCTCCCTAGGATCTAGGATAACATGGTATGCATCTACTACACGAAAGTGGTAAACCAATCTACCGGGGGTTGTGACCACGGTTTCGCCCTTTCCCTCCTCTCGCATCGTCACTACGCGAAGGTATTCGTGACTAGACCTATGATGGACACGGTATGTTGATGGAATCTATGGGAGTAGCGGATATCATACGCCCGAAAAAACATGGTAGCTAACCTTAATCATCAAAGCATCATCAACATGAAAACAATAGATTGAAACCACAAATCAAGTAGCGATCACATAGCATGTATCCATCTAATCCTAGGGATGAACGGAGACATTACCCCATCATCTTACACGGATTGAAGCACATAGGGGTGATGGAGACTCCGGAGAACGTCGTCGATGAAGATGGCGGCGATGGAGCTTGGGAACACCCCTAGGCCGCCGGCTTGGAGTCCTCCTCTTGCTTCCTTCTCTCCGCCGGCGTTGATCCTTGTGACGAGCTCATCTAACTCTCTCCCTCATCTTGCGGCGGCGGTGTTCGGTGATTGGCGTCGGTAGGATGATTTGTTCGATGTGGCGGCCGACGGCGGCGGAGGGAATAAATAGACGAACACCTAGGGCAAAGGGGGGACCGAACCGACCCCGGAGTGGGCCGGGCCGGCCGGCCCAGCCGGCCGGCCGAGCCCACTTCGGCCCGGTTCGGCCCCGGTTTTCTCCCGGTTGCTTCTCGCGTGATCCCTTATTCGTGTGCACTTGCATGTGGGCCTTTGACGTCATTTCCTTCACGGTTAAGGCTTGAATCCTTGCTATGCAAGCTTCGCTGTTTTCTGGTTGAGTCCCTGAAGACTTGCACGTTGACGCTTCAGTCCTTGGGTCATTTGGAGTCATGTTCATCGCGTGTCTTGACTCTTGTCGGGCTTCATGATCTTCTTCCAAAGTGCTTGGTGAACTTATCCCGAAAGTCTCCTCTTTAGCGTAGATTTCCGCGTAAACAACAAACTCCAAAATCGACATGCAAGTGTGAACTTGTTATATCATTAGTATGCCTAGTGGCGGGTTAGTTGCAAATCATAATCGAAACCAATGTATAACAAGTACTCTAGGTTGACGGAAATTCACCGTCAACATCTCCCCCATGCTTAAACCTTGCTCGTCCTCGAGTAAGTAATCCTTGCTTAAAAGGGAAATCGTTGTTGCCTTCCAATGTTGTCCCTGCACTTAGTCATTCATGACGAGACAAATTGCTCTCTCTTAAGAATTTATTTTTAAAGTTCAAGTTGTGACCGGCTTCTTTTTCATTATGGAAGATAGACTAACAATAAAGAACAAGCCACATGTAACACGATGCTCTCAAACTTGAGTGAACTTCAAACCATTACCTTGTCACATGGAAGATTTTCAAAAAGATGCATATCCAACATAAGTGAAAATCTCTTGCAAAAGCTCATGGAACACTCATCTCATCAAGTCACTCAAGCCTATACTAGATTATTTTCAACCTACTCTACTCATATGTGATAGTGGAAGGCTTATGTGGAGCTTGGAAGGTTAAAAACAATCCTAGCAAAACATACATCCGAAATATTGTCAAATTAAGAGAGAGATCTATTGGAATTACCGAGACTCGTCAAAAAGGCCATGGAAAATAAATGTTGGAAAGAGAGAGGGACGAAACACACACATTTAGATAAGTGGACATGTGCAAGTGGCAAATGGATGATCCCGAGGCACGAGTGAAGTCCTCGTTATCGGATTGCACATGGTTGGAAGATTTGAGTATGGATGTGTCATCAAGGCACTTGAGAACTTATGAAGCAAAAAGAACCGAGGAGCATCTTTATTTTTTTCTTTATTTTATTTCCTTCTCATTTTTCTCTCTTTCTTTTTTTTCACTTTATTCTTCCTATTTTTCTTACTTTTCTTTTCTTCTTATCATATTTTTTTTCATTTTCTATTTTATTCTCTTTTTTTCTTTTGCTCCTCAAAACTTTTTGCAACATAATACTTACATAGCATTTGTGTCAGAGAATGACTCCTCCCCCATGCTTGAACGATGCTCGTCCTCGAGCATAAAAGAGAGGGGAAATGACTGCTAAAGTAAGTATAAATTCCATAATCTTGCGGAATATTTGAATCTCCATCGAGAATTTTACTCCATACTCCAATTGGGTTGTGGATAAGGAGGTGATCACAAAAAGATGTTTTTGGTTTAGGGAGGATGCCCAGCGAAGTTTGTGAAATTTTCGATGTGAAAACCCACAATGCATGGACAAAAAGGCTAGCATGAAAACGTTACACAAAGGAATGACCAAACTTCTTAGTCTCGAACCATAGAAATCAATCCTAATCCAACTCATCAAAACATATTTTTGCAATCTACGGGTTTTGTTATCATAAAACATATATGTATATGGCTTTGGTAGGTAGAACTTTGCAAGAGCATCACAAATATGTAGATAGCATAAAAGTTAAGTTTTCATAAAAACAACAAGTTATCCGGCTATCCATAAACTTAAATCAAAGAGCAAAGATATGTATGTGGGTCTAGAGCATAGTCATTTCACCTCCACAAATAAAAGAGCCGGTATTTAAATTAATTTCAGATCATATTATGGAGAGCAATTAGCCAAGACATGTATAACTTCATGTAGGTAAAACAAAGCGGCAACTTTCATCATCTTTCCGTAAGCATAGGCAATATAGAACATCGAGGTGAACACATGGTCATGCTTATCTATTGAAAGTAAAAAGAAACCTAGGTTGTCCTCCTAGTAGCCATGTTATTGTTTGAAGAGAAAAACAAAAGGTTGCACCTAGTTGATGTTGAAAGCATACTTACAAGCATTTGTGGTTGGAAAAGAGAAGGTCCATGGAAATGTTACCATCCTTTGTAATTCTTCGTTGCCTTCTTCCGACATCTCCATGTATCGATGTGGCTTTTGCTTTTGTCTTGATTTATTAATGCTCCTAAACTTCTGAATTTGATCTTGTATGCTTAATAGAGTCATTGGTCACCCTTCTCTTCAATGTTGTCATCACCATCTCCTCTTTCTTGTTCTCATCATCTCCTTGCTGTCTCTTTTTCATGGATTTCCCCCTCTGTCCAGAACAGAAAATATATCTAAATATAGCTCTATTGAAAAGTTTATGAAATTATCTTTCCAACGTGTGGTCATTCATCGAAAACGGAGTTCAAACAAGGGAGCTATGTCCGTTTTACTTCAGTGCTGCGTGCTGTCCAAAACTGATTTCAGGACGTGTTGCACTCGGTGATTCGAGCATAACTTCTTGTAGAAACCTCCGATTGTTTTGATTCTTGATTTGTTGGAATTGTAACTTCATGGGGCTTCTAAATATCCAAAAATATCTAGTGTTTTCCCTTCGAGACCATGCAGAATTTTGATGAGATCGATAGCTTCTCGCGCATTGATCCGGTGATGTTAACGATCTTGATCATTCTATCTTCTAGAGTGTCATGTTGCACTTCCGTGTTGAAGATTCAGGGTCTCCCCCATGCTTAGTATTTTGCTAGTCATGGAAGAAGAAGACAAAGCACTTCTTAGCCATCCTTCAATTTCCTTGTAGTGAGAGTCTTTATCTTGCCTGCAAGACGTTTTAAATGCACATTCTACCCCCAAGGTGACGGTTGGGAGTAGAAAGAATTGCCAACAATCCAACAATGTCTCCTAAGATTCTTAACTTGTGGTATAATTAGTCTAATGAGGAATAAAAACCTAATGAGTGTACGTGGTGCAAGGTGTGTATGCACATGATAGGAAAGCATATAAACAAGACAATGGTTTCACCTAGTTCTAAACACCATGTTTACAACTAGGTTGCCGAATTTCTCCATAGCCATAAAGGTTTATTTATCAAGGGTTAAAACACCATGTCTATCCCTAAATCAATAACTCTTATAGCACAAGAAAAATTAAGCGCATTGCAAAGCTTATAAACTAACCAAAGCAACATGAAAACATGTGAAAAGCTAGCAAGGTTTATCGAACTTAACGATGATGGTCCGCAATCATGTTTAAACACCACGTTTACACAAGATCACAAAAGGAAAATACTCATAATGCCTTATGAAGTATTAACATGGAAAATGAAGCATACATCATTAAGTATATAAAACAACCAAGCCAACTATGTGCAAAACATGTATACACAAAGAAACATCACGAGGACAACAAAATGCAATGCATGCAAATAAATAAATATGATCATGAACATGATGGTGGTTCTGAAAAGGAAAACTGAACTTAGATTAATAACCACAAGTTGATCATCATAAGATAGTGCCATTCTTTTATTTTCTCTAAGAAAGTAGTAAAAATATAAAGAAACGGGTTGCCTCCCGAAAAGCGCTTCATTTAAAGTCATAGAGCTCGACTTTCTCACATACCTTCTTTTCGTTGCATAGCCATGACCCTTCATGCAAGAATAAAAGGTACCAATGCAGCTTTAATTTACTTCCCATGTTGTGCTTGATCACTTATAGAGGACTTGCCCAAAGAATCCTTTTGTTTCATCGTTATCTCCTTTATCGTCCTTCGGTGCTGCCTTCACTCTATTATTTTTTTTAATGTCCAGAACAGAAAGTATACTCAAGCTCTACTCCATTGCACAGTGCACAAAATTTCCTTTCCAACGAGTCTTTATTTGCTCAAATCGGACTCCGGACAAGAGAGTTACGTCCGTTTTACTTCGGCGCTGAAATCTGTCCAGAAATTTCAGAACGCGCAACGCTCAATGTTTCCTCCATAACTCCTTGCATGGGTCTTCAAACTTGTTGGTTCTTGATGCGTTAGAATGGTAATTTGATGGATCTTCTGAATATCTCATTTTCTTCATTTGTACACCTCCGAACAAGCTCTCAAATTGATGAAGACAGCAGCATCCATCGCGGGATTCGGAGAGTTTGATGATTTATCTTGCAACTCTTTTAGGCATGACTTCTTTTTTCATTATTCAAGCCTTGTCTACATGGTTAGTGAAAATCGGGCCTTTCCCGACATATGATTCTTTAAAGTCATTAGCTTGACCAAGTGCAAAGCATGATCGAGATTTACAAAACTTATTGTAAACATATGCGTCCATAATTAACACCACATGTGAATTGTAGCAACAAGTCAAGGTGTAAATAAAAGAAGCATATGTTTCATGCATAGCACTTAGCTCATCATTAGGCAAAGGTTCTTTAGGTGTGAGATTAATTGGATCAAACTTAAATGTTTCCTCTTTTTCATTCTCTAGAAAATCTAGCCTATCAACATGATCACTATTGGAACAAGGCATAGACATTAAACTATCATTCATACTATTGGTTGAGCATGAGTATTTGAATTTATCAACATCAATACCAATAATATCTTGAGATTTCAGCGCGTACCTCGGCCTTAGAAATTTTTCAACAAGAGTGATATTTGGTTCATCAAGCGGTGTTGAAGGCGAATCGATCTCAACAAGTGTAGTTGCCTCTTCATCACCATCTTGCAATTTCTTCAACTCATCATGTGGAACATGTAATCCTTCAACTATGTACGCATGCATCTCTTCTTTGAAGTCTTCTTTATCAACCAGATCTTCATCTTCAAAGACTTGTATGTTGCTTTCTTTATCTTCCATGTACCACATGTCGTCTAGATCGCTCATTGTTGATTCACTCTTTCCTTCATCCTTGAGTACTTCCATGTCTTGATTTGCTAGTGTGTAGGCTTCAATAGCACACAAGCTATCATCTAGCTTGAGTCCTATCTCCTCCCATTTATCCTTTGAGTCACTAGGCTCATCACGGTTGTACTCTTCTCTTCCTTTATTGCAAATCTTTGAGTTGTCAAACCGGTCGATCCATCCTTCATCTCCTTCTTTTCTTTCTTCTTCAAACATCTTTTGGATCGACTCTCCACTCATCTCTTGATCAAAAATATCTTCAACTAGTTTGGCAACGTGTTGGCGTTCCTCCTTCCTTCGGTAGCTAATTAGTGGGGCGAAATCAACTTGAACCCAACCAAATTGCTTGAACTCCGCCAATGGTCTAGCATTCCACATACTTCGGCCTACATTCATGTTAGTTTCAACATTTTTAACATCCGAAATGACTTCTCTTACCTTAGGAAGTCGATCTTCACTTTCTTGTATGGTCGGTTCATCTTCCTTGACCTGTTCATCTTTTTCAGAAATTTCAGCAAGCACCTTGGGCTTGCTTTTGTCATTTTGCTCCTCTCGACAACATCTTTGCCAATCTCGTATTGTTCTTTGTCCATTGCTTATCCTTTGTAAGATTTGTGCGGCTTCACTAATTGTTTTATCCATTAAATCACCGCCTGCACACATGCTTACAAAACGAGACGAGTTAGGGGTTAGTGAAAAATAAAAGGTATGCAACATCAAGTCACCGGAAAATCCCAAGTTCGGGCCTCGCTCAAGTAGTTCATTAAAACGGTCCCATGCTTCATCAATTCCTTCATCCTCTCCTTGCTTGAAAGTGAGCACTTGCCTCCTTAAGTCTTGGACCTTGCTTATGGGAAAGAACTTCAAAAGAAACTTCTTCACTAGCTCATCCCAATTTCCTTTTGCTTCAACGGACGCAAGTGTGTACCATCTTCGCGCTTCATCTTCGAGAGAGAACGGAAAAAGATTCCACTTGAACCAAGCGGCCGGAACTCCTTTTTGTTGGACCGTGTTGCATAACATCGTGAATTCCTTAATGTGTCTATATGGGTTGTCATCCTCCAATCCTCTAAATGGTTTTGTCGCCACTAACTCGATGATTCCGTGCTTCACTTCATAGTGGGTTGTAGCAAACGTCAAATCTGATTTTTGCATCTCAATGTCTTCCATTGACGGCATTGCTAGCTCCCTTAGCGACATCTCTTCGTCTTCCAATGGTGAGGTGAACAAATCCATCTAGGCACAAGAAAAGTAGAAAGAAAAACAGAAAAGATTTTTTTTCTTTTTTTTAGAAAATAAGGGTTAGGTGTTAGTAATCAACAAAATTAATACTAGATTAAACGTAGCAAACTGGCTTGCTCCCCGGCAACGGCGCCAGAAAAAGGGGCTTGTTGATGGATAAAACTCGTATCCACCTACGATCCGCAAGCGTACGGACCTACACCTTTTTTACCACGGGATTCCCAAGGTTCTTGTCAATCCGCGGAGCAAGGGGATTACTAGCGCTTAACCAAGTACTAATCTAGTTGACTAAGGAAACCTTTAAAGAGAGTATCAATCTAAAAGTAAAGACAATCTACCTAAGTTAAGCTAAGTTAAGTTGATCAAACAAATCTAGGGTTAAACTAGATGGTAAAGGGGTGAACACAAGAGAGTGATTAAGAAAGATAAGCGTTCCCTCCCTAGGATCTAGGATAACATGGTATGCATCTACTACACGAAAGCGGTAAACCAATCTACCGGGGGTTGTGACCACGGTTTCGCCCTTTCCCTCCTCTCGTCTCGTCACTACGCGAAGGTATTCGTGACTAGACCTATGATGGACACGGTATGTTGATGGAATCTATGGGAGTAGCGGATATCATACGCCCGAAAAAACATGGTAGCTAACCTTAATCATCAAAGCATCATCAACATGAAAACAATAGATTGAAACCACAAATCGAGTAGCGATCACATAGCATGTATCCATCTAATCCTAGGGATGAACGGAGACATTACCCCATCATCTTACACGGATTGAAGCACATAGGGGTGATGGAGACTCCGGAGAACGTCGTCGATGAAGATGGCGGCGATGGAGCTTGGGAACACCCCTAGGCCAGCGGCTTGGAGTCCTCCTCTTGCTTCCTTCTCTCCGCCGGCGTTGATCCTTGTGACGAGCTCATCTAACTCTCTCCCTCATCTTGCGGCGGTGGTGTTCTGGTGATTGGCGTCGGTAGGATGATTTGTTCGATGTGGCGGACGACGGCGGCGGAGGGAATAAATAGACGAACACCTAGGGCAAAGGGGGGACCGAACCGACCCCGGAGTGGGCTGGGCCGGTCGGCCCGGGCCGGCCGGCCTGGAGCCCACTTCGGCCCGGTTCGGCCCCGGTTTTCTCCCCCCGGTTGCTTCTCGCGTGATCCCTTATTCGTGTGCACTTGCAAGTGGGCCTTTGACGTCGTTTCCTTCACGGTTAAGGCTTGAATCCTTGCTATGCAAGCTTCGCCGTTTTCCGGTTGAGTCCCCGAAGACTTGCACGTTGACGCTTCGGTCCTTGGGTCATTTGGAGTCATGTTCATCGCGTGTCTTGACTCTTGTCGGGCTTCATGATCTTCTTCCAAAGTGCTTGGTGAACTTATCCTGAAAGTCTCCTCTTTAGCGTAGATTTCCTGCGTAAACAACAAACTCCAAAATCGACATGCAAGTGTGAACTTGTTATATCATTAGTATGCCTAGTGGCGGGTTAGTTTCAAATCATAATCGAAACCAATGTATAACAAGTACTCTAGGTTGACGGAAATTCACCGTCAACAGGGGTCCACGTACCGTTCTGCAGAGAATTTAGTGGCATATGATGACCAATCATATTTTGTAGTCTGAGAAAAAATGGTAATTTGCTTGCAAATTAGGAGAGGGATATTACCGATGTCTTCAAGTAGTCCTGCAACATTCAGGTATTCTCTGTATGTATCGATTGTGTCATCCCTGAAAATGTCTTTTAATTCTGAAATATAATCTATAATTAATTTCATTCATGTGACCGAACATGCAAATTCAGGAGTATAAGTACACAAATATTTGGTGAAGCATATCTTACCCAAGGCTTTCTTCTCTTGATGCAAATCAGCTAGCCAAAGTTTGTATTCATCTAAGTCACGTTCTTCTACTTCTTCTTCATCATCAGCATGTATGTAAGCACTTTTGGATTTCAAAGGTGTTATGGCCATGGTATGGTTTATAGGTATTGGCTCTCTGGAGATAACTAATCTGATCACCATCTGTCGTATGGACCTCCCTAGGCCCACTACCTCGATGGGTACCAGGACCGACTACTCGGTGGGCCCCTGGGACTACCCAGCTTGCGCTACACGGCACCTGAAGGCGTGGAGCACAAGGACGGTAGAGGAGTAGTACTCGGTTAGGAAGCTGTACATGTCCCGCACTGTATGGAAGACTCCTAGACGTACTCGACTAGTACTCTCTCCCTACTCCGACTTGTAACCCTGCCTCCCGGACTATATAAGGCGAGGCAGGGACCGATCTCTAGGATCACCTCAACACACCTCATCTCATACAACCCACGGCGCACTATTGCACCTTCTTGTAATCGTGCCCCATAAATCCAGAGCTACACAGCATACAGGACATAGGGTATTACGCACCTCGCGGCCCGAACCTGTCTAAATTGTGTGCCACGTGTCTCTTCCTTCGAGTTACCGATCTCGGCGAGGCCACATTCATCTACTTCGGGTGCTCCCCTTAGTAGGTTGCCGGTCTAAAACACCGACAGCTGGCGCGCCAGGTAGGGGATCTCGCCCGAGATCACATGGCGAACTCGACGGCTCCCGTCTTCTTCAAGCCGACCGTCGCCTTCAACCGTGGTGACACCTTCGTGTTCGGCGCCTGGGTCTGCATTGCAGACGGCGCGGGCTCTTTCCAGCGCCGCCTCACCATGTCGCCCAACCCGAAGACCGGCCTCGTGACGCTTCCAGAAGTCGTCACAGGCGAACTCGCCGGCAAATTCGGCGAAATTTCGCTCTTCAACCACCACGCTGACTTCGAGCTCGAGTCCGCTTCCAACTCGAACTCGACATCTCCATGGGCCATCGCATGCGAGCCGGCCGCTCAGCCATCGCAAGCGGCCCCCTCACCTCGTGAGCGCTCCGCGCGTGGCCCCCGCATCCTCAGCCGGGCCTGCACGGGGGCTCCCACTTCGCGCCGGGCCGGCAAGGAGCCCGTACCCGAGTGTAACTTGGACTCCGACGCCACCCCCGATCGCGCTTCGGACTCCAGCCCTCTCTCCGAGTTCTACTCGAACCCGGATTACGAGTTCGACTTCGGGTCGGACCCTGAGGAGCCCGAGTCCGAGGACAACTCCACTGAGCTTCCCTTGTCAGGGCCAGCCTCTGGGCTGGTTATAACATCCACACCGGCCGGGAGATACGTCTACTGGCCAGACCGCAAGCCTGCCGACCTGATAAGGGGAGACTCACGCTACGTCGCCTACATCGACTTGCTACCATTCCAGGAGGGAACACCTCTAGCTTGGGCTGACTCAAGCACACCAACTGAGGTGGCACCCTCCGAGTCCAGCCTTGGCACACCCGATCGCCAAGTCTTCATGGCTGCCAGCGACACCCCAGGGCCTTCAGGCACGGCTCAGGACAAGTACCTGGAAGACATCTCCTCCGACGAGCTCTCTGCTGATGCTCCACCGAACGAGAACATTGCAGATAGAGACGCTTGACGTGAGCGTAACCGGAAGCGCAGCTAACGTCGCCGGCTCCTCCGCGACAACTTCCCCGTCCGCAACCTTGTGGAAGCTCTCGAGGCGGTCGAGAGCAGAGTACACACTACCCCTGAGCAATGCCTCATGTCGATCACAGCGATCGCACGCCAGGCTCAGGGCATATGCGCTGGAGAGGTCATCGCCAAGCTCGCTGAAGACGCCTACTTCATGCGGGTCGACAACAGAGTCAACCAACCTCCTCCAGCCCGGCACCCCCGCGACAACGAAGCCACAAGTCGCGGCCGCCAACAACGGTCCTAACCGTACTCGAGCCGACCTCCCGGCCGAGCCCAACCGTCGTCGCTCCAACGCCGGGCGGACCTTCACGCCGCGACCACGGCAACCGAGAAGTCGTCCCTCACCGCGCTCCGGCCGGCGGGGGCGGCAACGATCCCGACGGCGGCGGCGGCCGATGGCGGAAGCTCCAATCATGGGGCCAACAGAGGGCCGGAGGCGGCGGCGGCCGCGGCGGCCGAGGCCATGCGAACGACCACGCCTGCGGCGCCTCGCAGGGCGGCTACGACGCTCACTAGAAGATTGAGGAGCTGCGGCGGAAGAAGTCGACTACCGCAGCCGAGGGCGACGGCTTCCCCGCCTTCTCACCTCGACTTCGCAACTTCCTCCTCCCCGACAAGTTCAAGCCTTTGGGGATCACCAAGTACGATGCGAAGCAGGATCCCATCCAGTGGCTCAGGTGCTACGCCCTCTCCATCGAGAACGCTGGCGGCAACAGCGACACCAAGTGCCTCTACTTCCCTTTCTGCCTGGACCAAGCACCACTCACATGGCTCGAGTCGCTGGACAAGCACTCGATCGACAAGTGGGACCAGCTGAAGGAGCAGTTCACAAGCAACTTCGCGGGCACCATGGGTCGATCGGGTACTCGCATGGACCTGGCCATGATCAAGCAGGAACAAGGCGAGACCCTCCGCAAGTACATGCGCCGCTTTTTCGACAATGAAGGACCGATACGGCGAACCAGAGAGGGGGGGAGTGAATGGGAGCCGATAAAAATTCTTCTCGAAGGAGATGAAAACTCGAACAAGACGAACACGGCTTCCAACACACGTCTCCGACTCACTACCCAAGTTGGCCAAGCCCACGCAGCCACTGGAGTGCCACTGGACCTAGGAACCAACACACGCAGCCTTCCGACTCGAGAACGCAGCGGAACAACAAACCCCGAGTCTACAGACCCACACCGGGTCGGACCGGTGAGCACCACCGGTCGGACCGGTCCCCGCAGTGAACCCGAGCAACTTCCACTAAGTGGCTCTACACCGGTCGACCGGTGAGACACACCGGTCGGACCGATGGCACCGAAAGCCCCCAAGACACCAAACGAGGCCAACCGACCACCAAACGGATCCAAACTCGAAACAAGCAAGCACCACCGGACAACAACGAACACACCAAGACGTTCACCCGAGCAAAAACCCACAAGGGCTCGCACCGGTCGACCGGTCAAGAGCACGGCCGACCGGTGTGGCACCGGGCAGCTCGGGATGAACAAGACCCGCGGGTCAACTCCCCCAAATCCAAATCTCGATCTCCCGAATCGCTCCACGGACTTGAACAAGACTTTGGGGATATCGGGAACACCTCATGAGGAGTCCATAGCCAAGTTTAATCCCACCAAATCTCGTCCAAAAAGGAGGAATCGAAGAAATCCCGCCGAAAGCACTTCCAACCCAAGAACTCAAGAAAACCCCAAAATCGAGCACTTTTACTCACGGATTTGGGAGGGGAATCACAGCCCAAAGAACCACGAAGGGTTGCCACAAATTTCCCCCATCAAATCCTCAAGAGAAAAGCCCCGAAAACACCCCAAAGAAATCACGAAGAGAGGGCTCCGAAAATCACCACCAAGAACAACCGGGGAAAACACATCCAAACCTTGAGGAACCACGCCGAATCATCTATACATGAAACAAAGGTTCATACAAGGTCTAGAAAGCCGCCCGATCATCCATCCCTCTCTACAAGATCTCTCCGTGAAGCTCTCTTGCTAGTCCTAAGGAAAACCTAGAGAAAATAGGTGAAAAATAGGAAAACTAATGAGCTAGGGTTCCAAGAGTTGGCTGCCATCCTCTCACCTCTTGGGTTATATGGAGGCAACCGAATGTCTAAAATGCCCTTCTCTACTAACTAGGGATACAAGCCCCTCAAGGGCGGATTTGGAATTCTTGATGTCTTCACCATCGGACGGATGCCCGGCGACCGCACCCTGCGTAGCCTCGACGCAAGCGATGCGATTCCGACGCGTGTCCTCCGCTTCGAAGATTCCGGACTGCGTCGTCGCACACCGGTCAGACCGGTGCTCCTCACCAGTCAGACCGGTCCCCACCGGTCAAACCGGTCTGGCGCTGCTGCAGCTCCGTCTTCGGTTCTCCGGTCTTGGCTTTGTGGATCAACCAAGGAACCCAGTGGTTTTCTGGTGAACCACCGGAAACCCCGCGAACTCGGTGTAGCCTCCGCCAATCTCCACTCATGACTTGGCTCCCACGTAGTCCCGGCTCGACCTTGGTTTTGAGGCTCAACCAAGAAACCGTCCACGACTTCATCTTGTCGTTCATGCCACCATGCGGCCCGCACTTGACCCCCGCCGGCCACCGGTCCCTCGAACAAAGCCTACTTGTCTTCTCCACACCTGGAGGCCTCACTGGCGACGACCTTTCGCGCTTGTTCTTCACCTGCACCAACACGAGTCAAGCCGCAACCTGCACCTGCAATACTTAGCCAAGAATCAGTCCACACAACGTTGTCAATCACTCATCACACAAGGAAGCGACCATCCACCGGTCCTCGAACTACACATGGTCCTCAGACAAGTGCGCTACCGTCGTCGACGTCACTGACAAGGAGGTCATCGACCTCTTCCAAGACGGTCTTTATCACCGCCGCACCTTCGAAGACTTCGGTCGTCGCCGCCCCAGGTCCATTCCCCACCTCAAGGACATGATCACGTCCTGGGCGGATGAAGAAGACAAGGCCAATGCCAAATACGACGCCATCCGCGGCAAGACTGAGGACCAGGAGCGTCCCGGTGGTCGGTGGATGACCGCTCCTCAGTGATGAGTGATTGACAACGGGTGTTGGACTGACTCTTGGCTTAGTGCGCAGGTGTAGGATGCGGCCTAGTTCGTGTTGTTGCAGGCGAAGAACGGGCGTGAAAGGTCTTCAGCCTTGAGGGGCCTCCGGGAGATGGAGAGACAAGTAGGCTCGGTTCGAGGGACCCGGTGGACAGCGGGACTGGGTGCGGGCCACATGGCGGTGACACGAGCAAGATGAAGTCATGGATAATCGAGCCGGTGCACGGTGGCGGTTGAGTCAAGTGGTTTGGCGGGAGGCCGGACCGGGCATGCGGGGTTTGGTGGTTTGCCCACAAAACCATCGGCGGACGGTTTCTTGGTTTGGGCCTCAAAACCAAGTCCGAGGGCCCAACACGACGGAGATGGGATCCGGGCGTGTCGGGAAGCTTCGAGGTGGAGGACACGCGGCAGGATCACATGGCTTGCGTCGGGAGGACGTGGGGTGCGGCAAAGGCGTGGCCGTCCGATGGCAAGACCCACAAACATTACCTAAATGCCCCTGCGTGGGTTGTATCGCTAGTAGTTAAGTGAGGGGTAGTCGAGTCATTTTCCACTCCGGCGGGACCTAATATATAAGCCATGAGTGCGTGTGGATGGCTCTCTCTCTCCGGGACTTAGGGTTTCATTTCCTCTCTCCCATTTCTCATTTTTCGTAGCTATTTTTCTTCCATTTTCTCTAGGCTAGCATGAGAGCTTCATGAGAGATTTGTTGAGAGGGATGGATGCTAGGGCGGCACGATAGACCTTGTGAATCTTTCCTGGTTTGTATAGAAGATTTGGAGTTGTGTTTTCGTGGTCTTTTTGGGCTTGTTTTCGTGCCTTTGTTCCCGGTGCGATTCCGCGGATTTGAGTGGGTTTCTCCCCGGATTTCTTTGAGGAAAACATGGATAGATGTCTCGCACATCTTTGTGATTGATCTTGTGCCCTCAAACGCCGGGAAACCACTTCGATTCGAGTGTTTTCGTTCGATGCTCAAGCTTTTGGTGGTGCTCAAAGGATTCGCGATTCCCGGTGATTTAGGGAGTTAGGAGGCAAGATTTTTGGGCTATAGCATCCTTGTGTGACGCTTTTCAAGTCCCCAAACCCTCGTCTCCACAGCTTCAACCGTTTGGGAAATCCGATGATGATTTGGGGGAGTTGACTTTCGGGGTCGGGTGTTTTTCTGCTCTGTCGGCACCTGGCGGACGGTCCGCGAGGACCAAGCGGACGGTCCGCGCCGCTCCAGTTCGTCCTGTGTTCTTCGTGTTCTTGCTCGCCTTTCGTTTCGATCCTTCGCGATTTTGAGTTTCGGTTGGACAGAGTTTCGGACGGTCCGCAGCAGAGGGCAGACGGTCCGCGGGTGCCTGGCGGACAGTCCGCGTGCTCCCCGCGGACGGTCCGTGGTTCGTGGTGTGCTTCGTTGGTTCCGGTGTGATTTAACGGACGGTCCGCGGAGTAGGCCGGACGGTCCGCGGTGTTGGCGCGGACGGTCCGCGTAGCGTCCGAACGATCCGCGAGGCCAGTGCGGACGGTCCGCCCCTCCTGGCCGGACGGTCCGCCAGAGCCTGTGAGCTTTGCTTCTTGGTTCGATTCCTCCTTTCCTTTCTCGTGCTTCCGCGTGTGCTTCAAGGAATCGTTCCTAAGGCTAGAGGTTGATCCATAACCTCGTTGTCTTGGCGATTGGTGTGTGATTCGATCCATCGCTTGTGTGTGACCGAGATTTGACTAGGGCATAGGCCGGGTTCTTTCGGAAGAATTTTTACCGGCTCCTATTCACTCCCCCCCTCTCTAGTCGCCATCTGATCCTTCAAAGACCAAGCAGAACCAGGACGGCGGCAGCGGCAGCAACGCAAACCAAGGCGGCCGCAACAACAACAACAACAACAACTACTCGGGTCCCAACCGCAAGCGCAAGCCAGACAACACTGTCGCGGCTATCCAGCGCCCTAAGAAAGGGAACTCGAAGAAGAACTCCGGCGGTTTCAAAGACCTGCTGAAGGAGAAGTGCCCGTGGCATCCAAACGGCAACCACACCACCGAACAGTGCTACCAACTCAGGCATGCACTCAAGGATACGCCAGAGCCACCGCACCCTCATGACCAAAGGGGCAAGAAGAAGGACGGCAACAACAACGACTTCCAGGAGCGCGACAAGACCGTCAACGTCCTCTTCGGCGGATTGCCCAGCAGGCGGGAGCAGAAGGCTACCCATCGCGAAGTGATGTCCATTGAGCCAGCGGTCCCGACCCCTCTCAGGTGGTCGGAGGTACCCATCACCTTCTCCCGCGCGGATCAATGGACCGGCCCTCTTCTCTCGAACCAGACGGTTCCCCCTCGTCCCGAAGCCGGTGGTGGGGCGGCTCCAAACTCAACAAGGTGCTCATCGACGGTGGAAGCGGGCTCAACGTCCTTTTCACCAAGACCTTGAAGAAAATGAAGCTCGACATCACTCATATGCTCACCAAGAGCAACACGCCCTTCTACGGCATCGTCCCCGGCAACACGGCTATTCCACCGGGCTCGGTGGTCCCCGATCACCTTCGGGGCATCTCGGGACAACTACCGTACTGAGTACATCAAGTTCGAGGTCGCGGACTTCGAGACCTCCTACCACGCCATCCTCGGAGACCGGCCATCGCCAAGTTCATGGCGGTGCCCCACTACACCTACTTGGTACTCAAAATGCCAAGCCCGGGATCGGTGTACTCTCCCTTCAAGGGGACTTGAAGATCTCCCACGACCGCGACACGTGAAGCCGTGGAGATCGCCTCTCTATGAACCAAGTACCCAACGCGATGATGGAGGTCTACGCCGCGTCGAAGAAGCTTGCCACAAGTGAACTCGACATCCCGGCAGAAGTCCGACAAGCACCAACAAGCCTCAACCACCCGAGGAGGTACTCGTCAAGACGATCGACCTCGGAATGTGCGATCCCAAGAAGACCACCACCATCGTGCGGGGCCTCGACCCCAAATAGGAAGACGTGCTCATCAGCTTCCTTCGGGCCAACCGCAACATCTTCGCGTGGAAGCCAGCGGACATGCCAGGAGTGCCTAGGGAGCTGATTGAGCACTGCCTCAACGTCGATCCTAAGGCCACCCCCAAGCGACAACACCTCCGACGCTTTGCCGACGACAGACGGGACGCCATCAAGAAGGAACTCGCCAAACTACTCATGGCTGGCTTCATCATAGAAGTCTTCCATCCTGAGTGGCTCGCCAACCCTGTCCTCGTCCGCAAGAAGAACTCGAACGAGTGGAGGATGTGCGTCGACTACACCGACCTTAACAAGAACTGCCCCAAGGACCCCTTCGGGTTGCCGCGGATTGATCAAGTCATCGACTCCACGGTGGGCTGCGACCTCGTCTTCTTCCTCGACTGCTACTCCGGGTACCACCAAATCGTGATCAAGGAAGAAGACCAGGAGAAGACCGCGTTCATCACCCCGTTTGGCGCGTACTACTACACGACCATGTCCTTCAGGTTGAAGAACGCCGGCGCTACCTACCAACGAGCTATCCAGGCCTGCTTCAAGAGGCAACTCAACAAGAATGTCGAGGCCTACGTGGATGACGTGGTCGTCAAGACCAGAAACTCCAGTACCCTCATCGACGACCTTGAAGAGACTTTCGCATCACTACGCGAGTACCGTTGGAAGCTCAACCCGAACAAGTGCGTCTTCGACGTACTTTCAGGCAAACTACTCGGCTTCATCATCAGCCACCGCGGCATTGAAGCCAACCCCGAGAAGATCTCCGCCATCACCAGCATGAAAGCTCCCACGAGCATCAAAGACGTCCAGAAGCTGACAGGGTGCATGGCGGCGCTGAACAGATTCATCTCGAGGCTAGGAGAACGGGGCTCCCCTTCTTCAAACTACTCAAGCATCAAGAGAAGTTCGTGTGGACTCCAGAGGCGGATCAAGCCCTTGCCCAGCTCAAGGACTTCCTATCGAAGCCACCGATCCACACGGCTCCTCACAAGGGCGAGCAGCTATTGCTCTACCTCGCTGCGACTACTCACGTGGTCAGTACTGCCATCGTTGTCGAGTGGCAAGAAGACGGCCACACCTACCCGGGCCCGGCGCCGCCCACTTCGTCAGCGAGGTTCTATCAGAGTCCAAGGCCCGCTATCAGCCTGTGCAGAAGCTCCTGTACGCACTACTCATCACCTCGCGGAAGCTACGACACTACTTCCAGGAGTACTCGATCTCCGTCGTCACCGACTACCCGCTCGGCGACATCCTGCGGAACCAAGATGCTACTGGAAGAATCTCCAAGTGGGCGGTCGAGCTCGGCGCCCTCACTATCGACTTCAAGCCACGCACAGCCATCAAGTCGTAGGCACTAGTCGACTTCATGGCAGAGTGGCGGGAGAACCATGTCGCCTACTCCCACGGTGCGACCAGAGCATTGGGTGATGTACTTCGACGGCTCACTCAACCTCGAGGGCGCAGGTGCAGGGGTACTCCTGATCTCTCCAATGGGCGAACAACTCAAGTACGTCCTGCAGATCTTCTGGAAGGTCTCAAACAACGAAGCCGAGTACGAAGCTCTCCTACACGGGCTCCGCCAAGCGGCTTCATTGGGCATCAAGCGGCTACTAGTCTACGGCGACTCCGCAGTGGTCATCAACCAAGTCAACAAGTTCTGGGACCGCAACAAGGAGAACATGAACGCCTACTGCCTAGAAGTCCGCAAGCTCGAGAACAAGTTCTATGGTCTCGAGTTCCATCACATCGTCCGCGACAACAACGTTGCAGCGGACGTCCTCTCGAAGCTTGGATCCACCCGCGCACAAGTACCAGCGAGTGTCTTCGTTCACGAGCTTCACGCGCCATCCATCCCGGAGCCGGCGCCACCGACCACTGTCCCGCGCGGCCATCCACGGCCACCGAGGGGGGAGGTCATGATGATCGACGTAGACTGGAGGCAACCCTTAATCGACTACCTCAGCGAGCAGAAGGTCCCCTCCGACAAGAACTCGGCTGAGCAGCTCGTCCGTCGTGCCAAGTCCTACGTCCTCGTCGGAGACAAACTTTACAAGCGGGGCTCATCTTCTAGAGTACTCATGAAGTGCGTCCCTCGTGAAGAAGGCAAGGACATCTTGGAGGAGATCCACAAGGGCGTCTGCGGCAACCACGCGTCCTCACGCCCGCTGGTCAGCAAGGCCTTCCGGCGAGCTTTCTACTGGCCCACAGCTCTGGGCGATGCCGAAGAACTCGTCAGAAGGTGCCAAGGATGTCGGATTTCGCCAAGCAAAGCAACACGTCCCAGCCTACAAGCTAGTCACCATACCGCCAACCTGGCCCTTTGCCTGCTGGGGGCTTGACATGATCGGGCCACTGCCAACTGCGCCAGGTGGTTTCAACAGGGTATTGGTGGCCATTGACAAGTTCACCAAGTGGATCGAGGTCAAGCCGGTCACGTGCCCCAAGGCTGATAGAGTACTCGACTTCCTGGATGAACTCATGCACCGCTACGGACTACCCCACCGCATCATCACAGACCTGGGCTCCAACTTCAACAACCACCAGTTCTGGGAGTATTGCGAGAATAGCGGGATCGACGTCTGATACGTCTCAGTTGCCCATCCACGGGCCAACGGACAAGTCGAGTGCGCCAATGGGATTGTGCTCGACACTCTCAAGAAGCGGCTACACGACGCTGCTAACTCCAAAGGGGGCAAGTGGATCAAGGAACTACCCAACGCACTCTGGGGGCTACGGACTCAGCCATCCAAGCCAACGGGGCAATCCCCTTACTTCCTGGTCTACGGCTCCGAAGCAATCCTCCCTGCCGACGTCATATGGAACTCGCCAGCAGTGGAGCACTACGACGAAGGCGTCTCAGAAGACAGCAGACGAGTTGATATCGATAGCCTCGAAGAAGCTCGCTGCGCCGCCCTCGTCCAATCAGCAAGGTACCTAGAGGGTATCCGACGCTACCATGATCGCAACGTCAAGGAACGCTCCTTCAACGTTGGAGATCTTGTCCTCCGCCATATCCAGAACACGGAAGGACTACACAAGCTCAGCTCCCCCTGGGAAGGTCCCTTCACCGTGGCAAAGGTGACTGGGCCGGGCTCCTACCGCCTCCAAACACTTGAAGGCGAAGATATCAACAACTCGTGGAACGTCGACCAGCTCTGTCGATTCTACACCTAGTCTACACGACTACTCCGGGGTTCAGGTCTACTCGATTGCATCAACACCCCCCTGCCGTAAGCGGCCTCCGGGTCCTGGCTCCAGTCTCCGGACTTCTTCTCTCCAGGCTCCAGCCCGTGCGGCTACCTACGGACCCTGGGCTGCGACGAGCGTCAAGGACTCTAGCAGCGGTCTACTGAGAGACCACACTCCAAGATCCAGCCTGCACGGCTACCTACGGATCTACGATCCAGCCTACACGGCTACCTACGGATCTACTGCTATAAGCGGCTACCCGCCCTAGCACTACTCAGCTGTAAGTGGCCTCCGGGTCCAAGCGACTACTCTGTAACTACGGCCCTGGTCATCCAGGTGTACTTCTTCAGTAATAAAGTTTGATCGTTCATCAACTTCTTTACTGTCTACTCCCTACAACGGGACCACTACTGCCGAGTACCACTACTCGCATCCACTCCACGATGGGGGCTCCGCACTCTGAGATCGCGACTACGAGTACTCATTGCTGGAAATTTTCTTTCATTAATACTTAAGCAATTCATTACAATTGTTTTCTGTACAACCCTGGCTACTAGCTACCTATTACAGGGCTACTGGAGATTAAGCTTCTCAGCTACTTGCTCCGTGATAGGAGCCATGCCTCTCCGGCCAGCCTCCGCATACTGCTCATCAGTGCAGTTGGCGGCTACCCCGCCGGCGACTACTTCCACTGGGGCCTTCGGGAAGTACGACTTCATGAAGGCCAAGACCTGCCTTGGGATCGATCTCGCCATGTGCTTCACATAAGCCGCCAGCCGGCTTGGAGCTTCCTTGAGGCGATCCACCAGTGGAGCAATCTTGGGGCCGCCCGGGTGCGGCACCAGGAGCCTTGCGATCGGCAGTGCGGCTTCTTCGAGCTCCTTCAGTTGGGCCCGCAGTGCCTCGCAGTCTTCATTCAACTTCTGCAAGGATTTGTAGCAGTTGACGAGATCGCGGTCAGATGCAATCCGGAGCTCCATGTGCTTCTCGCACTCGAAGGCACGTTCTTTGTAGTCGAGCTCGAGTACCTGGCGGGCTTCTTGCTCCCGGTAGAAGAGGTTCTTCATGCTCGTCTCCGAGGACTTCAGCTGCTCCACCTGGTCCTCAAGCTCTGCAACACAGCAACAGTACAGCGGGTCAGACTACCCCTCGACCTCCAACAACTACTCGACAAGCCCAGCGGCGTACCTTTGTTCTTGTTGCGGAGGCCCTTATTCTTCCGCACCAAGTCGTCGCCCTTCGCCTACAACTCTTGGATATCGTTGTGGTATTTGGCGAAGGCGGCGTCGAGCTTCGACTGCATGGCAGCTGCGTGCTTCCGCGACTTCACAAGTTGCTCTTCCAGCGCCTCAGCCCGGAGCACCGCGTCAGCATAACCTTGCAGCATGTTGGACTTGTCGCGGGACCTCTCCGCAACGTCCTGCATAGACAACTCAAGTCACACGAGTACTCAACAACAGAGGATTGGCTACTCAAGAAGCTGCGACTACTTACCTTCATCCACTGCTCGGCCTGGCGGATCGCCTCCAGGTGCTTAGCCACCGTCGCCGGCTCGACAAGATCGTCCACGAGCAGCTCTATCCCGCCGCGACTACTCGCGGTGGCCTCCGTCATCGGTGCAGAGCGGATAGGCTCTGCGTCCTGGATCTCCGGGGAGCGGATAGCCACCTCCAGAGTGACCTCTGGCGACGTGGTGACCCTCTCTCCCCCGGCCGCCACGGCGGCCTCCTCGACGACTTCTTCCATAGGCTCGGGGGCTCCTCCCGCAGCCTCCGGGACCTCTGGTGTTGACTTCTGCATCGGCACCCCCGCAGGGATGTCACTACCTTCAGCCTCAGCGCCTGTCACAGAGAAGACAATTGCATCAGCGACTACGACTACTCCTCGAGGAGCTCCATAGCTTCAGAAGAGTACTCACCTTCGACTACGCTGGCCTCCGGCAACGGCGTTTCGGTAGCCGGCGGCTCAGGCACCGCCTGGGCAGCGGGAGCGGACTCCTCAGCGGGCGGCGCGACTTCTTCTGCCACTGCTGAAGAGGGTTCATCTCCCTCCCAGGACAGATCCGTGGATTTCCTGCAGAAGCACACACAATTGGTCGTCAGTCAACCTCGACTACTACAAGAAGTACTACTCGGGAAGATGTAGTACTTACAAGTTCGACCGGACTATTGTCACGGTCGGGGCACCGAGGATGCTGGCGATGTCGACCAGTCCACCCTCGGCGGGCGCCTCCTCCTGCGCCCCTGCGGCTACCGCCTCCTCTACAGCAACGGCGGCCGGCGCAAAAGGCTCTCCGCGCTCCCCGAAGCCACCACCTCTTCAACGGAGGCGGCTACAGGCTCCGTGCTCCCCTGTGGAGCAGGGGGCTGGCGCTCCAACTGCGCCAAGAGCTCCTCGACAGTGGGGGCTGGACTATGACTTCCGGCTGGCTCCCCCACTGTGTCCCACACGCCTTCGTCGCCCTCCTCGACGGGTTCTGCTGGCGGCACCTCCTGCATACAAGGACGACTACTCATCAGCAAGGGTACTCATGCGATGGGTACTCGACTACTCTAGTCAAGACAACTTACCTCCTG
This sequence comes from Cenchrus americanus, assembly GCA_947561735.1. Classification (NCBI taxonomy): domain Eukaryota; kingdom Viridiplantae; phylum Streptophyta; class Magnoliopsida; order Poales; family Poaceae; genus Cenchrus; species Cenchrus americanus. The sequence continues at coordinate 114,106,539 of OX387240.1, forward strand.
CGGTGTGGTCTCTGAGACCTTGAGCTTCTTTGCCACCCGCTTGCGGGCGGGGTTGCGCGGCTTCCGTGGCGGCGCAGCCAGGCTAGCCTCCAGGCTAGTCGGGGGTCTTGCACCAGAGGCACATGAGGTAAGCCTGGACGGCTAAACCTCGACCGCAACTGAAAGCGGTCCTGCAACGTCTCGTCGTCATCGTCGTCGTCGTCGTCGGTGGTGTCCTCCACGATGACGGTGTCATCGCCTTCGCCGACTTATCGCCGCTCTTTTGCCTTCCCTTCCTTCGGGATCTCGATCCCGCTCGGGGGCGGCTGCGGCTCGGAGACAAACTTTTTCAAGTCATCCTGCAAGACACGAAGACATCAGCACGTCTACTCTAAGCAAGGACTACTCGACTAAGGGAGTACGACTACTCACCTCCTTTGGCGGGCGCGCGGCGGAGTACTCCTGGACGGGGCACGCCGTGTACGGCGGCATATCCTTGAAGATCCACGACAGCCTCTCGATGATGTCACTGTCGTCCAGCTCGCCTCCGGGCATCCGCGACGTGTCGTCATCGCCGGTGTACTCGAAGCCCAAGATGTCTCGAGCCATCAATGGCTGCACCCTCCGCTTCATGAAACTGAAGGCCACGTGCTCGGCCCTCAGTCCCGCTTCCCTGAGCACCTTGATGCGTGCCAGTAGCTCGGGAAGCTGGATCCCGTCCTGCATGGTGGGCTCCGTGTTCCACCACTCGCGGTGCTCGCCGGGCCGCCGTTCGCTCGGCTTCGGCAGCCGGGGTGGTGGTTCGTGATGTAGAACCACCTTGTCTTCCGTCGTTGTTGGAGTCAACAAGCTTGTACGCCAGGTACTGCTCCCTGGCGTCTTCTCTCAATTGGATGCCGGCTCCTCCGACTACCCTTGGGTTGGTGGCACTTGGCTGCAGCTTGACCCGAAGAACTTCCGGAAAAGGATCCAGTGCGGCTTGATCCCAAGGAAGGCCTCGCAGAAGTGCACGAAGACTGCGGCGTGGAAGATACCGTTGGGGTTCAGATTCAGGTACTCGACTCCATAGTACCCGAGGAGACCCTTGAAGAAATCGCTGGCCGGGAGCGCAAGCCCGCGCTCCACGAACCGCGCAAACAATGGGATCTCGTCTTCGGCCTTCTCCATTGGATATGGATCTCCAGCAGCGGCCCTCCACATGTCGACCTCCTTCTCTCGGATGAACCTGCTGTTCAGGAGGGCCAACAGATCTTCCGTCTTCACCTTGGATTTCTTCCACTCGCGGCTTGGATCAGCCCGCGGTGGAGACATTGGCGGCGCTACTCCAGTGGCGGCCGCGGCGGCCTCTTCGCGGCCCCTCTTCTTCCCGGCGGCCTTCGTCGACTTGGACGGTGACGGCTTCATTCTCCAAGTACAGGGCGTCTTCACGCGCATCCGCTCGGGGGCTACCCTAAAAGCTTTGGGTGGCGGCGCACTCGAATCTACTACGGCGGCAGCGTGCGCTGGGAGTGGATCTACTTCAGATGGAATCGAAATGACTGCAGCTCGGATGGGTGAAAAACCCTAAGGGTTTTGGCTTCTATTTATAAGTCAAACCGGCTCCGCAACGGCCGGCTGGATAAGTCCACGCGACGCTGACTCAGCGGCTAAGCGTGACCCTTCGTATTCTACTAGTCGACGCGCCTCACCTTCGGGGCTCGGCTACTTCTACTTGACTACCTGGGAAGCGGCTAGTCTCAAGAGCATCTCAGGACACATTCTTCAAGATGACCCTTCAATTCGAGAGGAAGTACTCGACTCAAGGCTCGGGGGCTCCGTGCCACGTGTCCTTCGGTTTTTTCTCTCCAGATTTTTCGGGATTTTCTTGCCAAGATTTCAGATGGACCCTCAGCCAGAGCCTGCGGCTCAACCTAAGGCTCGGGGGCTACTCCATATGGAGTGCGATTTTGCAAATCGCACCTCCATAACGGCTTCGGCTTCAAGACAAGACGGGCATTTTTTGAAGACATTTGAGGGCAGTATTCGAGGACGCTTGGGACTATTCGAGAAGACTTCAAGATTGCTCAAGCATTGTTGACGGTGAATTTCCGTCAACCTAGAGTACTTGTTATACATTGGTTTCGATTATGATTTGCAACTAACCCGCCACTAGGCATACTAATGATATAACATGTTCACACTTGCATGTCGATTTTGGAGTTTGTTGTTTACGCAGGAAATTAACGTTAAAGAGGAGACTTTCGGGATAAGTTCATCAAGCACTTCAAGAGAAGATCATGAAGCCCGTCACAAGTCAAGACACGAAGTGAATAAGACTCCAAACAACCCAAGGACTGAAGCATCAACACGCAAAACTCCGGGATTTGGATGTTTACCAACGAGATCAACCCTCCCGAGAGATATTCTCTCGCGCTCGTAACAAAGCATGATCTTTCGGTACAGATTCGGAAACTTAAACGGTCTTTAATGACAAAAGTTTGACTACCAAAGTTGTGGGCCTCGACGATACCTTCGATTTGGACATGTGGAAGGCCCAATTTGGATAAGGGAGCTAGGAGATATGGCCCTCGAAATCCCTCGCTCGTGCACAGTCCGAAATCAGAACAGATTATCTTCCAAGGCCGATTTGGAGATCTTATCTTCGTTTTTATGGAAAGAAATGAATACCAAAGTTGAAGATAATTTCGCGACCTGGACACCGAATTTGCATTATTTGGAGTCCGGACGTGGGAGATATGGCGCTGGCAAGGAAGGACTGCGAATCAGAAATCCGGGCCGATTTTATGGAAACCAAGTTCGCTTCTCTCCCAAGGAGGATCTCGTGCAAAGCAATGTGGAGCACGCCCAAAGGCATCCCAAGGACATAAATACAACCCCCTAGGCACCCCAAGATGGCGACCCATCGAACAAATCATCCTACCGACGCCAATCACCAGAAAACCGCCGCCGCAAGATGAGGGAGAGAGTTAGATGAGCTCGTCGCAAGGATCAACGCCGGCGGAGAGAGGAAGCAAGAGGAGGACTCCAAGCCGCTGGCCTAGGGGTGTTCCCAAGCTCCATCGCTGTCATCTTCATCGACGACGTTCTCCGGAGTCTCCATCACCCCTATGTGCTTCAATCCGTGTAAGATGATGGGGTAATGTCTCCGTTCATCCCTAGGATAGATGGATACATGCTATGTGATCGCTACTTGATTCGTGGTTTCAATCTATTGTTTTCATGTTGATGATGCTTTGATGATTAAGGTAGGCCACCATGTTTTTCGGGCGTATGATATCCGCTACTCCCATAGATTCCATCAACAAACCGTGTCCATCATAGGTCTAGTCACGAATACCTTCGCGTAGTGACAGTACGAGAGGAGGGAAAGGGCGAAACCGTGGTCACAACCCCCGGTAGATTGGTTTACCGCTTTCGTGTAGTAGATGCATACCATGTTATCCTAGATCCTAGGGAGGGAACGCCTATCTTTCTTACTCACTCTCTTGTGTTCACCCTTTACCATATAGTTTAACCATATATTTGTTTGATCAACTTAACTTAGGTTAGATTGTTTTACCTTTAGATTAATACTCTTTCAAAGGTTTTCCATTCAACTAGATTAGTACTTGGTTAAGCGCTAGTAATCCCCTTGCTCCGCGGATTGACAAGAACCTTGGGAATCCCGTGGTGAAAAAGGTGTAGGTCCGTACGCTTGCGGATCGTAGGTGGATACGAGTTTTATCCGTCAACAAGCCCCTTTTTCCGGCGCTCGTTGCCGGGGAGCAAGCCGCTTTGCTACGTTTAATCTAGTATTAATTTTGTTGATTACTAACACCTAACCCTTATTTTCTAAAAAAAGAAAAAAAAATCTTTTTTGTTTTTTCTTTCTACTTTTCTTGTGCCTAGATGGATTTGTTCACCTCACCATTGGAAGACGAAGAGATGTCGCTAAGGGAGCTAGCAATGCCGTCAATGGAAGACATTGAGATGCAAAAATCAGATTTGACGTTTGCTACAACCCACTACGAAGTGAAGCCTGGAATCATCAAGTTAGTGGCGACAAAACCATTTAGAGGATTGGAGGATGACAACCCATATAGACACATTAAGGAATTCACGATGTTATGCAACACGGTGCAACAAAAAGGAGTTCCGGCCGCTTGGTTCAAGTGGAATCTTTTTCCATTCTCTCTCGAAGATGAAGCGCGAAGATGGTACACACTTGCGTCCGTTGAAGCAAAAGGAAATTGGGATGAGCTAGTGAAGAAATTTCTTTTGAAGTTCTTTCCCATAAGCAAGGTCCAAGACTTAAGGAGGCAAGTGCTCACTTTCAAGCAAGGAGAGGATGAAGGAATTGATGAAGCATGGGACCGTTTTAATGAACTACTTGAGTGAGGCCCGAACTTGGGATTTTCCGGTGACTTGATGTTGCATACCTTTTATTTTTCACTAACCCCTAACTCGTCTCGTTTTGTAAGCATGTGTGCAGGCGGTGATATATTGGATAAAACAATTAGTGAAGCCGCACAAATCTTACAAAGGATAAGCAATGGACAAAGAACAATACGAGATTGGCAAAGATGTTGTCAAGAGGAGCAAAATGACAAAAGCAAGCCCAAGGTGCTTGCTGAAATTTCTGAAAAAGATGAACCGAAGGTCAAGGAAGATGAACCGACCATTCAAGAAAGTGAAGATCCACTTCCCAAGGTAAGAGAAGTCATTTCGGATGTTAAAAATGTTGAAACTAACATGAATGTAGGCCGAAGTATGTGGAATGCTAGACCATTGGCGGAGTTCAAGCAATCCGGTTGGGTTCAAGTTGATTTCGCCCCACTAATCAACTACCGAAGGAAGGGGGAACGCCGACACGTTGCCAAACTAGTTGAAGATATATTTGATCAAGAGATGAGTGGAGAGTCGATCCAAAAGATGTTTGAAGAAGAAAGAGAAGAAGGAGATGAAGGATGGATCGACCGGTTTGACAACTCAAAGATTTATGATGAAAGAAGAGAAGAGTACAACCGTGATGAGCCTAGTGACTCAAAGGATAAATGGGAGGAGATAGGACTCAAGCTAGATGATAGCTTGTGTTCTATTGAAGCCTACACACTAGCAAATCAAGACATGGAAGTACTCAAGGATGAAGGAAAGAGTGAATCAACAATGAGCGATCTTGACGACATGTGGTACATGGAAGATAAAGAAAGCAACATACAAGTCTTTGAAGATGAGGATCTAGTTGACAAAGAAGACTTCAAAGAAGAGATGAATGCGTACATAGTTGAAGGATTACATGTTCCACATGATGAGTTGAAGAAATTGCAAAATGGTGATGAAGAGGCAACTACACTTGTTGAGATCGATTCGCCTTCAACACCGCTTGATGAACCAAATATCACTCTTGTTGAAAATCTCTAAGGCCAAGGTACGCGCTGAAATCTCAAGATATTATTGGTATTGATGTTGATAAATTCAAATGCTCCTGCTCAACCAATAGTATGAATGATAGTTTAATGTCTATGCCTTGTTCTAATAGTGATCATGTTGATAGGCTAGATTTTCTTGAGAATGAAAAAGAGGAAACATTTATTTTTGATCCAATTAATCTCACACCTAAACAACCTTTGCCTAATGATGAGCTAAGTGCTATGCATGAAACATATGCTTCTTTTATTTACACCTTGACTTGTTGCTACAACTCACATGTGGTGTTAATTATGGACGCGTATGTTTACAATAAGTTTTGTAAATCTCGATCATGCTTTGCGCTTGGTCAAGCTAATGACCTTAAAGAATCATATGTCGGGAAAGGCCCGATTTTCACTAACCATGTAGACAAGGCTTGAATAATGAAAAAAAGAAGTCATGCCTGAAAGAGTTGCAAGATAAATCATCGACCTCTCTGAATCCCGCGATGGATGCTGCTGTCTTCATCAATTTGAGAGCTTGTTCAGAGGTGTAAAAATGAAGAAAATAAGATATTCAGAAGCTCCATCAAATTACCATTCCAACGCATCAAGAACCAATAAGTTTGAAGACCCGTACAAGGAGTTATGGAGGAAACATTGAGCGTTGCGCGTTCTGAAATTCCAGGACAGATTTCATCACCGAAGTAAAACGGACGTAACTCTCTTGTCCGGAGTCCGATTTGAGCAAATAAAGACTCGTTGGAAAGGAAATTTTGTGCACTATGCAATGGAGTAGAGCTTGAGTATACTTTCTGTTCTGGACAAAAAAAAAATTTATGGAGTGAAGGCAGCACCAAAGGATGATAAAGAAGGAGATAACGATGAAACAAAAGGATGCTTTGGGCAAGTCTTCTATAAGTGATCAAGCACAACATGGGAAGTAAATTAAAGCTGCATTGGTACCTTTTCTTCTTGCATGAAGGGCCATGGCGATGCGACGAAAAGAAGGTATGTGAGAAAGTCGAGCTTTATGACTTTAAATGAAGCGCTTTTCGGGAGGCAACCCGTTTCTTTATGTTTTTACTACTTTCTTAGAGAAAATAAAAGAATGGCACTATCTTATGATGATCAACTTGTGGTTATTAATCTAAGTTCAGTTTTCCTTTTTAGAACCACCATCATGTTCATGATCATACTTATTTGCATGCATTGCATTTTGTGATCAATGTGATGTTTCTTTGTGTATACATGTTTTGCACATAGTTGGCTTGGTTGTTTTATATACTTAATGATGTATGCTTATTTTTCCATGTTAATACTTCATAAGGCATTATGAGTATTTTCCTTTTGTGATCTTGTGTAAACGTGGTGTTTAAACAAGATTGCGGACCATCATCGTTGAGTTCGATAAACCTAGCTAGCTTTTCATATGTTTTCATGTTGCTTTGGTCAGTTTATAAGCTTTGCTATGCGCTTAATTTTTCTTGTGCTATAAGAGTTATTGATTTAGGGATAGACATGGTGTTTTAACCCTAGATATATAAACCTTTATGGCTATGGAGAGATTCAGCAATCTAGTTGTAAACATGGTGTTTAGAACTAGGTGAAAACATTGTCTTTGTTTATATGCTTTCCTATCATGTGCATACACACCTTGCACCACGTACACTCATTAGGTTTTTATTCCTCATTAAACTAATTATGCCACAAGTTAAGAATCTTAGGAGACATTGTTGGATTGTTGGCAATTCTATCTACTCCCAACCGTCACCTTGGGGTAGGATGTGCGTTTAAAACGTCTTACAGGCAAGATAAAGACTCTCACTACAAGGAAATTGAAGGATGGCTAAGAAGTGCTTTGTCTTCTTCTTCCATGACTAGCAAAATGCTAAGCATGGGGGAGACCCTGAATCTTCAACACGGAAGTGCAACATGACACTCTAGAAGACAGAATGATAAAGATCGTCAACATCTCCGGATCAATGCGCAAGAAGCCACCAATCTCATCAAAATTCTGCATGGTCTCGAAAGGGAAAACACTGGATATTTTTGGATATTTAGAAGCCCCATGAAGTTACGATTCCAACAAATCAAGAATCAAGACAATCGGAGGTTCCTACAAGCGGTTATGCCCGAATCACCGAGTGCAACACGTCCTGAAATCAGTTTTGGACAGCACGCAGCGCTGAAGTAAAACGGACATAGCTCCCTTGTTTGAACTCCGTTTTCGATGAATGACCACACGTTGGAAAGGTAATTTCATAAAATTTTCAATAGATCTATATTTCGATATATTTTCTGTTCTGGACAGAGGGGGAAATCCATGAAAAAGAGACAGCAAGGAGATGATGAGAACAAGAAAGAGGAGATGGTGATGACAACATTGAAGAGAAGGGTGACCAATGACTCCATTAAGCATACAAGATCAAATTCAGAAGTTTAGGAGCATTAATAAATCAAGACAAAAGCAAAAGCCACATCGATACATGGAGATGCCGGAAGAAGGCAACGAAGGATTACAAAAGATGGTAACATCTCCATGGACCTTCTCTTTTCCAAACACAAATGCTTGTAAGTATGCCTTCAACATCAACTAGGTGCAACCTTTTGTTTTTCTCTTCAAATAATAACATGGCTACTAGGAGGACAACCTAGGTTTCTTTTTACTTTCAATAGATAAGCATGACCATGTGTTCACCTCGATGTTCTATATTGCCTATGCTTACGGAAAGATGATGAAAGTTGCCGCTTTGTTTTACCTACATGAAGTTATACATGTCTTGGCTAATTGCTCTATATAATATGATCTGAAATTAATTTAAATACCGGCTCTTTTATTTGTGGAGGTGAAATGACTATGCTCTAGACCCACATATATATCTTTGCTCTTTGATTTAAGTTTATGGATAGCCGGATAACTTGTTGTTTTTATGAAAACTTAACTTTTATGCTATCTACATATTTGTGATGCTCTTGCAAAGTTCTACCTACCAAAGCCATATACATATATGATTTATGATAACAAAACCCGTAGATTGCAAACATATGTTTTGATGAGTTGGATTAGGATTGATTTCTATGGTTCGAGACTAAGAAGTGGTCATTCCTTTGTGTAACTTTTTCATGCTAGCCTTTTTGTCCATGCATTGTGGGTTTTCACATCGAAAATTTCACAAACTTCGCTGGGCATCCACCCTAAACCAAAAACATCTTTTTGTGAACACCTCCTTGTCCACAACCCAATTTGAGTATGGAGTAAAATTCTCGATGGAGATTCAAATATTCCGCAAGATTATGGAATTTATACTTACTTTAGCAGTCATTTCCCCTCTCTCTTATGCTCGAGGACGAGCATCGTTCAAGCATGGGGGAGGAGTCATTCTCTGACACAAATGCTATGTAAGTATTATGTTGCAAAAAGTTTTGAGGAGCAAAAGAAAAAAAAGAATAAAAATGAAAAATGAAAAAAATATGATAAGAAGAAAAGAAAAGTAAGAAAAATAGGAAGAATAAAGTGAAAAAAAGAAAGAGAGAAAAATGAGAAGGAAATAAAAAAAAATAAAGATGCTCCTCGGTTCTTTTTGCTTCATAAGTTCTCAAGTGCCTTGATAACACATCCATACTCAAATCTTCCAACCATGTGCAATCCGATAACGAGGACTTCACTCGTGCCTCGGGATCATCCATTTGCCACTTGCACATGTCCACTTATCTAAATGTGTGTGTTTCATCCTTCTCTCTTTCCAACATTTATTTTTCATGGCCTTTTTGACGAGTCTCGGTAATTCCAATAGATCTCTCTCTTAATTTGACAATATTTCGGATGTATGTTTTGCTAGGATTGTTTTTAACCTTCCAAGCTCCACATAAGCCTTCCACTATCACATATGAGTAGAGTAGGTTGAAAATAATCTAGTATGGGCTTGAGTGACTTGATGAGATGAGTGTTCCATGAGCTCTTGCAAGAGATTTTCACTTATGTTGGATATGCATCTTTTTGAAAATCTTCCATGTGACAAGGTAATGGTTAGAAGTTCACTTAAGTTTAAGAGCATCGTGTTAAATGTGGCTTGTTCTTTATTGTTAGTCTATCTTCCATAATGAAAAAGAAGCCGGTCACAACTTGAACTTTAAAAATAAATTCTTAAGAGAGAGCAATTTGCCTCGTCATGAATGACTAAGTGCAGGGACAACATTGGAAAGCAACACCGATTTCCCTTTTAAGCGAGGACCACTTACTCGAGGACGAGCAAGGTTTAAGCATGGGGGAGATGTTGACGGTGAATTTCCGTCAACCTAGAGTACTTGTTATACATTGGTTTCGATTATGATTTGCAACTAACCCGCCACTAGGCATACTAATGATATAACATGTTCACACTTGCATGTCGATTTTGGAGTTTGTTGTTTACGCAGGAAATTAACGTTAAAGAGGACTTTCGGGATAAGTTCATCAAGCACTTCAAGAGAAGATCATGAAGCCCGTCACAAGTCAAGACACGAAGTGAATAAGACTCCAAACAACCCAAGGACTGAAGCATCAACACGCAAAACTCCGGGGATTTGGATGTTTACCAACGAGATCAACTCAGCCCGAGAGATATTCTCGCAGCTCAGGACATCATGATCTTTCGGTACAGATTCGGAAACTTAAACGGTCTTTAATGACAAAAGTTTGACTACTAAAGTTGTGGGCCTCGACGATACCTTCGATTTGGACATGTGGAAGGCCCAATTTGGATAAGGGAGCTAGGAGATATGGCCCCCGAAATCCCTGCTGCGCAGTCAGTCTGAAATCAGAACAGATTATCCTCCAAGGCCGATTTGGAGATCTTATCTTCGTTTTTATGTAAAGAAATGAATACCAAAGTTGAAGATAATTTCGTGCCACATAACCTGGACACCGAATTTGCATTATTTGGAGTCCGGACGTGGGAGATATGGCGCTGGCAAGGAAGGACTGCGAATCAGGAAATCTGGCTGATTTTATGGAAACCAAGTTCGCTTCTCTCCCAAGGAGGATCTCGTGCAAAGCAATGTGGAGCACGCCAAAAGGCATCCCAAGGACATAAATACAACCCCCTAGGCACCCCAAGATGGTGACCCATCGAACAAATCATCCTACCGACGCCAATCACTAGAAAACCGCCGCCGCAAGATGAGGGAGAGAGTTAGATGAGCTCGTCGCAAGGATCAACGCCGGCGGAGAGAGGAAGCAAGAGGAGGACTCCAAGCCGCTGGCCTAGGGGTGTTCCCAAGCTCCATCGCTGTCATCTTCATCGACGACGTTCTCCGGAGTCTCCATCACCCCTATGTGCTTCAATCCGTGTAAGATGATGGGGTAATGTCTCCGTTCATCCCTAGGATTAGATGGATACATGCTATGTGATCGCTACTTGATTCGTGGTTTCAATCTATTGTTTTCATGTTGATGATGCTTTGATGATTAAGGTAGGCCACCATGTTTTTCGGGCGTATGATATCCGCTACTCCCATAGATTCCATCAACATACCGTGTCCATCATAGGTCTAGTCACGAATACCTTCGCGTAGTGACAGTACGAGAGGAGGGAAAGGGCGAAACCGTGGTCACAACCCCCGGTAGATTGGTTTACCGCTTTCGTGTAGTAGATGCATACCATGTTATCCTAGATCCTAGGGAGGGAATGCCTATCTTTCTTACTCACTCTCTTGTGTTCACCCTTTACCATATAGTTTAACCATATATTTGTTTGATCAACTTAACTTAGATTAACTTAGGTTAGATTGTTTTACCTTTAGATTAATACTCTTTCAAAGGTTTTCCATTCAACTAGATTAGTACTTGGTTAAGCGCTAGTAATCCCCTTGCTCCGCGGATTGACAAGAACCTTGGGAATCCCGTGGTGAAAAAGGTGTAGGTCCGTACGCTTGCGGATCGTAGGTGGATACGAGTTTTATCCGTCAACAAGCATCAGCTGGAGTACATTCCAGCCTCGGGATGCTTCGACTACTCTTGAGCACTTTTGACTTGTAGCACTCAGGGACGCTTGAGGACTACTCATTGAGGCCATCAAGACTACTTGAAGCTATCCTTCTCGACTACAAAGTACTCGGGGGCTTGTCGTATGGACCTCCCTGGGCCCACTACCTCGGTGGGTACCAGGACCGACTACTCGGTGGGCCCCTGGGACTACCCGGCTTGCGCTACACGGCACCTGAAGGCGTGGAGCACAAGGACTGCAGAGGAGTAGTACTCAGTTAGGAAGCTGTACATGTCCCGCACTGTATGGAAGACTCCTAGACGTACTCGACTAGTACTCTCTCCCTACTCCGACTTGTAACCCTGCCTCCCGGACTATATAAGGCGAGGCAGGGACCGATCTCTAGGATCACCTCAACACACCTCATCTCATACAAACCACGGCGCACTATTGCACCTTCTTGTAATCGTGCCCAATCAATCCAGAGCTACGCAGCATACAGGACGTAGGGTATTACGCACCTCGCGGCCCGAACCTGTCTAAATTGTGTGCCACGTGTCTCTTCCTTCGAGTTACCGATCTCGGCGAGGCCACATTTATCTACTTCGGGTACTCCCCTTAGTAGGTTGCCGGTCTAAAACACCGAGGATAAAGAACCCCATTAGACACCATCTCCTCCTCGTGAATCTGTTTCATTCTTTCTACGTCGACGTCGTAGTCGATCTCAGTGAGTGTTGCTTCCGCAGGAGAGTCAGGAATTCTAGTCTTGTAGTAAACAATGTCCCTCATCCTATACCCCAGTTTTTGTTTCAGGTTGTTTATGGTTTGTAGGGTGATTTGTGAACCACGAGGGTGACAAGTATGTGTTGTATCTGGCTCCCCATCTATACCCTTCTCAATCATATATACGGTTCAAGACTGATCATCTAATGATCTGCGCATTCATTTCGATGTCATATCAATAACATGTGAAGAAATTTGGTGTGCAAATCGCGTGATCAAATGCATGAAATCTAGGGTACCAGTGCGTGCACAGATGCATGAGATGTTGGAAGCAGTACGAACGAGGGGAAAGATCGAACCACGATACAGCGTACCTGGCCTCGGTCGTCTCGTCCTGAGATGAAGGTAAAACATCAGGGTCTGCATCTATGTCCACGTCGACGCGTGCTTCATCGTCGCCCGAAGGTGATGATGACCCAAAGAGCGCCCCCGTCGCCCTAGGCCTGGGGGCCATGGTGGCGGTAGGTTCACCAATCGCCGCACCAGGGGTTGTGAACATTCTAGGTAGCATGGTCGATGACGGTGTGCGCTGCGCTTCAGAGGATGTAGGGGTCACCCTTGCCGGCTCCCTCGACGACGGCATCCTCGTGTACGCGCGGCGAGAAGCAGCTTGGCGGCGGCGGCGGTAGTCGTATCGTCTACCCGGCCCCTAACTGACCGAGTTGTAGATTTGTTTTGCGAGGGGATTCAGGAGGGAAAGTAAAGACGCGCGACTTTTTACTCTTGTAACCCGGCGTGGTGGCCCCAGTCATGGTTGTGCGGTAGTTTGGGCGAAAGTTAAATAATTCGGATGGGAAAAAACTGGCGCCACATTCCAAATCGCTGGCTACCCATTTTTTCTGAACGGTTGGCGTATTTGAGGGATGCGTTTTGGTGTGGCGAGCTGACGGGTGGGTCCCACAAAGTTTACTTCTTTTTTACCACAGAGTTATTGTATATTGGTTACACATTTTTTGATGTGGTCAGAGTAAATTTACGAATGTCATATTTGTATAAACTTTAGCAGACTACCATAAACCCTTTATCAAATTTGTACCAGAGTAAAATGCATCACACAAATATGTGTAACAAACATAAAGATCGGGTAGCAATGGGTAAGATTTATGACAACTGAGTTTACACAGGCTAGCTACCCGAGTCACGTTGACACCACACCAACTAAGGATCATCAAAAACATGCCCTACAAGGACACAATGGTAAAGACACACACATAGTCGAAAGTCACAACTTGAGAGACATGCTTTGTGTTTATTAGCTGGATTTCTTCAAAGATGTGACTGAAATGATGCCAGAGCCTCTCTGCAAGGTCCCTCGTCAATGGCGGTATAAATTTCCCGAAAATGAAGAAAGCATTAAACGAACTCGTCGAACAAATGATAACCGAAATCCCGTGCACCGAAACAATGTTAGCAATCACTGAACTTGTAAAACACAAGAAAGAACGCAAACATGTAAACTGAAATCCAGAATGTCTTTTAGGGTGCATCATGTGTGGAACAAATTTATCAAGAAATATCAGCAATCACAACTTTTATACCTTCTTTCAGATCATTAACGCTTCCTTGAGTGTGTAGAAGAACCAATCACACTCGTTTTGGATCCTACACTCCTCGCTGCAGAACCTACGCCACGAGTACCAAGCATGCCATCCTGTGTGGTCGCCACACCCGCGACCCGCACACTGCAAATCGTCGTGGCGAGGTACGGGCACCGGCACCGGCGACACGGCAATCGCATTCGCATCTGTAAGCGGTGTAGTCCCACGTTGACGCAATGATCCCGGGAGCGGCGTTTTGTGCAAGTCAAATTTATCCAAGGAAGCACCTTCGCCCCCTCTTGGGGTGCCTCGACCAAGCGCGGGAGCCACCGGCCTCGTCGTCGTCGGCCTCGCCGCTGTTGGGTCTGTAGAGGAAGAGGGAGAGGGCGTACATCGATTCCTTGTGACCCGCCTCCGCGGCGTGCCGTAGCTGGTCGAGGCACGGCGTGATGACGCCACGTGTGTTCCCCAGTACTGCGCGGCGCAAGCCGCCCTGGAACTAGGCCTCCGGGTTGCCGACGTTGGCCAGTGTGTTGACGAGCGCCGCGCGATACTCGTGGCCGAGGTAGAATCGACGCCGTAGGACGCGTTTCAGGGCTAGGCGTCGTCCGACCGTGGCGGCGCCGCCCACCACGCACATTGCCTTGCATGTTGCGCGCAGGTTGCGGAGATCCACAATGGCATCCTCTGACTGCGCAGCGACGCGGGAGACGATGTCAATCGTCAGCTCCGTCGGCAGTTCCACCAGCCTCGACGACGCCTCGTAGCGAGCCACGGAGATCGTTTCCATGGAGTGGTTGCAGTTCGTCACGTGCGGTGGGTAATTGGATGTGCGACGCTGTTATCCCCGGCGAGGATGAGGGGAGATGGAAAAGAACCGCCGCCTCCAGATCATGTTGTAGATTGAATTTGGGGGGGTCGCAGGGTTCATTGGGTTTTAAGGAAACTGCGCTTTCATAGGGAGGACACGGAATCGCAGGGTCAATGACGGGTGTACCCAGCCACTTGTTGGCCCACAAATCAGTCTTTACGAAAATTTGACTCTGGGTGACCCCATCTGTGGACGGAGTTGCGGGACCCACACACGTAGGATTGTTGCGCCAAATCGTCGGCTTGAACCCGCGAGAGATTTCCCCATTGGACAGAGTTGTGGGCCCCACCTGTCGGCGCCCATATTGGGATGTGTTCTTGAGTTGTTCTTGTTCATAATGAACTTGATCATTTGTATCGTTTAATCATAACTTCAAAGTTGTTTATATTTGTCAAATGACGTCCAAATCAGGAAATTTTTTCCTACATTCTTATGACAACATAATCTAGATCATGGTGTCCACTGCATATCGTGTCACAGCGTCTGAGCAATCATAACTTAAAAATAGAACATTTCATAACTAGATTCAAGATTTTCAATCAGTAGACGACGTCAATTTGAAATGAGATGAATACCAAAGTTTCATAGCTCATCGAGATGAACAAACTTTATATTGGTTGGATTCTCATTTGAAGAAGGGGTACGATCACGTAGAACAAAAATGACATGTCTCCAACCAAGTTTCTTAAACAATGAGAGTGAACCTAGAATTAACGAACAATGTGTAGGACCACTTCGTCAATTCAAAATCCGACAAATATAAAGATTGTTCATCTCGACGAGCTATGAAACTTTGGTATTCATCTCATTTCAAATTCGTCGTCTACTGATTGAAAATCTTGAATCTAGTTATGAAATGTTCTATTTTTAAATTATGATTTCTCAGACGCTGTGAGACGATATGCAGTGGACACCATGATCTAGATTATGTTGTCACAAGAATGTAGGAAAAAAATTTCCTAATTTGGACGTCATTTGACAAATATAAACAACTTTGAAGTTATGATTAAACGATACAAATGATCAAGTTCATTATGAACATGAACAACTCAAGAACACATCCCAATCTGGGCGCCGACAGGTGGGGCCCACAACTCTGTCCAATGGGGAAATCTCTCGCGGGTTCGGAGCCGACAAGCTTGGCGCAACAATCCTACCGACAGGTGGGTCCCGCAACTCCGTCCACAGATGGGGTCACCCAGAGTCAAATTTCCGTTAAAGTCTGATTTGTGGGCCAACAAGTGGCTGGGTAGACCCTTCATTGACCCTTGGTAACCGCTCCACCCCACCGAGTGAGTGGGGTCGCGTCCCTGCAATGGGATATTCTGCCTTTTAGTCATTGATCTGTCAGCCCCACACGGCAGTGGTACGAATGCAGTTGCCAAACGGAATAGGAACCGCTTCACCTGACGCGAGTTATATAACCGCGGGGCCTCGCTGTGTTTTCCAATCCCGCTCCTTTGCACCGCGCCGCTCTCGTCGATCTTGAGTAGCCGCTCGTCTCCCCCCTCGACTCCCTGCGCGCAGCTATGGTCGGAGAGAAGCGCCCTGCGGAAGAGGCCCCTAGTGGTTCGTCGCCGTCGGTCCCGCCGCGTCTCCGTCGGTTGATTTCTCGCCGGGGGTGAGTGTCTTCCTGTCTCCATAATTTCCTGTGCTTGCCGAGGATCTGATGCTGTCATTCTTCTTCTGTTTCCTAGTGTGACATATGGCCCGGGTCCTTCAGCCGGCACGGCGCCTCCGTCCGGTGGATCTTCGTTGTCGGAATCCTGGAGCTTGTCTTCTTCCTCGTCTCGGGGCGACGCCCCCGTTCGTCAGGAGGCCCGGGACTCGGCAGAGGAACTGGCGAGGACGCGGCGTCGTCTAGACGTTGCGCTGCACAAGGTACGGGACCTGGAGGGGACCCGGGATGCGATGCATACCGCCCTTCAGGCGGCTGAGACGGAGACAGCCGAAGTTCGCAGCGCCAAGGCCGATGTGGAGGCCCGCTGCTTTGGTGAGTTCCTGTATTCCGTCAGTGCACGCCGCCCACTAGGCTCTTGTTTGACTCGTCGCCATTGTTTCTTGCGTCGCCCGAGGAGGCGGAGGCGTCTTTCGCCGCGAGCGGGCGGAGGAGCCGCGCCGCCGCCGCCGAACGATCCGGAGGATCGCCACGATGAACTTACGCGCGCGCGCGGCGGAGGTCGCCGTCGCGGTGGTCGGCCGGGGCTCCGGTGCTGCCCGACCGTCTTCGCGCGCTCCCCGGGCGTGTCCGGGGAGGCGGTGCGTGCCGGTGCGCGCCGGGGGAGCCGCCCGCGCGCTCGCGACGGCGGACATTCAAGTCGACTTTCCCTTGGGCGATCCGCGGCCGGAGTGGCCATTACGCGTCGGATCGGCACCGACACTACGCGCCGCACTTCCCCATTGCGGCCGATGCCGCCGCCGCGGGGTTGACATCGACGGCGTGCTTCGCGACGGGCGCCGCCGCCGACATTGGCGGCCTGTAACTCACCTTTCTAAGATTAATCTGTACCGGCCCCTCGTGGCCGAGGAAATCGAACTTCGTCGCATTGTTCCTTGTCTGTGCCATTGCGATTTTTGTTCACTGCTTCGGGGTGGGCGTGGTCGGGTGTACGAAGCAAACTCCGCCCCCCCCCCCCCCCCCCCCGTGCCGTCTTGTCACCCGTCACAGCACCTGACGCGTGCTCAGTAGGAGGCTAGGAGCTTCGTTAAACAGGCGTCCAGGGTACTCAAGTAGTGTACGTAGGACTGAACGCGTGGGAGATCGCGAGGCGCAGCACTGCGTTCCTTCTTACGTTCGCATCTAAATAAAATTAGCCCCAAGAATCTTTCATAAATTGAACACTAAATTTAATTTATTTGTAAAACCTTTTCATGTGTAAGCGTAACTTTGTGTGACGAATCTAATGAACCTACTTAATCCATATTTAGCTACAGCTTTTGAAGTAGTTTTCAAAATAACTTACTTTAATATTTGTAATTAATGGTGAACCTTCATGGAGTAGTAAATGTAGATGAAATCTAAAACTAAATACATAGTTTGGATCTACTTTGCGATATAGAGCTTTTCGTAAACCTTTTCAGACATCAAACCCTTAGTGTGATTTTGCATGCTACTATCCGGTGCAGGTGAAGCGTTGCGGCCAGACGACGACTCACCAGGCGCGCGTGCGTGTAGCAGTTAATTAGGAACCGCCGCCCCTTCGTCTTGCCAGTTGTCTTCAAATCTTGCCATGCCCATTGCTTCGGCAACCACCACATCGATTTGACCTGTATATGAAGCCGAAACGACAGCATAGAATATACTAGTTTAGCCTCTTCCCTACCCCCGCCCTCCCCTTTGTCGCATCGAAGGAGAAGGGGTTTTCTTGCCTGCCGCCATTGCCGGCGACCCCCCGAAGCTTGCAATCTCGGCAACCACCATCGCAAGCGACCTCCAAATGGCGGCGATGACCCGAAGCGACGCATCGGGTGACGGTGGCGCCCCACAAAGGAAGGGGGATGCCGTAGAGGCAACCGCCGCCGCCGGCCTCCACAGTAACCTAGGTGATGCGGGCGGAGCAATCCCGGCCGCGTCAGCAGAGAGCGTCGCTTCGAAGGTTAGTCCTGCAAGGCACAATGAGTTTCTAGTCGTGGATTTGTCACGAGGTTGAAGATTCGGAACTTTGTTTTCTTGGTTTGGGACTGCAGGGTGGCAAGCGTGTCGCCCTGAACCCGTGGGAGGCCGCCGTTGATCCAGCCGACGTTCGAGATCGCAGCGGCTGGGAGTGGGACGAAGGGCGCCCCACCGTCGTCCGTCCACGACTTTCGGAGAAGCAGGGACCGCCCCCAACTACGATGCACGAGGTTGAATTCTTCAAGGAGCGGTACCCGAGCATCAAGACCACCGTCACTTCCTGATGTCCTGAGCAAGTTTCTCAGCAAGGAAGGCCGCATCTTTGTCGGAGCGCATATCACCAATGATGTTGAACGCCTACAGGAGGACTGCAGCGTCAAGATTTCTAATTGGAAAGACCTTCAACTGATTGTTTCTACCGTTGATGACAAGTATAGCCATCTGTACCGAAATGGTTACAGGTCTTCACTGGAGAAGATTGGAAATCGAGTACTGGAGCTACCTCTGTACAAGGACAGAAATGTGGACCACGAGTTACGGGGTTTGAGGGTGTTGCACGAATGGCGAGGTGAAATACGCCTCCAAGGATGCATTTCTGTCTTTTGAGATTGCTAATCAGCTTGAGATCAAGCATGGTTACCGATTTCTGCTAGATGCTAATTTGTAGAATCATGTAACTAATGTACTAACCAAAAGTAGCAAGTAGAATTTCTTGGTTTTCGGAACAAGTATCTGTGTACATATTACTAGTAATTCAGTGATGGATTGAAACTAAGTTGCCTTGTTTATTTGGGCAATTTTGACAGATAATTTCCATATTACTCTAATTATTTGTTGATTTACTAAAGATTAATTTTTATCATTTGTGAGTCAATTTTTTATTTTCTATATCAACATATTAAAAGGAACAGCACATATGCAAATTATCTTTTTTGAGTGAAAAGCACATATGCAAATTATCAATGTTCCCTTTTGTTAGAAAAGGATTGCGATCGAGATTGGGCCGGCCCATTTGTCCTTATTACTTCCGGTGTGTGGGAAGCGCCGCACAAGGAAGACATCGAAGATAATCTTTAGTGCCACACCGCTACCTCAAGCGGGCGCACCACAACTTAAAAGGCGAGGCGTGCTTGCCATCCCGAACTCCTCTGAACATTGCTTCCTCTCTACTAACCTCCGGGCTTGTTGGGCTGGCCGGCACATCGGGCTCCCGCTCTCTGGGCTTCACGCTCGCCGGTAGAGCACATTGGTGACCCGGCTCCGCCCTACGCCCCCTATTTTTGTTTGTCATACCAATACCAATTTTTAGATTCATATTTTAAATATTAAGATTTATGCAAAAGTCTTCCAGAAGTAGTAAATAATGGCAACATAGAAGTCATGACTACGGTCGAGTAAGTATCAATTGAAAAACTCATCATCTTGGGCATCTTGAACTATTGGTGCAACAATTCCATCATCAATGTACGTGTCATCTGCATCATGTTCATCAAATACTTCATCGTCTGGTTCGTCAACCGCCTCGGCCCGAACCTGATTAATAACTGAGACATCGCCAGTTGTGCCTTCCTTGTCCGATCTAGACCAATTTGTCAAAACCTGGTGTTCACCGAGCAAATTAATACCTTCGATACCCACAGCAAGTGAGTCCTCGAGATCTAATTCAGGCATGGCAAACAAGTTCCTTGGTTCCATTGAAATAACACTGCTCCAGCCAGGTTTGTTCACCAGATTCACATAAAACACCAGTTCTGCCTGTGTTGCCAGAATATAGGGTTCATTGCTAAACTTGTGTCGAGTAGTATCGATGTCAATGACCCCATATTTATCTTTACTGTATCCTTTTCCTCTGTTGGTACTTGTGACAAGAGGCACATCAAACCAGTCACACTGGAACAGAATAACTTCTTTTTGTCCAGGGAATTCCAGTGAGATCATTCTTTTAATCACCCCATACCAATTTGTGCCTTCGCCTCACCCTTGACAAGCACACCACTGTTTTGTGTCACAAGGGTTCTCTCGATGTTAACGGTACGAAAGCACCCAATTGTTGATATGACATCTATTCAATGTACGAGGTCGGGGATCCGGTCCTTGAGCAAGTGCAAACAAATCTGAACTTACTTCCCCTCTAGCATGTAAACCTGTGATCTTGCTTTCAAACCATCTTACGAGTTGAGCCTCATGACACTTATCAAGATTTCTGGATCCATGTGCCCTCAGTTCTTCCAAATGCTCGCTGCACACAAAAGAATATTACCGTTAGTTTGATATTTAAAATTAAAAGCAATAATGATGTTGAGTAGTTCATCTTACTCGACATATGGTCTAGCTTCATCACAATTGCAAATTATGTAGTGCCTCATCTTCCGAAACTCATTTGGTGGAATTTCTTCAACCGTCTGTCCTCTCCTCTTATAATCCATTTCTGAAAAAATGCTCAAACCAGATGGTGGCTCATTAACAGTAACCGTTTCATGTCGATCAACACGATTGTCTTTGGTGTCCACGTCCAAGAATCTTGAGCAGAATGTAAGGCACTCCTCGAGTATGTATCCCTCGGCAATTGAACCTTCGGTGGTGAGCCTTGTTCCTCACATATCCTTTCACAGTGCGTAGGTACCGTTCCACTGGGTACATCCATCTGTAACACACTGGCCCCCCAAGTTTAGCTTCTTCATCTAGATGAACAGGCAAATGGATCATGATATCAAAAAATGCAGGCGGGAATATCATCTCAAGTCGACAAACAGCCTCCCTAATTGAACAGCTAAGCCTGTCCAATTCTGATTCCACCAACTCCTTTGAACATAGTGCATCGAAGAAATTACTAAGCTGAATCAATCCAATGACAACAGCTTCTGGCAAAATCCTACGCACCACTAAGGGTAAAAGTTTCTGTAGAATTAGATGGTAGTCATGCGTTTTCAAGCCTGACACCTTACGTGACTTTACATCAACACATCTTCTTATATTCGAGGAAACCCCATCAGGCATCTTCACTCCATATAGAAATTCACACAAACTTTCCCTAGCATCCTTATCTAACTCGTACAAGGCTGATGGCAAGGTATACTTATCATCTTTAATCACAGGGTGCTGATTTGGTCGTATCCGTAGATGCTCCATGTCAAGCCGAGCATTCTCCCCGTCCTTACATTTGCCATCCAACTTAAGCAGAGTGCCTAGTATGCTCTCACATATATTTTTCTCAATGTGCATCACGTCCAAATTATGCCTGATGAGCAAAGAAGACGAGTAAGGGAGCTCAAAAAAATACTCTTCTTCCTCCAGTTGTGCCATCTGTTGTCTTCGTCACGCTTCCTTTTTTGATAACAATGTCTTTCCAAATTCTACTTGTTCAAAAGTAGAATACTGCTCAAGTACCTGTGCACCAGATAGTGGTTCTGGTGCCTCCCTGGTTTCGACCTTGTTGTTGAAGCTGACCGCATTGTTGCGCCATGGATGGTCAGGGGCCAAAAAACGTCGATGTGCCATGTAGCAGTGCTTCCGCCCATGTTTCAACCACAAATACTCAGTATGTTTGTGGCAGTATGGACATGCAAACTTTCCTTTAGTGCTCCAACCAGACAACATAGCATAGGCCGGGAAGTCATTAATTGTCCAAAGAAGTATAGCACGCAATCTAAAATTCTTCTTAGTCGCTGCATCTCTTGTTTTAACACCATTATTCCAAAGCTCCTTGAGCTCCAGTATCAGGGGCCTCAAATATACATCAATATCCATTCCAGGAGATTTTGGACCAGGAATCAACATTGACAAAATCTAGTTAGATTGTTTCTGACACATCAATGGAGGCAAATTGTAAGGAACCAGGATGACAGGCCAAATGGAATACGTAAGACTTCGCATGCCAAAGGGATTGAACCCATTAGAAGCAAGACCCAGCCTAACGTTACGGCCTCCTCCTTCTGAAAACCATTTAAACTCTGAATCCACGTGCTTCCATGCCTTTGAGTCAGTAGGGTGACGCATTTTCCCATCATTCACCAATTCATTCTTGTGCCACTGCATATCCTTTGACATTTGCATTGACATATACATTCTTTGCAGCCGAGGAATAAGAGGAAAGTAGCGTAGGATCTTAACTGGTAACCGCTTCTTAACAGAAGTAGCACCCACCGCACCGCAATTATTATCGAGGTTTTATCTACAACTTTCCACCTTGACTCCTTACAAATGGGACATGTTTCCGCATTTGCGTATTTATCAAAAAATAACACACAATCATTTTGGCATGCGTGTATCTTGACACAAGTCCAAGCCCGGGTCTCGAATCACCCTTTGCACTTTATCCAAGGAGTCGGGAATACAATGCGGTCGGGGAGAACCTTTCCAAAGAGCTTAAGTATGGCCTCCAATGACGCGTTACTTAAGCCATACATGCACTTTATCCGAAAAAAGCTCCACAATAAAAGAGACCTTCGTTGCATTTTTGCATCCTGGATACAAGTCCTTCTTTGCCTCGCTCTAATAGTTTCAAAAAGATCTCTCGCCGCTTATCCGCCTCTTCCTCATCTCTCGGTTTGTCCATGATGTATAGTGCCACCGATAATGTTTCTAATCGAGTATTGATGGTAGCGGGGTTATCATCCAAACCATCTTCTTCATCGTCTTCTACAAATAAATGTGTTGTATCATCGGTACCGTAGGTACCGCATCATGATTATTGAGATCGACAGTAACATCTTGATTCACAGGACCCTGAGAAGAAGTATTAGTTTGGTCTTGAATGTTACCAACATCGATGAAACAATCAGCAAACCCTCTATTGAGTAAATGAATTTGAATCGGACCCACGGTGGAATGTCTGATCATGCATTGACACAAATTACATGGACACGCAATAGATCCACATCGCGCTGATGAGGCCGTAAATTTTTGCAAAAATATTCGAAAATTGTTCTGCCAATCCGCTGAGTGTCGAGGCAAGCGCATCCAACTTCGATCTTCATCTGATGCCATTAGTTAATCTCCATTGTTCATGTTTCAATCGACCTTGATCACGATATATATACCAATATGCATATATATGCAGCGAACGATTGAATATATATATATGAGATCAAGACATCGGTACGTACCGGCCGTGGCTGTAGCGTCGCTCAGATCTCCACAACAAGAATCACGTGGAGATCGCCGTGGAGATCGATCCCCTAGAGGCCCTCGTGGAGATCTCCGCAACAAGAACCAGGTTGTCGAAGACGGAATTTTGGAATGGTCCAGATCGGAAGAGCCCCTATCTGATCGTGGCAATACATACACGATAGACAAAATTTTAGTACAACCAAGGAATACCTGGTTTCAATATTTCTGAGGTTGTACGTAGTATGACCTTTCTCAGGGTTTTCAACATATGCGTAATTCATTATTTTTCTTTTCTGATCGGCTACTATAGATGCTAACGATAATACTCAAAATTCAGGAGTTCTAGTGAAGAGTCTCCAAATTGTTGATCACAATGCTTTGTGAATATACACATGAATAGCATAAACAATAGCATGTCGCAATTCTGAAAACAGACAGATGGTTAGTCCAAATATGCATGACAGGACCCAACAGATTTCAATTTGTGTCACTCATAAGTTCAAATATTTTGCAAGGGCTCATCCGGATCCAAACACATAGACATACGAAGATGCATATATAAAGGTTCAAAGTTATTACTTAGATGTTGGCATACTTAGATGTTGCCACATACACATCCATTCTTAGACCATTCACCAGCATCTGCATAACATTCACCTAGGACCTGGTTATGTTACGTACTAAGCTAGATTAGTACTACTTCCGATTGACTTTATCCTGAAGCTTGCAGATCTTCTTCGCCATCACTTCTAACTTGTCAGCAACAGTCTCCATGAATTCCTTCAGGGTCATCTCCATGTCTTCCTGCGTTCCAGCAATGTCGACGCTTAGGTTCTCAATCTGCTCCCCCAAATCATCATAGCGCTCCTTCAGCTGTTGAACCATTTGGCGCAAGGGCATTTGCTATGGCAGACAACAAACACAAGTTACTAACATGAAATGTGTTACAACAGCTGTGGCCAATGCAGCAAAATAGTCAAAAAAATGCACCTTTCTTTTCGATGATCCCGAAGCTTTCGATGGAGACGGTTTCTTGCTATTGAGCTGCTCATCATCCGAGTCTGGAGTGATGATCCTCACCTGATTAGCAGTGTTCACTAGCCTGACCAAACAAAACAATTTGCTGTTTTTCAGTTTAAAACAGCCAATTCAATCTCTTGACTCATAATGTATACCAATTTACCCGTGATCCCCCGACTACCTGCCAGAAAAGGCCTAACCTACTAAATGGGACAGCCTGCGTTCATTTGGCTGGCTTTGTTTTCAGGATTGTGATCAAATGTACACAGGTCAGATTCACAACAAAAGATGGCAAGAAATCAAGCCAATTATCATTATCATTATCTAGTATGGGGTGAGATGGATCCACACAAAAACACAATTATCATTATCTAGTATGAAATTTTGATTACTATGAACTACTAACAATTTTCTAATTGCAAAAGGAGTCACACAATTCCTGGAAAACCAAAGAGGGTAGGGCAGTGTACCTCACTTCTCTTCTGGAACGCTTGCATCCGACTAGGGCCTGCTTACCCTTACCGGATGGATCGACTTGGCGATGCGGGCCGGCCGACGACGACGACGAGGTGGCGGTGTCGTCCGTACCGCAGGACGACGGGGGTTGGGGTGCCGCCGACCATGCGGAGGACGACGAGGTAGGTGGTGTGGAACACTTGAACCGCCCGCGTGCATCGCGCTTCGCGTGGTGGAGTAGTGGCACCTCCGTACGCCGCCGCCGCCGCCCGAAAACCCTCGGTGCGGCCCCCGCCGTCCGCCGCCGCCGCTCTCCAAGATCCCCTTGATGCGGCCCCGCCCGCCATGGCGGCCGCTCGGCCGTGTTACGGCGCGCGCGCCCCTTCGTCCGCACCCGCCACTGGTCTGGGAAGGCTCGATGCGGCCACTCCGGCCGCTGTCGCCGCTTGCCGCAGGGGAAACCGCGATGCGGGGCATCTCGATGTGGACGCGACGGTCAGAGCCGAGGAGGGGGATGGTTGGGACCAAAAGTGTATTGGGGGTGGGGGAGCTAAAAGTTATAGACGATTTGAGCCAGCATATCCTTGTTCTTATTACTCTCATCGGCCCATTGGACATTTTCACATTCTAGTCTCCAGTACCTTTAGTGCCACCCCGTAAACTGAGAAGGGGGTATCCCAGCTTAAAAAGAGAGGCGTGCCTGCGTTTTCGAACTCCGTATTACCATCATCAACTAATGCTTGCTACTTGCGCTATGGGGCTTAATGGGCTGGCCGGTCCACTCGGGCTCCCGCTCGCTAGGCTTTACGCTAGCCGGTTGAGCCTATTGTGGTCTGGCTTAGCCCACATCCCCATAGCACACAATTTT
Source organism: Cenchrus americanus (assembly GCA_947561735.1). Classification (NCBI taxonomy): domain Eukaryota; kingdom Viridiplantae; phylum Streptophyta; class Magnoliopsida; order Poales; family Poaceae; genus Cenchrus; species Cenchrus americanus. The sequence goes on from OX387240.1 coordinate 114,132,129, forward strand.
TTCATCTAAACAAATCCTCTCTTTTTTTCATGGTACATATAGTCTATACCATATTGTTAAAATTCAGATTTTTCATAATAAAATTTATTTATTAAATCGCATTTTAAATTTCGCTACAACCCCATAGCAGATTTTTTTCATCAAAACAAATTTTGTGGCAATACGTACACAATATTCCTCCTTGAGGCTAGAAACAAAGCAGTAGCCTTCCTTGTATTGCAACAACGCAAAGAGATATTTGCAACCCAAATAAGACGTTGCGTAAGGCCGTTCAAACGCAACCAGCGTCGCCCCGACGGCCAATGGCGCGCCATGGGCGGTGCACCGGTCCGGTGGATTGGCGCCACCTGGCGCCGTCCACTTGCCACGGACGTCACGGGGGAGTCCACACCGGCGCAGCGCAGCGACCGGCGGTCACTCCGATGCTTAGGCGTGAGCGCCCAACGCGGGTACGACGCGTACGGTGGCACTCCGACGTGGCCGCGTGCGACGTCGCGGGTAGAGCGTGCTCCGGCGTTCCAAGGCAAATTCAGTTTGCTGAATAGGTTTTCAAACGCGATATTCTTTAAATTTTGAAACTAAACTATACCTTTCACCAAATAGCAAAGATGCAAATCAAGTATTCCTCTACAACGTCTGCAAAGGCTGTTAGGGTTTTTGATCACTAGATTTTGCATAAATAGCATGCCAACCTCGGCCTTTTCTCGGCGCCTATGAACAGGAGCAGACCGTGTTCAATTACATTTTTCACTAATTTCCACTTCGAATTTCAAATGCCACTCAACAGTAAAGTTGTGTGCCTTGCAAAACTGCACACTTTTCCCATTGGGTGATTTTGAAGTGTTTAGTGAAATTCTGGAGAACGTGCCAAAGTTCTAGACTTGCACAAGAGGGTCAAAGGGGACACTAGGGTTTTAGGCTAGGGTTTTGACCAAGAGTTGACCTAGGATTCTCAAGGGTAGTTAGAGGAGTATTTAAGAGTGTCATTAGCACAAATCACCACTGAGCAAAAACACGGGGTGTTACAGCCTACCCCCCTTAACGGGAATCTCGTCCCGAGATTCGAAATCAAGAGTAAGTGAGGAGAGTTCACTTACGAGTTTGACTCAGAAAAAAATTGGGGTAGTTGGTGTTTAAAAATTGCTGGGTCTCCCATGTAGCTTCTTCTTCGGTGTGGTGACTCCATTGTATCTTGTACATCTTCACCCTTTGTCTCCTAGTATGTATTTCTTTTTGATCCAATTGTCGGTGCGGAATGTAGTCGCGACACTAACTAGTAATAAGCACTGAGATCTCGCAGCGGGCCGGCGAGCCACTTCATGCGCGGGCTGTGCTACCACTATGGAGTGGAGCTGCACAACTTCACCCCAAACGCGATCTCGCAGGTGGCCACCTTCGTCGGCGTCTGCGAGGGGTTCCTTGGGATCCCAGTGAACTGGGATCTCTGGGTCCACCTCTTTCGCACGGAGCTGCACACGCTCGTCACGCCGGAGCCGCGGGTGCGTTGCGCGGTGCGCGTTGGCGGCGTGTCAATCTCGCTGTGGGAGACGCGCAGGGAACTCTACATTCCCTGCACGATGACCTCCTGAGGACCATGTGTGGTTCGAGGACCAGTGGATGGTCGCTTCCTTGTGTGATGAGTGATTGACAACATTGTGTGGACTGATTCTTGGCTAAGTATTGCAGGTGCAGGTTGCGGCTTGACTGGTGTTGGTGCAGGTGAAGAACAAGCACGAAAGGTCGTCGCCGGTGAGGCCTCCAGGTGTGGAGAAGACAAGTAGGCTTCATTTGAGGGACCCGGTGGCCAGCGGGGTCAAGTGCGGGCCGCATGGTGGCATGAACAGCAAGATGAGGTCGTGGACGGTTTCTTGGTTGAGCCTCAAAACCAAGGACGAACCGGGACTACGTCGGAGCCGAGTCATGAGTGGAGATTGGCGGAGGCTACACCGAGTTCGCGGGGTTTCCAGTGGTTCATCAGAAAACCACTGGGTTCCTTGGTTGATCCACAAAGCCAAGACAGAAGAACCGAAGATGGAGCTGCAGCAGCGCCATACCGGTCTGACCGGTGGGGACCGGTCTGACCGGTGAGGAGCACCGGTCTGACCGGTGTGCGACGACGCAGTCTGGAATCTTCGAAGCGGAGGACACGCGTCGGGATCGCATGGCTTGCATCGAGGCTACGCAGGGTGCGATCGCCGGCATCCGTCCGATGGTGAAGACATCAAGAATTCCAAATCCGCCCTTGAGGGGCTTGTATCCCTAGTTAGTAGAGAAGGGCGTTTTAGACATTCGGTTGCCTCCATATAAACCAAGAGGTGAGAGGATGGCAGCTAACTCTTGGAACCCTAGCTCATTTGTTTTCCTATTTTCCACCTATTTTCCTTAGGTTTTTCTTAGGACTAGCAAGAGAGCTTCACGGAGAGATCTTGTTGAGAGGGATGGATGATCGGGTGGCTTGCTAGACCTTGTACGAACCTTTGTTTCTTGTATAGATGATTCGGCGTGGTTCCTCAAGGTTTGGATGTGTTTTCCCCGGTTGTTCTTGGTGGTGATTTTCGGAGCCCTCTCTCGGTGATTTCTTTGGGTTGTTTTCGGGAATTTTCTCTTGGGGATTTGATGGGGGAAATTTGTGGGAACCCTTCGTGGTTCTTTGGGCTGTGATTCCCCTCCCAAATCCGTGAGTAAAAGTGCTCGATTTTGGGGTTTCTTGAGTTCTTGGGTTGGAAGTGCTTTCGGCTGGATTTCTTTGATTCCTCCTTTTTGGACGAGATTTGGTGGGATTAAACTTGGCTATGGACTCCTCATGAGGTGTTCCTGATATCCCCAAAGTCTTGTTCAAGTCCGTGGAGTGATTCGGGAGATCGAGTTTTGGATTTGGGGGAGTTGACCCGCGGTGTCGTTCATCCCGAGCCGCCAGCTACACCGGTCTGACCGGTGCTCTTGACTGGTCTGACCGGTGCGAGCCCTTGTGGGATTTTGCTCGGGTGAACGTCTTGGCGTGTTCGTTGTTGTCCCGTGTTGCTGCTGTTTCGAGTTTGGGTCTGTATGGTGGTCGGTTGGCCTGTTTGGTGCCTTGGGGGCTTTCAGCCGCCATCGGTCTCGCCCGGTGTGTCTCACCGATCCGACCGGTGTAGAGCCACTTAGTGGAAGTTGCTCGGTTTCACCGGCAGGGGACCGGTCCGACCGGTGGTGCTCACCCGGCCTAACCCGTGTGGGTCCGTAGGCTCGAGGTTTGGTTTTTCCGCTGCGTTTCTCGGGTCAGAAGGTGGTGTGTTGGTTCCTAGGTCCAGTGGCACTCCAGTGGCTACGTGGGCTTGACCAACCTTGGTAGTGAGTCGGAGACGTGTGTTGGAAGCCTTGTTCATCTTGTTGGAGTTTCGATCTCCTTCGAGAAGAATTTTTATCGGCTCCCATTCACCCCCCCCCCTCTGGTTCGCCGTATCGGTCCTTCAAGTGGTATCAGAGCCGGTTCGGGTCTTTGTTGACTCTAACCAGTCTAAGATCCAAGGATGGCGTACCAGGAATGGGGTTCGGGTCCTCCACACTTTGATGGCAAGAACTACCAGATGTGGAGCAAGCGGATGGGTGCGTTCCTCCGTGGAAAGGGTCAGATTCTTTGGGATGTCACGGTGGACACAGGCTATGTTCAGCCGATGGATTTCCTTGCTCCGGGATCGAGGGATAGATTCGACGCCAACAATAAGGCGGTCGACTACTTGTTTCGTGCTTTGTGTCAGCCTGAGTTTGATCGGGTGCACACCGAGCACTTGGCTTGTAGGATTTGGGCGGTGTTGAAGGAGGCTCATGTTGGGAACGCCCAGGTTCAGGCACGGATGTATGCGACTTACCGAAGAGAGTACGAGAACTTCACTCATCTCCCCGGTGAGTCCATCGATGCCTTGTTTCAGAGGTTCATGGTGGTTGTGAACAACATGAGGGCCAATGTGGACGTGCTCCCGTACGATGATCATGATAGAGCGGTCAAGCTCTTACACTCTTTGGATCGTACGATTTGGGGCGGAAAGTTCGAGGCCATTGTGGAGTCGTAGAAGTATGACACTCTGATGGTGAACGAGCTGTTCTCGAAGCTCAAGTCGGCTGAGGTGGATAGGGGCATGACTGCCAAGCTCGAGGGACCGACTGATTCTCATAGTCTTGCCCTCGTTGGTGGTTCCAAAGGAAAGGCTAACTCTAACCCATCCACCAGGATGTTCTCCTTTTCCTCTTTGATGTCTATGCTAGATGAGGAGTTTGATGACCTTGGAGAGGATGAGCTGGCGCTGTTGACGAGGCGGTTCGAGAGGCTGCACGAGAACCGCGTGAACATGAGAAGGGACACGAGGACTTGCTTCCAGTGCGGCAAGCCGGGACACTTCGTCGCCGACTGCCCGGAGAAGGCCGAGAGCAAGGACAGCTACAAGCACAAGCCGAGGATGGACGGCAAGTACCGTTCGAGGCGCGACCACAAGAGCAAGCACAAGAACAAGTACAGGGACGAGCGACGATCGAGGAAGAAGGAGAGCCGAGGCAAGGCCCGAGCGATGGTTGGAGCGAGCGACGTCGACTCCAGTTTTGCGTACTCCACCTCGAGCTCGAGCAGCAGTGAAGACGAGGGAGATCACCGCAAGAACAAGAAGTCGTCCAAGAACCTGAGCGGGCTGAGCTGCTTCCCGAGAGATGGCTTCTGCACCATGGCTCTGAGCTCCGGCAGCAAGAAGAGCACTCAGAGCGACTCGGACTCTGAGTCCGACGATGAGGTGCGTGATGAACTTCCCTTCTTGCGCCAGGAGAATGAGAGGCTTGGCTCTTTGCTTGATAACCGTGATGACATGCTTAGAGAGGCCAAGAAAATGAGGAAAGAGCTTAGGGCTTCACTCAAGGATGCTAGGACTAGAGTGGCTGAGCTAGAGACAAAGGTGTTTGATAGCAAGCTTGAGATTGATTCGCTTAAGGCTAGCCCTGTTGTTTCGGATGAGAATGACTGTGCTGATTGCTCCATATTCCTTGCTGATCTTGCTTTGTTTAAGGAGAAGCATGCCTCCAAGTGTGAGGAACTAGATGTGCTTAGGGTTGACGTGGCTAAGCTTAAGTCTAGACCTGCTTTGCTAGGTGCTTGCACTTCCTGCCCTGTTTTGCATGCTAAGATTGATGAGATGCATGCTTACACTAGTTCGCTCGAGGCTAAATTGAAGGAACCCATGCCTACATCTTGCTCTACCTGTGAAATGCATGCTTTGAAAAATTTGGAGCTTGCACATTATGTTGATCGTTTGCAGGATGAGAATGATGACTTGAGGAAGTTGATGGGTTGGTTGTCCGGTCATGAGCCTCAGTTGAGGATGATGATCGAGGCCTTCAAGAGGCAAGATGGTGAGGGGCTTGGGGCAAACAAGGTTGGTGAGGGAAGTGGAGAGAATATCCCGGAGACACCAAAAACCCACCACAAAAATGAATTCCCTCCAAAACCTAACCATCTAAGAAACCGACTAGACACAACCCCAGCTCCACCCGTGTTTCCTACACCCACAAATGACCTTCAAAAGCCTATCAAGTTTGTGAGCACTTCGGGGAAAGTGTTCTTTGGGAAGGAGAGTGAGAAGGCTAGTGGTGAGAAACCGGTGGAAGGTTTGAGTGGAGAGAAACCAAGTGAGCAGCCACATCCCAAGCCTAAGCCTAAGCTTGTGAGGTTCCATTGTGGCTATTGTGGGAGAGATGGCCATAAAGAGGAGTTTTGCTTCAAGAGGAAGTGAGAGGAGAGAATGGAGAAGAAGTGGGCTAACAAGGACAAGTACCACCCTTCCGATGGTGTACTTGAACCTCGTATGCAGATGCCCAGGGGCAAGGAGAGTGTGAGGACAAGTTCCAGAGCTTGGGGAGAGCGGAGAGAAGGTCGTTGGAGGCGCTCGGCGCCTGTGTCACACCGGTCGGACCCGTGTGGGGCACCGCCGGGCCGGTGCAGGCCCGGACGGACACCGTTTGGGTTTCGAGCTCGTACAGGTGTGAGGGTTGTTTCTGGTGGTCGTGGTTCTCGGTGGTTGGGCCGGGAAAGGGTGCGGGGTGGTCGGTTGCTAGGCGTTCGCCTCCTCGTGCTCAATACGGGGATCGGAGGAGTCGTAGCTTTGAGTTGGAGAGGACGAACGTTCCACGGGCTTTCTTGCGTGGATTTGGTCCTCCTCCAGGCAGAGAGGGGTGGTTCCCTTAGGGTGGTTACCGTGGTGGTGTTCGTGGAGGTAGCTTTGGCGAGAGATGCTTTGGTTGGTGCTAACCCCACTTTCGAGAAAATGGCTCGGCAATGGTTTTACTCTTTTGGTACTAACCCCAGTGCTGAGTCGTTTGTTCGCTCACGTGCTCGTTTTTGAATTTCAGGTGGGAGACTTGAAGAACATTTGGTTGATTGACTCCGGTTGTTCGAGGCATATGACCGGAGACAGGGGGTGGTTCTCAAGTCTCGTCCCGGTGGTGACGAAGAGGTACATCACTTTTGGGGACAATGGGCGTGGGCGTGTGCTTTCAGAAGGTGAGATCAAAGTGAGTGACAAGATCACTCCGAGGCGTGTTGGTCTTGTTCAATCGCTGGGGTACAATTTGCTTTCTGTGTCCCAGTTGTTGGATGAGGGCTTTGAGGTGTTGTTTCGGCCAGGTGGTTCTCGGATTGTGGACTCTCGAGGGGACCTTGTCTGTATGGTCGTTCCCGAGGGTCAGGTGTTTCATGCTGATTTTTCTGAGTCTTCGGGTGTGGAGCGTTGTTTCTTGGCTGGTTCTTCTAGTGAGTTGTGGAAGTGGCATAGGAAGTTGGGTCACTTGAGCTTTGACCTTTTGTCTCGCTTGAGTAAACTCAATTTGGTCCGAGGATTGCCACGGTTGAGGCTTGAGAAAGAGTTGGTTTGTGCGCTGTGTAGGCATGCCAAGATGGTGGCCTCTTCTCACCCGCCTCTCACCGATGTGATGACCGAGTGTCCATGCGAGCTCGCTCCATATGGACCTTGTTGGCCCGGCTCGTGTGCGATCCGCGGGTGGGAAGTGGTATGTCCTTGTTGTGGTGGATGACTATTCTCGGTATGCGTGGGTGTTCTTTCTGGAGGATAAGGGGGAGACGTTTGGTTTTGTTCGAGATCTAGTCTTGAGGTTGAGGAACGAGAGGCACGGAGATGCCATACGAGCTATCCGCAGTGATAATGGCTCGGAATTCAGGAACTCTCGTTTTGAAACCTTTTTCCATGACTTGGGTCTTGAGCACCAGTTTTCGAGTCCGTATACGCCTCCCTAGAATGGTGTTGTGGAAAGGAAGAACAGGACCTTGTGCGAGATGGCTCGGACGATGCTTGATGAGCATAGGACTCCGAGGAGGTTTTGGGCTGAGGCGGTGAATACCGCGTGCTATGTGTCGAACAGGATATACCTCAGAGTGCACAAGAAGAAGACATGCTATGAGTTGATGCATGGCCGCACACCCAAGGTGAGTCACTTCCATGTCTTTGGTTGCAAGTGTTTCATTCTGAAGAAAGGCAGGAAGTTGGATAAGTTTGAGGCTAGGTCTGTCGATGGCATTTTCTTTGGTTATGCATCTCATTCTAGATCATGTCGTGTGCTCAATCTTGAAACTAACCAAATGGTGGAGACTTGCGAGGTAACCTTCGACGAGACAGAGCCACGTAGTCAGCTTGTCTTTGAGTGTGCAGGTGATGATGAGCTCGGCGAGGAGATCTTTCAGGAGGAGGAGCATGAACATGGTGATGATGAAGATGGCGGTGCGGTGCCCCCGGCTGAACATGTACCCACTACTTCGACTACGATGATGGATGGACCCTCTGCTACACCTACGACGACAAATAAAGAACGAGTAGAAGCTTATGTTGAGGGGGAGGTAGCTTCAAGGCGAGAACCTCCCCAGCGAGTTCAAGTGGATCACCCAGCTTCGAGGATCATCGGCGACATGAATGAACGCACTACACGGTCGAGGGTTCGGAACAATTCCCATTTCGCTCATGCTGCGTTTGTTGCTTCTTTTGAGCCCAAAGACATTGGACACGCACTATATGATCACAATTGGGTTAACTTGATGCATGAGGAGTTGGAGAACATTGAAAGGAATCAGGTGTGGGAGTTGGTTGACCCTCCCCCAGGGTGTAAGCCGATTGGTACAAAGTGGGTGTGGAAAAACAAAGAGGGAGAGAAGGGTGAGGTTGTGAGGAACAAGTCGAGACTTGTTGCTCAAGGGTTTAGTCAGAAGGAGGGGATCGACTACGAGGAGACCTTTGCTCCCGTAGCCCGTTTGGTGGCGATTAGGATCCTTCTAGCCTTTTCCGTGGCTAAAGGGTTCAAGTTGCACCAAATGGATGTGAAGAGTGCTTTCCTGAATGGTGTGCTGGAGGAAGAAGTGTATGTGAGGCAGCCTCCAGGGTTTGAGAGTGAGAAGTACCCCCCACGGGTGTACAAGTTGAGGAAGGCGCCGTATGGGTTGAAGCAGCGCCTAGAGCTTGGTATGGCAGGTTGAGGGGGTTCTTGTTTGAGAGAGGTTTTGAGATGGGGAAGGTCGATCAGACCTTGTTTTTGCTGAGGCAGGGCAAAGATATCCTGATTGTGCAGGTGTACGTGGATGATATTGTCTTTGGTGGCTCGTCTAACTCTCTTGTTGCAAGGTTTGCAGATGATATGAGTAGGGAGTTTGAGATGAGCATGATGGGTGAGTTGCAGTTCTTCCTCGGGCTACAAATCAAGCAATCAAAGGAAGGAACATTTGTGCACCAGGCTAAGTACACCAAGGACATTGTGAGGAAGTTCAAGATGGAGGACTCCAAGGCTATGATGACACCGATGAGTACGACTACGGCTCTTGATGCGGACGAGGAAGGTGAACATGTGGACCAGAAGGAGTACCGGAGCATGATCGGGTCACTCCTCTACTTGACGTCGACGAGACCAGACATAAAGTTCTCGGTGTGTCTGTGTGCTCGTTTTCAAGCGTCTCCGAGGCCTTCGCATCGGCAAGCAGTGAAGCGAATTTTCAGGTACTTGCGTCACACTCCCGACTTCGGCCTTTGGTATTCCGCGTCCTCTTCTTTGGCGCTTCATGGCTTTTCAGACGCGGATTTTGCCGGGTGTCGGTTGGATAGGAAGTCCACTTCGGGACTTGCCGCTTTTTGGGTTCTTCTTTGGTGTCTTGGTCTTCCCGCAAGCGGTCGAGTGTTGCTCAATCCACGACCGAAGACGAGTATGTTGCCGTCGCTAGTTGTTGCTCTCGGCTCCTTTGGATTTCATACACCATGAGTGACTTTGGTGAGGACTATACACATGTCCCACTTCAATGTGATAGCACCGGTTCCATAAGCGTTGCAAAGAACCCAGTGCTCCATTCCAAAACCAAGCACATAGAAGTGAGGTACCATTTTCTGAGAGACAACGTAGAGAAAGGGAAGATAGCTTTGATCCATGTACCCACACATGACCAACTAGCCGATATTTTCACCAAACCCCTAGATCAAGCAACTTTCACTCGTTTGCGGGGGGAACTTGGTGTGTGTTTGATTTCTTGAGTTGGGTGTGTGGGAGCTCTCTTTTGCCGGTGGTGTCGAGCCCGTTTTGCCTCCCCTCGAGGAGCCGGCGGTTTGTAGCATATGAATAGCTTTCCTTTGTGCATTTCTTGCATTTTGGCGTGGCATATGTAACATGATGTATAGGCATCCTTGTATCTTAGATTGCATGCATTTTGTATCATATGCATTGGTTAGGAAAGCTTCTCTCATATACATTGTTCACCATGGAATGAGATATATGTCTTTGTGAGCTTGTTTGGTATGATATGGTTAGTTTGGCTTAGCTCTTGATGATCTTGATGAATAATCCATGGTTGATATCTATGCTTTTGAAAAATGTCACATGTATGCTCTCTCATGTGTAAATGCCTTTACATGCTCTTGACATGTTTTTGTGGCCTTGCTATGCTTAATTTGTGGTTGGATAGCTAGTTTATTGATCATATGGGGCCAAAGGCTCATTTGCCATCATGAATGTTTAGCCCTCTTGCTTCATCTTGTGGAGGGGCATAAGTTCCTTTTTGTCGCAAAGACATTTCATGTACCATTTATCAATCTGAAAATGAAATGAAAAATGCTTGGAAAATGTGCTCCCATGTCATATGTGCTGAAATTAATTTGCTTTGGGTGCTAAACCGTTGCATGATGCCTACCAATGAGAAGTCTCATACATAGAAGTAGGCACATGGCTCGGTGGCTTTGACATGACATGAGGTGCTTGTGGGTGTTTGTGATGGTCTTATGGTTAGAATGGCTGTCCTAGCATGAAGTTTGTGTGGCTTTGCCATTTTGATATGCTTTGATCATGTTTAGGACTTTGCTCATGAGAGGCAAGTTTTTCGCAAAATTGCCAAAATCCGTCTTAGCTTCGTCCAATGGTTGTGAAACTTGGTGATCATGTAGTTGAGATCGATACGAAGCCGTAGAGTATCTAACTTGCTCATTTGGACATGTGTAGCATTCTTTGTTGAATTTTGTCTATTTGAGAAGCTCTAGGTTGTAACTTTTGCATTTTTGGCTTGATTCATGCATTGCCAACAAGGGGGAGAAGTTTGAGCTTGAAATGGCTTGATGGACGTGATTAGAAGGTTTTCAGGTGGTTTCGAGCCATTTCTGGGCTCTGTTGTGCACCGGTCTGACCGGTCAGGATCACCGGTCTGACCGGTGTGAGTGCTGGTTATGTACACATGTTGCACACCGGTCTGACCGGTGGTGTTGACCGGTCGACCGGTCGGTGGCTGAGTTGTTGCACCGCCCGTTTCAAGTGGTGTCTTGCATGCATTCGTCCAGGGGGAGGTGCATTGGTTCAGGGGGAGCTTGCATGTGTGCAGGGGGAGCACTTTGTGGTTGTTCGAGCTTTGTTTCGGTGGTTTGCGCTCTTTGCTTGAGCTTTGCTTCGTCTCGGATGTGTCGAGCCGTTGCCCTTGCCTAAGGGGTCCGAGACTTGTCTTCTTCAAGTGATCTTGCTCTTTGCCTTTGTTTGGCTTTCGATCGCTTGTTGGAGTTTCTTTTTGTTCGTTTCTTTTCTTTTTCTTTTCTCTCTTGTTACTCTCGTGTGGGTGTTGTCAATGCACTCATCAAGGGGGAGATTGAGGACCATGTGTGGTTCGAGGACCGGTGGATGGTCGCTTCCTTGTGTGATGAGTGATTGACAACGTTGTGTGGACTGATTCTTGGCTAAGTATTGCAGGTGCAGGTTGCGGCTTGACTGGTGTTGGTGCAGGTGAAGAACAAGCGCGAAAGGTCGTCGCCGGTGAGGCCTCCAGGTGTGGAGAAGACAAGTAGGCTTCGTTTGAGGGACCCGGTGGCCAGCGGGGTCAAGTGCGGGCCGCATGGTGGCATGAACAGCAAGATGAGGTCGGGGACGGTTTCTTGATTGAGCCTCAAAACCAAGGTCGAGCCGGGACTACGTGGGAGCCGAGTCATGAGTGGAGATTCGCGGAGGCTACACCGAGTTCGCGGGGTTTCCGGTGGTTCACCAGAAAACCACTGGGTTCTTTGGTTGATCCACAAAGCCAAGACAGAAGAACCGAAGATGGAGCTGCAGCAGCGCCATACCGGTCTGACCGGTGTGCGACGACGCAGTCCGGAATCTTCGAAGCGGAGGACACGCGTCGGGATCGCATGGCTTGCGTCGAGGCTACGCAGGGTGCGATCGCCGGGCATCCGTCCGATGGTGAAGACATCAAGAATTCCAAATCCGCCCTTGAGGGGCTTGTATCCCTAGTTAGTAGAGAAGGGCGTTTTAGACATTCGGTTGCCTTCATATAACCCAAGAGGTGAGAGGATGGCAGCTAACTCTTGGAACCCTAGCTCATTTGTTTTCCTATTTTCCACCTATTTTCCTTAGGTTTTCCTTAGGACTAGCAAGAGAGCTTCACGGAGAGATCTTGTTGAGAGGGATGGATGATCGGGCGGCTTGCTAGACCTTGTACGAACCTTTATTTCTTGTATAGATAATTCGGCGTGGTTCCTCAAGGTTTGGATGTGTTTTCCCCGGTTGTTCTTGGTGGTGATTTTCGGAGCCCTCTCTCGGTGATTTCTTTGGGTTGTTTTCGGGACTTTTCTCTTGGGGTTTTGATGGGGGAAATTTGTGGGAACCCTTCGTGGTTCTTTGGGCTGTGATTCCCCTCCCAAATCCGTGAGTAAAAGTGCTCGATTTTGGGGTTTCTTGAGTTCTTGGGTTGGAAGTGCTTTCGGCGGGATTTCTTTGATTCCTCCTTTTTGGATGAGATTTGGTGGGATTAAACTTGGCTATGGACTCCTCATGAGGTGTTCCTGATATCCCCAAAGTCTTGTTCAAGTCCGTGGAGTGATTCGGGAGATCGAGTTTTGGATTTGGGGGAGTTGACCCGCGGGTGCTGTTCATCCCGAGCTGCCCAGGCTACACCGGTCTGACCGGTGCTCTTGACCGGTCTGACCGGTGCGAGCCCTTGTGGGATTTTGCTCGGGTGAACGTCTTGGTGTGTTCGTTTTTGTCCCGTGTTGCTGTTGTTTCGAGTTTGGGTCTGTTTGGTGGTCGGTTGGCCTGTTTGGTGCCTTGGGGGCTTTCAGGCTGCCATCGGTCTGACCGGTGTGTCTCACCGATCTGACCGGTGTAGAGCCACTTAGTGGAAGTTGCTCAGTTTCACCAGCAGGGACCGGTCTGACCGGTGGTGCTCACCGGTCTGACCGGTGTGGGTCTGTAGGCTCGAGGTTTAGTTTTTCCGCTACGTTTCTCGGGTCAGAAGGTGGTGTGTTGGTTCCTAGGTCCAGTGGCACTCCAGTGGCTACGTGGGCTTGACCAACCTTGGTAGTGAGTCGGAGACGTGTGTTGGAAGCCGTGTTCATCTTGTTGGAGTTTCGATCTCCTTCGAGAAGAATTTTTATCGGCTCCCATTCACTCCCCCCCTCTTTGGTTCGCCGTATCCGTCCTTCACCTCCAACAATGCCGAGTGGGAACGGGGGTGGTTCTACCTCCACAAGGACGAGCCCGGCCTTCCCTCCTACATCGGCAAGGTTCTGAAGGAGAAGGCCGACTCTTGGTGGCACGGCGTGTCGCCCTCTTCGCGCTAGGATCGGCTGGGGTCAGCCCTGCGCATGCTGAAGAGCCTGGCGGACGCCGGGCTGGGCGCGGCCTCAGTTCTCGCGAACCTTCACCACCGGCAGATCACCCCCCTCATGGAGAGGAGGCTCTGCATCTTTGAAATGGATGAGGCGGCCGACCCTGTGGCACTAGCGCACTCAGGGTTGCTACCCGACCGTTTCCCCCAGGATTACGCGGCCACGATGGCGAGGCACGCCGTCAACCTCAAGGTGGTCAAGACCAGCAACGACGACCTCTGGTCGTTCGTCATGCTTCCCGACAGCCCGCTGGTGAGTGGACTCTTTCCCTTTTCCTTTAACCCTTTGCCATGTGCTGCAACGACTCTGACGTCTCATCCTCCCTAGCAGAGGGTGGCCGTGAACGCTGCGCGGTCCGACCCGCCCACACCCCGAGCCCGGGCGTGCGCGCGCGGCGCAGCAGCGGGAACAGGAGCGGGCGGCGCGGAAGAAGGAGAAGAGGATCCGGCGACAGGAGCGTCAGGAATAGAAGGATGAGGAGTTCCAGCAGCGCGAGCAGCAGGGACTCTCTCCCCCGGCGACTTCGGAGTACTTGTCGTCGGACGAGGAAGAGGAGGAGGAAAGTGACAGGGGGCAGCCCCCTGAGAGGTGGGAGCCTGCGCCCCCCTCGCCGAGAGCCGCAGAGGCGGCGGAGGAACAAGTTCCTAGGGCGGGCGCGGGAGCGCCCGCCGCCGGCGATCTATGCGAGGAGGCGGCGCACGCCACGGAGGTGCCGGTGCGTGCGCGGAGGCGTCCGGGAGGCGCGACGGGGGCGGCGTCGGCCGTGGCCTCAGCGCCCGCTGAGCCCTCGAGGAAGAGGAAGCGGGGCTTCTCCACCCTGAGGTAGGCCATAGCTCTTCCAGACACTCCGTTTCGAGGGGCGTGAGTTTGTTATTTTCGATTTCGCGTTCGCAGGGTGGCGCCGACCGTCCCCCCCTGCGCCTGCAAAGGCGCTTAGGGCAGACGCGTCCGTCCCCACGAGGTGGCGCTCATCGAGGGCGCCACGGGCTGCCGGGAATGCGGCGACGGCGACGGGCGAGGACCCGTGCATCACGGCCGCGGCGGTGGAGCCGCAGCAGTGGTGGCAACCCCGACGGTGGCCATGACCATGGCGGTCACCGCGCCGTCGATTCCGCCGGCGCCGGCCCGGTCGACGACGGTCGGCGGGCTCGGTGGAGATCCCGGATGAGGACGTCCCGCCGCCCCGGATGGGACCGGTGGGTGAACCGCCCGCACCGGCCCCCGACGGGGGTGCTTGTGGTGAGGGATGACGGCGGCGTGGCGCCGGGCGCCGGCCCGGCGGCGCCGAGGCCTCGTCATCACGCGCGGTCCCTCGCCCTGCGCCGGACGGCGCCGCGGTGCGCCCGGAGCGAGAGCGGGGAGCGGGGAGCGCGCCGATGCGCCACCGGCTCACTTCGCCGCCGGTGCCCGCCGGCCGGCGGAGCGCTGTGGCAGAAGTTCCACGACCATGGCGCCTCACTCAACCGGGCGCTGAACGAAGCGCTGCGGATCCATGGAGGTCCCGCATGGCGCATCTTCCGGGTTAGTGATTTTTCGTCGGGTTTCGTGGTTTTTTCCCTTTGTTTCCTCTACCTTTGCACTCCCCCTGACCTTTGTCTTCTCTCGCCTTGCCCGTCGGCGGCAGGATTTGGAGTGTCGGGCCCGGGAGAGGTACGACACTCTCGACCGCCTGGACACCGAGCTCAACTGGTACGGGGGGAAGTACAACGCCCTCAACGCCCTCGTCAAGGCCCTGAGGTCCCCTGACCGGTGGCTGGTGTACCGGGCGGAGGCCCTACGGGACCAGCCTCCGGAGCTGGACGCCCAGGCTGCGGAGGACGTCTCCGCGGTGGAGAGGGTGAAGGCGGTGCTCGTGGACCGGGACGAGGCGCTGCACAAGGCGCGAGAATATCTAGCGGGGGAGCGCACCGTGGCGGTGGAATGGGAGGCCGAGGTGGCCTCTACTCGTGCCCAGCTTTAGCAAGACCGCGCGGCCCTCGAGGGGGTGCAGGCCTGGCAGAGTCAGGCCGAGGAGAAGGCCAAGGAGGCCGAGGGGCTGAGGACGAGCTTGGCAGACAAGGGCACCGCGCTCGCCGCAGCGGAGAAGCAGCTCCGTTAGGAGCAAGCCGCGCGCCGGCCAGGGGCGGAGGCCCGGCCCGCCGGGAGCAGTCGCCCTCGCCGAGGCCCAGGCTGCGCCCGAGCGGGAATACTTGGCACGAGAAGAGGCACTGGGGCGGCTCTAGCAAGAGCGCACCGCGCTCGAGGGGGCACAAGCGACCCTCAAACAGCGGGAAGACGAGGCCTCGAAGCTTAACGGGGAGCTGGTACAGCTCAGCATCTCGCACGAGGACGTGCGCCAGTCCCTCGAGGAGCAGGAGACCACGGTCCGTGACCTGCAGCGAGAAGCCGAGGAAGCACGCAAGGTCCTTGACTCGGAGAGGAAGTAGGTCGAAGGTGGGTTCCGTTTCCGCCCCTTCTCGTTTGTTGATTTGGCTCGCTCAGGATCCGCTCCTGACTTTTGTTTTTCTGTCGTTGGTTTTCAGTCCTGCGGACCGCCCTGGGGAATACGACCACCCAGGCCGAGGCTGTGCAGATGGCCTACAACTCCTCGCAACAGGAGTTGGAGGAGTTGTGGGCTGCCACCCTTGAGGTCTACCAGGAGGTTGAAGAAGGCGAGGCGCAGGCCGTGAGCTCGCTGGCGAGTCGCCTACGTGCCCTCGGCGGGCACGTCTTCAAGCGCATGCACCGCGTGCTTCACCTGGGCGTCAAGAAGGCCCTTGGCGTGGTGGCGTCCCACTACCAGTTCGACTTCGAGGCCATGTCCTCAGGCTACGTCGTCCCGGTCAGCGTCTAGGACGAGGTAGCAATGGATCGTGCAGATGCGCTTGCCGCTACCGCCGCCGACATGCTCGCCGAGGACTTCGCCGACTTCTTATTCCCAGACGCTCCCGCGGCGGGTGGCCCTCAAGCCTGAAAGTAGTTGGGCATTCGTGCCCTCATTGTTTAAGTGTTAGTATTCGGTCCGTGTGGCCGTGTAATGAACAGTTGCTTGTTCAAAACAGCTTGTGAATTGATGTGATGTTTTTTATTTCGCTGGTTACTCCGTTCCGTTTTTCTTTGCCTAGTCGAGTTTGGGCTAGGGAGGTTCGATTCCACGAGTGGCCCGCTGGTCCAGAGGCGAGGGAGAAGGGCCATGTCCTCGCGGAGGCGTAGGCTATCTCCGGCTCGTGCGTCTTTCCCGCTTGGCTGCTCGCGCCCCGCCTGAATTTGCCCGAGGCTTAGGTCGAGACGTACTTGGCGTGCTTGCGAATTTTTGCAAAAAATGGGACCATTTGGGGGGGGGATGCCCCCCGCAGTAGCCCCCGAGGGTGACTTGGTTTTTTGGGGGAAGCCAAGTTGCCCTTTAACTTGATTAATTCGAAAGGATTTACATCTGTACAGCCAACTGGGGTGTTGGGTATGTAATTTACAAAGATAACTTGGAAATCCTTTTCTAAGGGTAGAAGCGACGTAGCTGTTGGATGTTCCAAGCGTTGGTGAGTTCTTCACCGTCCTCGTTAGCCAACTTGTACGTGCCAGGCTTGAGCACCTTCACCACGACGTAGGGCCCCTCCCATGGGGGCGATAGCTTGTGGCGGCCTCGGTTGTCTTGGCGCAGCCTTAGGACTAGGTCCCCTTCACTGAAGTCTCAGCGCCGTATCTTCCGGGCCTGGTAGCGCCTCAGCGCCTGCTGATACCTTGCCGAGTGCATCAGGGCCACGGTGCGAGCCTCGTCCAGTTGGTCCAGCGAGTCCTCGCGGGCTCGCCAGTTGGTGCCCTCGTCGTAGCTCCGGATTCTAGGCGACCCGTATTCCAGGTCCGTGGGGAGGATAGCCTCCGCGCCATTGACTAGGAAAAACGGGGTGAATCACGTGGCTCCGCTCGGGGTGGTTCTGAGGCTCCACACAACTCCTGGAGCCATTTACGACCGGACTTGCTCAGTCTGTCGAAAATCCTGGGCTTGAGACCCTGTAGGATCATGTCGTTGGCGCGCTCCACTTGACCGTTGGTCTGTGGATGCGCCACGGCCGCCCAATCGATGCGGATGTCGAACTTGTCACAGAACTCCAGGAACTTTCTACCCGTGAATTGGGACCCGTTGTCGGTGATGAAGGAATTGGGCACTCCAAACCGGTAGATGATGTCGGTGAAGAACGTCACGGCCTGCTATGCCCTAAGCTTTGTAATCGGGCGCACCTCGACCCACTTGGAGAACTTGTCTATGGCAACTAGTAGGTGGGTGTAGCCCCCGGGCGCTTTCCGCAAGGGCCCGACGATGTCCAACCCCCACACGGCGAAGGGCCATGTGACAGGGATTGTCTGGAGGGCGTGCGCAAAGAGGTTGGTCTTGCGGGCATAGAACTGGCACCCTCCGCAGGTGTGCATGATCTCGCTGGCGTCTACGACCGCAGTAGGCCAATAGAAGCCCTGGCGGAACGCGTTTCCCTCGAGGGTGCGTGGCGCCGCGTGGTGGCCGCACACGCCCGCGTGAATATCTCGAAGGAGCTCGCGCCCCTGGGGGATAGTACGCATCGCTGCAGGACGCCTGACGCGGCGCGCTTGTACAGCTCGCCGTCGACGAGGGTGAACGACTTGGCTATCCTGGCGCTGCGTCTGGCCTCGGATCGGTCCGAGGGGAGCTCCCCTCGATCCATCCAGGCGATGTACTTGTCCCGCCAGTCCCCCGCGCTGGGGACCGGCTCCGTATCCATGGCCTCGGCCTTGTCGGCGCTGTACCCCTCGAGCAGGAAGAGTACATACACCTCGTTTGAGGGGTCCTCATCCATAGGCTCCGCGACTATTGGATTCGAGGGAGCCCCTGAGGGTTCCTCTAGGCTCGAGAGGTTCGGGTCGAGGTTGACGGACGGCCTGGTGACATCCCACGCAAAAACGTTCGGGGGGAACAGTGATTCACCTGACGCGATTTTGGCGAGCTCGTCCGCCTCCTCGTTGTACCGTCGGGGCACGTGGTTGAGCTCTATGCCGTAGAACTTGTCCTCAAGGGCCCGCACGGCCTTGCAGTACGCCTCCATCTTGTCGTCGTGACAGCTCGCGTTCTTCATGACCTGGTCAATCACAAGCTGCGAGTCTCCCCTAACGTCGAGGCACTTGATACCCATCTCGATGGCAATTCTGAGGCCGCAGAGGAGGGCCTCGTACTCCGCCATGTTGTTTGGCGCTAGGAAATGCAGGCGCACCGCGTACCTCATGTGCTCCTCAAGGGGTGAGATGAAAAGCAGGCCCGCACCCGCCCCTGTCTTCACCATCGACCCATCGAAGTAGAGGGTCCAGCACTCGGATTGGATTTGCGGCAGCGGCAACTGCGTGTCTGTCCATTCGGCGATGAAATCCGCTAAGATCTGGGATTTGATTGCTTTGCGCGGCGCATAGGCGAGAGTTTCGCCCATCAACTCCACCGACCACTTGGCAATCCTGCCCGCTGCATCCGGGTTTCGGATGATCTCTCCTAATGAAAGGAGGAGACCACCGTGACCGGGTGAGCCTCAAAGTAGTGCTGAAGCTTGCGTTGCGCAAGGACTACTGCGTAGAGCAGCTTCTAGATCTGCGGATAGCGCGCCTTGGTCTCGGACAGCACCTCACTAATGTAGTAAACCGGCCATTGGACTGGTAGGTTGTGCCTTTCCTCTGTACATTCTACCATGATGACGGTGCTGACCACCTGAGTGGTCGCGGCGATGTATAGGTACAGAGGCTCGCCGTCCTGAGGCGGTGTCAAAATCTGCGCGTGGGCAAGCGTTGCCTTGAGCTTGTCAAGCGCATCCTAGGCCTTGACGGTCCAGGAGAAGCGCTCGTGCTTCTTCAAGAGTCGGTAGAGGGGCAGCCCCTTCTCGCCAAGCCGTGAAATAAAGCGGCACAAGGCGGCGAGGCACCCCAGCACCTTCTGGACCCCCTTGAGGTCTCGAATCGGGCCCATCCGTTCGAGGGCTGTGACCTTCTCGGGGTTGGGCTCAATCCCCCACTGGAGATGATATATCCCAACAGCATGCCTCGCGGCACTCCAAAGACGCACTTTTCGGGGTTCAGCTTCACGCGCAAGTCGTTATCCAGGTCGTCCGCCTTCCTGGTCTTTACGACTATGCCGTCTACGTAAGCCTCAACGGTTCGCCCGATGCGATCCCCGAAAACGTGCTGCATACATCACTGGTATGTAGCGCCCGATTTCGGAGACCGAACGGCATCGTTACGTAGCAGTACATCCCGAAGGGAGTGATGAATGAAGTCGCGAGCTGGTTGAACTCCTTTATTTTTATTTGATGGTACCCGGAATAGGCATCAAGAAAGCATAAGAGTTCACACCCTGCAGTTGAGTCAACGATTTGATCGATTCGTGGCAAAGGAAAAGGAACTTTGGGACATGCTTTATTCACACTAGTATAGTCTACACACATCCGCCACTTCCCATTCTTTTTCTTAACTAATAAAGGGTTAGTTAGCCACGTAGGGTGGAACACCTCCTTGATGAACCTGGCCTCGAGGAGCTTCCGCAGCTCCACTCCGATCGCCCGGCGCTGCTCTTCGTCGAAGCGGCGCAGCCGTTGCTGCATGGCGCGGGAGTGAGGTATGATATCAAGGGTGTGCTCGGCAACCTCCCTTGGGATGCCTGGCATATCCGAGGGGCTCTACGCAAAGATGTCGGCATTGGCGTGGAGAAAGTCGACGAGCACCACTTCCTATTTCGGGTCGAGGGTGGAACTGACCCTCGGAGGCAGCAGGGTCGAGGGGCACCCCTTTGGTTTGCTTAGCAGCCTCGAAGCTACCGGCGTGCTTGGCGGAGGAGTCGAGGTCCTCATTGACCAGCTTCTCCAGATTCACCACGAGCGCTTCATCCAGCGCTAGCGCCTCAGCGTGCTCCACGCACTCGACGTCGCAGTCGAATGCGTGCTCGATCGACGAGCCCAAGGTGATGACGCCTTTGGGTCATGTCATCTTCATCTTGAGGTAGGTGTAGTTCGGGACAGCCATGAACTTGGCGTAGTACGGCCGCCCGAGAATGGCGTGGTACGCGCCCCTGAATCCCACCACCTCGAAGGTGAGAGTGTCCTTGCAGAAGTTGTCTGGAATGCCAAACCAGACGGGCAGGTCGATCTGCCCGAGGGGCTGGACGCGCTTGCCTGGCACGATGCCATGGAACGGCGTCGTGCTGGGCCGCAGCTGGTCCAACCAGATCCCCAGCAGGCGCAGAGTGTGCGCGTAGAGGATGTTGAGGCTGCTGCCTCCGTCCATCAGCACCTTGGAGAACCAGGCGTTCCCCAATGAGCGGGTCGACCACCGGCCGGATCGGCCTGGATTGGGGATGCGGTTCGGGTGATCCTCACGGCTGAAGGTGATGGCGTCCACTGACAAGTCGAGAAAGGAGGGAGGAGCCTTCTCCGCGGCGAGGACCTCGTGTCGTGCCGCTCCCGCTTGCGCTGGCTGTTGGACATGTCCACGGTCGCCCCCCCCCCAAAGATGAGGAACACGTTTTCCACCACGGGGAAGTCGCCAGCGTCGCCGTCACCCTCATCCTTCTTGGCCTCGCCATCCTTCACCGCGGCGCGGCTGTAGTATCTCTTGAGCAGATCGCACTGCTCGAGGGTATGGTTGACTGGCGTCTTGTGGTACGGACAGGGCTTCTTCAGCATATCGTCGAACACGCTGGGGCCTCGAGGGGCCGCTCGAGGGTCCCTTCGAGCTGGGTCGACAGCGAGGGCCTCGTCCCCGTCGTCATCGTGCCCCGGCACGTGCGCCTCGCGGCGCGGCTTCTTGCCTTTCTTTCCCCGCTTGTGCTTTTGCTGGGGCTCCTTGGACATGCTGCCCTCCGCGGGCGCGTCGTCCATGCGCTTGCCCTTCTTCTCGTCGAAGATGGCCCCCACCGCCTCCTCGCCGGAGGCGAAGCTGGCGGCGATGTCGAACAGCTTGTTCGAGTCGACCGGCGGGCTATGCTCGAGCTCGCGCATGATGTCCCGACAGGTCGTGCCCTCGAGGAAGGCGTGCACGATCTCGGACTGGGCCACACTCGGGGGCTCCATGCAGCGCTTGGAGAAGCACCGTATGAAGTCCCGGAGCGATTCGCCGGGCTTCTGGGTGCACGCGCGCAGGTCCCAGGAGTTTCCAGGGCGCACATAAGTCCCCTGGAAGTTTCCCACGGAGGTGCGGACAAGATCGTCCCAGTTGTGTATCTGGTTGGCTGGCAGATGCTCAAGCCATGTCCTCGCCGAGTCGGCGAGGTGCAACGGCAGGTTGCGGATGATGACCTCGTCGGTGGTGGCTCCGCCCAGCTGGCATGCCAGGCGATAGTCATTGAGCCACACGCGGGGGTCCGTCTCCCCCGTGTACTTGTCGATCGACATTGGCTGGCGGAAGCGTTGAGGAAAGCTCACTGTGCGGATCTCCCGGCTGAACACACAGGTTCCCGGGGGCTCCGACGTCGGCGAGTGGTCCTCTCGGCTGTCATAGCGCCCACCTCGTCGTGGGTGGTAGCCTGCCGCTGCCCGCGTCTCCGTGTTGCCCGTTCGCCGGGCGTTCATGACGTTGCGGGCGTCACCGTCTTGGGCCTGCCTGCGCGTGTCAAGGATCCGATCCTTGACCGGTGTGTGCCCTTGGTTGGCGGGCTGCCCCGCCATGCCGCCTGCGTGTACTGACGCCTCAGGGCCTTGCGTGCCCCCGTCGTCCCGCGCGCTCCCCTGTTGGCGAATGTGGAACGCCGAGCTCTCAGCCTGCTGCGCGGCCGCTTGCTCGATGAGTGCCTGCGCCTCGCGGTGCAGGTTCCGCGCCTCGGGCGTTGAGGGAGCGGGCATGGCCCGTAGAAGCGTTGCGGCAGTGACGAGCTTTTGGGTTGCTCGCGGGGGCATGTTTGGGTTGTCGACATCAAAGTCGGCGTTGATGCGCTCGCGGGCTTGTTTGCCTAGTTCGCGCGCGCACTCGCAGCGCGCGGAGGCTTCCCCGGTGATGGAGGCACGAAGTAGCCGCACTGCGCTGTACTCCTCCGCAAGTTTGGCCTCGAGTTCACGCGCTTGAGCCAGCTGCGTGTTGATGTCGGCTCCCCTCGGTGGTGGGGGGAGGCGCGCTTGGTCCCGCACCCTGGTGCGGGCCAGCTCCCGAGCCGGGGGGAACCTCTCTGTCACCAGCTTCCGCCGTGTTCGCGGCGTTTGCTTGGTCGCTGGCAAGCACGACGAAGCACTCCCGCGTGGGGTCGTAGATCTTGGCGCTGGAGTGGTCGGAGTAGCCGAACCAATAGTCCGCGGCGTCGAGGAACCGCTGGAACATCACTAGGTCCGACACGCTGGAGAAGTCCTGTCGGGGACAGTCGTGAGGGTCCCCTAAATAACCAGGAGAAACCCGCTTAAAACTCATTAAAAACGCAAAGCGCAAACTAACTCACGAACCTAAAACACGCGCATAACACGGTCACGACCCTGGTGGCCCCCGCGGCCCGCTAGGGCGGCACAACTGGATGCCCCCTCGGGCAAGGTCCGCCTCGCTCGAGGGCTCAACACCCCCTCGGGCGGGGTCCGCCTCGCTCGAGGGCTGAATGCCCCCTCGGGCGAGGTCCGCCTCGCTCGGGGGCTCCTGCACGCTCACGTCGCCACCGCTCTTGCTCACGCGCGCGGGCATTTAATGCCTAACACCGCAGGACCGCGCCACGACCCTGACATGCCCGGGAATCACACGCCGGTGCTGTTCCACTGACTCCCTGGGGAAGGCCATCCCCGCCACTGTCTAGCACTGTATGGAAAGGCCGGTGTCAGCCCTGTGACACTGTGCCGCCTACTCCTGTACGACTAACGCGCTGAGCCCTCGAAGGAGGGCCGGCGGAACCCTCGAATGCTTTTCCCGTGACTACACAGGGCTACGCCGTGACGTTAGGCCAGCGGGAGCGGTCTTCCCTGTCGTTGTCAGCCCTGTGCGGCCATCCCCGCCACTGCAGCGCCACGCCGGGCACTGCGACGACACACCCGATGCTATTGGAGCGCGCGGGGACGGGACGTCACCATGCCCACCACTGTGACGCGTACAGACCCCCCATTGACGGCACCCTCGAACCGGCCCGCGGGTGGCGGCCGGACAACCAACCACTACGCCACCACCCTCGAAGCTGCTCCTGTACGAGCACAGGACGCGCCACGACGCCCCGACTGGGGCAGGATTCACCAGGACGGCCGTCAGCTCTGTGACACTACTTGCCACGCCTCCACACGTAGGAGAATAGTGCTGCACGCATGTAAACTACTCCCTCCTTGGCCTGTAAACTGCTCCCTCCTTGGGGGCTGGAGGACGGACAGCGATCACGCTCACGCTCTCCGCCTTCACCACGATATTGGCACTCGCCTCAATCAATACCTCTGGGACTTGGAGGCTTGGCCACCTCTCCCGCCACGCTTGTAGCCCCCCTCTACGAGCACCACGGTGCAAAGCAATATAGTGCCCCAAGCACACCACTGCTGGATGTACAGCCCCGGGCGGAACCAGGATAAACCCAGTGTCATTAGTTGCTAGCACCGACCCATCGAGAGGCAGATCTCAGCGCTCATTACTAGTTAGTGTCGGGACTACATTCCACACCGACAGTTGGCGCGCCAGGTAGGGGGGTCGCGCTGAAGATCAGCCTGCCACCAGCCCTCTCGATGGTGATTCGTACCGAGTACCGCGGCCAGAGGTATTCCATGGGCAGCTCGGACCCCCTCCCAGCCGGGTCCCAAATCCGGTTCAGGAGCCTGAATTTTCACACCACGGGGAACGGCTACCTCATGCGCATCACCAACCGCGACGAACTCCATGCGCGGCGGCAGACCGGGGCCAACCCTACCCCCGCCACACCCGCTGCTCGCGCCCCTGTGTCCGCCCAGGTGGATGCTGCGGGTCCTTCAGCGCCTCAACGCCGTCGACGTTCCGGCCAGTGCTCGCAACAGGTGCGGACGAAGCGCCGACACGCTGTGTGTGTTGCCTCGCAGCGCAG
This sequence comes from Cenchrus americanus, assembly GCA_947561735.1. Lineage (NCBI taxonomy): Eukaryota > Viridiplantae > Streptophyta > Magnoliopsida > Poales > Poaceae > Cenchrus > Cenchrus americanus. The sequence goes on from OX387240.1 coordinate 114,156,240, forward strand.
CGCGACCACTGGCGAGACGGCAACCGCTCCAACGGGGGAACGCTCGGTTTCAGGACCGCGGTACCCCATCGGTCTGCGCGACGCCACGATGGCGTACGTCGCCTCCGCCAACACCGACGCGGCGGCACGCGGGGCCCGTCCAATCCGCCACGTTCCAGCGGTCAAGAACCCCAGCCTCTGCCGACGACGAGTCGTCTTACGGCTCCGCCTGCGAGCTGCCACCTGCCATCTCACACGGGTACGCGGGGTGGGACTTCCCCGGTGTGCCTGACCCAGTGATGTTCCAGCGGTTTCCCGACGCCACGGACTACTGGTCTGGCTACTCCGACAACTCCAACGCCAGGAGCTACAACCCCGCGCGGGAGTGCTTTGTGGTACTTGCCAACGACCAAGCAAACGCCGCGAATGTGGCAGAAGCCGGCGACGGAGAGGTTCCCCCCAGCCCGGGAACCGGACTGCACTAGGGTGCAGGGCCAAGCGCACCTCCTCCCTCGCTGCCGAGGGGGCCGGATATCAATGCGCAACTAGGTCAAACGCGCGAGCTCGAAGCCAAGCTTGCGGAGGAGTACCGCGCGGTGCGGCTGCTTCAAGCCTCCATCGCCGGGGAAGCCTCCGCGCGCGGCGAACACGCGCGCGAGCTGGGCAAGCAAGCCTATGAGCGCATCAACATCGACTTCGACGTTGACAACCAGAACACGCCCACGCGAGCGAGTCAAAAGCTCGTTGCCGTCATGACACTGCTGCGGGCCATGCCCGCTCCCTCAACGCCCGAAGCGCGAAACCTGCACCGCGAGGTGCAGGCACTCATCGAGCAAGCGGCCGTGCAACAGGCCGAAAGCTCGGCCGCATCCGCCAGCAGGAGAGCGCGCGGGACGACAGGGGCATGCAAGGCCCCAAAGCATCGGTACACAAGAGCGGCGCGGCGGAACGGCCCGCCAACCCAGGGCGCACGCTAGTCAGGTAGCGGATCCTTGACGTGCGCGGGCAAGCCCAAGACGGTGACGCTCGCAACGTCATCAACGCCCGGCGGACGGGCAACACGAAGACATGGGCGACGGCAGGCTACCACCCCCGGCGGGGTGGGCGCTATGACAGCCGAGAGGATCGCTCGCCGACACCGAAGCCCCCGGGAACCCGTGTGTTCAGCCGTGCGATCTGCACGGCAAGCTTCCCTCAACGCTTCCGCCAGCCCACATCGATCGACAAATACACGGAGGAAACGGACCCCCGCGTATGGCTCAACGACTACCGCCTGGCATGCCAGCTGGGTGGAGCCACCACTGACGAGGTCATCATCCGCAACCTGCTGTTGCACCTCGCCGACTCAGCGTGGACGTGGCTTGAGCATCAGCTGGCCAGCCAGATACACAACTAGGACGATCTGGTTCGCACCTTCATGGAGAACTTCCAGGGCATGTACGTGCACCCTGGAAACTCCTGGGGTCTGCGCGCATGCACCCAGAAGCCCGGCGAGTCGCTCCGGGACTTCGTACGACGCTTCTCCAAGCACTGCACGGAGCTCCCAGTTGAGATCATGCACACCTTCCTCGAGGGCATGACCTACCGGGACCTCGTGCGTGAGCTTGGGCGCAGCCCGCCGGTCGACTCGAACGAGCTGTTCGATATCGCCACCAGCTTTGCCTCAGGCGAGGAGGCGGTGGGGGCCATCTTCAATGGGAAGAAGGGCAAGCGTGTAGACGACACGCCCGCGAAGGGCAGCAAGTCCAAGGAGCCCCTGAGGACCATGTGTGGTTCGAGGACCGGTGGATGGTCGCTTCCTTGTGTGATGAGTGATTGACAACGTTGTGTGGACTGATTCTTGGCTAAGTATTGCAGGTGCAGGTTGCGGCTTGACTCGTGTTGGTGCAGGTGAAGAACAAGCGTGAAAGGTCGTTGTCGGTGAGGCCTCCAGGTGTGGAGAAGACAAGTAGGCTTCGTTCGAGGGACCCGGTGGCCAGTGGGGTCATGTGCGGGCCGCATGGTGGCATGAACAAAAAGATGAAGTCGTGGACGGTTTCTTGGTAGAGCCTTGTTGACGGTGAATTTCCATCAACCTAGAGTACTTGCTATACATTGGTTTCGATTATCATTTCCAACTAACCCTCCACTAGGCATACTAATGATGTAACAAGTTCACACTTGCATGTCGATTTTGGAGTTTGTTGTTTACGCAGGAAATCTACGCTAAAGAGGAGACTTTCGGGATAAGTTCACCATGCACTTTTGAAGAAGATCATGAAGCCCGACAAGAGTCAAGACACGCGATGAACATGACTCCAAATGACCCGAGGACCGAACACATCGAACAAATCATCCTACCGACGCCATTGACCGGAACACCGCCGCCACAAGATGAGGGAGAGAATTAGATGAGCTCGTCGCAAGGATCAACGCCAGCGGAGAGAAAGAAGCAAGAGGAGGACTCCAAGCCGCTGGCCTAGGGGTGTTCCCAAGCTCCATCGCCGCTATCTTCATCGACGACGTTCTCCGGAGTCTCCATCACCCCTATGTGCTTCAATCCGTGTAAGATGATGGGGTAATGTCTCCCTTCATCCCTAGGGTTAGATGGATGCATGCTATGTGATCGCTACTTGATTCGTGGTTTCAATCTATTGCTTTCATGTTGATGATGCTTTGATGATTAAGGTTAGCTACCGTGTTTTTTGGGCGTATGATATCCGCTACTCCCATAGATTCCATCAACATATCGTGTCTATCATAGGTCTAGTCACGATTACCTTTGCGTAGTGACAGTACGAGGGGAGGGAAAGGGCGAAATCGTGGTTACAACCCCCGGTAGATTGGTTTACCACTCTCGTGTAGTAGATGCATACCATGTTATCCTAGATCCTAGGGAGGGAACGCTTATCTTTCTTAATCACTCTCTTGTGTTCACCCTTTACCATCTAGTTTAACCCTAGATTTGTTTGATCAACTTAGATTAACTTAGGTTAGATTGTCTTTACCTTTAGGTTAATACTCTCTTTTAAAGGTTTTCCATTCAACTAGATTAGTACTTGGTTAAGCGCTAGTAATCCCCTTGCTCCGCGGATTGACAAGAACCTTGGGAATCCCGTGGTGAAAAAGGTGTAGGTCCGTACACTTGCGGATCGTAGGTGGATACAAGTTTTATCTGTCAACAAGCCCCTTTTTCTGGCGCCGTTGCCGGGAAGCAAGCCAGTTTGCTACGTTTAATCTTGTATTAGTTTTGTTGATTACTAACATCTAATCCTTATTTTCTAGAAAAAAAATCTTTTTTCTGTTTTTTCTTTCTACTTTTCTTGTGCCTAGATGGATTTGTTCACCTCACCATTGGAAGACGAAGAGATGTCGCTAAGGGAGCTAGCAATGCCGTCAATGGAAGATATTGAGATGCAAAAATCAGATTTGGCACTTGCTACAACCCACTATGAAGTGAAACCTAGAATCATCAAGTTAGTGGCAACAAAACCATTTAGAGGCTTGGAGGATGACAACCCATATAGACACAGTAAGGAATTCATGATGATATACAACACGGTGCAACAAAAAGGAGTTCCAGCCGCTTGGTTCAAGTGGAATCTTTTTCCATTCTCTCTCAAAGATGAAGCGCGAAGATGGTACACACTTGCATCCGTTGAAGCAAAAGGGAATTGGGATGAGCTAGTGAAGAAGTTTCTTTTGAAGTTCTTTCCCATAAGCAAGGTCCAAGACTTAATGAGGCAAGTGCACACTTTCAAGCAAGGAGAGGATGAAGGAATTGATGAAGCATGGGACCGATTTAATGAACTACTTGAGCGAGGCCCGAACTTGGGATTTTCTGGTGATGTTGCATACCTTTTATTTTCCACCAACCCCTAACTCGTCTCGTTTTGTAAGCATGTGTGCAGGTGGTGATATAATGGATAAAACAATTAGTGAAGCCGCACAAATCTTACAAAGGATAAGCAATGGATAAAGAACGCAACGAGATTGGCAAAGACGTTGTCGAGAGGAACAAAATGACAAAAGCAAGCCCAAGGTGCTTGCTGAAATCTCTGAAAAAGATGAACCGGAGGTCAAGAAAGATGAATCGACCGTACAAGAAATTAAGGGTCCACTTCCCAAGGTAAGAGAAGTCATTTCGGATGTTAAAAATGTTGAAACTAACATGAATGTAGGCCGAAGTATGTGGAATGCTAGACCATTGGCGGAGTTCAAGCAATCTGGTTGGATTCAAGTTGATTCGCCCCACTAATCAACTACCGAAGGAAGGTGGAACGCCGACACATTGCCAAACTAGTTGAAGATATATCTGATCAAGAGATGAGTGGAGAGTCAATCCAAAAGATGTTTGAAGAAGAAAGAGAAGAAGGAGATGAAGGATGGATCGACCGGTTTGACAACTCAAAGATTTGCAATAAAGGAAGAGAAGAGTACAACCGTGATGAGCCTAGAGACTCAAAGGATAAATGGGAGGAGATAGGACTCAAGCTAGAAGATGAATGGGAAGGGGTTGACATAGATCAAGTACTCCAAGAAGTCCCGTCCCCACAAGGTGATAGCTTGTGTGCTATCGAAGCCTACACACTAGCAAATCAAGATATGGAAGTACTCAAGGATGAAGGAAAGAGTGAATCAACAATGAGCGATCTTGACGACATGTGGTACATGGAAGATAAAGAAAGCAACATACAAGTCTTTGAAGATGAAGATCTGGTTGATAAAGAAGACTTCAAAGAAGAGACAAATGCAAATGTAGTGGATGGATTACACGTTCCACATGATGAGATGGAGGGGATGCAAAAGGGTAACAAAGAGACACCTTCACTCGTTGAGATTGATTCGCCTTCAACACCGCTAGATGAACCAAATATCAATCTAGTTGAAAAGGCTCTAAGGCCAAGGTACGCGCTGAAATCTCAAGATATTATTGGTATTGATGTTGATAAATTCAAATACTCATGCTCAACCAATAGTATGAATTATAGTTTAATGTCTATGCCTTGTTTCAATAGTGATCATGTTGATAGGCTAGATTTTCCTGAGATTGAAAAAGAGGAAACATTTATGTTTGATCCAATTAATCTCACACCTAAAGAACCTTTGCCTAATGATGAGCTAAGTGCTATGCATGAAACATATGCTTCTTTTATTTACACATTTACTTGTTGCTACAATTCACATGTGGTGTTAATTATGGATGCGTATGTTTACAATAAGTTTTGTAAATCTCGATCATTTTTTGCGCTTGGTCGAGCTAATGACCTTAAAGAAGAACATGTCGGGAGAAGGCCCGATTTTCACTAACCATGTAGATAAGGCTTGAATAATGAAAAGAGAAGTCATGCCTAAAAGAGTTGCAAGATAAATCATCAACCTCTCCGAATCCCGCGATGGATGCTGCTGTCTTCATCAATTTGAGAGCTTGTTCAGAGGTGTACAAATGAAAAAAATGAGATATCCATAAGCTCCATCAAGTTACCATTCCAACGCATCAAGAACCAACAAGTTTGAAGACCCGTGCAAGGAGTTATGGAGAAAACATTGAGCGTTGCGCGTTCTGAAATTTCAGGACAGATTTCATCGCCGAAGTAAAACGGACGTAACTCTCTTGTCCGGAGTCCGATTTTTGCAAATGAAGACTTGCTGGAAAGGAAATTTTGTGCACTGTGCAATGGAGTAGAGCTTGAGTATACTTTCTGTTCTGGACATTAAAAAAATCATGGAGTGAAGGCAGCACCGAAGGATGATAAAGAAGGAGATAACGATGAAACAAAATGATGCTTTGGGCAAGTCTTCTATAAGTGATCAAGCACAACATGGGAAGTAAATTAAAGCTGCATTGGTACCTTTTCTTCTTGCATGAAGGGCCATGGTGATGCGACGAAAAGAAGGTATGTGAGAAAGTCGAGCTTTATGACTTTAAATGAAGCGCTTTTCGGGAGGCAACCCGTTTCTTTATATTTTTACTACTTTCTTAGAGAAAATAAAGAATGGAACTATCTTATGATGATCAACTTGTGGTTATTAATCTAAGTTCAGTTTTCCTTTTTAGAACCACCATCATGTTCATGATCATATTTATTTGCATGCATCGCATTTTGTTATCAATGTGATGTTTCTTTGTGTATACATGTTTTGCACATAGTTGGCTTGGTTGTTTTATATACTTAATGATGTATGCTTCTTTTTCCATGTTATTACTTCATAAGGCATTATGAGTATTTTCCTTTTGTGATCTTGTGTAAACGTGGTGTTTAAACAAGATTGCGGACCATCATCGTTAAGTTCGATAAACCTAGCTAGCTTTTCATATGTTTTCATGTTGCTTTCGTTAGTTTATAAGCTTTGCAATGCGCTTAATTTTTCTTGTGCTATAAGAGTTATTGATTTAGGGATAGACATGGTGTTTTTACCCTTGATAAATAAACCTTTATGGCTATGGAGAAATTCGGCAACCTAGTTGTAAACATGGTGTTTAGAACTAGGTGAAAACATTGTCTTTGTTTATATGCTTTCCTATCATGTGCATACACATCTTGCACCACGTACACTCATTAGGTTTTTATTCCTCATTAGACTAATTATGCCACAAGTTGAGAATCTTAGGAGACATTGTTGGATTATTGGCAATTCTATCTACTCCCAACCGTCACCTTGGGGGCAGAATGTGCATTTAAAACGTCTTGCAGGCAAGATAGAGACTCTCACTACAAGGAAATTGAAGGATGGCTAAGATAAAAATACTTTGTCTTCTTCTTCCATGACTAGCAAAATGCTAAGCATGGGGGAGACCCTGAATCTTCAACACGGAAGTGCAACATGACGCACTAGATAGAATGATCAAGATCATTAACGTCTCCGCATCAATGCGCAAGAAGCCACCAATCTCATCAAAATTCTGCATGGTCTCAAAGGGAAAACACTGGATATTTTTGGTTATTTAGAATCCTGATGAAGTTACGATTCCAACAAATCAAGAATCAAGACAATCGGAGGTTCATACAAGCGGTTATGCCCGAATCACCGAGTGCAACACGTCCGGAAATCAGTTTTGGACAGCACACAGCGCTGAAGTAAAATGGACATAGCTCCCTTGTTTGAACTCTATTTTCGATGAATGACCACACGTTGGAAAGGTAATTTCATAAACTTTAAAATAGAGCTATATTTCAATATATGTTCTGTTCTAGACAGAGGGGGAAATCCATGAAAAAGAGGCAGCAAGGAGATGATGAGAACAAGAAAGAGGAGATGGTGATGACAACATTGAAGAGAAGGGCGACCGATGACTCCATTAAGCATACAAGATTAAATTCAGAAGTTTAGGAGCATTGATAAATCAAGACAAAAGCAAAAGCCACATCGATACATGGAGATGTCGGAAAAAGGCAACGAAGAATTACAAAGGATGGTAACATCTCCATGGACCTTCTCTTTTCCAAACACAAATGCTTGTAAGTATGCCTTCAACCTCAACTAGGTGCAACCTTTTGTTTTTCTCTTCAAACAATAACATGGCTACTAGGAGGAAAACCTAGGTTTCTTTTTACTTTCAATAGATAAGCATGACCATGTGTTCACCTTGATGTTCTATATTGGCTATGCTTACGGAAAGATGATGAAAGTTGTCGCTTTGTTTTACCTACATGAAGTTATACATGTCTTGGCTAATTGCTCTCTATAATATGATCTGAAATTAATTTAAATACCGGCTCTTTTATTTGTGGAGGTGAAATGACTATGCTCTAGACCCACATACATATCTTTGCTCTTTGATTTAAGTTTATGGATAGCCGGATAACTTGTTGTTTATATGAAAACTTGACTTTTATGCTATCTACATATTTGTGATGCTCTTGCAAAGTTCTACCTACCAAAGCCATATACATATATGTTTTATGATAACAAAACCCGTAGATTACAAACATATGTTTTGATGAGTTGGATTAGGATTGATTTCTATGGTTCGAGACTAAGAAGATGGTCATTCCTTTGTGTAACTTTTTCATGCTAGCCTTTTTGTCCAAGCATTGTGGGTTTTCACATCGAAAATTTCACAAACTTCGCTGGGCATCCACCTTAAACCAAAAACATCTTTTTGTGATCACCTCCGTGTCCACAACCCAATTTGAGTATGGAGTAAAATTCTCGATGGAGATCCAAATATTCTGCAATATTATGGAATTTATACTTACTTTAGCAGTCATTTCCCCTCTCTTTTATGCTCGAGGACGAGCATCGTTCAAGCATGGGGGAGGAGTCATTCTCTGACACAAATGCTATGTAAGTATTATGTTGCAAAAGGTTTTGAGGAGCAAATGAAAAAAAAGAAAAAAATGAAACATAAAAAAATTATGATGAGAAGAAAAGAAAAGTAAGAAAAATAGGAAGAATAAAGTGAAAAAAAAGAAGAAGAAAGAGAGAAAAAATGAGAAGGAAATAAAATAAAATAAAATAATAAAGATGCTCCTCGGATCTTTTTGCTTCATAAGTTCTCAAGTGCCTTGATGACAAATCCATACTCAAATCTTCCAACCATGTGCAATCCAATAACAAGGACTTCACTCGTGCCTTGGGATCATCCATTTGCCACTTGCACATGTCCACTTATCTAAATGTGTGTGTTTCGTCCTTCTCTCTTTCCAACATTTATTTTCCATGGCCTTTGTGACGAGTCTCGGTAATTCCAATAGACCTCTCTCTTAATTTGACAATATTTAGGATGTATGTTTTGCTAGGATTGTTTTTAACCTTCCAAGCTCCACATAATCCTTCCACTATCACATATGAGTAGAGTAGGTTGAAAATAATCTAGTATAGACTTGAGTGACTTGATGAGATGAGTGTTTCCATGAGCTCTTGCAAGAGATTTTTCACTTATGTTGGATATGCATCTTTTTGAAAATCTTCCACGTGACAAGGTAATGGTTTGAAGTTCACTTAAGTTTGAGAGCATCGTGTTACATGTGGCTTGTTCTTTATTGTTAGTCTATCTTCCATAATGAAAAAGAAGCCGGTCACAACTTGAACTTTAAAAATAAATTCTTCAGAGAGAGCAATTTGTCTCGTCATGAATGACTAAGTGCAGGGATAACATTGGAAGGCAATGCTGATTTCCCTTTTAAGCAAGGATTACTTACTCGAGGAGGAGCAAGGTTTAAGCATGGGAGAGATGTTGACGGTGAATTTGAGGACCAGGAGCGTCCCAGTGGTCGATGGATGACCTCTCCTCAGTGATGAGTGATTGACAACGGGTGTTGGACTGACTCTTGGCTTAGTGCGCAGGTGTAGGCTGCGGCCTAGTTCGTGTTGTTGCAGGTGAAGAACGGGCGCGAAAGGTCTTCGGCCTTGAGGGGCCTCCGAGAGATGGAGAGACAAGTAGGCTCGGTTCGAGGGACCCGGTGGACGGGCGGGGCCCGGGTGCGGGCCACATGGTGGCGACACGAGCAAGACGAAGTCATGGACAGTCGAGCCGGTGCACGGTGGTGGTCGAGTCAAGTGGTTTGGCGGGAGGCCGGACCGAGCACGCGGGGTTTGGTGGTTTGCCCAGAAAACCATCGGAGGACGGTATCTTGGTTTGGACCTCAAAACCAAGTCCGAGGGCCCAACACGACGGAGACGTGATCCGGGCGTGTCGGGAAGCTTCGAAGCGGAGGACACGCGGCAGGATCGCATGACTTGCGTCGGGAGGACGCGGGGTGCGGCAAAGGAGTGGCCGTCCGATGGCAAGACCCACAAACATTACCTAAATGCCCCTGCGTGGGTTGTATAGCTAGTAGTTAAGTTAGGGGTAGTCGAGTCATTTACCACTCCGGTGGGACCCGATATATAAGCCATGAGGGTGTGTGAGTGGCTCTCTCCCTGCGCGACTTAGGGTTTCATTTCCCCCCTCCCATTTCTCATTTTCGTAGCTATTTTTCTTCCATTTTCTCTAGGCTAGCATGAGAGCTTCATGAGAGATTTGTTGAGAGGGATGGATGCTAGGGCGGCATGCTAGACCTTGTGAATCTTTCCTGGTGTGTATAGAAGATTCAGAGTTGTGTTTTTCGTGATCTTTTTGTGCTTGTTTTCATGCCTTTGTTCTCGGTGTGATTCCGCGGATTTGAGTGGGTTTCTCCCCGGATTTATTTGAGGGAAACATGGATAGATGTCTCGTGCATCTTTGTGATTGATCTTGTGCCCTCAAACGCCGGGAAACCACTTCGATTCGAGGATTTTCGTTCGGTGCTCTAGCTTTTGGTGGTGTTCAAAGGATTCGCGATTCCCGGTGATTTAGGGAGTTAGGAGGCAAGATTTTTGGGCTATAGCATCCTTGTGTGACGCTTTTCAAGTCCCCAAACCCTTGTCTCCACAGTTTCTACCGTTTGGGAAATCCGATGATGATTTGGGGAGTTGACCTTCGAGGTCGGGCGTTTTTCTGCTCTGTCCGTGCCTCGCGGACGGTCCGCGCCCTCCTGGAGGACGGTCCGCGCCGCACGTGTTCGTTCCGTGTTCTTCGTGTTCTTGCTCGCCTTTCGTTTTGATCCGTCGCGATTTTGAGTTTTGATTGGACGGAGTTTCGGACGGTCCGCAGCAGCGGGCGGACGGTCCGCGGGTGCCGGCGGACGGTCCGCGTGCTCCCCGCGGACGGTCCGTTTTCTCGGGTCGCTTCGTTGGTTATGTGTGCTTTAACGGATGGTCCGCGGCGTAGGGCCGGACGGTCCGCGGTGTTGGCACGGACGGTCCGCGGCAGCAGGCCGGACGGTCCGCGAGACCAGTGCGGACGGTCCGCCCCTCCTGGTCGGACGGTCCGCCAGAGCCTGTGAGCTTTGCTTCTTGGTTCGATTCCTCCCTTCCTTTCTCGTGCTTCCGCGTGTCCTTCAAGGAATCTTTCCTAAGGCTAGAGGTTGATCCATAACCTCATTGTCTTGGCGATTGTTGTGTGATTCGATCCATCGCTTGTGTGTGACCGGGATAGGCCGGGTTCTTTCTGAAGAATTTTTACCGGCTCCTATTCACTCCCCCTCTCTAGTCGCCATCTGATCCTTCAATTGGTATCAGAGCTTGGTGCCGGATTCTTTGCGACTTTGACAAGTCTCGAATCCTAAGATGGCGTACGTTGAGCGGGGCGGTCCGCCGCACTTCGATGGCAAGGGTTACCACAAGTGGGCGGCTCGTATGATGATCTTTCTTCGTGGGAATTTGTCGGATTTCATTGTGCTTGACAAGACCTATGCTATTCCGGTCAACATCCATACTCTTATGGTGACCGATGCCGGTGCTAAGGCCAAGTATGAGGCTAATGCAAAAGCCGTTGATCACTTGGTCTGGAGCTTGTGTGATCCTGAGTTTGAGCGTGTTCGCCATTTGAATCTTGCTTGGCAAATTTGGGAAAAGTTGTTGGTTGCTCACGGTGGTGATAACCATGTGAAGGCTCGCCTCTTTGTCTCTTACGGATGCAATATGAGAACTTCACTCCACTTCCGGTGAGGACATTGATGCGATGTTTCAGAGGTTCACCGCCATCGTGAACAACATGAAGGCTAATGTTGAGGATTTTCCTTACACCGAGCATGATCAGGCTTTGAAGCTCTTGCATGTCTTGGACCCAAATGTTTGGGGTGCTAAGGTTGAGGCCATTAAGGAGTCTGGGCAGTATTTGACTATTAAGTTGGATGACCTCTTCTCTAAGCTCAAGTCGGCGGAGGTTGACAGGAAGTTGCAATCCAAGCATGAGGGCTCGACTGACCATAGTCTTGCTCTTGTGGGCAGATCAAAGGGCAAATCTCACCCTTCTTGTCGACAGTTTTCCTTGTCTTCTCTTATGTCTATTCCAGATGAGGAGTTTGATGTGCTGGGCGAGGAGGAGCTGGCCTTGCTCTCAAGAAGGTTTGATCGACTACACGAGAGTCGGAGGAATGCAAGGCGGAGCTCAGGGACGTGCTACAAGTGTGGCAAGCGTGGCCACTTCATCGCCGAGTGCCCGGAAGCGGAGGAGAACAAGTACAAGATAAACGAGTACAAGGCGCACCCGAGGCATGAAGACAAGTACTCCTCCAAGGGCAAGCACTTCAGCAAGTCCAAGAGCAAGGACAAGGACAAGCGGCGACCGAGCAAGGGCGGCTACAAGAAGAACAAGGCAAGAGCCATGGTGGCCAGTGCAAGCGACGTCGACTCAAGCTCAAGCGACGCGCAATCAAGCTCAAGCAGTGAAGATGAAGACGCTGGGAGGCGCAAGGGCAAGAAGAGTGCAAGCCGGAACCTCAGTGGATTGAGCTGTGTGGCGCTTGAAGGCTTTTGTGGGATGGCCCATAGCTCGAGCAGCAAGAAGAGCGACAAGGAAGACAGCGACTCCGACTCGGAGGATGAGGTAAATCGTGACCCCGACTCTTTGCTTGCTGAGATCACTAGGTTGAATGGCTTGATTGACAACCGTGATAGTGTGTTGAGAGATGCTAAGAAGATGAGGAAAGATCTTAGGGCTCAACTTGAGAATGCTAGTGAAAAAAAAAAAAAAAAAAAAAAAAAAAAGAAAGTAGGAGAGTTAGAGTCCAAATTGCTTGAATTGAAACTTGAGAATGACTCTTTGAAACTTGCTCCTACTACTCCAGATGATGTTGAATGTCTTGAGTGTGATGCACGGTTGAATGAGATCAACCTGCTTAATGAGAAGAATGCTTCTACTTTGGCTAAACTAGATGCTCTTAGGACTGAGTATGATGAGCTTAAGGATAGACCTACTTTGCTTGGTGCTTGTAAATCATGTCCTACTATGCATGCTAAGCTTGTTGATGCTCGTTCTACCATTAGTTCTTTGGAAGCATCTTTGAAATCTCCTGTTGCAAATGCATGCTCTAGTCGTGATGAAGTTACTTTGCGCAATCTTGAACTTACTTCCCGTTTGGATGTCATCTATGAGGAGAATGATTATTTGAGGAAGGTGTTGGGTTGGTTGTCTGGGCAGGAACCTCAATTGAAAATCATGATTGAGGAGTTCAAGAGAGCTGATGATCGTGGTTTGGGGTTTGAGAAGTTGGGTGAGAAAGTGGGAGAGAACAGTGGGGAGAGTGTGTATGAGAAGTGTGTTGAGTCTAACCCCGAGTTTGAGGTGATCGGAGACATCCAAGTCCCTCTTCCAAAAGCACCCAAGAACTCTTTCACACCAAAGCCCAACCACCTTTGCAACAAGCTTGACACAACCCAAGATCCACCCAAATTCCCACCTAAGACAAATGACTTCCAGAAACCGGTGAGGTTTGTGAGTGAGAAGGGTGAGAAGCCTAGAGAGAAGCCGAGCCAAAACCAAAACCCATCCCCTTCGGGTGTGAGTATTGTGGCAAGGAGAGGCATCTTGCGAGTTTTGCTACAAGAGGAAGAGGGATGAGAGGCACCGCTAGGGAGCAAGCAAACCGGGACGGGTATCGCCGGTCTCATGGTATTCCTGAGCCTAGAGTGCCACTTCCACGGGGTGTGGGAAGTGTGAGGAGTGTTGGCAGGTTCCCACAGAGAGGTGGTGGTGCGAGGTTTGTTAGAAGAGATGATGGTGTGCGTGCTGGTGAGAGGTTTGGTCGAGCTCGTGGTGGTTTTGCTGGACGTCCTCCGACTCGTCCTCAATACGGGTTTAGGGGAGATGATCGCAGCTTTGGGTTCCAGAGGAACTACGGACCACGTTTTCCCCCTCGTGGTGCTCGTACTCCTCCCATGGGACATGGGAAGTTTGGTGGCAAGGGAATGATGTTTGCTAACCCCTCTTTTGAGCAGATGGCTCGACACTGGTTCAACTTTCTTTGTGCTAACCCCAGTGTCGAGTCGCTAGCTCACTCTCGTTCTTGTTTCTGATTACAGGCAGGAGGCTTGGAGAACATTTGGTTGATCAACTCCGGATGTTCTCGACACATGACTGGAGATAAGAAGTGGTTCTCCAGCCTCACCCCAGTGAAGGAAAAGATGTACATCACATTTGTGGACAATGGACGAGGAAGGGTGATTTCTGAGGGTGTTGTGCATGTGAGTGACAAGGTAACGTTGAAGAGAGTGGCTCTTGTGAAGTCTTTGGGTTTCAATTGGCTTTCGGTTTCTCAGTTGCTTGATGAGGGTTTTGAGGTGCGTTTCAAGTCTGGCGAGTCTCGTTTGCTGGATTCTTGAGGTGATCTTGTCTGTATGATCATCCCCGAGGGTCAAATTTTCAGGGCTGATTTATCTCGTTCTTTGGGTCTTGCTCGTTGTTTGATGGCTGGTCCTTCTTCTGATTTGTGGAAATGGCATAGGCGGTTGGGACACTTGAGCTTTGATTTGGTTTCCCGCTTGAGTGGTCTTGACCTTGTCCGAGGATTGCCGAGGTTGAAGCTTGAGAAGGATTTGGTTTGTGCTCCGTGTAGGCATGGCAAGATGGTAGCCACTCCCCATCCACCCCTGACCGATGTCATGACCGAGCGTCCGACAGAGCTGTTGCATATGGACCTTGTTGGGCCAGCTCGAGTTCGCTCAGTAGGTGGGAAGTGGTATGTCCTTGTTGTGGTGGACGATTACTCTCGCTATGCTTGGGTGTTTTTCTTGGAAGATAAGAGTGAGACATTTGGTTTTGTTCGAGATCTGATCGTGAGGTTGAAAAACGAGAGGCATGGGAATGTGAGGACCATGTGTGGTTCGAGGACCGGTGGATGGTCGCTTCCTTGTGTGATGAGTGATTGACAACGTTGTGTGGACTAATTCTTGGCTAAGTATTGCAGGTGCAGGTTGCGGCTTGACTCGTGTTGGTGCAGGTGAAGAACAAGCGCGAAAGGTCGTTGCGGTGAGGCCTCCGGGGTGTGGAGAAGACAAGTAGGCTTCGTTCGAGGGACCGGTGGCCAGCGTGGTCAAGTGCGGGCCGCATGGTGGCATGAACAGCAAGATGAAGTCGTGGACGGTTTCTTGGTAGAGCCTCAAAACCAAGGTCGAGCCGGGACTACGTGGGAGCCGAGTCATGAGTGGAGATTGGCGGAGGCTACACCGAGTTCGCGGGGTTTGCGGTGGTTCACCGGGAAAACCACCGGGTTACTCGGTTGAGCCACAAAACCGAGGCCGAAGACTCGACGAGGAGGTGCGGCCACCCGGGCCGGTTCAACGCGCCCGGGAGGGGCGGTGGGGACCGCCCGAGGCCGGTCGGATCCACCGGGCCGGTCCTAACCGCCCAGGGGGGCGGTCTGACCGCCTTGGCCGCCGGCGCCGAGAAGCTTCGAAGCGGAGGACACGCGTCGGGATCGCAAGGCGTGCGTCGAGGCTACGCAGGGTGCGGTCGCCGGGCATCCGTCCGATGGTGAAGACATCAAGAATTCCAAATTCGCCCTTGAGGGGCATGTATCCCTAGTTATTAGTGAAGGGCGTTTTAGTCTTTTGGGTGCCTCCATATATACTCATTAGAGGGGTGGATGGCAGCCAACTCTTGTAACCCTAGCTCATTTGGTTTTTCCATTTTCGTTCTCTATTTTCCCTAGGTTTTTAGAAGGCTAGTTTGAGAGCTTCATGTGAGATCTAGAGAGAGGGATGGATGTTTGGGTGGCAAACTAGACCTTGTACGAACCATTCATGGCATGTATAGAAGGTTCGGCGTTGTTCTTCATGGTGGTTTTCCCGTATCTTTGGTGTTGATTTTCGGAGCTCTTTTTGGCGGTGTTTTGAGAACGATTTCTTGGGGTTTTTGGTGGGTGTCACGTATGAGGTTCTTGTGCCTCTTTGGGCGGTGACTTTGCCCCCAAATCCCCTTTGAATCGGACTCGATTTGGTGATTTCTCGAGTTGGGCGAGTTCTTGACCTAGAGAAGCGATTTCTTCGATTCCTCTTGATTGTGAGCGTTTCGGGTCGATTCCTTTGAGGTAGAGGTTGCCCGGGAGGTAACCCGACTATTCCCGAAGTTTGGCTGCAATCCGTGGAGTGTTTCGGGAGATCGGGCGCGAGGAAGTTGAGGTTTGACCCGCGGGTTCGTTTTACGGAAGGGACGGTCTAACCGCCTACGGGGGGCGGTCTAACCGCCGGGGTGTTTCCGGGTCAAAGTTTTGTTTCACCGGATTTTCCTCTGTGAGTTTGTTCGCCTTGATCGGAGGAGTGTGCGGGGTGAAATTTGGGGTAGTTCTCGTGCGGTTGCTAGGTGTTCTTGGTTGGAGTTCGTTCTTCGGGTACGGGAGGTTAGACCGCCTCACGTAGCCGGTCTAACCGCCCCTAGGCCCTTGGGTGAAGTTTTGGTTTTCGCCAAGATTTTCCGGTAGCTAGCATGGCCTTGACCGAGAGATCCGTGTTGGTGAAACCGTGGTGTGTTTTGGTGCTCGGAAGAGGCGTTTCGGAGGATTTCTTGGTTGCCGGTGGAGGCGGTCTAACCGCCCCTATACCGGTCTAACCGCCCCCCCTCGGTTAGCCGGCTTTCGAGTTGTTTTCCGTTGTCGGTCTTGCGTGTGTGTTGTGGTTTACGGTAGAGTTTGTTCCTAGGACCAGTAGCACTCAAGTGGCTACGTGGTTTTGGCAAACGGGAGGTAGAAGTGCGGAGCGTGTGTTTTCGGGGGGTTCGGCCACCGAGCTAGTTCGTCTTGTCGGAGTTTCAATCTCCCTCGAGAAGAATTTTTATCGGCTCCCATTCACCCCCCCCCCCCTCTCTGGTCGCCTATTCGGTCCTTCAAGTGGTATCAGAGCCGGTTTGGGTCTTTATTGACTCTAACCAGTCTAAGATCCAAGGATGGCGTACCGAGAACGGGGTTCGGGTCCTCCACACTTCGATGGCAAGAACTACCGGATGTGGAGCAAGCGGATGGGTGCGTTCCTCCGCGGAAAGGGTCGAAGTTGCTTTGGGATGTCACGGTGGACACGAGGGCTATGTCCGGAGCCGATGGATTTCCTTGCTCCGGGGTCGAGGGACGGATTCGACGCCAACAATAAGGCGGTCGACTACTTGTTTCGTGCTTTGTGTCGGCCGAGTTCGATCGGGTGCACACGGAGCACTTGGCTTGTAGGATTTGGGCGGTGTTGAAGGAGGCTCATGTTGGGAACGCCCGAGGTTCGAGGCACGGTTGTATGCGACCTACGGAGAGAGTACGAGAACTTCACTCATCTCCCGGTGAGTCCATCGATGCCTTGTTCCGGAGGTTCACGGTGGTTGTGAACAACATGAGGGCCAATGTGGACGTGCTCCCGTACGATGATCATGATAGAGCGGTCAAGCTCTTACACTCTTTGGATCGTACGATATGGGGCGGGAAGTTCGAGGCCATAGTCGAGTCGGAGAGGTACGATACTATGACGGTGAACGAGTCCGTTCTCGAAGCTCAAGTCGGGCTGAGGTGGATAGGGGCATGACTGCCAAGCTCGAGGGACCGACTGACTCCCATAGTCTTGCCCTCGTTGGTGGTTCCAAAGGAAAGACTAACTCTAACCCATCCACCAGGATGTTCTCGTTTTCCTCTTTGATGTCTATGCCAGATGAGGAGTTTGATGACCTTGGAGAGGACGAGCCGGCGGCGTTGACGAGGCGGTTTGAGAGGCTGCACGAGAACCGCGTGAACATGAGGAGGAACACGAGGACTTGCTTTCGATGCGGCAAGCGGGACACTTCGTCGCCGACCGCCGGAGAAGGCCGAGAGCAAGGACGGCTACAAGCACAAGCCGAGGATGAACGATGGCAAGTACCGTTCGAGGCGCGACCACAAGAGCAAGCACAAGAACAAGTACAAGGACGAGCGACGATCGAGGAAGAAGGAGGGCCGAGGCAAGGCCCGAGCGATGGTTGGAGCGATCGACGTCGACTCCAGTTCCGCGTACTCCACCTCGAGCTCGAGCGGCGGTGAAGACGAGGGAGATCGCCGCAAGAACAAGAAGTCGTCCAAGAACACGAGCGGGGGCGAGCGCCGCGAGAGATGGCTTCGTACCATGGCGCGAGCTCGGCGGCGGCAAGAAGAGCACACGGGAGCGACTCGGACTGCGAGTCCGACGACGAGGTGCGTGATGAACTTCCCTTCTTGCGCCAGGAGAATGAGAGGCTTGGCTCTTTGCTTGATAACCGTGATGACATGCTTAGAGAGGCCAAGAAAATGAGGAAAGAGCTTAGGGCCTCACTCGAGGATGCTAGGACTAGAGTGGCTGAGCTAGAGACACAGGTGCTTGATAGCAAGCTTGAGATTGATTCGCTTAAGGCTAGCCCTGTTGTTGCTGATGAAAATGATTGTGCTGATTGCTCCATATTCCTTGCTGATCTTGCCTTGTTTAAGGAGAAGCATGCCTCCAAGTGTGAGGAACTAGATGTGCTTAGGGTTGAAGTGGCTGAGCTTAAGTCTAGACCTGCTTTGCTAGGTGCTTGCACTTCTTGCCTGTTTTGCATGCTAAGATTGATGAGTTGCATGCTTACACTAGTTCGCTCGAGGCTAAATTGAAGGAACCCATGCCTACATCCTGCTCTACTTGTGAAATGCATGCATTGAAAAATTTGGAGCTTGCACATTATGTTGATCGCTTGCAGGATGAAAATGATGACTTGAGGAAGTTGATGGGTTGGTTGTCCGGTCATGAGCCTCAGTTGAGGATGATGATCGAGGCTTTTAAGAGGCAAGATGGTGAGGGGCTTGGGGCAAACAAGGTTGGTGAAGGAAGTGGAGAGAATATCCCGGAGCCACCAAAAACCCACCACAAAAATGATTTTCTTCCAAAACCCAACCATCTTAGGAACCGACTAGACACAACCCCAGCTCCACCTATATTTCCTACACCCACAAATGATCTCCAAAAGCCCATCAAGTTTGTGAGCACTTCGGGGAAAGTGTTCTTTGGGAAAGTGAGAGAGAAGGCAAGTGAGGAGAAATCGGTGGAGGAGTTGAGTGGAGAGAAACCAAGCGAGCAGCCCCAATCCAAGCCAAAACCTAAGCTTGTGAGGTTCCGTTGTGGCCATTGTGGGAAGGAGGGTCACAAGGATGAGTTTTGCTTCAAGAGGAAGCGGGAAGAGAGGATGGCAAAGGAGTGGGCGAACAAGGATAGGTACAACCCTTCCCATGGTGTACCTAAGCCTCGTATGCCACTACCCGGGGGGTAAGGCCGTGGTGAGAAGTGTTCGGCATGGGGAGATGCGAGTTCCCGCGGCCCGAGGAGGCTGTTCGGGAGGGGGCGGTCGGGGCCCGGCCCGGCTAGGCGGTCGGGGACCGGCCCGGCCCGCAGGGGGGCGGTTAGGACCGGCCCGGCTAGGCGGTTTCGCCGGCCCCCCCGTTTCGCAGGCGGAGTGGTTTTCGAGGTGGTGAGTCGAGAGGTTTCAGGTCTGGAGGTGGAGTTGCTGGTGGTTGGTCTGGAGAGACAGCAGGTGGTCAGTTTGCTAGGCATTATCCCCCTCGAGGTCACTACGGGGATGGGAGGAGTCGTAGCTTTGAGAAGGAGAGGAGGGACGTTCCACGGGTTATCTTCCGTGGTTTTGGTCCTCTTCCAGGCAGTGAGGGGTGGTTCCCTCGGAGTGGTTACCGAGGTGGTGTTCGTGGAGGTAGTTTTGGTAGGAGAGATGCTTTGGTTGGTGCTAACCCCACTTTCGAGCAAATGGCTCGGCACTGGTTTTCCTCTTTTGGTACTAACCCCGATCTTTGAGTCGTTTGTTCGCTCACGTGCTTGTTTTTGAGTTTCGGGTGGGAGACTTGAAGAACATTTGGTTGATTGACTCCGGTTGTTCGAGGCATATGACCGGAGACGGGGGGTGGTTCTCAAGTCTCGTCCGGTGGTGACGAAGAGGTACATCACCTTTGGGGACAATGGGCGTGGGCGTGTGCTTTCGGAAGGTGAGATAAAAGTGAGTGACAAGATCACTCGAGGCGTGTTGCTCTTGTTCAATCGGCTGGGGTACAATTTGCTTTACGTGTCTCGGTTGTTGGATGAGGGCTTTGAGGTGTTGTTTCGGCCTGGTGGTTCTCGGATTGTGGACTCTCGAGGGGACCTTGTTTGTATGGTCGTTCCCGAGGGTCGGGTGTTTCGTCTTGATTTTTCTCAGTCTTCGGGTGTTGAGCGTTGTTTCTTGGCTGGTTCTTCGAGTGAGTTGTGGAAGTGGCATAGGAAGTTGGGTCACTTGAGCTTTGACCTTTTGTCTCGCTTGAGTAAACTCAATTTGGTCCGAGGATTGCCACGTTTGAGGCTTGAGAAAGAGTTGGTTTGTGCTCCGTGTAGGCATGCCAAGATGGTGGCCTCTTCTCACCCGCCTCTCACCGATGTGATGAGCGAGCGTCCATGCGAGCTGCTCCATATGGACCTTGTTGGCCCAGCTCGTGTGCGTGCGGGTGGGAAGTGGTATGTCCTTGTTGTGGTGGACGACTATTCTCGGTATGCGTGGGTGTTCTTTCTTGAGGAGAAGGGGGAGACGTTTGGTTTTGTTCGAGATCTAGTCTTGAGGTTGAGGAACGAGAGGCACGGAGATGCCATACGAGCTATCCGTAGTGATAATGGCTCGGAATTCAGGAACTCTCGTTTTGAAACCTTTTGTCATGACTTGGGTCTTGAGCACCAGTTTTCGAGTCCGTATACGCCTCCCCAGAATGGCGTTGTAGAAAGGAAGAACAGGACCTTGTGCGAGATGGCTCGGACGATGCTTGATGAGCATAGGACTCGAGGAGGTATTGGGCCGAGGCGGTGAATACCGCATGCTATGTGTCGAACAGGATATACCTCAGAGTGCACAAGAAAAAGACATGCTATGAGTTGATGCATGGTCGCACACCCAAAGTGAGTCACTTCCATGTCTTTGGTTGCAAGTGTTTCATTCTGAAGAAGGGCAGGAAGTTGGATAAGTTTGAGGCTAGGTCTGTCGATGGCATTTTCTTTGGTTATGCATCTCATTCTAGAGCATATCGTGTGCTCAATCTTGAAACTAATCAAATCGTGGAGACTTGCGAGGTAACCTTCGACGAGACGAGCCACGTAGTCGGCTTGTCTTTGAGTGTGCGGTGATGATGAGCTTGGCGAGGAGATCTTTCGGGGAGGAGGAGCATGAACATGGTGATGATGAAGATGGCGGTGCGGTGCCCCCGGCTGAACATGTACCCACTACTTCGACTACGATGATGGATGGACCCTCTGCTACACCTACGACGACAAACCAAGAACGAGGAGAAGCTGATGTTGAGGGGGAGGTAGCTTCGAGGCGAGAACCTCCCCGGCGAGTTCAAGTGGATCACCCAGCTTCAAGGATCATCGGCGACATAAATGAACGCACTACACGGTCGAGGGTTCGAAACAATTCCCATTTTGCTCATCTTGCGTTTGTTGCTTCTTTTGAGCCCAAAGACATTGGACACGCACTATCGATCACAATTGGGTTAACTCGATGCATGAGGAGTTGGAGAACTTTGAGAGGAATCGGGTGTGGGAGTTGGTTGACCCTCCCCCGGGGTGTAAGCCGATTGGTACAAAGTGGGTGTGGAAAAACAAAGAGGGAGAGAAGGGTGAGGTTGTGAGGAACAAGTCGAGGCTTGTTGCTCAAGGGTTCGATCGAGAAGGAGGGGATCGACTACGAGGAGACCTTTGCTCCCGTAGCCCGTTTGGAGGCGATTAGGATCCTTCTAGCCTTTTATGTGGCTAAAGGGTTCAAGTTGCACCAAATGGATGTGAAGAGTGCTTTTCGAATGGAGTGTTGGAGGAAGAAGTGTATGTGAGACGACCTCGGGGTTTGAGAGTGAGAAGTACCCCCAGGGTGTACAAGTTGAGGAAGGCGGCGTATGGGTTGAAGCGGGCGCCTAGAGCTTGGTATGGCGAGGTTGAGGGGGTTCTTATTTGAGAGAGGTTTTGAGATGGGGAAGGTCGATCGGACCTTGTTTTTTCCGAGGCGGGGGCGAGAGATATCCCGATTGTGCGGGTGTACGTGGATGATATTGTCTTTGGTGGCTCGTCTAACTCTCTTGTTGCGAGGTTTGCGAGATGATATGAGCGGGGAGTTCGAGATGAGTATGATGGGTGAGTTGCGGTTCTTCCTCGGGCTACAAATCAAGCAATCAAAGGAAGGAACATTTGTGCACCGAGGCTAAGTACACCAAGGACATTGTGAGGAAATTCAAGATGGAGGACTCCAAGGCTATGACGACGCCGATGAGTACGACTACGGCTCTTGATGCGGACGAGGAAGGTGAACACGTGGACCAGAAGGAGTACCGAAGCATGATCGGGTCACTCCTCTACTTGACGGCGACGAGGCCGGACATACGATTCTCGGTGTGTCCGTGCGCTCGTTTTCAAGCGTCTCCGAGGACTTCGCATCGGCAAGCGGTGAAAAGAATTTTCGGGTACTTGCGTCACACTCCCGACTTCGGCCTTTGGTACTCGCGTCCTCTTCTTTGGCGCTTCATGGCTTTTCGGACGCGGATTTTGCCGGGTGTCGGTTGGATAGGAAGTCCACTTCGGGACTTGCCGGTTTTTGGGTTCTTCGTTGGTGTCTTGGTCTTCTCGTAAGCAGTCGAGTGTTGCTCAATCCACGACCGAAGCCGAGTATGTTGCCGCTGCTAGTTGTTGCTCTCAGCTCCTTTGGATCACCTACACCATGAGTGACTTTGGTGAGGAGTATACCCATGTCCCACTTCAATGTGATAGCACCAGTGCCATAAGCGTTGCAAAGAACCCAGTGCTTCATTCCAAAACCAAACACATAGAAGTGAGGTATCATTTCCTGAGAGACAACGTAGAGAAAGGGAAGATAGCCTTGATCCATGTATCCACACATGACCAACTAGCCGATATTTTCACCAAACCCCTAGATCAAGCAACTTTCACTCGTTTGCGGGGGGAACTTGGTGTGTGTTTGATTTCTTGAGTTGGGTGTGTGGGGGCTTTCTTTTGCCGGTGGTGTCGAGCCCGTTTTGCCTCTCCTCGAGGAGCCGGTTTGTAGCATATGTATAGCTTTCCTTTGTGCATTTCTTGCTTTTGGCATTGCATATGTAACATGATGTATAGGCATCCTTGTATCTTAGATTGCATGCATTTTGTATCATATGCATTTTTAGGGAAAGCTTCTCCTATATACAATGTTTATCATGGGTTGCTATATATGTTCTTGTGAGCTTGTTTGATATGCTACGGTTAGTTTGGCTTAGCTCTTGATGATCTTGATGAATGATCCATGGTTGATGGCTAATTTTTGAAAAATGTCACATACATGCTCTCTCATGCGTAAATGCCTATATATGATCTTGACATGTTTTAGTGGCTTTGCTATGCTTACTTTGTGGTTGGATAGCTAGTTTATTGATCATATGGAGCCAAAGGCTCGCTTGCCATCATGAATGTTTAGCCCTCTTGCTTAATCTTGTGGAGGGGCATAAGTTCCTTTTTGTCGCAAAGACATTTCATGTACCGTTTACAAATCTGAAAATGAAATGAAAAATGCTTGGAAAATATGTTCCCATGTCATATGTGCTGAAATTAATTTGCTTTGGGTGCTAAACCGTTGCATGATGCCTACCAATGAGAAGTCTCATACATAGAAGTAGGCACATGGCTCGGTGGCTTTGACATGACATGAGGTGCTTTTGGGTGTTTATGATGGTCTTATGATTAGAATGGCTGTCCTAGCATGAAGTTTGAGTGGCTTTGCCATTTTGATATGTTTTGCTCATGTTTAGGTTTTTGCTTGTGAGAGAGTAACTTTTCGCAAAATTACTAAAATCCTTTTTAGCCTTGTCCAATGGTTGTGAAACTTGGTGATCACGTAGTTAAGGTCCTTACGAACCTGTCGAGTACCTAACTTGCTCATTTGGACTTGTGTAGCTCCTTGTGATGAATTTTGTATATTCGAGAAGCTATATGTTGCAAGTTTTCGCATTTTGCCTTGATTCATGCATTGTCAACAAGGGGGAGAAGTTTGTGCATGTTTTGGGCACCTGGGAGTGTTTGGAAGGTGTTCCAATTGTTTCGGGCAATTTTTGAGCAGTTTGGTGCAGGGCCGGTCTCTTTGGGCGGTCTAACCGCCCCCCGGGCGGTCGGTTCGGGGCGGGCGGTCTAACCGCCCGGGCGGGCGGTCTAACCGCCCGGGCGGTGTGAGCGGAGTTTTTTCTCTTTGTTGCATTCCCGAGTTGCATTGATGCATGTGTTCGGGGGGGAGTGTCTTGTGGCTCGGGGGGAGCTTGCATTTGTGCAGGGGGAGCTCTTTGTGGTGTTCGAGTTTTGCATTGGTGGTTTGCGCTCTTTGCTTGAGCTGTGTTCTGTCTCGGATGTGTCGAGCCGTTGCCCTTGCCTAAGGGGTCCGAGACTTGTCTTCTTCAAGTGATCTTGCTCTTTGCCTTTCTTTGGCTTTCGATCGCTTGTTGGGGTTTCTTTTTATTTTTTTCTTTTCTTTTCCTTTTCTCTTATGTTACTTCATGTGAGTGTGTTGTCAATGCACTCATCAAGGGGGAGATTGAGGACCATGTGTGGTTCGAGGACCGGTGGATGGTCGCTTCCTTGTGTGATGAGTGATTGACAACGTTGTGTGGACTAATTCTTGGCTAAGTATTGCAGGTGCAGGTTGCGGCTTGACTCGTGTTGGTGCGGGTGAAGAACAAGCGCGAAAGGTCGTTGCGGTGAGGCCTCCGGTTGTGGAGAAGACAAGTAGGCTTCGTTCGAGGGACCGGTGGCCGGCGTGGTCAAGTGCGGGCCGCATGGTGGCATGAACGGCAAGATGAAGTCGTGGACGGTTTCTTGGTAGAGCCTCAAAACCAAGGTCGAGCCGGGACTACGTGGGAGCCGAGTCATGAGTGGAGATTGGCGGAGGCTACACCGAGTTCGCGGGGTTTGCGGTGGTTCACCGAGAAAACCCACCGGGTTACTCGGTTGAGCCACAAAACCGAGGCCGAAGACTCGACGAGGAGGTGCGGCCACCCGGGCCGGTTCAACCGCCCGGGGAGGGCGGTCGGACCGCCCGAGGCCGGTCGGATCCACCGGGCCGGTCCTAACCGCCCGGGGGGGCGGTCCGACCGCCACGGCCGCCGCGCCGAGAAGCTTCGAAGCGGAGGACACGCGTCGGGATCGCAAGGCGTGCGTCGAGGCTACGCGGGGTGCGGTCGCCGGGCATCCGTCCGATGGTGAAGACATCAAGAATTCCAAATTCGCCCTTGAGGGGCATGTATCCCTAGTTATTAGTGAAGGGCGTTTTAGTCTTTTGGGTGCCTCCATATATACTCATTAGAGGGGTGGATGGCAGCCAACTCTTGTAACCCTAGCTCATTTGGTTTTTCCATTTTCGTTCTCTATTTTCCCTAGGTTTTTAGAAGGCTAGTTTGAGAGCTTCATGTGAGATCTAGAGAGAGGGATGGATGTTTGGGTGGCAAACTAGACCTTGTACGAACCATTCATGGCATGTATAGAAGGTTCGGCGTTGTTCTTCATGGTGGTTTTCCCGTATCTTTGGTGTTGATTTTCGGAGCTCTTTTTGGCGGTGTTTTGAGAACGATTTCTTGGGGTTTTTGGTGGGTGTCACGTATGAGGTTCTTGTGCCTCTTTGGCTGGTGACTTTGCCCCCAAATCCCCTTTGAATCGGACTCGATTTGGTGATTTCTCGAGTTGGGCGAGTTCTTGACCTAGAGAAGCGATTTCTTCGATTCCTCTTGATTGTGAGCGTTTCGGGTCGATTCCTTTGAGGTAGAGGTTGCCCGGGAGGTAACCCGGCTATTCCCGAAGTTTGGCCGCAATCCGTGGAGTGTTTCGGGAGATCGGGCGCGAGGAAGTTGAGGTTTGACCCGCGGGTTCGTTTTACGGAAGGGGCGGTCTAACCGCCTACGGGGGCGGTCTAACCGCCCGGGGTGTTTCCGGGTCAAAGTTTTGTTTCACCGGATTTTCCTCTGTGAGTTTGTTCGCCTTGATCGGAGGAGTGTCCGGGTGAAATTTGGGGTAGTTCTCGTGCGGTTTGCTAGGTGTTCTTGGTTGGAGTTCGTTCTTTGGGTACGGGAGGTTAGACCGCCTCACGTAGCCGGTCTAACCGCCCCTAGGCCCTTGGGTGAAGTTTTGGTTTTCGCCAAGATTTTACGGTAGCTAGCATGGCCTTGACCGGAGATCCGTGTTGGTGAAACCGTGGTGTGTTTTGGTGCTCGGAAGAGGCGTTTCGGAGGATTTCTTGGTTGCCGGTGGAGGCGGTCTAACCGCCCCCTATACCCGGTCTAACCGCCCCCCTGCGGTTAGCCGGCTTTCGAGTTGTTTCCGCTTGTCGGTCTTTGCGTGTGTGTTGTGGTTTCTGGTAGAGTTTGTTCCTAGGACCAGTAGCACTCCAGTGGCTACGTGGTTTTGGCAAACGGGAGGTAGAAGTGCGGAGCGTGTGTTTTCGGGGGTTCGACCGAGCTAGTTCGTCTTGTCGGAGTTTCAATCTCCCTCGAGAAGAATTTTTATCGGCTCCCATTCACTCCCCCCCCCTCTCTGGTCGCCTATTCGGTCCTTCAGAATGCTATTCGAGCTATCCACAGTGATAATGGCTCAGAGTCCAAGAACTCTCGTTTTGATGCTTTTTGTCGTGATCTAGGTCTTGAACATCAGTATTCGACCCCTTATGTGCCCCCTCAAAATGGAGTTGTGGAAAGGAAAAATCAGACTCTTTGTGAGATGGCTAGGACGATGCTCGATGAGCACAGGACTCCTAGGAGGTATTGGGCTGAGGCGGTCAATACGACTTGTCATGTTTCCAACAGGATTTTATTGCGAGCTTTCAAGAAGAAGACCTGTTATGAGATTATGCATGGTCGGGCACCCAAGGTGAGTCATTTCCGAGTCTTTGGCTGCAAGTGCTTCATTCTTAAGAAGGGAAAACTCGACAAGTTTGAGGCTAGGTCTAGTGATGGTATTTTCTTTGGATATGCTAACCATTCTAGAGCCTATAGGGTACTTAACCTTGAGACTAACAAAATCATGGAGACTTGCGAGGTAACCTTCGACGATACAATGCCATGTACCTCTCTTGGCTTTGAATGTGCAGGTGATGAAGAGATGGCCGAGGACCTCTTTGAAGAGAAGAAGGATGAAGCTGGAGATGATGATGGAGAGAACCATGCGCCCGAAGGCCGAGTGTGTACCCACTACTTCCCCTACGACCACTACGGAGCGCGGACCGTCTACTTCATGGACAACGACGGTGCAACAAGAGGACCAGGCGAGAGAAGCTGAAGTTGAGGGGGAGGTAGTCTCGAGGCGTGAGGCTCCCCGGCGGATTCAAGAAGTGCCTCCCCTGTCGAAGATCATTGGGAACATCGACGAATGCACTACACAGTCAAGGTCCAGGAATTCCTCTCATTTTGCTCATCTTGCTTTTGTTGCCACCTTTGAGCCCAAGGACATTAGACATGCTTTATCCGATGCAAACCGGGTCAATTCTATGCATGAGGAGTTGGAAAACTTTGAGAGGAACCAGGTGTGGGAGTTAGTTGAACCACCTCCAAATTGCCATCCTATAGGAACCAAGTGGGTTTGGAAGAACAAAGAGGGTGAGAATGGGATGGTTGTGAGGAACAAGTCCAGACTTGTTGCTCAGGGGTTTAGTCAGAAGGAGGGGATTGACTATGAGGAGACCTTTGCTCCTGTGGCCCATCTTGAGGCAATTCGAATCCTTCTAGCCTTTGCCGTGGCTAAAGGGTTCAAGTTGTTTCAGATGGACGTGAAGAGTGCTTTTCTGAATGGGGTCATAGAGGAGGAGGTGTATGTGAAGCGACCACACGGGTTTGAGAGCGAGTTGTACCCACACGGGGTGTACGGGTTGAAAAGGGCTCGTATGGGTTGAAACGGGCGCCCGTGATTGGTATGGGAGATTGAGAGGTTTTACGTTGAGCGAGAGGGTTTGTGATGGGTACCGTGGATAGAACCTTATTTCTCCTCAAGCATGGAAATGACTTGTTGATTGTTCAGATATACGTGGATGATATTGTCTTTGGTGGCTCGTCACATAACCTTGTTGCCAAGTTTGCAGATGAGATGAGCAGGGAGTTCGAGATGAGCATGATGGGCGAGTTGCAGTACTTTCTCGGGCTGCAGATCAAGCAAGTGAAAGATGGAACATTCATGCACCAGACCAAGTACACGAAAGACATGCTAAAGAAGTTCCAGATGCAAGATGTGAAGCCGATGTCGACTCCCATGGGGAGTACGGCCACTTTGGATGCGGATGAGGACGGAGAACCAGTGGACCAGCGGGAGTACAGGAGCATGATCGGCTCCCTCCTCTACTTGACAGTGACGAGGCCAGACATACAGTTCAGCGTGTGTCTGTGCGCTCGTTTTCGAGCTTCGCCGGGGACATCACATCGACGGGCCGTCAAGAGGATTTTCGGGTACCTACGATCCGCCTTTCGGTCTTGGCCTTTGGTATTCGTCCTCCTCGACTCTTTCTCTTCATGGTTTTTCCGATGCGGATTTTCTTTGGTTGTCGAGTCGAGAGGAAGTCTACTTACGGTACTTGCCGAGTTACTTGGGTCTTCGTTGGTCTCATGGTCTTCCCGCAAGCGGTCTAGTGTAGCTCGGTCTACCACCGAGGCGGAGTATGTTGCTCGCCGCGAGTTGTTGTTCCCAGCTGTTGTGGATTTCATACACTTTGAGAGACTTTGGTGAGGAGTGCACCCAGATCCCACTTCTTTGTGATAGCACCAGTGCCATAAGCGTAGCCAAAAACCCTGTGCTTCACTCCAGAACCAAACACATAGAAGTGAGGTATCATTTCTTGAGGGACAATGTGGAAAAAGGAACCATTGTGTTGAGCCATGTCCCTACCCAAGATCAGCTTGCAGACATTTTCACAAAGCCTCTCGACCAAGCTACATTTGCGCTTGCGGGGGGAACTTGGGGTTTGTTGCCCTTTCTAGTTGATTCTTGGGGGATTTCCTTTTTGTATCATATGTATCATACCATGTTTACTTTGATGTATATATATGCTTTGCTTGATGTATAAACCATGGTAGGATAGCCATCTTGTCATATATCATGTTGCATTTGTCTCATATTGCATTTTAGGATGATGAGCTTCTTTCATATGCCTTATTTGAGTCTCTTTGGCTATTTGTGAGATATTGGTCATATGTGTGGAGAAATGGTGATGTGAGGCTATGCTCTTGGAATATTTGAGATATATGTGTGGTGAGATAGCCCTTTTTGAAATAAATGCTAATCTTGACTAATTTTTGGTGAAATGTGCTCTACTCGTGTGTAGTGGTGTATCCATGTCACAGTTTGGTCTCAATGTGCTTTTCATGCTTAGATTGTGCTCGGATGTTTTTTTCATGCATTTGGGCCAAAGGCCGTATATCATTGTGAATGTTTAGCCTATGTTGCATTCATGGGGGAGCATAAGCTTCTTTTTGCCGCAAAGGCACTTCATGTACCATGAAATGATTTAATCTTGAAAAGAAGTGTGTAATGCTTGAAAAATGCTCCATCCATCATGTCTATGCTTAAAATGTCTTATTTTCACATATGGGTGCAAAACATGTTGCATGATGTTCACCAGTGGAGAAGTCTCCCCGAAGTGGACACATGGCTCATGAGCTTTGACATGACATGCTTTGCTTTATGGGTGTTTGACATGATCTTTTGCTGAGAATTTGATATCCTTGTATGATCTTTGAATGGTATGCTTGTTTGTGGCTCAAGTGTGACATGGATAGGCTTTTACATGTGAAGCGAGCCTTCTTTTGGTAAAACTGCTTAAATCTGAAAATTTTGCTTTGTCACATGCTTGTATTTTCCTATATTACTTGTGGCAATGCTTTGACTATGCTATGATTCATTTGTGTGATCTTTGTCTCATTTTTTAGCCTTTGACACTAGATTTGGCCTATTTGAGAAGCTCATGTAGATGTTTATATGCTTTGTTTTGCATTTCTGCATTTTCACCTTGATTCATACATTGTCAACAAGGGGGAGAAGAGGTGAGCTTAATGAAAATTCAGAAGAGGTGAGCTAAAATTTGGGAGTTTGCATCCACATGTTCAGGGGGGCTTGCATTTGTTCAGGGGGAGCTTTCTTGCTGATTTCAGTGTGGAGTTTGTGCTTTGCTTGGCTTGTGACCTTCCTTTGCCTTTCCTTGGTTTTGGTCAAGAGTTGAGCTTCTTTGTTTTTCTTTCTTCTTTCTTTCTTTCTTTCTCTGAATTTCATTTCGCGTTGTGTGTTGTCAATGCACTCATCAAGGGGGAGATTGAGGACCAGGAGCGTCCCAGTGGTCGATGCATGACCGCTCCTCAGTGATGAGTGATTGACAACGGGTGTTGGACTGACTCTTGGCTTAGTGCGCAGGTGTAGGCAGCGGCCTAGTTCGTGTTGTTGCAGGTGAAGAACGGGCGCGAAAGGTCTTCAGCCTTGAGGGGCCTCCGGGAGATGGAGAGACAAGTAGGCTCGGTTCGAGGGACCCGGTGGACAGCGGGACTGGGTGCGGGCCACATGGTGGCGACACGAGCAAGACGAAGTCATGGACAGTCGAGCCGGTGCACGGTGGTGGTCGAGTCAAGTGGTTTGGCGGGAGGCCGGACCGAGAACGCGGGGTTTGGTGGTTTGCCCACAAAACCATCGGAGGACGGTTTCTTGGTTTGGACCTCAAAACCACGTCCGAGGGCCCAACACGACGGAGACGGGATCCGGGCATGTCGGGAAGCTTCGAAGCAGAGGACACGCGGCAGGATCGCATGGCTTGCGTCGGGAGGACGCGGGGTGCGGCAAAGGCGTGGCCGTCCGATGGCAAGACCCACAAACATTACCTAAATGCCCCTGCGTGGGTTGTATCGCCAGTAGTTAAGTTAGGGGTAGTCGAGTCATTTACCACTCCGGCGGGACCCGATATATAAGCCATGAGGGTGTGTGAGTGGCTCTCTCCCTACGCGACTTAAGGTTTCATTTCCCCCCTCCCATTTCTCAGTTTCGTAGCTATTTTTCTTCCATTTTCTCTAGGCTAGCATGAGAGCTTCATGAGAGATTTGTTGAGAGGGATAGATGCTAGGGCGCCATGCTAGACCTTGTGAATCTTTCCTGGTGTGTATAGAAGATTCGGAGTTGTGTTTTTCGTGGTCTTTTTGTGCTTGTTTTCGTGCCTTTGTTCTCGGTGTGATTCCGCGGATTTGAGTGGGTTTCTCCCCGGATTTCTTTGAGGGAAACATGGATAGATGTCTCGTGCATCTTTGTGATTGATCTTGTGCCCTCAAACGCCGGGAAACCACTTCGATTCGAGGATTTTCGTTCGGTGCTCTAGCTTTTGGTGGTGTTCAAATGATTCGCGATTCCCGGTGATTTAGGGAGTTAGGAGGCAAGATTTTTGGGCTATAGCATCCTTGTGTGACACTTTTCAAGTCCCCAAACCCTTGTCTCCACAGCTTCTACCGTTTGGGAAATCCGATGATGATTTGGGGGAGTTGACCTTCGAGGTCGGGCGTTTTCTGCTCTGTCCGTGCCTCGCGGACGGTCCGTGCCCTCCTGGCGGACGGTCCGCGCCGCACGTGTTCGTTTCGTGTTCTTCGTGTTCTTGCTCGCCTTTCGTTTCGATCCGTCGCGATTTTGAGTTTTGGTTGGACGGAGTTTCGGATGGTCCGCAGCAGCGGGCGGACGGTCCGCGGGTGCCTGGCGGACAGTCCGCGTGCTCCCCGCGGACAGTCCCTTTTCTCGGGTCGCTTATGTTGGTTCTGTGTGCTTTAACGGACGATCCGCGGTGTAGGGCCGGACGGTCCCGCGGTGTTGGCGCGGACGGTCCGCGGCGATAGGCCGGACGGTCCGCGAGGCCAGTGCGGACGGTCCGCCCCTCCTGGTCGGACGGTCCGCCAGAGCCTGTGAGCTTTGCTTCTTGGTTCGATTCCTCCCTTCCTTTCTCGTGCTTCCGCGTGTCCTTCAAGGAATCTTTCCTAAGGCTAGAGGTTGATCCATAACCTCATTGTCTTGGCGATTGTTGTGTGATTCGATCCATCGCTTGTGTGTGACCGGGATTTGACTAGGGCATAGGCCGGGTTCTTTGGGAAGAATTTTTACCGGCTCCTATTCACTCCCCCCCTCTCTAGTCGGCATCTGATCCGTCAGAATTTCCGTCAACCTAGAGTACTTGCTATACATTGGTTTCGATTATGATTTGCAACTAACCCGCCACTAGGCATACTAATGATGTAACAAGTTCACACTTGCATGTCGATTTTGGAGTTTGTTGTTTACGCAGGAAATCTACGCTAAAGAGGAGACTTTCGGGATAAGTTCACCATGCACTTTTGAAGAAGATCATGAAGCCCGACAAGAGTCAAGACACGCGATAAACATGACTCCAAATGACCCGAGGACCGAAGCGTCAACGTGCAAGTCTTCAGGGACTCAAGCAGAAAGCAGCGAAGCTTGCATAGCAAGGATTCAAGCCTTAACCGTGAAGGAAACGACGTCAAAGGCCCACATGCAAGTGCACACAAATAAGGGATCACGCGAGAAGCAACCGAAGTGGAAACCGGGGCCGAACCGGGCCGAAATGGGCATGGGCTAGCCGGCCTGGGCCGACCGGCCCAACCCACTTCGGGGTCGGTTCAGTGCCCCCTTTGCCCTAGGTGTTTGTCTATTTATTGCCTCCGCCGCCGTCGGCCGCCACATCGAACAAATCATCCTACCGACGCCATTGACCAGAACACCGCCGCTGCAAGATGAGGGAGAGAGGTAGATGAGCTCGTCTCAAGGATCAACGCCAGCGGAGAGAAAGAAGCAAGAGGAGGACTCCAAGCCGCTGGCCTAGGGGTGTTCCCAAGCTCCATCACCGCCATCTTCATCGACGACGTTCTCCGGAGTCTCCATCACCCCTATGTGCTTCAATCTGTGTAACATGATGGGGTAATGTCTCCCTTCATCCGTAGGGTTAGATGGATGCATGCTATGTGATCGCTAATTGATTCGTGGTTTCAATCTATTGCTTTCATGTTGATGATGCTTTGATGATTAAGGTTAGCTACCGTGTTTTTCGGGCGTATGATATCCTCTACTCCCATAGATTCCATCAACATACCGTGTCCATCATAGGTCTAGTCACGATTACCTTCGCGTAGTGACAGTACGAGGGGAGGGAAAGGGCGAAATCGTGGTCACAACCCCCGGTAGATTGGTTTACCACTCTCGTGTAGTAGATGCATACCATGTTATCCTAGATCCTAGGGAGGGAACGCTTATCTTTCTTAATCACTCTCTTGTGTTCACCCTTTACCATCTAGTTTAACCCTAGATTTGTTTGATCAACTTAGATTAACTTAGGTTAGTTTGTCTTTACCTTTAGGTTAATACTCTCTTTTAAAGGTTTTCCATTCAACTAGATTAGTATTCGGTTAAGCGCTAGTAATCCCCTTGCTCCGCGGATTGACAAGAACCTTGGGAATCCCGTGTTGAAAAAGGTGTAGGTCCGTACACTTGCGGATCGTAGGTGGATGCAAGTTTTATCCGTCAACAAGCCTCAAAACCAAGGTCGAGCCGGGACTACGTGGGTGCCAAGTCATGAGTGGAGATTGGCGGAGGCTACACCGAGTTCGCGGGGTTTGCAGTGGTTCACCAGAAAACCACTGGGTACTCGGTTGAGCCACAAAACCGAGGCCGAAGACTCGACGAGGAGGTGTGGCCAACCCAGGCCGGTTCAACCGCCAAGGAGGGGCGGTCAGACCGCCTGGGCCGGTCAGATTGCCTGGGCCGGTCTAACCGCCCAGGGGGGCGGTCTGACTGCCCTGGTCGCTAGCGCCGAGATGCTTCGAAGCGGAGGACACGCGTCGGGATCGCAAGGCTTGCGTCGAGGCTAAGCAGGTTGCGGTTGCCGGGCATCCGTCCGATGAAGAAAATTTGAAGACTTCCAAATCCGCCCTTGAGGGGCTTGTATCCCTAGTGTTAAGTAAGGGTAGTTTAGTCTTTTGGGTGCCTCCATATATACTCATTGAGTGGATGGATGGCAGCCAACTCTGGGAACCCTAGCTCATTTGTTTTTCCATTTTCGTTCTCCTTTTTCCCTAGTTTTTCCTAGGACTAGCTTGAGAGCTTCATGTGAGATCTAGAGAGAGGGATGGATGTTTGTCATTTGCTAGGTGTTCTTGGTTGGTGTTCGTTGCTGGGTACAGGAGGTTAGACCGCCCCTGGTATCCGGTCTAACCGCCCCTAGGCCCCTGGGTGGAGTTTTGGTTTTCGCCAAGATTTTCTGGTAGCTAGCATGGCCCTGACCAGAGATCTCTGTTGGTGAAATCGTGGTGCGTTTTGGTGCTTGGAAGAGGTGTTTCGGAGGCTTTCTTGGTTGCCTGGTGGAGGCGGTGCGTGTGTGTTGAGGTTGCTGGTAGTGTTTGTTCCTAGGACCAGTAGCACTCTAGTGGCTACGTGGTTTTGACAAACGGAAGGTAGAAGTGCGGAGCATGTGATTTTGGGGGTCCGACCGAGCAAGTTCATCTTGTTGGAGTTTCAATCTCCTTCGAGAAGAATTTTTATCGGCTCCCATTCACTCCCCCCTCTCTGGTCGCCTAATCGGTCCTTCAAGTGGTATCAGAGCTGGTTCGGGTCTTTATTGACTTTAACCAGTCTAAGATCCAAGGATGGTGTACCAGGAACGGGGTTCGGGTCCTCCACACTTCGATGGCAAGAACTACCAGATGTGGAGTAAGCGGATGGGTGCGTTCCTCCGCGGAAAGGGTCAGATCCTTTGGGATGTCACGGTGGACACGAGGCTATGTCCGGCCGAGTGGACTTCCTCGCTCCGGGATCGAGGGATAGGTTCGACGCCAACAACAAGGCGGTCGACTACTTGTTTCGTGCTCGTGTCGCCCGAGTTCGATCGGGTGCACACCGAGCACTTGGCTTGTAGAATTTGGACGGTCTTTGAAGGAGGCTCATGTTGGGAATGCCTAGGTTCAGGCATGGATGTATGCGACCTACGGAGAGAGTACGAGAACTTCACTCATCTCCCCGGTGAGTCCATCGATGCCTTGTTTCAGAGGTTCACGGTGGTTGTGAACAACATGAGGGCCAATGTGGACGTGCTCCCGTACGATGATCATGATAGAGCTGTCAAGCTCTTACACTCTTTGGATCGTACAATATGGGGTGGAAAGTTCGAGGCCATTGTGGAGCGGAGAAGTATGACACTCTGACGGTGAATGAGCTGTTCTCGAAGCTCAAGTCGGCTGAGGTGGATAGGGGCATGACTGCCAAGCTCGAGGGTCCGACTGATTCCCATAGTCTTTCCCTCGTTGGCGGTTCGAAAGGAAAGGCTAACACTAACCCATCCACTAGGATGTTCTCTTTGTCCTCTTTGATGTCTATGCCAGATGAGGAGTTCTATGTGCTTGGAGAGGATGAGCTGGCGCTCCTGACGAGGCGGTTCGAGAAGCTGCACGAGAACCGAGTGAACATGAGGAGGAACACGAGGACATGCTTCCAATGTGGCAAGCCAGGACACTTCGTCGCCGACTGCCCGGAGAAGGTCGAGAACAAGGATGGCTACAAGCACAAGACGAGGAACGATGGCAAGTACCGGTCGAGGCGTGACCAGAAGAGCAAGTACAAGAACATGCACAAGGACGAGCGAGGATCGAGGAAGAAGGAGAGCCGAGGCAAGGCCCGAGCGATGGTTGGTGCGAGCGACATAGACTCCAGTTCCGTGTACTCCACCTCGAGCTTGAGTAGTACTGAAGACGAAGGTGATCATCGCAAGGGCAAGAAGTCGTCAAAGAACCTGAGTGGGCTGAGCTGCTTCGCTAGAGACGGCTTCTGCACCATGGCGCTGAGCTCCGGCAGCAAGAAGAGCACACAAAGCGACTCAGACTCTGAGTTCGACGACGAGGTGCTTGATGAGCTTCCCTTCTTGCACCAGGAGAATGAATGGCTCGGTACTTTGCTTGATAATCGTGATGACATGCTTAAAAAGGCAAAGAAAATGAGAAAAGATCTTAGGGCTTCACTCGAGGATGCTAGGACTAGAGTGGCTGAGCTAGAAACACGGGTTCTTGATAGCAAGCTTGAGATTGATTCCCTTAAGGCTAGTCCTGTTGTTTCTGATGAGGTTGATTGTGCTGATTGCTCCATCTTTCTTGCTGATCTTGCTTTGTTCAAGGAAAAGCATGCCTCCAAGTGTGAGGAACTAGATGTGCTTAGGGTTGAAGTGGCTGAGCTTAAATCTAGATCTGCTTTGCTAGGTGCTTGCACTTCTTGCCCTGTTTTGCATGCTAAAATTGATGAGATGCATGCTTACACTAGTTCTCTTGAGGCTAAATTGAAGGAACCCATGCCTACATCATGCTCTACCTGTGAAATGCATGCTTTGAAAAATTTGGAACTTGCACATTATGTTGATCGTTTGCAGGATGAGAATGATGAGCTGAGAAAGTAGATGGGTTGGTTGTCTGGTCATGAGCCTCAGTTGAGGATGATGATCGAAGCATTTAAGAGACAGGATGGTGAGGAACTTGGGGCAAACAAGGTTGGTGAGGGAAGTGGAGAGAATATCCCAGAGCCACCAAAAACCCACCACAAGAATGATTTTCCCCCAAAACCTAACCATCTTAGGAACCGACTAGACACAACCCCAGCTCCACCCGTGTTTCCTACACCCACAAATGATCTCCAAAAGCCTATCAAGTTTGTGAGCACTTCCGGGAAAGTGTTCTTTGGGAAAGAGAGTGAGAAGGCTAGTGAGGAGAAACCGGTGGAGAGGTTGAGTGGAGAGAAACCAAGTGAGCAGCCCCAATTCAAGCCTAAACCCAAACTTGTGAGGTTCCATTGTGGCTATTGTGGGAAAGAGGGTCACAAGGATGAGTTTTGCTTCAAGAGGAAGCGGGAAGAGAGGATGGCAAAGGAGTGGGCGAACAAGGATAGGTACAACCCTTCCCATGGTGTACCTAAGCCTCGTATGCCACTGCCCAGGGGTAAAGCTGTGGTGAGAAGTGTTCCGGCATGGGGAGACGCGAGTTCCCGCAGCCGAGGAGCGATTCGGGAGAGGGCGGTCGGGGCCCGGCACGGCTAGGCGGACGGGGCGGCCCGCGCGAGAGGGGGGCGGTTAGGACCGGCCCGGCTAGGCGGTTCAACCCCCCCCCCCCCGGAGTGCGGGCGGAGTGGTTTTCGAGGTGGTGAGTCGAGAGGTTTCAGTTCTGGAGGTGGTGTTGCTGGTGGTTGGTCAGGAGAGTCAGCAGGTGGTCAGTTTGCTAGGCATTTTCCCCCTCGAGTTCACTACAGGGATGGGAGGAGTCGTAGCTTTGAGAAGGAGAGGAGGGATGGTCCACGGGTCGTCTTTCGTGGCTTTGGTCCTCCTCCAGGCAGCGAGGGGTGGTTTCCTCGGAGTGGTTAACGAGGTGGTGTTCGTGGTGGTAGTTTTGGTAGGAAAGATGGCTTGATGTGTGCTAACCCCACTTTCGAGCAAATGGCTCGGCACTGGTTTTACTCTTTTGGTACTAACCCTAGTGCTGAGTCATTTGTTCGCTCACGTGCTCGTTTTTAATTTCAGGTGGGAGACTTGAAGAACATTTGGTTGATTGACTCCGGTTGCTCAAGGCATATGACCGGAGACAGGGGGTGGTTCTCAAGTCTCGTCCCGGTGGTGACAAAGAGGTACATCACTTTTGGGGACAATGGGTGTGGGCGTGTGCTTTCAGAAGGTGAGATTAAGGTGAGTGACAAGATCACTCCGAGGCGTGTTGCTCTTGTTCAATCGCTGGGGTACAATTTGCTTTCTGTGTCCCAGTTGTTGGATGAAGGTTTTGAGGTGTTGTTTCGGCCCGGTGGTTCTCGGATTTTAGACTCTCGAGGGGACCTTGTTTGTATGGTCGTTCCCGAGGGTCAGGTGTTTCGTGCTGATTTTTCTCAGTCTTCGAGTGTGGAGCGTTGTTTCATGGCTGGTTCTTCGAGTGAGTTGTGGAAGTGGCATAGGAAGTTGGGTCACTTGAGCTTTGACCTTTTGTCTCGCTTGAGTAAACTCAATTTGGTCTGAGGATTGCCACGGTTGAGTCTTGACAAAGAGTTGGTTTGTGCACCGTGTAGGCATGCCAAGATGGTAGCCTCTTCTCACCCGCCTCTCACCGATGTGATGACTGAGCGTCCATGCGAGCTGCTCCATATGGACCTTGTTGGCCCAGCTCGTGTGCGATCTGCGGGTGGGAAGTGGTATGTCCTTGTTGTGGTGGACGACTATTCTCGGTATGTGTGGGTGTTCTTTCTCGAGGATAAGGGGGAGATGTTTCGTTTTGTTCGAGATCTAGTCTTGAGGTTGAGGAACGAGAGGCACAGAGATGCCATACGAGCTATCCGCAGTGATAATGGCTCGGAATTCAGAAACTCTCTTTTTGAAACCTTTTGCCAAGACTTGGGTCTTGAGCACCAGCTTTCGAGTCCGTATACGCCTCCCCAGAATGGTGTTGTGGAAAGGAAGAACAGGACCTTGTGCGAAATGGCTCGGACGATGCTTGATGAGCATAGGACTCCGAGGAGGTATTGGCCTGAGGCGGTGAATACCGTGTGCTATGTGTCAAATAGGATCTACCTCAGAGTGCACAAGAAAAAAACTTGCTATGAGTTGATGCATGGTCGCACACCCAAGGTGAGTCACTTCCATGTCTTTGGTTGCAAGTGTTTCATTCTGAAGAAAGGCAGGAAGTTGGATAAGTTTGAGGCTAGGTCTGTCGATGGTATTTTCTTTTGTTATGCATCACATTCTAGAGCATATCGTGTGCTCAATCTTGAAACTAACCAAATCGTGGAGACTTGCGAGGTAACCTTCGACGAGACAGAGCCACGTAGTCAGCTTGTCTTTGAGTGTGCTGGTGATGATGAGCTTGGCGAGGAGATCTTTCAGGAGGAGGAGCATGAACATGGAGACGATGAAGATGGCGGTACGGTGCCCCGGCTGAACATGTACCCACTACTTCGACTACGATGATGGACGGACCCTCTTCTACACCTACGACGACAAATCAAGAACGAGGAGAAGCTGATGTTGAGGGGGAGGTAGCATCGAGGCGAGAACCTCCCCGGCGAGTACAAGTGGATCACCTAGCTTCGAGGATCATCGTCGACATGAATGAACGCACTACACGGTCGAGGGTTCGAAACAATTCTCATTTCGCTCATGCTGCATTTGTTGCTACTTTTGAGCCCAAAGACATTGGACACGCATTATCTGATCACGATTGGGTTAATTCGATGCATGAAGAGTTGGAGAACTTTGAGAGAAATCAGGTTTGGGAGTTGGTTGACCCTCCCCCAGGGTGTAAGCCGATTGGTACAAAGTGGGTGTGGAAGAACAAAAAGGGAGAGAAAGGCGAGGTTGTGAGGAACAAGTCGAGGCTTGTTGCTCAAGGGTTCAGTCAGAAGGATGGGATTGACTACGAGGAGACCTTTGCTCCCGTAGCCCGTTTGGAGGCGATTAGGATCCTTCTAGCCTTTTCCGTGGCTAAAGGGTTCAAGTTGCACCAAATGGATGTGAAGAGTGCTTTTCTGAATGGTGTGTTGGAGGAAGAAGTGTATGTGAGGCAACCTCCGGGGTTTGAGAGTGAGAAGTACCCCCACCGGGTGTACAAGTTGAGGAAGGCGTTGTATGGGTTGAAGCAGGCGCCTAGAGCTTGGTATGGTAGGTTGAGGGGGTTCTTGTTTGAGAGAGGTTTTGAGATGGAGAAGGTCGATCAGACCTTGTTTTTGCGGAGGCAAGGGCGGAGATATCCGATTGTGCGAGGTGTACGTGGATGATATTGTCTTTGGTGGATCGTCTAACTCTCTGGTTGCAAGGTTTGCAGAGGATATGAGCAGGGAATTTGAGATGAGCATGATGGGCGAGTTGCAGTTCTTCCTCGGGCTACAAATCAAACAATCAAAGGAAGGAACATTTGTGCACCAGGCTAAGTACACCAAGGACATTGTGCGGAAGTTCATGATGGAGGATTCCAAGGCTATGACGGCGCCGATGAGTACGACTACGGCTCTTGATGCGGACGAGGAATGTGAACATGTGGACCAGAAGGAGTACCGAAGCATGATCGGGTCACTCCTCTACTTGACGGCGACGAGGCCGGACATCCAGTTCTCGGTATGTCTGTGCGCTCGTTTTCAAGCGTCTCCGAGGACTTCGCATCGGCAAGCAGTGAAGCGAATTTTCAGGTACTTGCGTCACACTCCCGACTTCGGCCTTTGGTACTCTGCGTCCTCTTCTTTGGCGCTTCATGGATTTTCAGACGCGGATTTTGCCGGGTGTCTGTTGGATAGGAAGTCCCCTTCTGGGACTTGCCAGTTTTTGGGTTCTTCTTTGGTGTCTTGGTCTTCCCGCAAACAGTCGAGTGTTGCAGAATCCACTACCGAGGCAGAGTATGTTGCCGCTGCTAGTTGTTGCTCTCAGCTCCTTTGGATTTCATACACCATGAGTGACTTTGGTGAGGAGTATACCCATGTCCCACTTCAATGTGATTGCACCAGTACCATAAGCGTTGCAAAGAACCTAGTGCTCCATTCCCAAACCAAGCACATAGAAGTAAGGTACCATTTTCTGAGGGACAACGTAGAGAAAGGAAAGATAGCTTTGATCCATGTACCCACACATGACCAACTAGCCGATATTTTCACCAAACCCCTAGATCAAGCAACTTTCACTCGTTTGCGGGGGGAACTTGGTGTGTGTTTGTTTTCTTGAGTTGGGTGTGTGGGAGCTCCGTTGTAGCATATGTATAGTTTCCTTTGTGCATTTCTTGCATTTGGCATGGCATATGTAACATGATGTATAGGCATCCTTGTATCTTAGATTGCATGCATTTTGTATCATATGCATTGGATAGGAAAAGCTTCTCCTATATACATTGTTCAGCATGGGATGCTATATATGTTTTTGTGAGCTTGTTTGGTATGCTATGGTTAGTTTGGATTAGCTCTTGATGATCTTGATGAATGATCCATGATTAATGGCTATGTTTTTGAAAAATGTCACATATATGCTCTCTCATGTGTAAATGCCTTTATATGATCTTGACATGTTTTAGTGGCTTTGCTATGGTTAATTTGTGGTTGGATAGCTAGTTTATTGATCATATGGGGCCAAAGGCTCATTTGCCATCATGAATGTTTAGCCCTCTTGCTTTATCTTGTGGAGGGGCACAAGTTCCTTTTTGTCGCAAAGACATTTCATGTACCAATCATGAATCTGAAAATGAAATGTAAAATACTTGGAAAATATGCTCCCATGTCATATGTGCTAAATTTAATTTTCTTTGGGTGCTAAACCGTTGCATGATGCCTACCAATGAGAAGTCTCATACATAGAAGTAGGCACATGGCTCGGTGGCTTTGACATGACATGAGGTGCTTGTGGGTGTTTGTGATGGTCTTATGATTAGAATGGCTGCCCTAGCATGAAATTTGTACGGCTTTGCCATTTTGACATGTTTTGCTCATGTTTAGGTTTTTGCTTATGAGAGAGTAACTTTTCACAAAATTACTCAAATCCTTTTTAGCCTTGTCCAATGGTTGTGAAACTTGGTGATCATGTAGTTAAGGTCACTACGAACCTGTAGAGTATCTAACTTGCTCATTTGGACTTGTGTAGCTCCTTGTGATAAATTTTGTATATTTGAGAAGCTATATGTTGAAACTTTTTGCATTTTGCCTTGATTCATGCATTCTCAACAAGGGGGAGAAGTTTGTGCAAACTTTGGGCACCTGGGAGTGTTTGGAAGGTGTTCAAATTGGTTCGGGCAATTTTGGAGCAGTTAGGTGCAGGGCCGGTCTCTTGGGGCGGTCTAACCGCCCCCAGGCGGTCAGTTGCTGAGAAGGCGGTCTAACCGCCTTGTCCAGGCGGTCTAACCGCCCTGGGATGAGTGAGCAGTTTTTTGCTCTTTGATGCATTCCCGTGTTGCATTGCTGCATTGGTTCAGGGGGAGTGTGCTTTGGCTCGGGGGGAGCTTGCATATGTGCAGGGGGAGCTCTTTGTGGTGTTCGAGCTTTGGTTCGGTGGTTTGCGCTCTTTGTTTGAGCATGGTTTTGTCTCGGATGTGTCGAGCCATTGCCCTTGCCTAAGGGGTCCGAGACTTGTCTTCTTCAAGTGATCATGCTCTTCACCTTTCTTTGGCTTTCGATCGCTTGTTGAGTTTTTCTTTTTATTTGTTTCTTTTCTTTTTCTTTTCTCTTGTTACTTCATGTGGGTGTTGTCAATGCACTCATCAAGGGGGAGATTGAGGACCATGTGTGGTTCGAGGACCGGTGGATGGTCGCTTCCTTGTGTGATGAGTGATTGACAACGTTGTGTGGACTGATTCTTGGCTAAGTATTGCGGGTGCGGAGTTGCGGCTTGACTCGTGTTGGTGCGGGTGAAGAACAAGCGCGAAAGGTCGTTGCGGTGAGGCCTCCGGTGTGTGGAGAAGACAAGTAGGCTTCGTTCGAGGGACCCGGTGGCCGGTGGGGGTCAAGTGC
Source organism: Cenchrus americanus (assembly GCA_947561735.1). Lineage (NCBI taxonomy): Eukaryota > Viridiplantae > Streptophyta > Magnoliopsida > Poales > Poaceae > Cenchrus > Cenchrus americanus. The sequence continues at coordinate 114,198,486 of OX387240.1, forward strand.
GGGCCGCATGGTGGCATGAACAAGCAAGATGAAGTCGTGGACGGTTTCTTGGTAGAGCCTCAAAACCAAGGTCGAGCCGGGACTACGTGGGAGCCGAGTCATGAGTGGAGATTGGCGGAGGCTACACCGAGTTCGCGGGGTTTGCAGTGGTTCACCGGAAAACCCTTTGGGTTACTCGGTTGAGCCACAAAACCGAGGTCGAAGACTCGACGAGGAGGTGTGGCCAACCCAGGCCGGTTCAACCGCCAAGGAGGGGCGGTCGGACCGCCCGGGGCCGGTCGGTGCCGGGCCGGTCTAACCGCCCAGGGGGCGGTCTGACCGCCGTGGTCGCTGGCGCCGAGATGCTTCGAAGCGGAGGACACGCGTCGGGATGGCAAGGCTTGCGTCGAGGCTAAGCAGGTTGCGGTTGCCGGGCATCCGTCCGATGAAGAAAATCTGAAGACTTCCAAATCCGCCCTTGAGGGGCTTGTATCCCTAGTGTTAAGTAAGGGTAGTTTAGTCTTTTGGGTGCCTCCATATATACTCATTGAGTGGATGGATGGCAGCCAACTCTGAGAACCCTAGCTCATTTGTTTTTCCATTTTCGTTCTCCTTTTTCCCTAGTTTTTCCTAGGACTAGCTTGAGAGCTTCATGCGAGATCTAGAGAGAGGGATGGATGTTTGGGTGGCAAGCTAGACCTTGTACGAACCTTCATGGTATGGATAGATGGTTCGGCGTTGTTCCTCAAGGTGATTTTCCCGTCCTTCTTTGTGTTGATTTTCGGAGCTCTTTGTTGGTGGTGTTTTGAGAACGATTTCTTGGGGCTTTTGGTGGGTGTCACGTATGAGGATCTTGTGCCTCTTTGGCTAGTGACTTTGCCCCCAAATCTCTCTTGAATCGGACTCGATTTGGTGGTTTTTCGAGTTGGGCGAGTTCTTGACCTAGAGAAGCGATTTCTTTGATTCCTCTTGATTTTGAGCGTTTCGGGTCGATTCCTTTGAGGTAGAGGTTGCCCAGGAGGTAACCCAGCTATTCCCGAAGTTTTGCTACAATCCGTGGAGTGATTCGGGAGATCAGGCGCGAGAAAGTTGAGGTTTGACCCGCGGGTTCGTTTTCCAGGTCAAAGTTTTGTTTCGCCGGATTTTCCTCTGTGAGTTTGTTTGCCTTGATCAGAGGAGTGTCTAGGTGAAATTTCGGGTCATTCTCGTGTCGTTTACTAGGTGTTCTTGGTTGGAGTTCGTTGCTGGGTACAGGAGGTTAGCCCGTGTTGACGGTTAATAGTTGTATCAAAGTTCGTTTATGACTTGCAAGCGGACAAGTCTCCCGTCGTAGTCAAGGGACCCTTCTTCCCTCGAGTGGTGAACCCAAGGTATCGAATCCGTGGAACAATGTGCAACGCAAGGATTCAATCTAGTAAAGCAAGGTAAAGCTATCTAATGAAGACAAGTTGCATCTAATCTACTAACTCATAAAGAAAATGAATCTAATCTAATCTACTAAAGAGGTAACAAGAGAAAACAAGAGATAACCAATCTAGAGAATCTTGATCATGCTTATGTTGTAGCTCCAAACAAGATAGATGAAGATAGAAAAGCGAATCTCATTAAAAGCATCTTTGAATCGTGGCCTTCCATCCGACTCCGAAAACGCCCGCCTTTCGGAACCCCCGTTCTGTCACAACGTATCCCTATTCATGCGGGTAGTCTAGGGCGAGTTCGATAGAACAAGTTGAAATCACTTGGCCGGTCCGGTATGCACCTCTAGCCACCGCGGCTACAAGAGCACCCTATGTAATCTAGCTATAGACTAGATCGTAGAAAAAGCAAAACCATGAAGAGAACAAAATCATCGAGAAGGCACTTAATCGCTAGAAATCGGATTCACTTACAAACTTCACCATGAATGATTACATGAACAAGATCACCACCGGGGCCCTCCCTCGATCTTGATCCTCGCTCCGGAGCTCCGACGTGGTCTTCCATGCAAGGTTCCCACATCGGCTAGGGAAACCCTAGACAACTAGCACGACCCTCATCTCCGAGATGGTGTCCCTCAAGCTTCTCTGCTCCTCGGCGGCGGATTACGACTTCTTCAATGCGTGGCTCTCGGTCAGGGGGCTATTTATAGCCTGAGAAGCAATTAGGTCAAAGGGGAGGCCGATTGGGCCCCGAATTGGGCTGGGCCGGCCGGCCTGGGCCGGCCGGTCTGGGCCCAATTCGGTCCATCTCGTGGCTCGCTTCGCCCGGTGTTGCTTCCCGCGTCTTCTAGATGTTCTCCCCTTTTGCATGTGGGCCCTTGACGTCGGTTTCTCTCCGAATTGGACTCAACTCCTTGTCTTGCAAGATTCAAGCACTTTTCTCGGTTCGGTCCTCGGAGTTTATCATCTTCTCGGGCTTGGTCCTTGGGCTCTTGGAGTCATGTTCACTTCATTGCTTGACTTGTATCGGGCTTCAAGGTCTTGTCATGAGGTGCTTAATGAACTTATCCCGGAAGTCTTGCTTTCAACGTTAAAACCCGCGTAAACACTTAACTCCAAAACCGACATGCACAAGTGAACTTGTTATACCACGGGGGTTAGTACCAATGAATAAGATACAAAAGTCATGCCAACACCGAAGGTAAACTCATGGCTAGGTTGACGGATTTTCACCGTCAACATCTCCCCCATGCTTAAACCTTGCTCGTCCTCGAGTAAGCCTTTGATGGATATCATCGTTGCCCTTCATTGTTTAAACCTTGTACTTGATCATACATGAGAAAAAACATAATGCTCTCAAAAGCTTAATTCGTTAAAGTTCCATAATGTACTAGCCTTCACCTCTACGGAGGGTAGATTCTTATTAAGCTTATCCCACAAGTATTAACATGTCACAAAGTTTAAATAGATCTCAGAATTTTTGAAATAAAGAACGAGATAAAGAAATGAGCTAAACCAAATTCACAAATTTAAATCACCTTGCAGATTGCTCATGAACTCTCATCTCGCTTGTCTCTCAAGCCTATATATTCTACTCCTTTCCCTCTCATAACATATATGTGTGGTAGGCTTTATATAAAGCTTTGGGAAAGTTTAGTCCTAACAAGATTTTATAAATGAGGTGTTGTCAAAACAAGACAAGCTTCTAATGGTCTTACCGAGACTCGTCAAAAAGGTCATTGGAAAACAATGTTAAATCAAGGAGGGGAAAGAGAAAAATACACACGGTTTTAGATGAGTGGACATGTGCAAATGGCAAAGAGTGATCCCGAGGCACAAAGGAAGTCCTCGTTATCGGATTGCACATGGTTGGAAAATGAGAATGGATCTTTTAAACTTGAAGCCTTGAATGCACTCTTAGCGAACTGGGGAGTTCACTTTACGCGTATTTTTTTTCTCTTTCTCATATTTCTCATTCTTTTCTCTCTTTCTTTCTTTCATTCATTATATATATTTTTATTTTTTTTCTTTCTTCTTGTGAGACCTTCACCTTGGAAGTCACGTATATCACCGATTTTTTTTTCTTTCATCATCATTTTTTAAAATACTCCCCTTTGAACTCTAAAACTGCACCGTACCTACCTCCTCCCCCATGCTTAGACGTTGCTCGTCCTCGAGCAAAGAGGCGAAAAATAAGGTAGGTACCGGAAATATTTTTCCTTGGAGAGATACTTGAAATATTCAATGTTGGCACCGTCTTGCGATCTTCCTTGAATTGATGATCCATTCTCAACGATAGGTTGTGGTCAAGGAGGTAATCACAAAAGATGATATTTGGTTTAAGGGTGGATATCCGGCGAGGTTTGTGAGATCTCCGATGCGGGGATACACAATGCACGGATAAAAGGCTAGCAAAAAGATAGATACGCAAAAACAAAATGACCAGCTTCTTAGTCTCGGGCCAGAAAACATGGCCTGCAATAACTCACTCAAAAATGAATCTTGTACACTAAGGTTTATGCACTCAGATATATATTAGGCTTTGGATAGGTTGAGCAACACACAAGTGATATTTATGACAAGGTTAGCGATATTTTTGAGCATAAAAGACATCTTTAATCTATTCATAACTTGAGACCACATAAAACACTATGGGTCTTTATTTTAATCATAACCTCCGCTGAAGATTAAGCTAGCATTTAGATAATTTCAGATTTGTATTTTTAAGAGAGCACTAGGTTAAACATGCATAAATCAATTACAAAGATAAACAAAGCGGCAATTATAATCATATATCATCATGGCACAAACTTTGTAACTTTACCAAAGGTAAAAACTTGGTGGTGACATTATTCATGATGAAAATAAAAACTAAGACACACACTGAAAAATTAAACTAACACACTTGCTGAAATTTAAATAAAAACCGAAAACACTACGCATACATAGGCGCAAACAAGCCGAAAATTAAAGAAAAGGGGGTAAAGGAAAGATAACTAAAGCTCCTCCTCTCTCTAATCTTCCGCCGGTGGTTGATATTGATAGTCTTGGTTGTTGTACCCTTACTCATAATAGGAATGCACTACTCCTCCTATGAATTGTCCAATGGTATTAGGTGAAGGTGTCAAAAGCTCATAAGCGATGTTTGCATTTCCTTCACCCATTTGGTTTGCATTGGTTTGGATGGCTGCAATAATTTGCACGTTCCTTGTAGCGTATCCTCCAATGGTGGCCACATTTTGTTGTGGTTGAGGAAGGTGTGCATATGGCTCCGCAAAGGCTACGTTGAGCACCGCAAAAATGGTGGGGGTATGGCTGCACCACTCCCCATGCTTGCATTGGTACACCACCGTAGTAACTCGGCGGCGCCGGGGTTCCTCCCAATGGTGGGACATAATTTTGTTGTGCACCTCCTTCTTGGTCCATAGAAGATCCTTCTCCTACAATCCTTCTCTTTTATTATTATTTTTTTTCTCGCCGGCACAAGAAGTCCTTCCTCTAACCGATCTTCTTCCCCTCAAGAAAAAGTCTTAATCTTCAATCCGGAAGGGGCAAATTCACCTAGGCCACTTGGAAGCCTCCTCTCTCATCTTCACTCTTATATTTTCCTTTCTTCATATATTCCTAGGGAAGTCCCGAGTAGGAGATGATTTGGGTACCTTGTAATACCCGGTTTTAAAGAGATAGCCAATATGGAGAGGCAACACCCCGAACCAATATCTTCCGAACTCGATGTTGCTTAACAACACCACCGGTTGATCATAGGTGAGTGGGGTATATTGGCCACTTGGCAATCAAAGCCGAGTAAAGCCAATTCAACTCCGTGTTGGTTATCTTTGTCTCTCTCATTCTCCCAAAAATCCATTTGCACAAAAGTGACACACTTGGATGATGGGGTTCCGGATAGTATTTCTTCGTTGATGGTCTCTTCCCGTGATCATACTCCAAAAACCTTCCCATGTGCCTCATGCACATCCACTTGTTCCGGAGCTCCCTTTTGAAAATAGGAGATACTCGCCCATGGGTCTACGATACTAGAACATGCAATTGTTTCGAATATGAAAACCAATCTAATCTATCGGGGATTGTGTTGAATGGATCCAAGGAAGCATAGAGCCCTTACTCCCTTTACGGCATGGTAGCTAACCTTAAGCATTAAAGTATATTCAACTCAAGATGATAGATAGATAATCCAACAAAGTGTGATTACATCTCAAGATCGATTGCAACCCATGGATGAAAGGAGATTACCCCATCAAGGTGCTAGAAATAGCATCGTTGATCAAGGTTACCCTTCCGACGGTGTCTTCCTTCTTCTCCACTTGTGGGCTCCCTCCAACGGAATGAGAGAATCAGCACTCCTTCATCAAGGGTATGCGCCATGGTCATGAAAATTTCCTAGGCGAATTCCTTGTGGGCGTTTGCCGACACTCCGTTAGAGAATTGCACCGGTGTCCCGTGTGAAACCCAATATGTGGAGAGCTTGGTCGTCGATGTCGATGTTCGCTACAAGCCTCTACTTAAGGCGAGCGAGCTTCTTCTCCTCCTCCCCCGTCGTGATGATAAACCCATTGGAATACCGCGGAGCGTATGGAGGTGGAGCAGATGATCGTGTCAAGTGGCGAGGTTGGACGAGCGGCTCCTCCATATGTTATTGAAGTTTGGTAAACCTAATAAAAGAGTTTCATGTGGCCCTCATGCCACCAAGGAGAAGAGTGGTTCCTCCTCGGTGGTGCCGTGTCCTCCTCCATACTCCGAGGAAACTCGGAAACCGAGTACCTCCTCGAAGAGGTTGATGGCTTAGACGACGATGATCCCTTCTTCTTCGGTGAAAAGGCTTGTAGTTTTCTTCCATGATTGCAGCGCTCTCCCTCACAAATATATATCCGGGGTTTTCACCCGGTAACAAGGTACACAAATATTATTTTGGAGTCTGGACTTTGAGTGGATTAAGGATGTGATTTGTTGCACGAAACAAACGCGGTGGATGGCTAAGTCTAAGGTGGTTCCGGCCTACAAACTAGAGCACATGAACAAAGAGTTGGATGAAAGACTTACCTCTCTCCTCCTCTTGGCTCGGTTCTTCTCTAGTGCATTCATGCTTGTTGCTTCGTGACCGCGTACACCTTCCAAACGTTCCCGCCCACTCCTTCGCTTGCATTATTGCTCCTTCCACTTGATGTTTTCGCTTGATTCACTTCCATACTCCCTTGCCTCACATGCATCCATGATATTCCTACAAAACAAGGCCTTGGCTGCCCCCCCATGCTTGTACTTTGCATGTGGTTTGATAAAAGATGTTGGAGGGGCATCCCGTGATATATCATGGTGCATGTATGATTAATTGAAACTAGATTGCCTCCCTTTAAGTGTGTTTAAGGCTAAGCACTCCTCTAATTTCGAAATTTAAAAATATTTTTCAGAGCCATGCAAGAGCTCAAGCATAATTTTAGAGAAGTTTTTTAACCATTAAAAACAAATGTAAGTCAAAAATGTTTTCCGACTACGTTGATATCGGTCTCACCGGTATAGTTTACCTTCATGGGTTGAGAGCAAACTTTTCCCGGCATGATCATGGGGGCATAGGTTTAGGTCCTAATTTTGATTAGATGAGAGAGATTTTGAATGAAATAAAATTAAGTGAGGCTTAGAAAAATTCTAATCTTAGAGAAACCAAGGATATGGATTTTTAAATCAACCAAAAATCAAGTTTCTAGGTTCACGCAAATCCTACCACATGCTGAAATTTAAATAACATCTAGGTACAAGTCGTGGCTCTACTCGAGTGTTTTTAGCATGAAAAACAAGTCAACCACAGCACCATAATGAGGGTGAAGGGTTGAGTTAGGTTCTGAAAAAAAAATTTTGTTGTGGTTTCTCGAAAAAGAAGCAAACAATAACATAGGATGGTTCATGTAAAGGGTTTATGATCAAGCAAAATATTCAACCAAGAATTATGTCTCTATATTGTTCAACCATTCTAAGTCTAATGTTTTGCGTAGTAAAATTCAAAACTGAATTATAAAGACTCGAAAAACCTGAAATCGGGTTGTCCTCCCGGTAGCTTATTCTTGACTCGACGAAACGGGTTGCCTCCCGCCTAGCGCTTCGTTTATAGTCCATGGCTAGACTTCTTCACTTTATTACTCCGGATCAACGCTCTTTGCGGGTGTTGCAATCTTGGGTACCCACTTTGGCTTAGTCATTTTTTTGGTCTTCACAGGCTGGCTTTGTCCTTTGGTCTTGACGGATGCAACATCTTCCTTGTGGCTCGGCATCTCGAACTCCGGCCCTTCGGTCGTGATCTTCATGGTCTCTAGTGTGATCCTTCATCTCTCCCGAATGAGCTTGAGTAGCCTTCGCCGTCTTGGGACCTTGGAGTTGTCTCGGATATTCTTCTTTGTCACCCATCAGTTGTCCGGCAAGTTGTCCCACCTGCATCTCTAACATCTTCATCACGATGAACACTTCACGTATAGAGCTTCCGACCTCCGTCACCTTGCCATCTAAATTCTTTAATATTTTCTCCATAGCCTCGAACTTAGTGACGGTGTCCTTGTTGATCTTGGACGTGGTTGTGCTCCACATACTCCTTGCATGTGGATCTTGCTTCGGCGGCCTTTAGGTGTTGAGCTTCTTTTCTCCATCTCCATCTTCTCCATCCTCCTCTTAAGTAAACCGATATGCCACTCAAGGAATCCGGCTCGTATGCATTCAGCTCTCGCAATCGTCATGCGGATAGTTGAGACCTTGATCTTGAACGGCCTCCTGGCGTCTTGAAGGTTTATGATAGGTAGATCAACGATGTCCGGGGTGCGTAGCGCTCCGGTGGTTGAGGTTGATCTCCCTTTGGTCTTGGAGGTGGTGATTCCCTTGGAGATTTCGACGGTCCTTCGAGTTTGACTTTTGAATCTAGGGTTTCCAACCCTTTAGCTTGTGTTGCACGTCTCCTTTGCCTGTAAAGATTTCCTAGATCATCCACAAAAAAAGTTTGGGTTTCTTGGAGAGGTAGCCAACCATCTCCGGTTAGGGTTAGCAATAAAACAAAATTCTAAAAAGAAAAGAAAAATTAGGGTTAATCATTGAGGATGATCAAACATAAGGGATGCAAAAGAAAATCAAAAGAAAAACTGAAAGATAAGCGATACTAGATCGGATCTTGATTGCTTGTTCCCCGGCAACGGCGCCAGAAAAAGGGGCTTGTTGACGGTTAATAGTTGTATCAAAGTTCGTTTATGACTTGCAAGCGGACAAGTCTCCCGTCGTAGTCAAGGGAACCTTCTTCCCTCGAGTGGTGAACCCAAGGTATCGAATCCGTGGAACAATGTGCAACGCAAGGATTCAATCTAGTAAAGCAAGGTAAAGCTATCTAATGAAGACAAGTTGCATCTAATCTACTAACTCATAAAGAAAATGAATCTAATCTAATCTACTAAAGAGGTAACAAGAGATAACAAGAGATAACCAATCTAGAGAATCTAGATCATGCTTATGTTGTAGCTCCAAACAAGATAGATGAAGATAGAAAAGCGAATCTCATTAAAAGCATCTTTGAATCGTGGCCTTCCATCCGACTCCGAAATCGCCCGCCTTTCGGAACCCCCGTTCTGTCACAACGTATCCCTATTCATGCGGGTAGTCTAGGGCGAGTTCGATAGAACAAGTTGAAATCACTTGGCCGGTCCGTTATGCACCTCTAGCCACCGCGGCTACAAGAGCACCCTATGTAATCTAGCTATAGACTAGATCGTAGAAGAAGCAAAACCAAGAAGAAAACAAAATCATCGAGAAGGCACTTAATCGCTAGAAATCGGATTCACTTACAAACTTCACCATGAATGATTACATGAACAAGATCACCACCGGGGCCCTCCCTCGATCTTGATCCTCGCTCCGGAGCTCCGACGTGGTCTTCCATGCAAGGTTCCACGTCGGCTAGGGAAACCCTAGACAACTAGCACGACCCTCATCTCCGAGATGGTGTCCCTCAAGCTTCTCTGCTCCTCGGCGGCGGATTACGACTTATTCGATGCGTGGCTCTCGGTCAGGGGGCTATTTATAGCCTGAGAAGCAATTAGGTCAAAGGGGAGGCCGATTGGGCCCCGGGTGGGGCCGGGGCCGGCCGGCCTGGGCCTGCCGGTCTGGGCCCAATTCGGCCCATCTCGTGGCCTGCTTCGCCCGGTGTTGCTTCCCGCGTCTTCTAGATGTTCTCCCCTTTTGCATGTGGGCCCTTGACATCAGTTTCTCTCCGAATTGGACTCAACTCCTTGTCTTGCAAGATTCAGCACTTTTCTGGTTCAGTCCTCGGAGTTTATCATCTTCTCGGGCTTGGTCCTTAGGCTCTTGGAGTCATGTTCACTTCATTTCTTGACTTGTATCGGGCTTCAAGGTCTTGTCATGAGGTGCTTAATGAACTTATCCCGGAAGTCTTGCTTTCAACGTTAAAACCCTGCGTAAACACTTAACTCCAAAACCGACATGCACAAGTGAACTTGTTATACCACGGGGGTTAGTACCAATGAATAAGATACAAAAGTCATGCCATCACCGAAGGTAAACTCATGGCTAGGTTGACGGATTTTCACCGTCAACAGACCGCCCCTGGTAGCCGGTCTAACCGCCCCTAGGCCCCTGGGTGGAGTTTTGGTTTTCGCCAAGATTTTCTGGTAGCTAGCATGGCCCTGACCAGAGATTTCTGTTGGTGAAACCGTGGTGCATTTTGGTGCTCGGAAGAGGTGTTTCGGAGGCTTTCTTGGTTGCCTGGTGGAGGCGGTCTAACCGCCCCCTATACCCGGTCTAACCGCCCCCTCTGGACAGCCGGCTTTCGAGGTGTTTCCGCTGTAGTGGGTGCGTGTGTGTTGAGGTTGCTGGTAGTGTTTGTTCCTAGGACTAGTAGCACTCCAGTGGCTACGTGGTTTTGGCAAATGGAAGGTAGAAGTGCGGAGCGTGTGATTTTGGGGGTCCGGCCGAGCGAGTTCATCTTGTTGGAGTTTCAATCTCCTTCGAGAAGAATTTTTATCGGCTCCCATTCACTCCCCCCCTCTCTGGTCGCCTAATCGGTCCTTCAGCCCCAGCAGAAGCACAAGCGGGGCAAGAAAGGGAAGAAGACATGCCGCGAGGCGCGCGAGCAGGGGCGCGACGGCGACGGAGACGAAGCCCTTGCTGTTGACCCAGCTCGACGGGGTCCTCGAGTGGCCCCTGGAGGCCCTGGGGTGTTTGACGACATGCTGAAAAAGCCTTGTCCGTACCACAAGACGCTGGTCAATCACACCCTCTAGCAGTGCGACCTGCTCAAGAGATACTACAGCCGCGCCGCCACGAAGGACGTCGAGGCGAAGAAGGATGGGGGTGACGGCGACGCCGGCGGCTTCCCGCGGTGGAGAACGTCTTCCTCATCTTCGGGGGGGCCGACCGTCGACATGTCCAACAGCCAGCGCAAGCAGGAGCGGCACGAGGTCCTCACCGCGGAGAAGGCGCCTCCCTCCTTCCTCGACTAGTCGGAGGACGCCATCACCTTCAGCCGCGAGGATCACCCGAATCGCATCCCCAATCCGGGCCAGTACCCGCTGGTGGTCGACCCGGTCATCGGGAACGCCCGGTTCTCCAAAGTACTGATGGACGGGGGCAGCAGCCTCAACATCCTCTATGCGCACACCCTACGCTTGATGGGGATCGGGTTGGACCAGTTGCGACCCAGCGTGACGTCGTTCCATGGCGTCGCGTCGGGCAAGCGCGTCCAGCCCCTCGGGCAGATCGACACCGCCGTGCGGTTCGAAGACACCAGACAACTTCCGCAAGGAAACGCTCACCTTCGAGGTGGTGGGGTTCAGGGGCACGTACCACGCCATCCTCGGGCGACCGTGCTACGCCAAATTCATGGCGGTCCCAAACTACACCTACCTCAAGATGAAGATGCCGGGGCCCAAAGGTGTCATCACTGTGGGCTCATCGATCGAGCACGCCTTCGACTGCGACGTCGAGTGCATAGAGCATGCGGAGGCACTAGCGCTGGATGAAGCGCTCGTGGCAAATTTGGAGAAGCTGGTCAACGAGAACCTCGACTCCACCGCCAAACACGCCGGCAGCTTCGAGGCTGCTGAGCAGACCAAAGAGGTTCCCCTCGACCCTGCTGCCCCCGAGGGCAAGGCGTTGAGGGTCAGTTCCACCCTCGACCCGAAATAGGAAGTGGTGCTCGTCGACTTCCTCCGCGCCAACGCCAACATCTTTGCGTGGAGCCCCTCGGATATGCCAGGCATTCCGAGGGAGGTCGCAGAGCACTCCCTTGACATCCTACCTCACTCCCACGTCGTACAGCAACGGCTGCGCCGCTTCGACGAAGAGCGACGCCGGGCGATCGGAGTGGAGCTGCGGAAGCTCCTCGAGGCCGGGTTCATCAAGGAAGTGTTCCACCCTACGTGGCTAGATAACCCTGTTTTAGTTAAGAAAGAGAATGGGAAGTCGCGGATGTGTGTAGACTACAATAGTTTAAATAAAGCATGTCCTAAAGTTCCTTTTCCTTTGCCACGAATCGATCAAATCGTTGATTCGACCGCGGGGTGTGAACTCTTATGCTTCCTTGACGCCTATTCCGGGTACCACCAAATAAAAATGAAGGAGTCCGACCAGCTCGCGACTTCGTTCATCACGTCGTTCGGGATGTATTGCTACATAACAATGTCGTTCGGTCTCCGAAATGCGGGCGCTACATACCAGCGATGTATGCAGCACGTTTTCGGAGATCACATAGGGCGGACCATTGAGGTGTACGTAGACGATATAGTCGTGAAGACCAAGAGGCGGACGACCTGGTTGACGACCTCCACATCACGTTCGGCTGCCTACGGGCCAACAGGGTAAAATTGAACCCCGAAAAATGTGTCTTCGGCGTGCCGCGAGGCATGCTGTTAGGGTACATTGTCTCCTAGCGAGGCATCGAGGCCAACCCCGAAAAGGTTGCTGCCCTCGAGCGAATGGGTCCGATTCGAGACCTCAAGGGGGTCCAGAAGGTGTTGGGGTGCCTTGCCGCCTTAAGCCACTTCATCTCGAGGCTTGGCGAAAAGGGCTTACCCCTCTACCGGCTCCTAAAGAAACACGAGCACTTCTCCTGGACCGTCGAGGCCCAGGAGGCGCTTGACAGGCTGAATGCGACGCTCGCCCACGCCTCGATTCTTACGCCACCTCAGGACGGCGAGCCTCTGTACCTCTATGTCGCCGCGACCGCTCAGGTGGTCAGCGTTGTCATGGTAGTAGAGCGTACGGAGAAGGGGCACGCCATACCAATCCAGCGGCCAGTATACTACATCAGCGAGGTACTGTCCGAGACCAAGGCGCGCTATCCGCAGGTCCAGAAGATGCTCTACGTATTGGTCCTCGAGCGGCGTAAGCTCTGGCACTACTTCGAGGCTCACCCGGTCATGATGGTCTCCTCCTTTCGGTTGGGAGAGATCATCCGGAACCCGAATGCAGCGGGTAGGATTGCCAAGTGGTCGGTAGAGCTGATGGGCGAGATGCTCGCTTACGCGCCGCGCAAAGCGATCAAATCCCATATCTTGGTAGCTTTCGTCGCCGAGTGGACAGACACGCAGTTGCCGTCGCCGCAGATCCAGGCAGAGTGATGGACCCTCTGCTTCGATGGGTCGGTGATGAAGATAGGAGCGGGTGCAGGCCTACTTTTCATCTCACCCCTCGGGGAGCACATGAGATACGCGGTGCGCCTGCACTTTCCCGCGTCGAACAACATGGCGGAGTACGAGGCCCTCCTCTGCGGCCTCAGAATCGCCATCGAAATGGGCATCAAACGACTCGATGTGAGGGGAGACTCGCAGCTCGTGATCGACCAGGTCATGAAGAACGCGAGCTGTCACGACGACAAGATAGAGGCGTACTGCAAAGCCGTGCGGGCCCTCGAGGATAAGTTCTACGGCATAGAGCTCAACCACGTGCCACGCCGGTACAACGAGGAAGCGGACGAGCTCGCCAAAATCGCGTCGGGCGAATCACAGTTCCCCCAAACGTTTTTGCGCGGGACGTCATCAAGCCATTCGTCGACCTCGAGCCCAACCCCTCGAGTCGTGAAGAACCCTCGGCGGCTCCCTCGAGTCCAACAGGCGCAGAGCCCATGGACGAGGACCCCTCGAACGAGGCGTATGTACTCTCCCTGCTCGAGGGGTATGGCGCCGACGAGGCCGAAGCCATGGAAACAGAACCGGTCCCCAACACGGGAGACTGGCGGGACAAATACATCGCCTGGATGGATCGAGGGGAGCTACCCTCGAACCGATCCGAGGCCAGACGCAGCCAGGATGGCCAAGTCGTTCACCCTCGTCGATGGCTGTGACAACCCGCCCAGGAAAATACCGTACTATCACCTAAGACTGATCCACTTTGGTCATTAAGCGATAATAAAGTATCATCCTGTCGTTAGTTGCCGGGTTAACGCCCAGTAAATCACTTGAAAAGCAACAAGGATCGAATATATGCATTAAAACTCACTCGAAGGCGAGTCCAGAGATACAACAACATTAATATCCAAATTCGTACCCCGAGGGGTTTATTTATTACAAACCATAGTTTTTGCCATGATGAAATAGTTCAGAGTTTTCGAAAGAAGCGGAAATAAACTAAAGGAAGCGAAGACACCACGGGAGGCCATCCATGATGCTTTCAGTAGTTGTCCTCCACCCACTCCAGCTCCCAGCCAGGCGGGATCTCTCCGGGCCACACATCATCAAAAGCATTACCTGGAACAACATATTATCGCAAGTATGAGTATACTAATACTCAGCAAGACTTACCCGTCGGTGATAACTACTTCACCAAATCTAGACCATGAAAGGCTTTTTGGCTACTGGGTTGCTTTTGCTAAAAAGTAACAAAGAGTAGGTCCTTACTTTCAAGATTTTAGCACAAGTTCTAGTAGTTTTAATCTTTACTACATTAGCCAATTAGTACAGACAAAGTTGTACAATACAATTAATCAAGCATCATCTTCATCAACTTCCATCATTAGGGATCTCATGACTAGTGGAGTAAGTAGTCTCAGATAACGGTGAGAGGCCAACAATCGATTGATTTAAACCTTGCAAGGTGGACCCAAACACACGGTAGGCTGCCCCGCGAGGACAACTTCCCAGGCCGTCCCCAAAAATCCCCGGGTCGGGATGAAAGGCCACAGTCTTTGGTGCAGGCTATCCGGCATACCCCGCGAGATACCTGGAGTCACCATACACCACCGGTAGCTAGTCGTGAGAGCGAATCCCAAGGGTAGTGACAGTTCCATCCCTAGCCGTCTCATTAAGGTACTAGGCTTACCGGTCCCATACCCGACATGTGCTTAGTACGTTCAAAAACTTAACCCACATAACCACTGGACCGGAGCCCAGATCCCATGCTCTTACCACGTGAGCAATCTATTTAAGGATACATTGTGATTCCTATCTAGGAACCTATTCTCGCGAGTGAGGTCATCACTCGACTTGTAAAGGCCCTATAGCTTAGCAGCTATCGACCTATCATACTAGTAGGGACGAAGGTACCTATGGGTCATGCATCTAGGGTTTCATTCAACTCCTGAACGTAAATGCACAACCATTCATAGATAATTGAATAAAGAATTTAAAAAAAACTAGGTTAGATGCACCGGAGCTGGCCTTCGTCAGCTAGGTTAGCCTGGGCACCCTCGGTGTCGAGTACTTCCACGTACTGCAGCGACGCTTCCGCTCCTCCTTCCTCGGTTTCCAGGACAAGGGAGTAATCTCCGTCCGGAAGATCTACACGGAATGCAATGCACTTTAGGTGATGTGACAGTTTGTTGTCTTACCCATCTCTGGGTTGGTCATATTCACCTTAACAAGCATTCATCTAATGTTTTTTCTTTTAGGAAGGTTATGGGGTGTACATGGTTTACTCTTTTATTTGCACATTGAATAAAGGTTTTTATTAAACTTGTCATTTCATGTGAAAGCTTCATTTCCTTTTATCTTCACCAACAAAGGTGTAATTAATATTTTTATTTATGAATTAATTCCTTATCAGTGATGATAGTTAATTATCTTTTAATTATTTTAAATAATACTTTCAAAATGGAAAAAGATTTAATTAAGGGTTTTTCTTTATTTAATTTCCCTTTAATATTAAAATGGTATTTAAGCTTTTTATTAATCAATTAAATTACCAAAAATTAAATGAGTGTTTCTTAAGCCTACTAGCACCTATCCTGGTCCATTGGACCCACATGTAAGTGTTGGATGATAGGAAATTAAATATTATGGAAAATAACAAAGGCTAGCTAGTGATTCAAAGTAAATGCATACAAAAATAAATAAGCATTAATTTTATCCAAACTTTCTTGTGCATGCTCTCTGATCCTAAACAAGCTTAAAGAACCAGCATGTTCACATGGAAACTCTACTGAACTTGGTTTATTAATTTACAAAGAATAACATGCATAAATCAAGAATAAATATTTCTGTTACGCCCAAAATCATGATTAATTCACAAGATGTGTATTTTGGTATTACAAGACAGTGTGCACAAGTTGAGCTGAGAAATGTAAATATATTTAGCAAGAAAAATCATTTATGCAGATCTGGCAGAAATTGAAAAACATTTTTATAAAACGATTTACATAATAAGTTTGTGCAATTTTTGGCATGGGAGCTAGTAATGACCCAACACACAACATATCCAAAAATTAGCTACACAGTGTTTACATATCTTGAGATATTGGAGATCTAGGTTTTTCACATTTGTATTTTTCATGCAAAAACTAAAAGGAATTAGCTCAGGCCAGAGTAACAAAAGTTGTAGTATAATTCACAACGAATCCAAAAAAATTGGCCTTGCATTTTTCTGATTTCTCTGTGATTTTCTACGCAATTTACAAGAATCGGGAAAACTGCAACACTATTGGAGATACCCTTTTGCAGAAAAACCCTCGGAAAGATACTCTTCTTTGCAATGTCACCCCTGGGGTGGCCGGCCGGCGCGGGGAAGCCAAATTCCGGCGAGCCGCCGGCCGAGGCCGGCCGGGCGCGGGGCGGGGGTTGACCTACGGGCTCCTATGGCTCCATTCGGGGCTCGCTTGGGGGCCGAGGCGCCGCCGCGTGCATGCTAGGCGGAGCCGGGCGGCGGCGGCCGCGGGAGCGCCCGCCCCGAGCAGGCGCGGCACGGCCGGTCCGGTTTTTTTGCGTGGCACGGCTCAAGTGCAAGGTGGAGACCGCGCGGGAGGCCCTAGCCGGCGACGGAAGAGAGCGGGGGAGGAGCTCGCCGAGCGCCGACGGGGGGAGGGCGCGGTGCGGGGCGTGCAGGGGGGCGTGGCGTGGTTCGGCGCCGGAGGAGGGGGGCAGCGTTCCTTTATGGGCTATCAGAGGACCGACAGCGACGTCCCTAGATGCACGCGCCGACCTCGGGAGGAGCGAACGACAGGGGGCATGGAACGGACCGGCGGTCCGTTCGGCGTTCGCCGGCCGGACGGCGCGTGGCGCGAGGAAAGGGCAAGACTTCGAGGACGCCTTGGTGTGCGTGTGGCCTGGGGAAGGAGCGGCCCGTGGCCCGGACGCCGAGGCGCGGGGCGGCGGCGCGGGGGGCGGCGCGGCCAAGCGCGGCGGCGCAGCGGCCGACGCGCGCGCGGGCGCGGCGTGCGCGCGGGAGCGCGTCCGCGGCCAAATTCTATTCGGTGTGCCCCTGCTCGAACTTGATTTTCTCCAAAATTTTGAATAAAAGTTGACTAAGCTTTGAATACAAAAGTTGTAGATCTAGTTACCCTCTACAACTTTCAAAAAGGCTATAGGGTGTTTTTCTCAACGGATTTTGCAGTAACGTCGTGCCAACATTGAATGCCGGCCTGTTCTGGAAAACAGGAGGTACTGTCAGTCGATCAAGTTTTTCACTGATTTCCACTCAAAATTTGAAATGCCAATCTACATGAAAGTTGTGTCCCTCAACAAGATGGACAACTTTCATAAAGGTAGATTTTGAAGTGTTTAGGCGAATTTTGGAGAACGCGGCAAAAGTTCCGGACGACATTCGCTGACGTCGACGGTTAAGCCGGTTTTGACCGTGTCTTTGACCAAGGGTCCACCACGGGTGTGTGTAGACTTGGTCAAGGGGTTCATTAAGGTTCATTGGCGAGGTTTTCGGGGTGATGACCCAGGTTGACCAAGGTTTGACTGATATTTGACCGGTTTGACTCGGCTGATCCGGTCATTAGCGTTAATGACGGTAATTAAAAACCTGGGGCGTCACAACGGCGAGTTGTACAAGCGCACCGCGTTAGGCGTCCTGCAGCGATGCGTACCCATCCCTCAGGGGCGCGAGCTCCTTCGCGACATCCACACGGGCGTATGCGGTCACCACGCGGCGCCGCGCACCCTAGTGGGCAACGCGTTCCGCCAAGGCTTCTACTGGATCAACACGGTCGTTGATGCCAGCGAGATCGTGCGCACCTGCGAAGGGTGCCAGTTCTATGCCCACAAATCCAACCTTCCTGCACATGTCATGCAGACCATACCCGTCACATGGCCTTTCGCCGTGTGGAGGCTGGACATCGTCGGGCCCTTGCGGAAAGCGCCCGAGGGCTACACCCACCTACTGGTTGCCATCGACAAGTTTTCCAAGTGGCTTGAGGTGCGCCCCATCACGAATCTCAGGGCAGAGCAGGCCGTAACATTCTTCACTGACATCGTCTACCGGTTTGGAGTGCCCAACTCCATCATCACCGACAACGGGTGCCAATTCACAGGTAGAAAGTTCCTGGAGTTCTGCGACAAGTTCCACATCCGCGTCGACTGGGCGGCCGTGGCGCACCCACAGACCAACGGTCAGGTGGAGCGTGCCAACGGCATGATCCTGCAGGGTCTAAAGCCCAGAATCTTCGACAGACTGAACAAGTCTGGACGAAAATAGCTCCAGGAGCTACCAGCGGTCGTGTGGAGCCTCAGGACCACCCCGAGCAGGGCCACAGGATTCACCCCGTTCTTCCTAGTCTATGGCACGGAGGCCATCCTCCCCACGGACTTGGAGTATGGGTCACCTAGGGTTCGGGGCTACGATGAGGGCGCCAACCAGCGAGCCCGCGAGGACTCGCTGGACCAACTGGACGAAGCCCGCACCGTGGCCCTGATGCACTCCGTGAGATACCAGCAGGCCCTGAGGCGCTACCAAGCCCGATAGGTGCGGTGTCGAGACTTCAACGAAGGGGACTTGGTCCTAAGGCTGCGCCAAGACAATCGAGGCCGCCACAAGCTGTCACCCCCATGGGAGGGCCCCTACGTCGTGGTGAAAGTGCTCAAGCCCGGCACATACAAGCTGGCCAACGAGGACGGCGAAGAACTCACCAACACTTGGAACATCCAGCAGCTATGTCGCTTCTATCCTTAGAAAGGATTTCCAAGTTCTTTTGGTAAATTGCATACCCAACACCCCAGTTGGCTGTACAAATGTAAATCTTGTCGAGTTAATAAAGTTAAAGGGCAACTTGGCTTTCCCCAAGAAACCCAAGGCACCCTCAGGGGCTACTACGGGGGGCACCCCCGGAAAAAATGGTCCATTTTTTCGCAAAAATTCGCGAGCACGGCAAGTACGTCTCGACCTAAGGCTCGGGCAAATTCAGATAGAGCATGGGCAGCCAAGTGGGAAAGACGCGCGAGCCGGAGATAGCCTACGCCTCCCGTAGGATACGGCACTTCTCCCTTGCCTCTGGACCAGCGGGCCGCCCGCGAAATCGAATCTCTCTACCTCAAATTCGCTAAGCAAAGGAAAGGAGTAGCGGAACGGTGTGACAAGAGAAACAAAAGCTTTACTTCTATTTACAAAATGTTTTGAGCAAACAGTTGTCCATTACATGGCCACATGGCCCCAACACTAACACTTAAACAAAAAAGGGCTCGATGCCCAGTGGTCTTCAGGCTTGAGTGTCGCCAGCGCCGGGAACATCTGGGAACAAGAAGTCGTCGAAGTCCTTGGCAAGCATGTCAGCAGCAATGGAGGCGAGTGCGTCCGCGTGATTCATCGCCTCCTCGTCTTCGACACAGACCGGGACGATGTAGCCTGAGGACATGGCCTCGAAGTCCACCTTATAATGGGACGCTACCACGCCGAGGGCCTTCTTGACTCCCAGGTGAAGGGCGCAGTGCATGCGCTGGGAGACATGCCCCCCGAGGGCGCGCAGGTGACTCGCCAGCGAGCTCCAGGCCTGTGTCGCGCCCTCCTCAACCTCCTGGCAGATCTCGAGGGCGGCGGCCTGCAGCTCCTCCAACTCCTGTTGAGAGGAGTTGTAGGCCATCTGCACTGCCTCGGCCTGGGTGGTCGTGTTTCCCAGGGCGGTCCGCAGGCCTAAAAGCCACGAACAAAGAAAAGAAAAATTGGGAGCAAATCCTCAAAAGACAAATCGACAAGCGAAAAAGCGGACGAAAACTAACTCACCTTCGACCTGCTTCTTCTCCACCTCGAGGGCCTTGCGCACCTCCTCAGCCTCTTGCCACAGGTCGCGGACGGTGGTCTCCTGCTCCTCGAGGGACTGGCGCAAATCTTCGTGCGAAATGCTGAGTTGGACCAGTTCCCCGTTGAGCTTCGAGGCCTCATCCTCCCGCTGCTTGAGGGCCGCCTGCGCCCCCTCGAGCGAGGTGCGCTCCTGCTGGAGCCGACCCAGCACCTCTTCCCGCGCCAAGCCCTCCCGCTCGAGTGCAGCTTGGGCCTCGGCGAGAACAGCACGCTCCTGCTGGAGCTGGGTCTTCGCCTGCTGGCACGCAGCTTGCTCCTGACGGAGTTGCTCCTCCACCGTGGCGAGCGCGACAGCCTTGCCCGCCAGGGTCGTCCTCAGCCCCTCGGCTTCCTTGGCCCTCTCCTCGGCCTGACTCTGCCAGGCTCGCGCCCCCTCGAGGGCCGCGCGGTCCTGTTGGAGCTGGGCGTGAGCGGAGGCGACCTCAGACTCCCACGCCGCCGCGACGGAGCGCGCCTCCGCCAGATCTTCGCGCGCTCTGCGCAGCGCATCGTCCCACTCCACCAGCGCCGTCCTCACCCTCTTGACCGCGGAGGCACCTCCCGTGGCCTGGGCATCCTGCTCCGGAGGCTGGTCTAGCAGGGCCTCGGCCCGGTACACCACCCACTGGTCCGGTGACCTTAGGGCCTCGACGAGGGCGTCGAGGGCGTTGTATTGCCCCGGGTACCAGTTGAGATCGGCGTCGAGGCGGTCGAGGGTGTCGTACCTCTCCTGGGTCCGGCACTCTAGATCCTACCGTCGACGGGCAAGGCGAGAGGAGAAGGGGTCAGGGAAAGCACAAACGCAGAAGAAAGCGAGAGAAGAAACTACGAAATCCGATGAAAAGCCACTAACCTGGAAGACGCGCCACGCAGGGCCACTGTGGATCCGCAGCGCCTCGTTCAGCGCTCGGTTGAGCAAAGTGTCGTGGTCGCGAAGCTCCTGCCACAGCTCCTGCTCGGCCTAGGCTTCGACGAAGTGGGGCGGCGGTTCGCCGGCGCGCTCCCGCTCGGCTCCCGGATGTGCGGGTGGGGCCGCCGCCGAGCGGGAGGGCGGCGCGCGGCCGACGAGGGCCCCGGATCCGTCGGCCGAGCACCCCGGCGTCGTCTTGTCGCCGTCGTCCCTCACCACGAGCGCCCCCGTCGGGGGCTCGCGGGCTGGCGCAGGTAGGCTCACCCACTAGTCCCAGCCGGGCGGCGGGACATCATCGTCCGGGATCTCCACCACCGCAGCCTGGCTGTCGTCGATTGGGGCTGGCGCCAGTGGAACTGTGTTGACGGTTAAT
The DNA here is from genome assembly GCA_947561735.1 of Cenchrus americanus. Taxonomy (NCBI): domain Eukaryota; kingdom Viridiplantae; phylum Streptophyta; class Magnoliopsida; order Poales; family Poaceae; genus Cenchrus; species Cenchrus americanus. The sequence continues at coordinate 114,219,646 of OX387240.1, forward strand.
AGTTGTATCAAAGTTCGTTTAGACTTGCAAGCGGACAAGTCTCCCGTCGTAGTCAAGGGACCCTTCTTCCCTCGAGTGGTGAACCCAAGGTATCGAATCCGTGGAACAATGTGCAACGCAAGGATTCAATCTAGTAAAGCAAGGTAAGCTATCTTATGATGAACTAAGTTGCATCTAATCTACTAACTCATAAAGAAAACGAATCTAATCTAATCTACTAAAGAGGTAACAAGAGAAAGCAAGAGATAACCAATCTAGAGAATCTAGATCATGCTTATGTTGTAGCTCCAAACAAGATAGATGAAGATAGAAAAGCGAATCTCATTAAAAGCATCTTTAAATCGTGGCCTTCCCATCCGACTCCAAAAACGCCCGCCTTTCGGAACCCCCGTTCTGTCACAACGTATCCCTATTCATGCGGGTAGTCTAGGGCGAGTTCGATAGAACAAGTTGAAATCACTTGGCCGGTCCGGTATGCACCTCTAGCCACCGCGGCTACAAGAGCACCCTATGTAATATAGCTATAGACTAGATCGTAGAAGAAGCAAAACCAAGAAGAAAACAAAACCATCGAGAAGGCACTTAATCGCTAGTAATCGGATTCACTTACAAACTTCACCATGAATGATTACATGAACAAGATCACCACCGGGATCCTACCTTGATCTTGATCCTCGCTCCGGAGCTCCGACGTGGTCTTCCATGCAAGGTTCCCACGTCGGCTAGGGAGACCCTAGACAACTAGCACGACCCTCATCTCCGAGATGGTGTCCCTCAAGCTTCTCTGCTCCTCGGCGACGGATTACGACTTCCGTTCTGCGTGGCTCTCGGTCAGGGGGCTATTTATAGCTCGAGAAGCAATTAGGTCAAAGGGGAGGCCGATTGGGCCCCGAAAGGGCGGGCCGGCCGGGGCCGGCGGCCCAATTCGGCCCATCCCGCGGCTGCTTCGCCGGTGTTGCTTCCCACGTCTTCTAGATGTTCTCCCCTTTTGCATGTGGGCCCTTGACGTTGGTTTCTCTCCGAAGTGGACTCAACTCCTTGTCTTGCAAGATTCAGCACTTTTCTGGTTCGGTCCTCAGAGTTTATCATCTTCTCGGGCTTGGTCCTTGGGCTCTTGGAGTCATGTTCACTTCATTGCTTGACTTGTATCGGGCTTCAAGGTCTTGTCATGAGGTGCTTAATGAACTTATCCTGAAAGTCTTGCATTCAACACTAAAACCCTGCATAAACATTAAACTCCAAAACCGACATGCACACGTGAACTTGTTATACCACGGGGGTTGGTACCAATGGATAAGGTATAAAACTCATGCCAACACCGAAGGTAAACTCATGGCTAGGTTGACGAATTTTCACCGTCAACATCTCCCCCATGCTTAAACCTTGCTCGTCCTCGAGTAAGCCTTCGATGGATATCATCATTGCCAAACAATGTTTAAACTTTGCACTTAATCACACATGAGAAAACATAATGCTCTCAAAATTTTAATTCATTAAAGTTCCATAATGTACTAGCCTTCATCTCTACGGAGGGTAGATTCTTATTAAGCTTACCCCACAAGTATTGGGGAACATGCTCACAAAGTTTAAATAGATCTCGAAATTTTTGAAATAAAGAACGAGATAAAGAAAAGCTAAACCAAGTTCACAAATTTAAATCATCTTGTATATTGCTCATGAACCTGCGAGGACCATGTGTGGTTCGAGGGCCCAGGTGGATGGTCGCTTCCTTGTGTGATGAGTGATTGACAACGTTGTGTGAAGATTCTTGGCTAAGTATTGCGGGTGCGGGTTGCGGCTTGACTCGTGTTGGTGCCGGGGTGAAGAACATGCGCGAAAGGTCGTTGCGGTGAGGCCTCCGGGTGTGGAGAAGACAAGTAGGCTTCGTTCGAGGGACCCGGTGGCCGGTGGGGTCAAGTGCGGGCCGCATGGTGGCAAGAATAGCAAGATGAAGTCGGTCCCGCCCCGGCTCGAGGGGCTCGATCCCCCTCGGGCGGGCCGCGCTTCGCTCGAGGGTCCGCTCCACCCTCGGTGGGGCCCGCCACGCTCACGGGCGCCCCGCGCGCGTGCGCCGCCCCGGTACTTGGGCATTGCGCCACGCCCGACGCCGCGGGGCGGCGTCATCATGCGCCGGGGCTCACGCCCGGGGTGCGCGCCGCACACCAACTCCCCCGGGGGAGGAGCCCATCCCCGCTGCGTGGGATGGGCCGTGCGGTACGGCCGGTGTCGGTCCGTGACACCGGGTGCGCCCCCCTCTTGTACCGGCTGCGCGCGACCCTCGAAAAGGGGGCCGGGCGCACCCTCGGCTCCACTTTCCGTGACCTGCCGCAGGTTGGGGTGAGGGCGCTAGGCCGATGGGCGGCCATCCCGGCCCGCGCGCGGCGCGGCCGCCGTGCCCACGCGTGCGGGCGCACGCTGGGCTCCGCGCGGCGCCGCGCCGGGCAGCTGCCGGCAACCACTCCACCACCGCGAGCTCATTGGGAAGGAACGCCGTTCCGCCGGCTCTGTGCCTCCGTGCCGGCCATCATCGACACCTCCCTCGAAGCCTATCGGGGGAGCGCCATCGCCATCTGCCCGCCTCCTACCCTCGGCCGCGCGTTCGGGTGCGAGGTGGGCCATCATGGCCGGATCGCGGCGAAAGATCGTCCCGGACGCGCCGCCCACTCTACGCCGTAGCACGGCCGTGCTTCCACACGTAGCTAGGTAGCGCGGCGTGCATGTAACTCGCCGCCCCCTTGGCCTATAAAAGGGGAGGCGAGCCCCCGGGCGCGGGGGGGGGGGGGGACGAAGTCGAGAGGAACACAGTCTCCGCCGTGCACTCACCTCTCTTATTCTCCCACAACATCTCCGGCCACTCACCAAGGGGACTTCGAAGCCACGATTCCTCTCCCGCCTTGCTTGTATTTGCCCCACTACAAGCACCCCCCGTCTCGCGCAATATAGTGCCACGAGCACGCCCCTGTGGACGTACGGCCCCCTCGGCGGAACCGGGGATAAAATCTTGTGTCATTTGTTGCTTAGCGTCGACCATTGAGGGATAGACCTAGGCGTTATCTCTTGGTTAGTGTCGGGACCATATTCCGCACCGGCCGGTTGGCGCCCATGGTGGGGCAAACGAGCGCCCTAAGGTCATTTCGCTAACTCCCTCCATGGTGATTCGCACGAGTACGCGTAGCACCCGCTACAACATGGGTAGCTCGGACCCTCTTCCGGCCGGGTTCCAGAGATCCGCTTCGGGGACTTGAACTTCCGGGGCCACGGGGAACGGCTATCTCGTGCGCCTCACCAACGGTGAGGGCTCCGCGCGCGCGCGGAGGCGGGTCCGCTCGGTCTCCGCCGCACGCACGACACGGCGCGAGGCACTGCGGGCACGGATGCGCGGGCCGTCGACGCCGCGGCCGTCGTCGCTCGCGGGCTACGCTCGCGTCGGGCGCGGTCGGCGGCGGCGGGGAGCGCGCCGCGCGCTGCGCGGTGCACTCGCCGTCACGGCCGGCCGCCACCGCCCCGGCGGGACGCGTGCGGTCTCCGGACCACGCATCCCCATCGGGGCTGCGTGGCGCCACTACGGCCCACAACGCCAACGTCAACACGACAATGCGCGGGGTTCCGCTGGTCGGCACGTCTTCGTCGCCGGGGATCCCGGCACTTCGGCGGATGGTGGGTCCACGGGCTCGTCGACACGATGCCACCGCGCCAGGCGACACGGGCCGCGGTGGGACTTCTGCGGCGTGCCGGACCCGGTCGCGTTCGGGCGCTTCCTCGCCGCCACGGACTGCGGTTTCGTTTGCTCCCGACGACTCCGGCACGGGAGCTACGACCCCACGCGGGGGTCTTGCGCGGGTCATCACCAACGACCGGCCAACGCCGCCGGTGCGGCGAGCGCCGGGGAACGGGAAGTCACGCCCGCCCCGGGGATCGCCACGCGCTGGCCGCGGGGCCGCGCTCTCGCTGGGGCCGACGTCGGCCGCGCGGTGGCCCCAAGCTCGCGAGCTCGAGGCCAGGCCGGCGAGAGGAGTACAAGACGGTGCGGCTACTCCGCGCCTCGATGGCGGGGGAGAGGCCTCGCGCACGGCGAACGCGCGGGGGAGGCTGGGCCGACGGGTCCGTGACCGCCTCAGACCCGTCCCCAACGTCGACAACGCGGATACGCCACCAGGGGCGAGCAAGCTCATCGCCGCCGCGGCGCTGCTGCGCGCCATGCCGGCACCATCAACCCCGAGGCTCGAGACATGCACGCGAGGTGCGGAGCTCTCCTTGAGCAAGCGGCCGTCCGGCGGGCCGAGAGCTCGGCCTCACGCATCCGCCAACGGGGGGACGCACGGGCGATGATCCCTGCGCCGGGGGCGAACCCTCGGTGCACGTAGGTCCCAACCCCTGCCCCGACCGGGGACGCACGCCGGCCGGGAGCGGCTCCTTGACACGCGCGGGGCGGCGGATGGCGATGCCCGCAACGTCATCAACGCCGAGGCGCACCGGCAAGGCGGACGCGCGGGCGGCTAGGGGCTACCACCCTCGAAGGGGTGGGCGCTACGACGGCGGTGAGGATCGCTCCCCGGCCGGAGCCCGGGCACCGCGTGTTCGGCGGGGAGATCCGCACGGCGGCGTTCCCCCCGGCGCTTCCGTCAACCCTCGACGATCGTCAAATACAACGGGGAGACGGACCCTCGTGTGCAGCTCAGCGATTGTCGCCCGGCCTGTCGGTGGGCGGGGCCACCAACGACGAGTAATCATCGCAACTTTGCATGCGGGCGGCGCCGCGGCCGGACATGGCTCGAGCCGCCGCGCCGGCCCGGATCCATAGTTGGGACGATCGGTCCACACCTTCGTGGGCAACTTCCGGGGCACGTACGTGCGCCCTGGGAACTCATGGGATCTGCGCTCCCGCACGCGGAAGCCGGGGCGAGTCGGCGCGGGACTTCATACGGCGCTTCTCCAAGCGCACGGAAAAGAAGCTCCCCGGCGTGGCACAATCCGAGATCGTGCACGCGTTCCTCGGGGGCACCACGTGCGGGACCTTGTGCGCGGCCGGGGCGCGGCCCGCCCGCGGACTCGAACGAGGCACCGGTTCGACATTGCCACTAGCTTCGCCTCGGAGAGGAGGCCGTGGGAGCAGTCTTCGACGGCAAGAAGGGCAAGCGCTCGAGGACACGCCGCGGAGGGCAGCGGGTCCAAGGAGCCCGCGCCGCACAACGACAAGCGGGGCAAGAAGGGGAAGAAGCCGCCGCCGCGCGCGCGGCCGAGGGCGCAACGGCGGCAACGGCGAGGCCCTCGGCTGACCGGGCCGGCCCGACGGGGGCCCCCGGCCCGGCTCCTCGAGGCCGGGGGGTGTTCGACGACATGATGAAGAAGCCATGCCCCTACCACAAGACCCCCGTAAACCACACTCTTGAGCGATGCGACATGCTCAAGAAGTTCTATGGCCATGCCGCCGCGAAGGAGGCGGGGAGGCCAAGGAGGATGGGGGCGATGGCGACGCGGGTGGTTTCCGCCGTCGAAAATGTGTTCCTCATCTTTGGGGGACCCTCCGTCGACATGTCGACCGGCCGGCGGCGCAAGAAGGAGCGGCACGAAGTCCTCGCCGCGAGAGAGGGCACCTCCGGCCTTTCTCAAGCTGGTCGAAGGATGCCATCACCTTTAGCGGGATGATCACCCAAATCGCATCCGGAGCCGGGCCGATTGCGGTGGTCGATCCCATCATTGGCAACGCCCGGTTTTCGAAGGTCCTTATGGACGGAGCGGTAGCCTCAATATCCTCTTCGCGCCTGCATTGCGCCTGATGGGGATTGGGATGGACGGTTGCGGCCCGGCACGAGCCGTTTGCGACATCGCGCCGGCGAGCGAGGTTCACCCCCTCGGGCGGATCGATGCGCCGTGCAGTTCGGGACCCCCAAGAATTTCCGCAAGGGGAAACCCTCACCTTCGAGGTGGTGGGATTCAAGGGGCCTACCATGCCATCCTTGGGCGACCATGCTATGCCAAGTTCATGGCGGTCCCCAACTACACGTACACGAAGATGAAGATGCCGAGGGTCCAAACGGCGTCATCACCGTCGGGTCATCGATCGAGCATGCATTCGGCGCGATGTCGAATGCGTGGAACATGCGAGGCGCTAGCGTGGATGAAGCGGCGGTGAACACGCTGCTAGGAAGATGGTCAACGACGACCTCGGCTCCGCCGCCAAACACATCGGCACCTTCGAGGGCCGCCGAGCAAACCAAAGGGGTCCCCCTCGGCAGAGCGACCCCGAGGGGCAAGGTGTTGAGGGGTCGGCCGACCCCTCGATCCTAAATAGGAAGCGGTGCTCGTCGACTTCCTCCGCGCCAACGCCGACGTCTTCGCGTGGAGCCCCTCGGACATGCCGGGCATCCCGAGGGAGGTCGCCGAGCACTCCCTTTGTATCTGCCTAACGCTCGCGGCCCCGTTCGGCGGCCGGGCACCGCGCCGCTTCGCGAGCGACCGGCGGCCGAGCGATCGGAGCGGAGGCCCGCGGAAGCTCCCTCGAGGCCGGATTCATCAAGGAAGTGTTCCACCCTATGTGGCTAGCTAATCTGTGCTTGTAAAAAAGAAAAATGGGAAGTGGAGGATGTGTATTGACTACACCGGTCTCAATAAAGCATGTCCAAAGGTTCCTTTTTCCTTTGCCACGTATAGATCAAATCGTTGATTCAACGAGCGGGTGCGAACTACTCTATTTCCTTGATGCCTATTCGGGATATCATCAAATAAAAATGAAGGAGTCCGACCGGCTCGCGACTTCGTTCATCACCGTTCGGGGCCGTTACGTTACGTCACGATGCCTTTGGCCTCGAAACGCGGGCGCAACATATCGGCGGCGCATGCGGCACGTTTTGGGGACCATATCGGGCGGACGGTCGAGGCTTACGTGGACGACATCGTCGTCAAGACCCCGAGAAGGGCGGACGACCTGGTTGGCGATCTCGGCATCGCGTTCGGGCACTGCGGGCCGGCGGGGTCAAGCTCAACCCCGGAAAAATGTGTCTTCGGAGTGCGCGGGGGCATGCTCCTAGGATACATCGTCTCCCGGCGGGGAATCGAGCCAACCCACGAAAAGGTCGCGGCCCTCGAGCGAATGGGTCCAATTCGGGACCTCAAAGGGGTGCGAAGGTGTTGGGGTGCCTTGCGCGCCTTGGGCGCTTCGTCTCGAGGCTCGGTGAGAAGGGTACGCCCCTCTACGGGCTGCTCAAGAAGCACGAACGCTTCTCTTGGACCGCCGAGGCCCGGGAAGCGCTCGACAAGCTGAAAGGCGTCTCGCCCCACGCCCCAATCCTTACGCCGCCGCGGGGGCGAACCCCTCCAACTCTACGTGGCCGCAGCCACCCGGGTGGTCGGCGCGTGATCGTTGTGGAGCGCACGGAGGAAGGGCATGCCTTGCCGTGCGAGAGGCCGGTCTACTACATCGGCGAAGTCTGTCGGACACAAAGACGCGCTACCCCCGGAGTCCGGGAAAGTTTGTTGTATGCGGTAGTCCTCGCGCGGCGCAAGCTCGCCACTCCTCGAGGCCCACCCGATTTACGGTGGTCTCTTCCTTCCCGTTAGGAGAGATCATTCGCAACCCCGAAGCCCGCGGCGAGCGGTGCCCCAAATGGTCAGTGGAGTTGATGGGCGAGGCGCTCGCCTACGCTCGCGCAAGGCCATCAAATCGCAAATCCTAGCCGATTTCGTCGGCGAGAGTGGACGGACACGCGAGCTGCCGCCCCCTCGGATTCCAGCGAGTGCTTTGGACTCTGTTCTTCGACGGCTCGGTGATGAAGACGGGGAGCGGGCGCGGGCCTGCTCTTCGTGTCACCCCTCGGGGAGCACATGCGCTACGCGAGTGCGTCTCCACCCCCGCGTCCCCTAACAATATGGCGGAATACGAGGCCCTTCTCTGCGGCCTCAAAATCGCCATTGAGTTGGGCATCAAGCGCCTCGACGTGCGAGGGGATTCGCGACTCGTGATCGATCAAGTCATGAAGAACGCGAGGGCGCACGGCCGACAAGATGGAGGCCCTGCGCAAGCCGTGCGGGCCCTCGAAGACAAATTCTACGGCATCGAGCTTAATCATGTACCCCGCCGGTACAACGAGGAAGCGAACGAGTGTGGCAAAAATAGCGTCGGGCGGATCCGCCGTTCCCGGCGGACGTTTTTGCGCGCGACATCGCGCGACCATCGGTCACCTTCGAGCCCTACCCCTCGAGCGACGGCGGACCCTCGGGGGCTCCCTCGAACCCATCGGGTGCGGAACCCATGGAAGAGGATCCCTCGAGCAGGGCGTACGTGCTCTCCCTTCTCGAGGGGTACGGCTCCCACGAGGCTGTCGCAATGGACATCGAGCGGCTCCGTCCGGGCGGAGGCGCGGGAGAAGTACATCGCCTGGATTGCTCGGGGGGAACTCCCCCCACGGGACGGCAAGCCCACGGCCGGGCGCATCGCCGGGATGGCCAAGTCATTCACCCTCGTCGAACGGCGAGGCTGTACAAGCGCGCCGCGTCGGAGCATCCTCCGCCGGTGTATGCCCATTCCCGAGGGGCGCGAGCTCCTACGGGACATCCACGCGGGGATGCTGGCCACCACGCCGCGCCGCGCACCCTCGGTGGCAGCGCGTTCCGCCAAGGCTTCCCTGCGGCCTACCGCGGTCGCGGATGCCGGCGAAATAGTGCGCACCTGTGAGGGTGCCCGGTTCTACGCCCGTAAGACCAATTTGCCCGCTCACGCCACCGCAAGCGATCCCGTGACATGGCCGTTCGCCGTGTGGGGGTTGGATATCGTCGGGGCCCCTGGCGGAGGGGCGCCCGGGAGCTTCACCCACCTGCTTGTCGCGATTGACAAATTCTCCAAGTGGGTGAAGGTGCGCCCCATCACGAATTTGAAGGGAACGGCCCAGGGCGGTCACGTTCTTCACCGAGCATCGTCTACCGCTTTGGAGTGCCAAACTCCATCATCACGGACAACGGGTCCCGGTTCACGGGCGGAAGTTCTTGGAGTTAGCGACAAGTTCCACATCCCGCGTGGATTGGGCGAGTGTGGCACACCCACGGACCAACGGCCAAGTGGAGCGCGCCAACGGCATGATTCTACGGGGCCTCAAGCCCCGGGTACGGCCGGCTCAACAAGTACGGCGGAAATGGCTCCAAGAGCGCCGGCGGTCGTGTGGAGCCTAAGGACCACCCCAAGCGGGGCCACGGGTTCACCCCGTTTTCCTAGTTCATGGCGCGGAGGGCGTCCTCCCCCACGGATTTGGAATACGGGTCGCCCAAGGTTCGAGGCTACAACGAGGATGCTAACCGGCGAGGCCGCCGAGGACTCGCGGATCGGCTAGATGAAGTACGCCTCGTGGCGTTGATGCACTCGCGAGGTATCAACGGTCCCTACGACGCTACCAAGCACGCAAGATACGTCGGAGGGATTTCAGCGGGGGGACTTGGTCCTAAGGCTACGCCAAGACAACTGGGGCGCCACAAGCTATCGCCCCCATGGGGGGGACCCTACGTCGTGGTGAAGGTGCTAAAGCTAGGGCACGTACAAGGCAGCCAACGAGGACGGCGAAGAACTCACCAACGCTTGGAACATCCAACGGCTACGTCGCTTCTACCCTTAGCTAGGATTTCCAAGTATTTTACGTGTAAAAACGCACGGCCAACGCCCGAGTTGGTGTCACCTATGTAAATACTCTAAGTAGAATAAAAGGGCAACTCGGCTTTCCTGCGAAACCCAAGTTACCCTCGGGGGCTGCTTGCGGGGGGGCACCCCCCCCCCAAATGGTCCCACTTTTTTGCGCAAAAATAAAAAACGACTCACACGCGCTAGGTTTTTTGTTTCCTACTTCAGCCACGAGCCACGAGTCGAACGGGCGTAGGCGGCACGGCGGAAGGAGCGCGCGAGCCGAGGAGACGGCCTACGCGCGTGGCTATGGCCCGTCTCTCTCGCCTCCAACCCCGGCGGGCCCCACTCCGAAAAACGAACTCCCCTAACTAGAATCTACTCGGGAAGAAGGAGAAACAAAAAAAGCGTAATAAGCAAACGATTTCACTTACAAGCAAGCGCTCCATGATTCATGAGACGACTCGTTTATTTACAAGAGGCCACGGGGCCGAATTACGATACACATAAACAAAAAACGGGCCTAGCGCCCGGACACTTTCGGGCGGGTGGAGCGACGGCATCGGCGGCGTCGGGAAGAGGAATTCTTCGAAGGCCTCGGCGGCGACCGGCGGCGTCGGCAACAAGCGCGTCGCACGCTCCATGGCCACCTCATCCTCGACGCCCTCGGGCACGATGTAGCCTTCGCCCTTGCCTCGACGTTGACCTCGTAGTGGGATCGCACCACTCAGGGGCCCCTGCACGCCTAGGTGCAACGCCGGCGCATCCCGCTCCGTGACATGGCCGCGGGGGCGCGCGGGCGGCTGGCCGGCGAGCTGCCGGCACAGGCCTCGCCTTCCTCGACGACGCGACGAGGGTCTCGAGGGCCGCATCTGCCGGCTCCTGCGGCTCCTGCTCGAGGAGTTGTAAGAAGCTGCGGGGGCCTCGGCCGCCCGGCGGCGTGTCCCCGGGCGGTGCGCAAGCCCGGAATCAACAAGACGACAAGAAATCGAAAGGGGAAGCGAACCCTCTAAAGCAAAAAACCAACAAACGAGTCGAAAAGTCTCACCCTCGACTTGCTTCTTCTCAGCGAGGTCGCGGCGTGCGGACTCGAGCTCGACTCGAGACGGCGGGCACGGCCTCGCCTTGCTCACGGAGGGGCCGGCTCACAGCTGGCATTGCGATGCGGCGTGAGCGCTTCATCCTCAACCTTGGAGAATGCGGCGTTCCGCTCCTCCGGCGACTTCTCCGCCGTTTCGCGAGCAACGCGCGCTCCCTCTCCCGGCGCGCGGTCGGGCGTCGCGGGGGCACCCGCTCTTGCTTCCGGAGCCGCCCCTCGGCCCCGGCGGGCGCGCGCTCTGCTTTGAAGCCGCTCCCTCGGCGGCCGACGAGGGCCGCGGCCTTGGCATCGAGGGGCGGCCTTCGGGTCATCGGCCTCCTTGGCGCGGTTGCTCCCGGCCCGCGCGCCGGCTCCTCGGCCGGCGGCCCTGCTCGCTGCGCCCTCTCCGGCGACGTGCGGAGCTCCCGGGTCTCGGCGCGGCGGTGGCCACCTCGCCTCCCGGTGGCGGCCGGCGTCCGCGTCTTGTCCCGGTCCTCACGCGCGTTCCACGGCGCCTCGTCGCGATCGACGAGGGGCTGCGCGGATCCGCTCGAGGCTCGGCGTGACGGCGCGCGCCACCGCACGAGCTCTCGGGGAGCACGTCGCACCACGCCATCGCCGGTACACCAAGCCGGTGTCCGGCGTCCAGAGCTTCCGCAAGCGCGTCGAACCGCGCGCATCGCTCCCGGAGCTAGCGGGCCTCGGCGTTCACATGGTCGAACGCGGTTGTACTTCTCATGGGCGCGGCGCTCGAGCTCATGGCATCCACACATCGAGCCTCGTGGCGCCAAGTCCTGAATGCGGCACGCGGAGAACGAAAAAGGAAGGGAGAAGAGCAGCCGTGGCTCACGGAGACGATCCGGGCCGGGCCGCCGTGGACCCGCGAGCGCCTCGTTCAACGCGCGGTTGAGCGTAGCGCCGTGGCTCGGAGCTCGCCCCAAGCTCCTACTCCCCACGGCGTCGGCAAACGCGGGGGGATCCTCCGCGGCCCCCCTCCACACGGGCGGGGCGGCCGGCGTGGGAGGACGAGGCCTCGGCACCGTGCCCTTGACCCCCCACCGTCAGGGTGACCCTCGCGCCGCCTCACGGGGGCCCCCCCTCCGGGGCTCGGGGAGGTCGTGGGCCGGGGCCGACGCGGTTCCACCCGGGCGGCGGGGAGTCGTCCGAGAGCTCCCACCACCTCACCTTTGGAGGCCGCCCGGCGAAGGAGGGCCGCTTTGCTCCGCCTCCGGGCGCCTCCCCCCTGCGCCTCGCGGCCACGGGCGCCGTCCGTGGCGGTGCCCGCCACCTCCGCCGGGTGCGCGCGCATCCGCGCGGGCGCCCGCGCGAGGTTGCGCCCGCTCCGCCTCCTCGCCGGTGGCCGCCACCGCGGGCGGCCCCTCCCACCGTGGCCACCCGGCGCGGCTGCGCCTCCGTGGCGGCCGGCGCCGGCCGCCCCCGGCGACCTGCGGCGCGCGCGGCGGGCGGTCCGCCGGCGGGGCCCCTCGAGGCCCCGGCCCGGGCCTTGCGTGCTCGTGCCGCCGCCGCGCGTGCCCCTGCGGGCGCGACCCCCTGCGACGAACGCCGCCGGGTGGGGATCGACGCGTCCGTCCCTCGGCACCTTGGCCGGTGAGAAAGAGGAGGGACGGTTGGCACGCCGCGCAAGCACGAATCGGGGGTTAGAGCATCTTAAGCCGGCAGAGCTAAAGCCAAGCAAAGGGAAGAACGGGTTCCTTACCTCGCGGAGAAAAGGCCCGCTTCCTTTTCCTCGAGGCCTACGACGAGGCCGGCGCGGGGGTCGCGCCTGCCCGCGGCGCCTCGGCCGGCGCCACCGCGCGCGCGGGCACGCCGCCTCACGCGTGGGCGCGCCGTGCGCCGTACCCCCGGTGGCGGCCACCGCGCGCGGGGCACGCTCGCCCGCGCGCGGCCCGCGCTCGGCGAGCGCGCCCCGCCGGCGGTGAGCGCCGCGCGCGCGCGCGGCGCTCCCGCCGCGCGCGGGCGCGCGCGGCGGCGCGCGCGGGCACGTCGCGGCGCGCGCGCCTCGGCGGCGCGCCGGCACCTCCGCGGCGCGTGCCGCCCCGACGATGATTGCTGGCGACGGGCGCCGGTGCGCCCCCCCGAGCAAGGCGCACCCCGCCGGCGCGGGTTCCGGCGGCGGGGGCGCGGGCTGCCACTGTACGAGGGGCCCTCCCCCTCGGACTCTTCCTCCTCGTCTGTTCCGAGGGACGAGGGGCTCCTTGATGTCCGGGGGAGGAGAGCCCCGACTCCTCCCGCGCCGGTCTCCGCGGACCGTGCGTCGCGGCGCGCCGGCGCCGCCTTGCGTGCTCCCTCTGCGCGCCGCTCGCCTCCCTGTTTGCTCCCTGCGGGCCGCGCGGCCCGGCGCACGGGAGTCGGGGGTGGGTGGAACGGACTTGGCGGCGTTGAGAGCGCACCGGTTTGCGCGCGGAGCAACGATGGCGCATCGGAAACGGAAGCAACAACAAGGACTAAAACGGAATCAAAAAACCACACTCACCAACGGGCCAACGGGGGAGCATCTCGATGTCCCACGGGGTCCGACCCCGCGGTGGCGGCGTCCCGGGTGTCGACGGCGCTCCGCGCCGGGTGAGCGCGTACGGCCGCTCCGGCGGCGTCGGGAGCATCCGCGACCTCGCCACGTCGACGGGGTTGGCCGCCTCTTGTCATCTCGAAGATGCGGAGCGGCCTCCTCCATCAACGGCACGGTCGCGGTGATGAAGGAAGGCGAGGGACGCCCATCGCGTTGAGCCCTTCCCTCGCCCGGCCGTCGCGGGCGGCGGGGGACGGACTCTTGCCGCGCCGATGATTGGCGTAGGCAACCGTAGCCCCCCGGGGAGTCCGGCCTCTTCTTGAACACCGTAGGTGTAGGGAGGGGGGCGGGCTCGGCGTTGCGCAAATAAAACCATCCCCGCTCCCGGCGGGCGTTGTTCGTCGTCATGGTGCGGGGGGATGTAGAAATCCTTGGGCGCCGCGAGCGAGCGACATCCCGGCCGGCGCGCACCGCGCGCGGGGTCCTCGGCTCCCGGCGTGGGCTGCGTGATGAGCTCCCCCCGCGGAGGAGGTGTGCCCGGGGCTCCCCGGGTTAGTGGGATCCCCGGGTACCCGCCCCGCGAGGCCGCCCACGAATGTGGCCGCTGCGGATCGCGTGGGGGCAAGGTTGTAGCAGACTCCACCCCATAGTGGTAGCACAATGCCCCGCATGAATGTGCTCGCCGGCGCGTTGAAGCCGCGCTCGTGATAGCGGAGAAGCTCACCCCCGTAACCCTCCGGCGGATTGGGCTCGAGGTGCGGCGACGGCGGCACGATCCACTCCGCCGGGCGCCCTTCTTCGTTGGCCGACAGTGGCCGGCGGCGGCCGGCTCACCGGGGGCGAGCCGGGTCACGGTCGACCTCTCCCGGGAGCGTACGGCTCCAGGACCCCTAATCGGGAGCTGGGCGGCGCACGCGGGGGGGGGGGGGGGGGGAGTGCAAGGCGGAGGACAAGGAAACGAGGAAAAAGCTCTTAGCAGCGAGCCCGCGCGCCGGCAGGGGTGAGGGCGAAGGCGAAGGGACGGAGGACTAAAAACGGTGAGGAGCCAAGGTAAGAAACCGCCGTCCACTCCCCCCCGCAGTTTTATAGGCGGCAGGCGAGTTCTCCGGAGCAGACACCCCGCCAGCATTAACTGCAGGAATCTTTCCATCGCGTCGACGGGCGGGCCCCACCACGACCGCGGCGGCTCTACCGCTTGCGGGCGGGTCATCATTACGGCGAGGAACGGGGGCTGCGACCGAGGCAAAACCGTCACATCCGCCTGCCGCGCCGCCCACTACGCGCGGCGCGCGCGGCCGCAGCGCCTAAAGGCGCGCCCGCGGCTGCAAAACCGCGGCCACGACCGCAAGGCAAGTAAATGCCCGGGCCCCTTGCCAAGCAAGGAGAGCCCTCGGCGAGGCGAATCCTCGGCTCGAGACAAGGCGACCCTCGATGGGATGACAGCGTGAGAAGGTCGCCCGGGACCTGCTCGGTGTAGAGCAGGCAGCCGCGGGCACCCATGCCACGTGAAGCCCTCGAGTGGCGTGACCCTCGGCTCGAAACAGAGGCGACCCTCGACGGGATATCAGCGTGAGAAGGTCGTCCGGGACCTGCTCGACGTAGAGCGGACCACCACGGGCACCCATGCCCGTAGGACCCTCGGCGGCATGACCCCCAACTCCCGAGATGATGTCAACCCTCTAAAAGAAGGCACGCGCGTAAGAGGATCGCCCAGGTCACGCTTGAAATAGAGCGACACCGAAAGCACTCATGCCCGCGCCATGCCACCAACTCGACACCTCGAGGGTCGGCACGCCCAGACCCCTCGACGGCCGCAAACGCGAAAAGACGGGGCTGTCCATGCACGGCCCCGCACGGCCTTACTGATCAGAGGTTCGAAGCCTGACCCTCGACGGGTTCGAACAGGCGCCCCAGATCACAGAGTTAGGGACGACGAGGGCACGCGCATTCGAGCCGTTCCTCGAGCCCGTCGGCTCGAGGGTGCCCCCATGTCGTGTTCGAGAGGCCGGCGAGGGCAGCTAGCCGGGGGGATCCCACCGAGGAGAGCTTCCGCGCCCTCGGTCCCTAGCGAACGGGACCGGGCCCCCCCCTAGCAAACCCACGCAAGCGCTTCCATGGACGTGTCTCCGGACCGCGCAGCCTACCCTTATCGAACGGGGCATGGACGTCCACTTGAACCACCCGCTAGCAGCTCGATGAGGAATCTGCGATTCGCGACCGCTCGATGGGGTCGTGGAAACCTCACCCCCTCCGTCCCGCGGAGGGACGGCGAGGGCGCGATAAAAAAAACAAGTCGTCAGGCTCGACCCGATCGCCTCGAACAGGCCAAGGCTCGGGGGCTTGATGCACGGCTACACCTCCTTGGGTGCACCCGCGCCGGAGCGGTGACGGGGGAGCGTGCACCTCCGTGCCGGCCGAAATACCCGCCGCCTTGGGTTGGCATATGTGCCACGCCTTTCTGACCGAATTGCTCGCGGTTAACCCCTGCCGGGAGAGCCCACACTCTGCCAGGGCTTCGAAAACTGAGACCCGCGGGTCCGGCGGCGCGGCCCCACGGAAAGCGTTCGCAAACAAGGAGGGAAGAACGTCCTATCAGTAGGTTCCGGCATCTGCGGGAGCCTCAATAGCAAACCCGCAGATGCTCGGGGGCTCTTGTCCCGGACCGCCCTAGGGGTCCCCTCGAACAATGGGGGAACCCTTACTTAAAGTCCTGCATCAAAATAAGCTAAGCCTAACCATGCGGGAAACTAACCACGCGGGACATGGCCCATGCGGCAGGACCCACGGAGGGCCACCAAGACGGCTCGTCTGCAGGGCCCCTCGCGCGGGCCCCCGCCTCGCCCGGGTGCGCTCCCCTCCTCGAACGGGCTCCGCCCCGTTCGAGGGGCGACCCTTCCTCGACGGTCCCGCCCCGCTCGAGGGCTCGGTCCCCTCGAGCGGGCCGCGCTTCGCTCGAGGGTCCGCTCCACCCTCGGGCCGGGGCCCGCCACGCTCACGGGCGCCCCGCGCGCGTGCGCCGCCCCTGTGCCTTGGGCATTTAATGCCCCCGGCGCCCCGCGGGACGGCGTCATCATGCGCCAGGGCTCACGCCCGGTGCCGCCGCACCCACTCCCCGGGGAGGAGCCCATCCCCCCTGCTCTGGGATGGACCGTGCGGTCCGGCGGTGTCGGTCCGTGACACCGTGCGCCCCCCCCTGTACGGCTAGCGCGCCCGACCCTCGAAAAGGGGCCGGGGGCGCACCCTCGCCTCCACTTTCCCGATGACCCTGCGGGTTAGGTGAGGGGCGCTAGGCCGGTGGGCGGCCATCCCGGCCACTGTAACGGCGCGGCCGCCGTGCCCACGCGTGCGGGCGCACGCCCCTGACTCCGCGGGCGCACGCCCAGGCGCTGGCGTGGCCACTCCACCACCGCAGAGCTCATTGGGAAGGAACGCCGTGGCACGCCGCTCCTGTACTCCGTACCAGCCATCATCAGCACCTCCCTCGAAGCCTATCAGGGGACGCCATCGCCATCTGCCGCCTCCTGCCCTCGAGCCGCCCGCGTTCGGGTACGAGGAGGCAGGCCATCATAGCCGGATCGCAGCGAAGATCGTCCGGACGGCCCGCCCCTCTACCGCCGTAGCACGGCGTGCTTCCACACGTAGCTAGGTAGCGCGACGTGCATGTAACTCGCCGCCCCCTTGGCCTATAAAAGGGCGAGCCCCCAACCGCGGGGGGGGGGGGGGGCGAAGTCGGAGGAACACGGCGCACCGTGCACTCACTCTCTTATTCTCCCACAACATCTCCGGCCACTCACCCGGGGACTTGGAAGCCACGATTCCTCTCCCGCCTTGCTTGTATTTGCCCCTCTACAGGCACCCCCGGTCTTGGAGCAATATAGTGCCACGAGCACGCCCCTGGCTGGACGTACGGCCCCCTCGGCCGGAACCGGGATAAAATCTTGTGTCATTTG